>WNWU01000032.1:10877739-10982852 GCA_012654045.1 Ptyas mucosa | reverse complement strand
GTGTTTTCCCGCGTCATAGTAAATAAGTTAGTTAAAAATGTTTTAAAGTTCTGGTTAAAATCCTAGCTTAAAATCTTCTAAAAATCCTTGCAGAATGCTCTGTAAAGATTTTTAGAAGATTTTAAGCTAGGATTTTAACCAGAACTTTAAAACATTTTTAACTAACTTATTTACTATGACGCGGGAAAACACCCGAGATTTTAATTTTTTGCATATATATAGCTAATACACATACATAATTATACACTTTTAACTTGTTGTATTTTGTATAAATGAGTTCCATATTTCATTATACTCACCTGTACAAAGTCTGTCTCTAGGCAAGCCACTTACAGGTGGCAAGTGTAATCAGTTTTTCCATTCGCTGAATAAATGAGACCACATTTTTATTTCCAAAGCTTTGATATTAGTCTTTTGGGCATAGTTAAGGCATGGAGAATCCATTTATGTTGTCCAATTGTCAAATTCCATATAATAGGTATATAATTCAAAGGAATATTCTCCTCTGAAAAATGTAGCTTTTATTCAGATTAGCAAGCCTGCCAATCAAATGGCAGTACTGACTTTCACCAGGTTAAACTAGCTTTCCACAATCTTGTTCTCTCCAGGGAAGATTCCAGAACTCTCAGCTTAATTTGGCCTTTAAGCAAACACATGGGATGAGGGATCAGGTGGGAGAAATTTCATTTAAACTACTGGCATCTCCCATTTCTCATCATCTATAGAACAGCCATTAGAGGGAGCTTTGAGCCAATGTACAGTAGAAATTTATGTCCAGAGTACGGGTAGGAAGTTATTGGAAGACATTAGTTTTCAAAATTCATAAAACATGAAAGAGAATGAAGAGAAAAGACAACTATGCAATTCTATATTTAATGCTGCTTGGTCTCTATTAATAGAGTTAATGTTGCCCCCTTAAAATGCCTGTGGGAATTCTATATTCCCTGAATTCTTGAAGTCAAACTATTGAATAGGGAGCATAAGTCTTAAGTGACACAAGTGGCCATCACACGAATGATAGGGTAACCAAAATGGTTGTGGAGTGGGGAGTAGGCTATTCACACAATTCCCAAACCAGAATAACCAAATAAAGCATCTATTCTATATTTGATGTTGATCATTTTTCCCTCCAAAAGTACATCCGAGAAGGTGGCGTAGAAGACCTGGTGAGGCCACTGCTGGCAATTCTTGACCGTCCTGAGAAGTTGCTGCTTCTCCGAGACATCAGGTAAGAATAAGATCAGGCATCCAGAGCAGTTTAACAGTTTTGGAATGGCTCAGAGAGACCCAGGTTTGACATCCGGTCCAGCCACAGAGTTCACAAGGTAACTTTGGG
Source organism: Ptyas mucosa (assembly GCA_012654045.1). Lineage (NCBI taxonomy): Eukaryota > Metazoa > Chordata > Lepidosauria > Squamata > Colubridae > Ptyas > Ptyas mucosa. The sequence continues at coordinate 10,981,516 of WNWU01000032.1, read as the reverse complement.
GCAGCTGTTCCTTCTTAGCTAAATATAACTCACCAGGATGGCTGCCCTGAGAGTAAAATGAGAGAAAGCCCTGCCTTGAACCTCCTGAGGAGAAACAGGGTATATATTATGAGTAAATTTTATATATAAATACACACGAACACAAACAAAAAAAAGAGTATAAAGGACATGTTTAGGATACAACTATTGCTGTGATTCTTTCAGCAATTTAATAGCCTTCCCCAAGCATGTGTTGGACTACAATGCCTATAATGCCTGTACAATTTTAAGGAGCCCACATATATCATTATTCCATCATAGTTCCTCTCCGCTCCCACAGAGAGGGTCTCCTCAGGGTGCCATCGGCCAAGTTATGTCGGCTGGCGACACCCAGGGGGAGGCCCTTCTCTGTGGGAGCCCCTCCCCTGTGGAATGAACTGCCCCCGGAAATGCGTAAGATCTCCGACCTCAGGGTATTTCGCAGTGCCCTCAAGACCCTGTTGTTCCACCAGGCCGGGCTATCAATGTAATGATTTTAAATTGGGATTTTAAATTTTTGGGGTTTTAAATTTGAGCCAAAATTATTTAATAATTTTAATTATTTTTAATCGATGTTTGTCTTTGTTCTTTTAATAGGCCTGAGTCCTTCGGGAGAAGGGCGGTATAGAAATAAAATTATTATTGTTGTTGTTGTTGTTGTTTCATAACCATGATATATAAGACTACATATTCCATTACCTACAGCAGCTAAGGGTCATGTTGCCTAAGATAATGCCTATACAATGCCTGCAGACATTATCTTAGGCAACATGACCCTTAGCTGCTCTAGGTAATGGAATATGTAGTCTTATATATCACGATTATGAAACTATGATGGAATAATGTTATATGTGGGCTCCTTAAAATTGTGGTTATATTCGCCCTTAGAAACACCTATATTAGGTACTCATGATCTGCATTATAGATCAATGATCTAGGATTTTCCTCCTTTTTTTCAGAAACGTGATTGCCTCTACAGATCTTGGCCGCTTTGATAGTATGGTTGTGCCCCTGGAAATGGAAGCCTATGATGCACTCAAGAGCAGAACAGGCGAAGAAGTTTGTAAGAATTGTGTTTATCGTCTCCCAGGGTTTATTTATATTGTGGATTGGCTGGATTTCAGTATTATCTACTTTAGGATATATGGCTTTTTTTTTAAAGTTGAAATCTTATAAAAAGAATTCTCTGGATGGATGGCAACACTTAAAAAAAATTGAAACCAGCCAAATAAAACACATTGATCAAAGATGGCACAAAAATAAAATAAACTAAAATGTACGGATATGCATGGTGGAAAAGATTCCTTCACGTAAAGGTTTGTGACCTGGAAAAGAACATTTCAATTTATTTAGCCATTTTTTAAAAATCCAGGTAAAGAAAATAAAAACCTCAACTCAGTTACTATTTCTTACAAAGCATCATGGTGTTCACATTATTGCCTTTTCAAATCTCAGTATATACACTGATGTATAGCCCTCTGTTCAGCCAGTTTCAAATCTGTAACATCTTTGCTTGAGAAATACAGTTGGTCCTCAACTTACAACCACAATTGGGAGAAAACGAAAGAGCTGCCTGTGCTGGGCTGGAGAAACAAAATCCAGATCTTTGGAATCCAGGATTCATTTCTCTACCCCAGTGCAGGAGTTCACCTCCTGTCTATGCATAGAAGGGAATTTCTGTGGCAGGTTGCAGAAAATAAACTTGGCTCTCAAAATCCTAGTTTTGTTTTTGCAGCCCAGTGAAGGATTTCTGCCCTCTGTGGATGGAGGGAAATCCTTTGGAAACAGCTTGCAACCTTCCCTGCCAGTTTCCCCACTAATTTTCTGGAAAACCCAGCAGAGAAGATTGCAAATGATCTGCTCATGTTCACAAGCTGCTTGGCAACCAGTTGTAAATGCAAACAACTGCCAAGCCCCCAGATCACACTCACATGCTTGTGTGTGTGTGTGTGTGTGTGTGTGCGCGCGCGCGTGTGCAACTTTTTACTCTTTTATTAACCTTTTCAAGATGCTGTAAGATCGCTCATTAAGCGATCTACCATAATTCAAGGACTATCTGTAGTACAAACAAGACCACAGGTGTTTTCAAAGAGATCAAAAAAGGAAAGATGGCAGTGACCAAAGCCCTTGACTTTTTTTTTTTGAGTCCCTCCTTGCAGACATTCCTGGCAAGATCTGTTTTATGAGAAAGACTGGCACGTCAGAGAAGGCTCTCTTCAGTCTGGATTGGCAGTGCAGTCACAAGCCTTTTGCCTACATGAGGCAAAGAAGAAAACAGTGTCCATCTCCTATTCCCTGTGCGAAAGTCAATCAAATTAGCATTGAATGTCTCTTCAACAGTTTTCACAGCACAGCAACTCAAGGAGGAGATGGCAGTATATGGGACACACAGCTACCTCTCCTTTTAATGCTTTATTGTTGCCCTTCAGGATCTGTATCTACTGCATTTGCTTCTCTCCTTCATCTGTGAAAAATGGGAACATGCGTCTCTTCTTTTCCTTCCCTGCAGATGTGATTCCCTTTTGGATAAACAATTGTAATAGCAAGCCAAGTCTATATAGAATGGTGATGAAAGACAGTAAAAGTTTAATTTCAACTCTTCAACTACTGCCATAGTTGGATACTGGATCTACTTAAGATTGAATGGGGAGCATCTATAAGCACATTTTGAAATGCTTAGTGCTCTTTTTTTTTCTCCATGTCTACAGTGAGATCACCTGCCCTCCGCCCGGCACAACATGAAACACCCCCAAAGAGACATCTTATCACTCCAGTGCCTGGTGAGTTTTTCTGTTACTTCCTTTCCACCCTCCTGTCCCTCAAGTGGGTTTACCTATAAGTGTAACACAAGAGTTTGAATTCTAGATTTGAAGAAAATTATACAGATGTAATGTATGTCCACAACTTTAAATATGCACACTTCATCTCAGACACTGCATTTGTATCTATGCAGGAGAATATTTTTAATAACTGGATTTATAAAATAAAAAAGAAGATGGGGGATCGGAACAATGTGACTCTGCCACTTAAAAATAATTCAAAGAACAATTAATTTGACAGAAATAATGTTGAATGGAAGTACTATTGGCATATCTGGTATAAGCTAGTAATACTACCTACCAAATAAGTCACAAGGGAGGTGATCTGAATTTGATTAGTTAGGGGAGAACTAACACACACACACACACACACACACACACACACAGAGCAACATGCTTATATGTCCAATATCTGGAGCCAAATTTTCACTCCAAGACCTACACAACAGAAACGCTCAAGCAGCAGATACTGGACATGTCCCCTTCTTTAATTTTCATAATACTGAGAGAAAAAGGAAATAATAACAATTTTATCTTGTGAATCTGGTTACAGATTTCAGGGGTAGTTTTCTTCTGAAACCAGTGATGACCAACAAGGCAAATGGGGAGGAAGAACACAAGGAGATGCTGAAGGATGCCATGGAAAGGCTGCAGCTCTCTCCCAGGCATGGACAGACTCAACCTCAAAACTATACTCCTCTTGCTGATGTGCCAGTGGATTCCTATATTCCCAACAGGGTCTCTTCCTCAGTGGCCAGTGGCAAAGAACCCCATTGGAGTCTAACTAAACCTACAAAATCCTCTATGAGCTCCCTACACACTGTATCCTCTCGGGTGCAATCCCTGGAGCATGGAGATGGACAACCTGGCAGAGAGAGGCCTCCTTCTCCAAAATCAAGCCATAGACAGGCTGTAGCATGGGGACCACACGGAGAAATCTTGCCTGCCAGTGATACCCTCTATTCTGTTATTAATCGACCTCGCAGAGCTAGGCCCCTGCTCTCACAGCTCTTCAAGGAAACCTCAGCTACTAGCAAGGTAATGCAAGCAGAAATGGGAGATGAGAACCTGCTCCAAAATGGCCCCAATGACAAGGAGGAGGAGGAATATGAACTGGTGACTGTCAGCTTATCCAAGAACAAGCAATCTCTGGGTAAGTAGAAGTCTCTAAATTGAAATGGAGAGAAATAGACCTATTGCTAATCACATTTGGTGTAATCAATAGGTAGCAAATTGTGAGTTATTACAATGGTAACAATTGCATTTGTTCTTACTTTTCAGTGACTTCTCTGCTTTTCTGCCTCATATGCTAAAATAACTTAAGTAATACTTATTTAATAGTCAAAGATGGATCATGGAGAAAAATGAACAGGGAAGAAAAGGAAAGAGTCAAAGTAGAGTCAAAGTAAAACAGCTTCAGGGAGAGAAAGTATGACTCTTATGATGAGAAAGATAATCTCCTAATATGGGAAATGGATGTAAGGAAAGGCAATGTAGAGATTGCTGGGACAAAGTGTAAAAAAGTTTACAAAATAATAACAGAGGCACAGACCAGCTAGTCTAAAACGAACAATTGCAAGCTATGCACAACGGTGAAAAACTAGAACAAGTAGATAAAGTATTATGATGCTATGTGTAAGGGTGCTTGGGCCCACTTGCAGAAATAAGAGTTGAGTATATCAGAAAAAACAAAAGTGGAACATAGTGAGTATGGGTTACTGAAGAAATGTGATAAACAAGAATAGGGCCAAAAATGAATTGGTACTGAATGATTATGGACTGAATGCAAAAGTGAGACTCGAGTACAAAAGAACTTTGAGTTGGTCTTATAAAGGGAATGAATGAGGATTGATTTGGGGAAAATGTATAAAGAGTGAATAAGATGAGAGCAAGTAGAAGACTAAGGAAGCATAATTGGATGGAGTTTATAAGATCATAAGAAGAGAGAGAGGTATGAAACTGTGTATAGAATATAGTAAAAGTAAGGTTAGTTTACCAGAGTAAAAGGTTATGGAGAAGTATACTAAATGGTGTAGGTGTCAATTAGATTGTATTTGTCAAACTACTTGGAAGAAATTAGATTGCCATTTGCTGATTAGTACAGAATCCTTTAAACTACACTTCTCTCTGACCTTGACAGCTCTCTCATAAGGAAACAGAGTCTGACCTGAGTAGTACTTGTGTGAGAAACTACCAGGAAATCCCAGGTCAGAATATGAACTTAAAAAATTGCAATTGCTCCTGGAAGCACGAAGCCGAGAACACCAGCCTGAAGATGACGAATGAGACTTCGTCGAAACGTTGCCAAGACACTTCCAATTTTACATGGGAGAAAACCCGAATAACCAAAGATCTACACACACACACACACACACACACACACACACACACACATATTACTTCACCAACAAATCTATATATATATATATATATATATATATATATATATATATATATATATATATATATATATATATATATAATTTTATTCTCTTTTCGTAGGTCTTTGTGTATTTTTGTTTCATCCATATATATATATATGAAGGCTTGTTGGTGAAGTAATCAGTAGCCAAGTTTAATGTGCAGGATGCTTACTCTTAAGACTGGCATAATTTTATCTTTTGAGATGGATTTGCGGAAGCTCAAACATGCCACCACTTCCTAATTACTCACAGCACTGTCTTGTTTTCCAGGCATCAGCATTTCAGGAGGAATAGAATCCAGATTGCAGCCAATGGTGAAGATAGAGAAGATATTTCCTGGAGGAGCAGCATCTCTGAGTGGAGAACTGGAGGTAGCTGAAGCAGTAGGGAGGGGAAAATGGGGATCTGTCATTACTACCAGATGGACAAATAGGAGGTCCAAATGTGCTCCTTGTTTCTTTCTTCAGCAGCTTAATCAAATGCTCTAAAACCATGATCAACTTATCCCACTGCTACAGCCATCCATTTTACATAATCTGAGTGAGCCATCACTCAGGTGTAAGTCTTGCACAGTAATTATATTTTTAACCACCTGCTTGTGAATTGACAGTAACAGGCTTGAGTTTCTCCAAGTGTTGCACAGTTCATTTTCTTTCGAAAGAATTTTTATCAATTAAACTGCATATATTAATTACTTCAGAAACTCTGTTGGAAAGAGGGATCAATTTAGTAGACAGTTTAGAGCGACTCTAGAACTTGTCATTTTTATTTTGGATTATTCAGTCTGGAGTGATTTCCATACTTTAATCACAACAAATATAGACCATCCAGACTACGGGTGTCAAATTTGATCGCGTTGCGTGATGTATTGCCATGTATCATGACATTTTTTGCCTTTGCGGAGCCGGGGTGGGCTTGGCCTGCGTGTGCCACATCTGGCCCATGGGCCACCAGTTTGACACCCCTGATCCAGACTATCCCCGACCTGGAGAATGAGGATAAAGATGATCACAATGTGAGCAAAACTTTATGTAGAACCAGATTCAGATTTGAAGGACTGAAGAGGACAATTGACCATCTTCCCTCCTTCTTGTGACCGCATTGAATACTTTGCTATTCTTTCATATCACAGCCTGGCCCATTTTGTTCATTTAAACTAATTCCTACCCTACACGAAACAAACCTCATTGTGCTTTGTAACTAAAGGCCTAGGCAACATACACACCCCATTGTGCCATTCAGGGTCCCTCATAGTTCAAGGCACTGTGCAACATTTCCCAAGGCCTCCGTAATGAAGCTGGGGGTTGACAAAGAGCCATTGTGGGCTTTGACCAGCTAGCCCGCACACCAGGCTGCTCTAATTAGATTTTCCTCTTTGGAGGCCTCTTTCCTTTAGGGGTTACAGGTTTGGTTTATGCTGATTTGGATTAAAGCCCCAAATGGCCTTAGGTTGCTAGGGCAGATGAGGATGGGAGTGGAGTGGTAAAAACACAGGTGAAACCCCTTTGCAGTTCAAAAACGTCACTAGAATCCAGAGTTTCTAACTTATTAACAGGAACTGGTCAATATGGTCATGTAATGCTAGTATTTTAGTGACTTTACAGATATCCAGTCTATTCCTGAACCCAGTTTCCAGCCTTGGCATCCTTTTTTCAAGCCTCTGGCATCTGTGAGCAGACCCTCCTTCTGTTGTCAGCAGTACAGAAAAGGGCTGGAGGCACTTCCTGCAGGTTTCCTCTTGGCTTTAGATTGTAAATGCTGATCAAGTTATTCTGTGAATTCAGATTTGCAGCTGAATGGAAACAATCAGGGTTTGAGTTGGTGAAGGCCTGTACCTAACAGGACTTTGCCAATTTCCAAGTATCTTTAACCCTGTTGTCTTTTCTGCTTGCTGTGGAAATAATATAAGTATAAAGAAACTTACAGAAATTAAGACTAAGAAAACCTTTAATTTCCTATCCCAAAAGTGCTTTTTCAAGGTGCAACTGGAATTTCTGGCTTTTCTTTGAAGACATTTCACTTCTCATCCAGATGAGAGCGAAACATCTGGATGAGAATTGTCATTTGTTGTGCTTTTGCCATTTTTCATATTTGTCCCATGCTTCTTTTTTTTTGTTTTTGCTAGGCTGGCTATGAGCTGGTTGCAATCGAGGGGGAGAGTCTACAGAATGTAACACACCAGCGAGCTGTGGACATAATCCGCCAAGCCTACCGCAACAAAGCTAAGGAGCCCATGGAGATAGTGGTGAAGCTGCCGAAGAAAATCAAATAAATGTTGCAAATCAAGCAGTCAATGCTGAAGAATGTGGTCAGCTGAGAAATCGGAGAGTCCTGCAATGCGACTGTTAATGAAGAATCCGTTTAACTATACCTGTTTATTGTTCAGAAATATATGGTACTCGGGAAACCAATTGCTAGGAGAGTTACTAAAATATCTATCCCTCAGGAAGCTTTCAGGCTTAATGGAACAAGTAATTGTTTCCCAGTTCTGGAGAGGCCTATTTGGAACAGGAACAGGCAAGATCAAAGATCACATTGTCCGAGTCAAGCAACAAGTATTGTTTCCAAAACTACAGCTAGCTGCAAATGGACAGCTGTCACTAAGAACAATTGTTTTGAAATGAGTTGGCATCTCAGTGGAGGAAATATTGTTTTTGACATTCCGACCCACGCCAGTTGACACTCCTAGATGATAAGGCCAGTTCCAGCTAACTGGAGCCAGAAGGAAAGGACTACAAAGAAAGGTCAATATTAATCACTGGAGGGATATTTGTTAATTCAGGTTCAGTAATGGACCATAGCATTAAATTTAATAAATTTACCTACACTCATGCATTTGCAAGTGAACCATAAAGTTTGAAAGACAATAACCCAGAATCTCGGATTGTAAATCCAAAACTCTGGATATAATATTCTCACTTGAATCCCCTTAAATCCATTGTTGAGTAAATAACAAACTGGCAGTGATCCCCCCCCCAAAAAACACCCAGGGAAACAAAGAGGCAGTCACTGTTTTGCATCCGGCCTCAAAGCCACTCTCAGTGACTGCAATGATGCAAGTCAGCAACAAATATGGACCATCCAGACTACGGGTGTCAAATTTGATCGCGTTGCGTGATGTATTGCCATGTATCAAGGAACACAGACTGAAAAAAAATCAAATTACTGCTTTTGTGGTCTTCCCTAAAGGCCAGATCCAACAGCGGCTTCAAGATTGTGTTGGTTATCACCTAACTAAGAAGATTAACTAAAGAATATTATCATTTTGTTATTCCTGAGCTGAAGTAACTATTGGGGATCAACACTGGCTGATTTCCAGGTCAATATTTCTCATATGGAACAATTGTCAGCTGTTTACAAAGTGCCGCCACCAGCCAGAGTGGAAGAAAAAAAATGCAATACTGGTAGAAGTTCATTTAGACCGAGGAATAAGAGCAGGGATGAGAAATTACTAAGCATACTCTGTGCTATAAATGTTCAAATCTGCCTTTGTCCACCATTAGGATAATTCCATCGTCTGCTCATCCTTCCACGATTCACTGTCCCATCCATCAAATTTACATGTGACTTTTTCTTAAAAGAAAACAAACGATTTCTTAGTTGTTGTTTTTTATTTCACACTTTTCTTTTGGTTTGTACAAGAAATTTACACCACCTGGAAAATATACAATTTCAGAAATAAAGTAAAAGAAAAATATACAGTGGTGCTTAAAGTGGGTTAAGCGAGAGGTATAGGTTGCTAATTGTTATAGAAATGACATGCACCAAGCTTTTCCTTTGGTCTAATGGTGGTGTATCAACACATCCATTTTGCAAGCTCTCGTAACAGTTGGCAAAAGGGAATAATGTCCAGAAGTGAACTCAGAGGGCCTCTTCTCTTGGAATGCACAGAATTTCCAGAGTGTAGCTAAATGCCATCATCCTCTTGAAAATAGTCCCAAACTCTAGCTGGGCTACTACACCCTTCACAATTTTTTCTATCTGTTCATTTTTGCATGAAGAAGAACAAGAGGACCTGAAGCAAAAGTTACACTAAGCTAGCAGAAAGCAGCTGCTCTCTATTCTAGCAATATGGCAATTCTTCCCAGATTGGCCTAAATAGGATGTCAAAACCACAGTATGCAGTACTTTGGCTGCTTCCCAGCCAAAGCACCAATTCTGGGCAGTTGACTTTTTTATAGCCAGAGGAAAAAGGCTAACAAAATCTAACCAAGCTGACATAGTGAGCATGCCTTGCGCTGTCTGGTTTGATTCTCATGGGCTGGAACTAAAATATAAAACCTGCTGTGAGGGTCCTTTATTCAACCCACTGATCCAAATCTCTACAGCCTCTTGCAACCTCAAGGAAATTTGTTTACTTTATCCTGAAAAGAGGACGCATCTCTCTCCAGGAAAAAAAGCACTTCAATCTGTAGTTAACTGGCTATTCTGTCAGCCCAGTTCCTTTGGGAATGGCTTTTCTGCAGTCCACAATTCTGACTTACCCTGTTTCACTGACCATTTTTCTCCTGAGCATACACTGGAAGACAAAGAGGAGGTCAGTTAACAATCTAGTAGCCCCAGGGGTGGTATTCACTTACCTTCGCTACTGATTTGCAAATGTGAGCATGTGTGTGTGCTTGCTACGCTCGCATGCGCCTCCTCCACACATGCACAGAGCCTTCTGTGCATGCGCAGAGGGTCAAAACGGGACGTGATGACATCCGGGCAGGTGAGCGGAGCCTCCTGCCACTACCGGATTGCGGGATCCGGACCAGCTGAATTTCACCACTGAGTAGCCCCCACATCTTTCTATATAGAAGACTGTGTAGGTCCACATTATCCTCTGCAAACAGAACTTTTCTTTCAAAGGAGCTCCTTGCAGTTGTCACTGGCCTGTGAGGGTAGGAAACCAACAGTAGGTCTGGACTGAGTACCCACTGAAATTATTCTATCCATATGTAATCGATAAACTTGATTCGAGTACAGATGCGTGGACAGCTTTAAAGGAGAGGAAGCTGCACAGACTAGGAACCATATTCTGGTATGCAATTAACTCTTGATCGGATTACAAAAGTAGTTATTGTACCCCAACAGAATAGACTGCCCTGCAAACATTTGTAGGACTTCACAATGATCATGGTTCAGACTAGACCAGCTCTTGCAAAGATGATGGGAAGGGAATATGGATGCCTGGGAAATGGAGTTCCGGAATTATAGAGGATATTGTAGAAGGAAACAAGACTATTATCAGGGAAATGCAGGCGATTTAAACTCAGCCATCTTTGACCCTCAAATAAACAGGACATGGATGTTGTTGGGCAAACAGGTAGAGGCTGTATGAAAGTGAGTGGTGAGAGAGACATACCTAGGCAAGCAAGGTCATGAGAAAGATACTCTGAGTAGTGTTCCAACCAAGGACAGAGAAAGTAGGGAAGGGGAAGGGGAGTCATCCAGATCCCCTCACAGCCAATAGATGGGCTATGCTTAGGCTTTATTTTAAAATTCACCCTTCAAGAAGGGGGAGGAGAGCAGCGATGACAAAGTAATAAGAACAGACACAGTGGAGCCAAAATATTTGGTATCGAGCTGGGATGAGTGGTTGAAGGGAAGAGATATTCTGGATTTTTTTAAAAAAAAAAACAACAAAGTAAAATAAGTGCACAAAATCTAGTGACACTGAATTCCAACATTTTATCTGCCAAATTTTGGTGCCATAATCTAGAAATAGGCTCCTGGGATAACCAAATCCTGAGGTCTGTTTTAAGTATCTTTGGCTTTTATAATATACTCTTATATATGCTTACCGAGAAGCAAGTCCCACTGAGTTGAACACTCTTACTCTCAGGTAAGTCAATAATACGGATGCAGCAATATATTTGGGGGGAGGGGGTTAGGTGGGAGAGAGAGACTAGGTCTCTATTTCCATAGCACTGGAGTCAGTATACTTTCCCTTTAAAAAAAAACTTAGCATAGGGTTTTCCTATAAAGCTTTTTGTGGGGGAAGCCAAAGGACTACATGTATTCCACAATTCTTTTCGGCTTTTAAAAATAACAGAATTTAGAATCCTGAGAATCAGCTTTGAACCTAGTAAAATTTATTAACATTTTTGTCCTATAAAAAGAAATAAGCTTGGACTAATGCCCAGATCCCCAATTCTTTGGCCCACATCATCTATTGGCCAAAGAATTGCCTACAAAGGTCCTTGCCCTTCCTAACTACAGGATGCATGTGCAAAAAAGGAAATAAATGCAAATGTATTTCATCTGCACAGTAACAGGGTCCATAGTACAGGTTTTGATTGTATGCATTTATGTGTTTGGATTTCAAAAAAAAAGAGATATACTTCACATACAGCAGAGAAGTGGACTAAAAATCCAAGAAAAGCCTTCTATAGACAAAGCTTCCTCAGCCAGCCTAAAACTGGCATCTAACTGGTTTAGCAGCTAATTAGCTGTTGAACAGCCAAATCTCCCCAAATTCAGCAAATGGTGGCTGACAGTCCATGAGGTCATTACATAGAGGTAACAGAGGAGCAGAGTAGAAGCAAAAGTGCTCTACACAATCCTGTCATTCCCATCCATGCTACCTTCATCTCCAACCAGCCCAAAGAGCAAGAGGCAAGTGGTGATTCCCAAGGTCTTACGGAAGGCCAATTAACATTGGGACTTGAAAGGCAGCAGCGTTTAACAGCCCCTTACAAAAGCAAAGGCTATTCCTGCTTCATTTCCAGTGAAATGGTGGAATAAAGGCAGCTGCTGCTGCTTTCAAAGGAAGGATTTGGATTCTCCTTCTCCTAGGTTGGCCAGGAAATCTTTAACCAGGTCCTCCTATACCTCCTAGAGTTAAGGCAAGCTGCCTGGCTTCACACACTATTCTACTTTTAATAGCCATTAAACTGATGACTTACTGAGAGTTCATGACCAAGTTTAAGTGACAGAACAAGTTCTATCACTGGGATTTATGACTGGAAAGGTAACCCTTTCCACTACTGAACTGAGGCTCACTGCATTCTCAGTTGCTCAGTCAGACAAAATCCCAGAGAAACATGCTCCAGCCCGGCCAGTATCCCTTTGTGGCAGTGTGGCCCATTCACTACGGCTTCCACAGGCAGGTTCAGATCTCAGTAGCTGCAATCTCCTCCAAGCAGATGCCTTCACTTCCATGCAGCTCATAGTCATCCATGTCCCGAGCCTCAAGTTCAAGACTGAGATGGCGTAGTTGGCACTCTAAATCGCGATTGTGCCGATACATCTGGATGTAATTGTGCTGCAGTTGCTTCTGGTAGCGGATGACCCTGTCCTTCTCACTTTGCCAAGTGATACGCTCAGCCTGGAAAACTTCCCGTTGCTCCTCCCCACGGCGTCGCTCACACAATAGCTCTGTGCGCAGCCGTTCAGCTTGTGCACGCAAACCCTGCAGGGTATCCGCTGCTTGTCGCTGAGCTTTTACCTCATCACATTCAGCCAACAGGGGGCAGAGTTCTCCACTAGTGCTGCGCAAGGCATCTAATTCGTGCTCCAACCGCCCTACCTTCTCACGAAGCAACTCTGCTTCACTCTTGCGCCTGGCCAGCTCATTGGCACATACTTCTAACTCCATTGCCTTGGTACGGGCCATCTCCTGCAAACTTAAGGCCTGTTCTTCGCTTGTCTGCAGCTCAGCCCGTGCTTCTCTCAGTTGGGCCCTTAGTAACACTAGCTCATTACCCCGCTGCACAACCTCTGCGTGAGACTCCTTCAGCTGTTGCTTCAGTAATGAGATCTCACCTGACTTCTGGCAAACCTGGTGGGAAGGAAAAGAGATATAAGATGACGGGGAACATGCCACAATATTCCATTTCAAGTTCAGCAGAGCTAAGATCTGATTCTGTGATCTGAATGATGAGAACACCTGTTACCTTTTGGTTCAGGAATAAAAATGGACTGAGACAGATCACAACTCAAAGTTGCCTTCGTGTCAGCAGAAAATGAGATTGAAAAGACTTCAAACAACCCAGTAATGTCAATGGGATTAACATTCTCTGTTCTTCTGCACATACAGTAGATTAGCAAACAGAAAGTATTTCAGGGCAACAAAACATTTCTTCTCTCATTATTTCCCCTGTTCTGTTGCCCTTCCCCACATTATTTCCAAGACCATTATCAGAACACGATAAAAAATTGTGTGTTTGTTTATCTGGAATTCATATTAACCCTTATTTTATTTAATTACATTTTTTTCCTTTTTACGACAGTCCATTAATGCAGGGTAGAGTTGGGATGGAGTTTGAGCGTTTACTGGCAAGATGCCCCTCCTTACACGTACATGGAGCAGATATTTTTTTCTTTATGGTCTAGGAGAGAAGCATCTGCCACTACCTAGGATTGAACTCTCAACCTTCTGAGTGGGAGATGAACATCTTCACCACTAGGTCACCACACTACTCATTTAATCACAATTAACTGAGTAAAATACAGTTGGCTGAATCTATATGATACACTGAACTATAAACCAGAGATAAAAATCTATATTAAATAGCATCATATTTTAAATATGATGTGTGAACTGTGTGTTAGAATGTGAGAGAGTCCATGGACTGCTAGTGTGACCGATTTGGAAAAACGTTTAAAATGGTGGTGCAGTATACTGGAAAGTATAGAAAAGTAAGCTTGATCTCTCTCTAACCTGTCATTGTCTAGCTAGCTGGAGGGAGGATGAGAATCCCCATTCCTAATGCTGATGCCTCACTCAGTTCCACGACTTTCAAGAACTACGGAAGAGCATCCCCCCCACTTACCTCCCACTTGGTCTCTTCCAACCGGGGGCCCAGCTCTGTGTGTTCCCGCTCAAAGGTGGCACAGCGTTGCTCCAGCAGCTCACGCTCGGCCAGCAGCTGCACAAAATCCTCCTGGAGTTTCTTCTTCTCCTGCTGCAGCTGGTAAATCTGTAGTTGCAACACCTGCTGACTACGCTGAGCCTTTTGGGCTGATTGCTGCAGCTTAGTACTGAAACCCTGCCGGAGTTCTTCCATCTCCTCTTCACACCGCCTCTGCTTTTCCTCATATACCTGGAAGGAAGATGGGGGAAACCAATGTTAGAAACCAGCACTGACATATAACCAACTCCTTGGATTCTTAAGTTCACCACAAAATACAGGTAGTCCTCAACATACGACCAGTCCAAGTTACAATGGCACTGGAAAGTGACTTGATGACCGTTTTTCACACTTATGACCATTGCAGCATTCCCATGGTCACATGATCAAAATTTGGATGCTTGACAACCGGTTCATATTTATGACCATTGCAGTGTCCCGGGGTCATGCAATCACCATTTGCAACCTTCTGACAAGCACAGTCAATGGGGAAGGATTCATTTGAAAATCCTGTTACCGATTTAACAACTGCAGTGATTCACTTAACAAATGTAGCAAGAAAATTTGTAAACCGGAGCAAAACTCACATAACAAATTTCTCACTTAGCAACATAAATTCTGGGCTCAACTGTGGTCGCAAGTTGAGGACTACCTGTAGTCCCTTTGTATCCTGGGCTTTCTGTAATGGTGATCCTCCTTCCCAAAAGTTGCCTCAAACAAGGAGGTCAACGTTACTCCTTTGCATAACTGTAGCTTTTTTAAGTTCTAAGGAAGACAGTAAGTTGTGGGCAGTCTGTTAAGGAAGATCCTGGACTATAAATATTAAAGGAAGACAGAATTATACTTCTAAGAGTGCCACAGTGGTTGTTCGAGACAGGAAGAGAGCAAAGTTTGAGAAAGAGATTAAAACAGAGATGAAAATAGTGCAAAAAGCCCACAACAACCAGTCACATGATTCAGGGGGTGAAGCGAACTCTTTATAAAGACAAAATTACAACACTGAGATCTATTTGGCCATTTTAAAAGTAAAAGCAAGGATAGAGATATATACAATGCTGTATGGTGAAGAATTGGAAAGGAAAAATGGTTTTACATCTTTTCTAACTCTACTCTGAGATTAACCAGTGAAGCTGAACAATAGAAGATTCAGGAACCAATATTTATTTGCATAGCACCTAGCTAAACTGAATTTTATTACACAATGAATCTACCAACTTAGATGACTTTAAAAGGGAATTAGACAAATTCATGAAGCACTTCACTATTAGTCATGATGGCAATATGCCACCACCCAGATCAGAAGCAGCATGTCTTTGCATACTGAGCTATTCAGCATGTAAGAAAGCTATAACACTGACCTCTAGCTGACTACACTAAAATACAAGACTTTAGACTAGGGAACTTTTTATATGGCCCAACAGCGGTCATCTTATTGGCAAGAAGGTCTACTGGCAAGAAGATTTTGCATGTAGGTACATGTAACCATTCTTAGGTTACATTAGATCTCGGCAGAATAGTCCAACATTACCCGCCTATATCATAAATGATAATAAAATTATAAGATATATTCCAGGAATTATTTATATGGAGGAAAGATCAAAGGAATAAAAATTGAAGCAGCTAATAATAGACGAACCAATCACAATAATGAAAGTTAAATGAAATTGCTAATTAATCCTTACAGAGGATTGACTGTTTTCCAGAAGTATTCCACTCGGTGCACCCACCCTTTTTCTCCACTGAGGCTGCCAAAAATAAGGGAAAAACAAATCTGGCACTTGGCCTATCTGACCCTCAAGGAAGCTCATATTTCCTGCAAGTTGTTGAATATAATCCAACCAGTTCCAGCCCTAAACCAGCTGCTACATGGAAGTTGCCTACCAGTCACTGATAAGGACAGCTTTCCTGCAGAAGCAGTTTTTAGAAAACAAACATTCCCTCCCGCCTCTGTATATCAGAAAGATACCCTCACTCCCACCCCCAGCTTACCTGGCAAATGGCCACCTCATTCTCATCCAGACTCTCTCTTAAATGCTGCAGCTCAGCTTCACGCTCCCTCAGCTTCTCTTCAAGTTCATGGACAAGAAGGGCTTCATCCGCGCCATTGTGCATAGGGGAACGCCCCCCACAGGAGCCACTGTCAGAGGAAGGGTGCCCACGGCCACTCAGGGAACCCGTGCTCTTGCTTGAGGATGACCGCCCGCTGTCTGAATTTGATGGGCCAGTAAGACCGCGTGAGCTGCCGCTGCCATGGTTGTCAAGGTTAGCATGGCCTATGGAGATGCTGACTGGCTCTATTTGCTGGCTGCCCCCCGTGCTGTATGTGGGAAGGCTGGAAAGGGAATTACGCCCAGAGTCTGACATTGTCCCAGAGTGGGAGCTGGTGCGGCAGCTCAAAGAACTGAGCTTCTCTGTAGTGGTTACAGCATTGGCACCAAAGAGCTGGGCTAGGCTGGATTGGCTCTCAGAGAGCACCGAAGTCCCAGGACGCAGAACCAAGTGGCTCTGCAGTGGGAGGTTGCGGTTCTTGGGCATAACTGGCTTGAAGGCTGTGGGGCGAATTAGCGTCTTCTCTATGTTCTGAGAAACAGCAAAAAAGCAGAACTTAATGAAGGAAGGACAAATTAACTAAAACCGTCTCCCCTTAATATGCTTTCAGTAAGCCTCAAGCAGAAATACCACATTCCATAAAGTAAAAGACGGCTCCTCTTTATCCTCATACAAGGTTAGTGGACATTTGTTTCAGATAGTGCGTCATTTTTTTTATCTAGCTAGGAACAGTTCCTAGCCTAGGAAGGCTATCACAATTGGCCACTTACAGCCAACAGAGATAGAAACAACTCACAACCTTTGTTAATCAGTGTGGACCAGTTGGCAGATCTTCCTTACTCCTATGTTGCTAGAGAAGCGGGGGAGAACCCTCTGATTGATATTATATGTTTTCTGAAAAGGTGAACCACATGCTTTCACTACAAAATTAAAGCATAGGAAAAGTTTGGCAGGCCCACTGGGGCAAGGAGGAGCATTATGATTTTTTTTTACTGTTCAATTGGTATTCATTGTCATATAGATCAGAAATTGGCAAGCTGTAGTCCTCAAGCTTTTTTGGGGGGGGGGGGCAGTCCTCCAAAACATTCAGGATAATGCCACAAAGATTCTTAGAACACATACTGAATAAGAATGGCATAGTTTTCCTCCATTATTTTACAGATGTCAAGGGAAATAAATATGTCTCCCAAAAACTGAACCTATACATTTCATTTGTGTGGAAAACCTCAAAAATGATTAAAGGGCCCCAAATTCCAGCTCTAGCTCTATGGGTGAAATCATCTCCCTTGGTTACCAGGGGGAAAAAAATCAAACAAAGCATTGGTTCTCCAAGCCTAGTCACCAATAGATAACCTATCCTTGCTCTAAACGGAAAAATCTAATGGTTCTGCCAAAATATTGCTGCTTCTTACCTTCTCAAGTTTCCCCGAAACAGGGACCAACTTGGGAGGTGGTCCACGGATGATGCCACTCCGTGGCTTGTCATCCTGGAGATCTTCTGCATCACTACAGGGGCTGATGGGGGATACAGCTTCAGTCCAATCTTCTTCATTGCCGTAAGCATAGCTGGTCTTCTTTGTAGGGAGTCCATGGCACAGAAGCTCCTGGGAGCCAGCATTTCCACGCAGGGGGAAAGCACCAAACTCAGATGTGGCCTTATGGCAAGCCCGGCCTGAAATAAGGCTACTGACACTTCCCATGTTTGCAGGGGATGAGCTGGCACTAGTACAGAGTTGGGAAGCCCCTTCAGTGGCAGATTCAATGGAGACAGGCAAGGTCTGCACTATGGCCATGATGGTCACAGTAGAGCCTTTGCAGGTGATCTTAAAGAAAGAAAATATATATACCGGTATATATATATATATCTATATAAACTGAGAATAGGCACTAAAGACAGTTAGATTACTTCAAGCTTTGTGTTTTGGCTATTTTTATGAAATGCATAAAAATCTGAATTTCTGCAAATCTGGACTAAGACTTACGTTCTGTGAAGATGGGTTCACATAACAAAAAACTATGCCTAAAGAAATAAACTATACTTTACCTTAATGTGTTGACCAGGATGATACAACATATTAACAAATGACCCGACCCCATTTTTTTCTCAGTCTAGTGTGCTGTCTGATTCCCAGTTACTTTTAAACTGTATCAAAGACAGTTGTTTGGAATTATGGTATTGATTCTGTTTATGATTTGGATGATTGGCAGGAAATATATATTTTCTGTTACCAAAGTAATTAAAAGTTTAAAGAGATATCAAATTGCAATGAAACATAATATACTAACCATAGCTAAAATCAAGACCCTTACTCTCCTTGTCCCATTTCAATATAATACATTATTATTAGTCATATTTAAATGATGATTTTTTAATGATATAAAACTGGGAAAAGAAATAGCAGTAGCTGATGGATATACAGATTTATTGAAAAACTTTACTGCCAGTTTCATTATTATTACTGTACTGTAGTCTTAAGTCATAGAAATTTGGTTCTTCAAAAGGAAATGTAAGATCTTTTGCCAATTGCCATTAGATAACAGTAGGCAATGCAACTTCTACCTTCCTCCCCCTTCTCACTCATTCACTCACTCACACACACACACAGAGAGAGAGAGAGAGAGAGAGAGAGAGAGAGAGAGAGAGAACAGCAGCCTGTCTAACCCTCCCAACATTAATTCAATTTCCCATATACAAAACAGTGCATGTCCTTCCTCTGTCCCCTGCCACATAAGCATGTGTTTTATGAAAATGATATCAGCAGAAGAGATAGCAAAGAGATTCACACTCTTGCTGTGTCTAGAGAGAAGTGGGGGACAGAGCTCAAACCTCTTCTGACTCAGGGTCCAATTCCCAGACCTGGTCTCTGTTAAGGACAACACAAACCAGACCTTGGACTCCATAAAGTTGTTTATTAGTTCCCAGCTCCATGCTCTACCAGACTACGGGGTCATTGGAAAGGTCTGTTAAAAATGCTAAATGGAGGAAGATGAAAGCAGTAGCTTTGGGGAGAATGGAAAACCTCAACATCAAGTGGAAAGAGAAGCAAAGAATAAGATAAAGAACAGAGACTTTGCATATTTGCATAGGACCTAGCTATCTCCGAGACCGCCTGCTGCTACCGACGACCTCCCTGCGACCCGTGCGCTCCCACAGAGAGGGCCTCCTCAGGGTGCCATCAGCCAAACAATGTAGGCTGGTGACCCCCAGGGGGACAGCCTTCTCTGTGGGGGCACCTACCCTTTGGAACCAGCTCCCCTCAGAGATAAGGAGAATTCATGACCTCAATGCCTTCCGCCGTGCCCTTAAAACATATTTTTTCCAACAAGCCGGGCTGGCTTAAGAAGAAATTTTAAATATTTTAATTGGTTTGTTAGTTTTAAATTTTGGGGCCAAATTTATATATATTTTAATTGTTTTTAATATTTGTATTTTATGTTTTTATTTCTGGCTGTACACCGCCCTGAGTCCTCAGGGAGAAGGGCGGTATATAAATTGGAAATAAAATAAAATAAATAAATATTTCACATCTCATTCACACAGAAGACATTAGTGATCCATCTATTTGATTCAATTGTTATGCAGAGGCTGGTGTCAGTCACAGAAACACGCTAGGAGACTTTGGGCCAGTCCAACTACTGCACAATGTTGTTTGGAAAGGGGAATTGGACAACAGAGCGTTATGTATGGACTGCCATGAGCTTTTGGAGAAAAGGTAGGATAAAAAAATATATTTTAAATTAGACTAAACTAAGATTGGGTAATTTATGGTTCAGCGTATTACAAATTTTTTTTTTTTTTTAAATTTGATTTATATGCCGCCCTTCTCCGGAGACTCAGGGCGGCTTACAATGCGCTAAGCAATAGCCTTCATACTTTTGTATATTTTATACAAAGTCAGCTTATTGCCCCCACAAACTGGGTCCTCATTTCACCTACCTTAGAAAGGATGGAAGGCTGAGTCAACCTTGAACCTGGTGAGATTCGAACCTGCAACAACTGCAGGCAGCTGGTGTCAACAACAGGGTGCCCTAGACCACTGTGCTATCCAAGGCTCTTGGATATAGGAAATCCAGCCTATATGTGCCTTTACTGGCATTTTGTGGTCATAAGGGTATCTACAATTCAGTTACAATAGTCATGACAGCCCTAATTAAAGTATAATATGGAATATTTATTTGAACGTACCAATTGAGCATACCATGCCAATACAACAATTGTACTTTGTAATATTAAATTTAGCATGTTATGTGAATTCAGCCAAAAAACATCAAAGTGTAGATTAAGAGGGCCAGGAAATTATATTAAAGCCTACTTTTCCATGGATGGCGATGGTAGGGTGTTTTTTTTTCCTTCCTTCCCTTGATTCAGGAAGACTTGCTAAATAAAGCATCAAATCTTAGAGACTCTTGTTGTCTGCAAATCTTCCCATACTTCTCATGCCCTGGAGTTCTTACGCAGATGCTGTGTTTACATGAAAACCTAACTCAATTTTACTGGGATGAGGTGTTCGGGTGGGAGGATGGTTTCTCTGTTTTGTTTGCTGAAAATGCCTCAAGTCTAATTTTGTTTCTATTCTAAACAGATGCTGTACATGAGCTTCTATGTTAAGAGTGTGTGTGTGTGTGCGTGTGTACACATGCACAATATCTGAATCAGAAAGATTCAGTATAATTAATCTAATGTTTCACTGCCGACCTCACAATTATTCAGCAGCAGTGAAGCTTCTATGTATGTGTCACAGCACATGCACACATCTATACACACAATCGTTCAGACACAGAGACCTCTTGCACACATACCCAAGTGGCAGGAATAGAATAAGATCCACTATCATTTACAGAAAATTTTAACCTGCTACTTTCTAGGAATTTTAGGGAGGAGGGGTTCCCCTCTCTCTCAGGCTTTTATTTCAAAGGAGCATAATGTCACCTACCAGGGGAAATAGTAATAGCCCAAAACATGCTCATCTGGAAAGAAGATAAGCCTCTCCTGGTCCTTCAAGCTCTGGGGGTTAATGTGGATGACTTATACCATGATGGTTTATCCAGCTGCCTCTCCGAAGTATAAAGGGCTAGTATGGGTAATTGTAATAATAGATTTATATGCCTCCAAGAAAATTTGAGTGTGTCTGTTGTCCACCTTTCTTTGGCACTGTGAAGTGTTTAGAAGCATTTTCCTTCTGTAGTTGTTCAAATCTCATGGACCAAAAACGTTACATAAAATGCTTTCGTAAATCCATCCCAGAATACCACTTGCGCTTTCTGCAAGAGCATTCTCCCATTAATTAATGTGAAGTGTAGGAGGCACTTTATCCATTCAGGACCTGCAAAATCTTGTCTGGGGTGATAAATAGAAGGATTCCAGGAGGGTTTTCCATGCTTTGCCAACAACAAAGGAGAGCACTGGGATGGGGGATGGGGTGGGGGAGTCCAAATAGCAACAACAGTAACAGCTGCCCCCCCCCTCCATTTCTGCCAACATGGCCTCCCCCTCCCTTTGCTGCTGCCTATAGAACAGATTTCCTTTTTATAACCTGCCCTCTGTGCTGTGCTTTAAATAGAAAACGCCTGTACCTCCTGCTCCTGCTGGCAGTTCAGGATCATGAAGTGGAACTAACTCGCATTTATTTTAACCTTAGGCACTAGACCAGCCCTTGCTCAGCTCCATTTTGGACAGAGCTGGATGTCACTAGCATTGCAAAAACAACACATCTGCAAAGGGATGCTGAGGAGATAGAACAACTATGACCTCTGATTTAATATTTTGGCTATGCTTCTCTCTCTCTCTCTCTCTCTTTTTGCAAACATTTGCTTCTGTCCCATTATCTGCTCTCTAATGAAAGACAGGCTCCTCCAATAATCGCCAGGGTAAGGGGGCTTAAGAGTTCATTGCACTTTTACTGGGATGATTAAAATGAAAGATTCTTGTTCTTGATTTTTAAAGCAAGGACAAGTTTCTGGATAAGGCCTCTTAAGTTACACCTATAAATGCAGATATGTAAATCAGAATTACAGCTAGTCCTTGATTTACAAGCATTATTTAATTACCATTTAATGACTCATGACCAGTTCTCTCACTTATAATGGTTCCAGCATCCCCAAAGTCACACAACCAAACTTCGGATGCTTAGCAACCGATGTGTATTTACAATGGTTTCAGTGTCATGGGGCCCTGAGGCAGAGGTGATATGCTCCCGGTTTGGACCGGATCGCCCGATCCAGTAGCAATGGTGGCGGGTGGTTCAGAGAACCGATAGCAAAAATCCTTGCCCCTCCCCATGTCCAGCTGAGCTGCACAATCATCAGAGGCATTTTTTTTTACTTTTAAAAGTATTTTTTCTACCTCTTCAGCCAAAAATATGCTTTTAAAATTAAAAAAAAATGCCTCTGATGTTTGCGCGGCTCAGCTGGGATCATCAAAGGTTTTTAAAAGAAAAAAACCCTTTTTTAAAAAAAAAAAGCCTCTGCCGATCAGGCAACTCAACTGGGATCATCAGAGCCTTTTGAAAGCATTTTTTTACAACCTCTCCGCGGAAGAGGTTGTAGAAAAAATGGTTTTAAAAGTTTTTTTAAAAATTGGCCACGCCCACCCAGTCACATTACCACCAAGCCACGCCCACAGAACCGGTAGTAACAAATTTTAGATTTCACCACTGCCCTGAGGTTGTCATTTGCCATCTCCCTAGGGAGCTTCTTGATAAGCAAAGTTAATGGAGGAAGTCAGATTCACTTAATGACCGCATGATTAACTTAACAACGTAGTAATTCTCGTAACCATGGCAAAAAAGTCATAAAATGAGGCACAACTCACTTAACATCTGTCTTGTTTAGCAAAGGGGATTTTGGGCTCAATTGTGGCTATAAGTCAAGGACTATCTGTACTTTAGACTAAGGCAACCATCAATTCTGGAGGGAACAAAAAGTGCAGAGTTTCTGATATAGTAATCCTCCTCCCTAAATATGGTCAGAAACTTGACAAGACGTAAGTACTGGACACAAATTACAGAAGAGAAGGAATAATGACCACCCTGCTACTGATCATCAAGCAAAACCTAATGTATAATACAGAGTCATGTTACACAAGCTTTAATATCACAAAGAAAATACAATAATATGTAAAATCAGATTAAATTAGGTTCTGAATGGGTCATGATTCCGTGATTCCAATAGGGGGTCTCTCTTAATATTGTGAATGCAGTTCCCATTATTTCCAACCATCCCCAGCCATGTTGACTGATGCTGCCGAAGTTATAAGAAAATAAAAATTTAAAAAAACAATTCATTCAATTATCCCCATTTCTCACAGATTAAACATAGACCAAGTTTTCTTCTTGTGCTACAATTGTTCAACAATCCAAGACGTTTGCTTCATTAACGATTATTTCTATATTATTCCTCTTTTCTATATCATCTCTCCTTTCCTTATTCCTCTCTGCCCTCCCTCTCACCCACAGCTGTGAGTACATTTAATCTTCTGCTGTTAAGTATACTCCATGCATCAGATGAAGTGGGCTGTGATCCATCAAAAGCTTATGCCATAAAAAACTACTTTGGCCATTACATGATATACGGTAAGCACATTTTGTTATTTTTGCCACCAAAAAAACCCAAGCACAGCTACTCCTCTAGAAGGAGGGAGGAATCCTCCTGGACCATAATCTGGTACTATCAGGATATTCTGGGCTGTAGCTCACATAATTCCTAGCTAGCATGGTCACTTCTTCTTTGGCTAGAACTGCAAGTTGTCTGAGGTTGAATAATTCTGTTCAGTTCAGTATTCTTTGCACACACTGGCAGCAACTCCATATTTTCCAATTCTACTCATAGATGTACCCGATAATGCTAGTTAGTAGACCTAGAATATTAACAGAATAACAAAATAAGAGAGTTGGAAGGCATCTTGGAGGTCTTCTAGTCCAACTCCCTCCTCAAGCAGGAAACCCTATACCCGTGATGGCGAACCTATGGCACGGGTGCCACAGGTGGCACGCGGAGCCATATCGGTGGGCACGCGAGCTCAGCTCTGGCACACATGCGTACACCAGCCAGCTGATTTTCAGGCCTTCTGGGCCCACCAGAAGTCAGAAAACACACTGTTTCCGGCTTCCGGAGGGCCTCTGGGTGGGTGGGGAAGGCCGTTTTTGCCCTCCCCAGGTTCCTAGAAAGGCTCTGGAGCCTGGGGAGAGCAAAAAACGGGCTCACCGTGCCATCGCGTGCCAAAAGCCGGAGGGGGGGCAGGGCACATATAATTATGGATGTGGGCATGCGTGCGTGTGACCCCACCGTGCTCCCCCCCCGCTTTTGGCACGCGATGGCAAAAAGGTTAGCCATCACTGCCCTATACCATTTCAGTCAAATGGTTGTCTCTTCTTAAAAACTTCCAGTGATGGAGCACCTACAACTCGTTGTGTCACGTTGCCATCACATGATGTTTCACTATGTTTTTCCCATTCACAAAGCTGGGATTGGCATGGCCTGCGCATGACGCATCCGACCAGTAGGCCGCCAGTTTAACACCCCTGACCAACAATTTCTGGAGGCAAGTTGTTCCACTGATTGTTCTAACTGTCAAGAAATTTCTTAGTTCTAAATTAGTTCTCTCCTTGATTAGTTTCCATCCACTGCTTCTTGTCCTGCCTTCAGGTACTCTGGAGCAGGGGTCCCCAAACCCTGGGCTGTGGCCCACTACCAGGCCATGGCTGTTCAGAACTGGGTCGTGAGAGTGGCGGGTGCTTCACAAGAACCTGACACTCGCACAAGTGGAGCTGCATGCGTGAATGGTGGGCACTTGTGCTCACACGCGCAGCTCCACTTGCGTGAGCAGTGGAAACTTGCACTTGTGCAAATGGAGCTGTGCGCATGCCCATGCCGGCCACTCACATGAAACTATCCCCCCTCCTTGCACCAGGCCACCAAGCCAGAAATGTTGGGGGCCACTGCTCTGGAGAATAAGTTGACACCCTCTTCTTGTGGCAGCCCCTTAGATATTGGGACACTGCTATCATGTTAACCTGATCCTTCTTTTCATTAAACTAGACATACCCAATTCCAGCAACGGTTCTTTATGTGTTTTAGCCTCCAGTCCCCTAATCATCTTTGTTACTCTTCTCTGCACTCTTTTTTAGAGTCTCAATATCTTTTTTACATTGTGGCGACCAAAACTGGAGGCAGCATTCCAGGTGTGGTCTTACCAAGGCATTATAAAGTGGAATTAACACTTCACTATCAGCACTGACAGAATACCAGCTTCTCCTTTTTTAATTTATTTTTAATGTTTAAAATATTACCAAATAGAGCAAGGCAAAGGGTGGTATTTGTAGGCAGATTGGTACCCCAGGCACTACACTAGAGATCTCAGAAAAAGACCCATGGACAGTCAATTTTGACAAAGGGAACACATGATTGAATCAAAGCTTTGAGCTGGTAGAAATAAAAGATCAAATGCAATTTGTCCAGGGTCATGGATGTCTGTAGGCAGAAATGATACCATGTGCATTATGATGTCATCGTTCAAATGAGATGAATTGCGTACTATGCATCAATTGCATCCCAAAGTAAATTAACATAAATCAAATAATCCATGTCATTTGCATAATAACATCATAATGTACATGATATCATGGCGGCTAATGGTCACCTTAAGTTTGAAATTAGAAATGTGAAATCAGAAGAATTCAAAATTGAAAAGTCAGAGGAAACAATAGAGTCACCACAAGTGGGGTGGGGGGGAAGAAAGGAAGCCAAAAAAACAGAGAACTGCATGTAAATCAGTTAAATTGGACTGTAAAAACTGAGCAAAAGAGTAACTTTCCTGTTCTGGGCGTTGAAGGGCATTAGGGGAAAGATGTCAACAATAAAAAACTGTACATTTTTACAGAGTAGCAATATGAGTATTAAAGACAGAACAGATTTTATCAGTGAGCCTTCAACCAGATGAAAGATTTTGCTTCTTTGTATCGCATAACAATCTGTGACTATTAAGTGGGCAGAACTTAAGATCTGAACAATGAGATAGAAAGCCTGGGGATGTGATCTCTTTTAGAGAGGAGCTGCTTCTTTAAAGATATAATAGTGATCATAAGCAAGGTGTTCCCCAATTGTTCACTCACAGCATGGAAATCAAGGAAAAAAGAACCGTGTGGGAATTTTGGGGGTGAAATTAGAAACAGAGAAACCAAAAGTGTAACCACTATCTTATTCCATATGTTTTAATCTAAAGCTTGAAAATACAAACTCAGATGTACTTAATTCAAATTAGCTTCCCTGATTAAATCGGTCATATTGTGGCTGCATGTAAGGAACTGGAACAGAGTGAAATCTGCTGCCATCATTCAGGGCAGAGGGCCTGTCCATCTGGCCGAGCTTTGTCTACTCTGATCACCAGCAGCTCCCCAGGGTCTCAGTCAGTGACCTTTCTATCAACCGCTATTTCATCCTTTTAACTAGAAATGTCAGAGAATGATCCTAAGACCTTTTGTGTTCAGTAGCCTATGAAGGAGGGAAAATGCCTCACACTTAACATGTATACCAATTCACATACAAGTATTCCATGTTCATTAATCTGGTACAACCAACATTTTCTGTTCTCAGTCTGATGCAGCATAATAACTTTCTAGTTCCTATAAGCATGTTTGAAAAGGACAGTGCTGCTGTCAACATTTTTCTTTGGTTGTGGCTAAATCCCCTTGGAGAAGCAACTCATACCAGATGGTATAAACAATAGGTCTGAAACATTGAAGTTAGAATAGGCCCTCAGAAAACTACCCAAGGCAGATCACAATCTGATAGCCTGAATGGGTGACCACAGGGGCAACAGATCTTGAAGAGAAGATCAGGATCACATGATACTGTCTGTGGAGCCTTCATCTCCCAATAAACAATTGCCTACAGTTGGCACTAATCACTTACTCTTACTCAATGGCCTTCAAGAGAGTGAATCAGACTACAGCTCTATCATTCCTAATCAGCATGGCATTAGTTAAGACTGGAATGTTTTTTTTTAAAGCCGCCATTTTTTTCAAAACTTTTTTTATGGCAATTGTTGTATGTGATTAGAAATACCGTATATACTCGAATATAAACCGAGTTTTTCAGCACGTTTTTGAGGCTGAAAAAGCCCCCCTCGGCTTATATTCGAGTCACGAAAAAAATGCCTTTTTAAAAGAAAACAAATGAGTAGACCCCTGTCTGCAAAAATAGAAAAAACAGGCCCTTTCAGCATCAGTATAGGTTAATTACCATAAATTGATTTGAAGAGCCTCCCGACTCTCAGCTGATTTGCTCTCAGCTGTTTTACCGGGGCTCTGTTGCTAGCTAGCTGCAAAGAGGTAAATTGCTGGAGCATTTTCCCTCCCCCTCCCAGCTATGCTAAAAAAGCGAAACTGAAACTAAAGCAGGGTCTTTTCTGCAAGTGACAAAATGAGGCAGAGAGAGATTTCTTTTTCTTTTAACATTGAAAAGGCAGATTTCTTTTTCCTCATCAAAAAAGTAGGTGCAAACAATGGGAAATTCATGGCAAATGGCAAAAGAGGAGAGTTCAAGATTTTAAAACACAAAAGAAAAAGCTCTATTTAACTAGGGAATTGCAATAATTGAGATACTATTAATTGTATATTGTGTTGAAAGCAGAAATGGTTAAGTTGTGGTTTGGAAGAATATATGGGGGAAATTATTTGGTTTATTATTATTGGTAAATATAATTACCAATAATTGATTTGTAAGAAATTGGATTACATGGAAATAATTGGAATATTCATGTTCATATTGATTAATATACAAAAAAGATAGTTATATAACTAATTGATTTATATTAAAATGTTGAATTTGTATTGAACAACTGTAATATTACATAATTAACCAATGTGAGGATGGATATAAAAATAGATGACAATGGGAAGGGGTATAATATAGAAGTGAAAAATTGAATTTGATTAAGATTAGAGATGAGGATGAAGGGTAATATTGGTTTTTTAAAAAAATAGATGAGGAATAAATATGGCAAAAAGGAAATATAGAAATTGTAAATTTAAGTGAAATAACTGAACATTGTTTAAATTTGTGAACCTGCCAAATACTCTGTTCAAAGAAAATACTTTGTATGTTTGTATGTGTGTTTCTAATTATTGCTATTTATTCATATTTGTTCTCTTTTATTCTTTAAAGTTTAACAATTCATTCTTTATCTTAATATCTTTATATTTGTTTGGGGTTGGTTTTCTTCCCTTTCATCTTTTTTATTGTACAGCAATCTTTCTCCTCAAACCTACCACCTCTCTCTTTGAGGAAGGGGGGAGAAAGAGAATGAGAGAGAGAGTGGAGGAGAGAGAGAGAGAAAGGAGGGGGAGAGAGAAAGAATGAGAAAGAGAGGGGCAGAGAGAAATGGTGATAAGATAGGGCAAAAATGTAAAATGTGAGGACAGTTGTAAGTTCGAGGACTGGTCACAAGTGCCAGGACCAGTCAAAAATTACTTTTTCAGCCCTCTGAGTAGTGCATATGCACAAAAGGACTACCCAGAGGGCTGAAAAAAGTGATTTCTGACAGGACCTCGCACTTTTGACCGGTCTTCGCACTTATGACTGGTCATCATTTATGCCCATTGTAGCATTCTTAACAACCATGTCACTCATTTCACAGCTGCTTCTCTTCACCGTGGTGATAAGACAGGGCAAAAACATACAATGTGAGGACAGTCATAAGTTCGAGGACTGGTTACAAGTGCGAGGACCAGTCAAAAATTACTTTTTCAGCCCTCTGAGTAGTCCATATGCACAAAAGGACTACCCAGGGGGCTGAAAAAAGTGATTTCTGACAGGTCCTTGCACTTTTGACCAGTCTTTTTTTATTTTGAAATTTACCAGTGGCCGCTGCATTTCCCACCCCCGGCTTATACTCGAGTCAATAAGTTTTCCCAGTTTTTTGTGGTAAAATTGGGGGTCTCAGCTTATATTCGGGTCGGCTTATACTCGAGTATATACGGTACTCAAGAGGCAGTAATAATATAAAAATAATAATGTCACAAAAGTAATCCACAAAAGCTGCAGAAGTATAAAAAAATGTGAGACTACCCACAATGACCATATATTAAAGCTGATGCAAAATCCTTCTGCTATAAGCGTACATGTACACAACATAAACTGACGAAAACAAAATACAAAGATCTTGATGGGCTTTATGACTACATAATAGTATACCTAGCTACAGGAAACAGTAAATACTAATGGCTTTTAAAAGATTCTACCAGCGACAAGTATTCTTCCTGCTATGTTAACGTTTCTAGGTTTAAAAGCAATCCCAAATGAAGCATGTTATAATAATCTAGTTTGGATAAAACTGAATTTACAACTGGAAAAAAAAACATTTATTGGTAAAGTTCAGTGAAGCATTTTCCAACATTTATCTTTTGAAGGAAACATGCCCTCTCCAGCTCACACTTGCTAATACTCCTCATCCAGAGTAGACATCCGTCCCAAAACTAGATCTGTATTGCAAGCAGTCTCCTGCTGCTTTAGACCCTGTTTGATGTCAGGATTCTCTTGTCTGTGGCATAATCAACATCACCCAGCAACCACAGAGCTAAGGGATTATGGGTGAAATAATCCACCAACACCAGTAAGGCAGAAGCTGAAGTAGGAAACAAAACTGCTGTTTTCATGCAAATATGGCTTGAACCAATGAACCTGGAACTCCAGGGAGGTCCTGAATTTGACTTCACAGCAGGGTCATTCTCAGAGACAACAGCCTAAGAAATTTGCACACACTGCTACTCAGGCCTAGCACCTGGGAAACCCATTATCCAAGACAAGAGAGCTCAACAAGAAGGTCAGTTCAGGGGAGACTGTTTTTAAAAATAGAAATAAAGATATAGACTCAAATATCAGAAGAAAACATAACTAGTTTTTAAATAAGCAAATCCCCAAAAAGGATGTGAAATCCTAAAACTGAGAAAGTAGAACGGATGAGTTCTTAGTTATGGAATGCATTTGATGATGAGGGTTATAATAAGTAAAGTCAATAGCTTAATAGAAATGGATTCAAATTTTAAATGGTCTCTATCTTATAATTATCCCTAAGACTATGTCATGATATTATAATCCCTTCCACATTTAAGAGAATAATTCAAAAGTTTTCTGTTTAAACCAAAGATTTCAAAATACTAATATTGTAGCCAGTGGTGAAATCCAATTTTTTTTTACTACTGGTTCCGTGGACGTTGATTGATGGGCATGGTGTGGCTTGGTAGGCGTGGCAGGGGAAGGATACTGCAAAATCCCCATTCTCTCCCCACTCCTGGGGGAAGGATATTGCAAAATCTCCATTCCCACCCCACTCTGTGGCCAGCCAGAGGTGGCATTTGCCGGTTCTCCAAACTACTCAAAATTTCCACTACAGGTTCTCCGAACTACTCAAAATTTCCACTACCGGTTCTCCAGAACCTGTCAGAACCTGCTGGATTTTACCCCTGATTGTAGCTTAATCAATGAGATCTTAAAGATTATTCTTAAGAATGATCAGTATTTGAGTGAAGGATTGCCTCCAGTAGTCTCTATTTGTTAAGGGAGGTCTACCATCTCTATCAATCATGATCATGTAACACATGAAATCATGGTTTCTTAACTACATTTTACTGAATGAACACATACTTACTAAGCCCATATCAATCACATTACAACCTAGTGCAGTATGTAAACTTACCTCTTATTAGTAGAATTATAACTATAGTTTTGTTTTAAATTGACTTTTTATTTTCCTTAAGAGAAAGCATGATGAATTAAGAGCTTTTTATTCCTTCAGTTCTTTAATATCACAAGTCCAGAATCTCTTTCCAGATCAAGAATTAAATACATACATAAAAATTAAGTCTGGGAAAACCCAAATTTGTGATTGCCAAAAATGTAACATGGCAGATAGAAAGCCCAATATCCTTCTACTCATATATAAGAGGTTACAAAACAAATAATACAAGAAAGGGGGGAGGGGTAGTATTCAGAGCCACAATGATAATCAGGTATTCTTACCAGATTCAAGGAAGGTAATAAAGGCATTTGCTAAGTAATGCTGAATAGCTTCCGATGGACATGTATGATTGCAGTTGGCAGCCTGTTTTATGGGTTCTGCATTGTTAGAACTGTAATTTTAAATGGCTAATCAGAAGTAATTTCAAAGGCCATTAGTGTGTTCCGCCACATCCTTCTCCAGCCAGAAGCCATCCAGTTAAGACTTGTTAGACATACAAAGATACCAGAATAGGTTAATAACCTGGGATAGTGGGATCAAAACACCAATGCCATCTCTGTCTGACTCCAAGGAGCTCACATTTACAGCCTAGGACCCAAATCTTATCTCAAAGATTTAGTGGACAGATATTATTTATGTCCAGAATCTGATTAATTGCAAAATTTTGCAAAATGCAAAAATAATGTTTTTCCCTAGTTAAACTTATATAGCCCCTTGCAATTTGTTCTTTATCTCCTGTACAACACAGCCATCATTTTGTGTTTTTAAGCACCAAAGA
The DNA here is from genome assembly GCA_012654045.1 of Ptyas mucosa. Lineage (NCBI taxonomy): Eukaryota > Metazoa > Chordata > Lepidosauria > Squamata > Colubridae > Ptyas > Ptyas mucosa. The sequence goes on along the minus strand of WNWU01000032.1, from coordinate 10,949,858 downwards.
TACAGCAAATTTTTCCACACTAAATTTAAATAAGCATTAGCCACCTCAACGCAAAGACACTGTCACTGTCACAGTAAGATGCTCTGTGAAGAAGAATAAGGCAGAGGTTACACAAAGGGTGTACACAATGGGATAAAATGGCATGGAGAATCTATAAAAACACATTAAATCTCAGACTAAAAGCAAGCTGCAGGAATGGAATTAATCCCTTGAAGAGCAGTTCCTCATCAGGACAGGTTTTGTAATAGCTGCATATATGCAGAGCTAATGAATTATGATCACTGTGAGTCAGTAAATGCTGGCTAGATGTGAAACAGCAGCCCACCCAGAAAAGCACCTACTGTATGCCAATCAGGGACATAATTCAAAAGGGGCATGATTAAGTTAACTTGGCAGGGAATCTCCACATGTATTTGAAATAAAGTAATGAAAACAATAATTCTCCTCCTTTCATTGAATGGTCCGTGTTTATATGTATGTAGCAGAGGAGGATGGGATTTTAAGTCCTGCCATGATTTGCAATAGCATAGGAAAGCAACTGCTTCCAGGCAGATGATTTCACAAGACTCTGCCCCTTTTATTTCATTCCATTCTGCCCCAATGATGCCTAATCCAAAGTGAACAGGAATGATTTTATCTGCAAAAATATGTCACAGGGAATGCAGAAAATCGGGAGCCCGGTAGCCTCTTTTCTACCACTGAAATGTATAAAATTTCTTAGTCAGAAAAGATGCTACCAGATGCCTTCTGATTTTTTGCTACCATAGACTAACAAGTTCTTCTACAGTGGCCTGCAGGAGAGTTTTCTGTTTTAAACAAAGTTGGTTATGAGATTCTGTAAATACATTAAAAAAGTGAAGAAGAGTAAGCCCAAATGTGTTCGATCATATTAGTGTCTTTTCTGTAACTTCGTATCCCACAGCTCTTCAGTAAATCAGGGAGCACGCTCGGATTAATGCACAGAAAGAGACTACTTTGAATAGTGGTCTCACTTTCTTCACATTCCAGGACTCAACAAGGCCGCATCTCTGGGGGAAACCCCAAGCACCTGTTGAAAAGCACTAGGATAAATTAGATGCCTGATAGAGATTATTCTAATTGCTCCTCCACCAAATTGATAGGGGACATGATTGAGATGTATAAAATTATGCACGGTGTGGACAGAGTGGACAAGAAGAAACTGTTTTCCCCTTCCCAGAATACTAAAACCAAAGTTAAGGTAACAGTAACAGAGTTGGAAGGAAGGGACCTCGGAGGTCATCTAATCCAACCCCCTGCTCACGCAAGAGACCTATACTAGGGATTCGAACTGCCGAACTGCCAACCTTTCTGATCGACAAGCTCAGCATCTTAGCCACTGAGCCACCTAGTCAGGCTAGGTGAAATTGAATTCTGGCAGACTCAGCACAGACAAAAGGAAATGCTGTTTTACATAATGCGTAATTAAACTCTGAAATTCACTACCACAATATGTGGTGTTGGCTACCAGCTTGACTGGCTTCCAAAAAAGTTTGGACCAATTAACAGTAGTCATGGGGATGGCTATTAGCTTTGATGGCCGTGTGACTGACTGCCACTGAAGGCCATGTCCCGATAGACCGGCAGGCCTCTTGTGACACTGTTGGAACAGACTACTGGATCAGATGGGTCAGGGGTGTTTGATCCAGCAACACACTGTTTCTGCTCTTGTGTACCACCAGCCTCTGATGAATTCAGGGCCATTCAGGCAGCAGAGTAGAAAGTATTTGCACAGTTGCTAATTTCTATCTGCAGCCCAATTTCTAATGCAAGCAGGCATAATAAGTCATGTGAGGAGCAGGACACCAGCTCATAGTTAAAGTGTCACACAAGATCATCTCCATACCCCCAGCTCCCAAAACTTGAATTTGCATGGCTTAAAGCTAAAAATAAGAAAAGCAAATCTAGGACATTGCCATTCCTGCCAGCCACATTTCTGTGATGCATGCCAAGTCTGCAAATTCATCTACCGCTTTCTTTTTGGGTAAATACAATATGCAAATATTTTCAAGAGAGAGAAATATGTTTTGTACTTTTTGAATAAATGTCTGAAAGCCAGTTTAACAACTTAACTCATAAGCTGGGCATTATTATCAACCAAATTTACACAAATTTGTTTGTGTATATATATTTGTTAAAATAAAGAAGATATATTAACCATTAAAATGAGAATATATTATCCTGCAAAATAATTAAGATATATCTGATACTGTTTAGTATAGGATAAAGTGTGAGGGTGATTTTTTAAAATTTGTTAACAATAACAGCGTAAGCCATCCCTGCTCAGCACTATATAGTACATGTTTACATAATATTTAATCTGACAACCCAAAAAACTATACAGAGCTATAATCCTTACCAGCCATAACAGAGTAAGAAAATTAGCATTTATATAAAAGTTTAGAATGCTTTAAATGCTGCACACTTATTACTTCTGGAATGGTGATGCACACAAGGAACTTGAGCAAGTAATGGCATGCCTGAAATTGTTATGGGGATCTGTGCACAGGAAGCATTTGAACTGAGGACTTTTCCAAGTCAACATGATATACATATTTACCACATATTCTTGGACAAACCTCTGGACAACAAAGGAAAACCAAATCTTCATACATAAGCAAACAAGTCAACCTATAGTATCAGGTCAGCAATTACATTTTAACTGGCCTATATTTAGAAATTTAAGAGCCAATGTAGTGTAGCAGTGAAAGTATTCCACAAAGATAAGGGACACCCAGGTTGAAGTCAATCTTTAATCTTGGAATTTCACTGGTCGACTTGGGGCTAGTCACAACTCATCCAATTTGCCTCACAGGGTTGTTGTGGTGGAGAACATTTGAGGAGGAAATGCGCTGAACTCCTATACAAAGGCTAGCATATAAATTTAAAAACAAAAAATAAAAGATTCCTTGGCATTGGAGCTACAGACACAGTTGCAAAGACACATGCAACCCATAAAAAAGTTATGATCCCAAAGAACAAATGAAAATCTGCCAGCTATCTGTATCTTATAGGGATCTAGCAGTCCGCAGCAGAAAACAGAGATCTCCACATAAACAAATTATGCTCCACTGCAAAATCAAGGAAAGAAATCTTCCTAGTTACCACCTGCAGTTTTAGGACTTGCATATTTCCAAGTTTCAATCTACATCATCCCCAGAAATCCTGTCTGGCTGTTACACATCAGTGCCCATACCCGGAGCACTTTTGTCCATCATGTTTTGAAATCAAATATACCACCTACATGGCAAATAAAGGCTTAACAAAACCATCCAAAGAGCTTCATACTTCTGCTCTGAAGCATCGGCCTTCAACTCTGTGCTACTGGGTGAACAAGGCACTGCCGGGAAGGGGAGGAGGAGGGATCAAGGGGTTATACCCACCCTTCCCCCTCAGTTTCAGTTCAAAGCACAGAGAGCAAGGAGGCATCTGCTGAAGCCATCATGCTCATCCAGACGAAAGCTGGGAAACAAAGAATATGATCAGAGCGGGCAGCCCCTTAGTGAACTTCCACAATCCTCTCAGCTATGCTGGATGAGTCTTCCCAAGAAGAGTCTGCTTTATTCTTTGCATGCACGGATGAACCAATCATCAACGATTCCCTACATGCATGCTACCCTGGAGCACTGCACAGACTTCATAGCTCTTCAGTACTTCTACCACTGTCTTCAACTGGCTAGCACATGGACTGGGAAATATAATAGCACAGCTTTCCCCATTACCACCAATCCCTACAGGACCAACGGTGCCTGTGCCAAAATGTCTTAGCAGTTTCAGCAGCTTCTTTGGAGAATGAAGCAGAGATTCACAAACATATTCCAAAAAGAAGGAAGTTGGCCATAGCAGCAAAACTTTACCAAGTAATTCTAAGGTTCAGGCAGGTCTTCAAACAGCATTAAACTCTCACACAAAAACAATCAAGCATCGAATTGTATGAGATACAATGCCTGCTTACTGGGATGTTTCCAGTCCAAGGGCTCCTTGCATTAACAACTGAAAGGGATGAACAGATTCTGCATTTTCTCTGAAAAGATATTTTTACCCCCACCCCCCAAAGTGGTGGGAAAATTTCCATCATATGGAGCAAGGCTACATTTTGATAAAGGGAGCCTTGCACAGTAAAATCCATTGTCTAGAAGCCGTTTGTTCTCACTCCTCCTAATTATTTCTCTCAGAGGGTACAGAAGGGCCCCTTGTTACTTCTCATCTACTGAGCAGGGAACAACAGACTAACACAATGTGTGTTTCTAGACAAGATGAAGATATTCCTGCTCACTCATGTTATGTTGTTTACAAGATACAAGCCATTATCTGTCAGTGTAACTTATTTGAGTTGTCACATTAGATAAAATATGGAGGTGACCCCATGTGCACATCATGAGGGTTTTTTTTAATGGAAAGATAAGATATCCCACATTCTGACAAATACCTTTCTGCCAGAGCTAAACTTAGCAAGGAGAATGGCATTAGATGTAGAATTCATGAATAAAAATGTGCGTATGAAGGCTGAGACAATCAGTGCTACACACATGTTCCAAAACAAATAATATAAACACATTAAATAACCCAAATTGCCTTCAGCCACAGCCTTTATTAAAGGTTTCCATTCCAGCCTTTTTAAAGGCCGCCCAGTTCAGTTCATTAGAATCGGTGACTTCACTTCAGACAGTCTACCCCAGTATCACTTTTGCACAGAAAACTTTCTCATTAACCTCCCATGTCTGTTTATCTACCTCTTTTGCCAAAAGCAGCATATTTATCCATCCTGCATTTCTCGTTCTCAGGTATTTTGCACACTCACATATTGTAGTCTAACAAATCTGCTTGGGAAGTTTATTCTACAGAATCTTGGTATCAAGAGACCCCTGGACAAGCCACTCGGGCTATTAATACCACTCCAAAGGTCCTGCAAGTGGTCCCAATGTTCTTCCAGGTTACTCAAAGGAGCAACAGATTGACTCTGACTGGCATCTAGCCCATCTCAGCCCACCTTAGTTCACCAAACCCCAGGGGTGCTAGGAGAGTTTCCTGCCACAGCCTGTTGGCAATCATTAATTGTTGCTGATAATACACATTCTGAGCAACAAGGAGGTGAGGGTTAGTGTGGGCCATGTTTTCCTAAGTGAAGTTAGAGAGGCAGAGAAGTCCAGTAGGCCCCTTTCAAAGAGGCTATTTGGCAAAACGTTGCTGGAGATCAGCAGAGGGGAACGGGCCACCTTCTCCCACACCACAAGCCAGACGGGAAAGCACTTCCTCCGCCTTTTCACCACAAGGTAGTAGAGGAAGCCGAAGGCGAAGACAAAGATAAGTATCCCTCTCTTTCTTTTTCCACCAGGAAGCCTGGTCTTCGATGGCGACGGGAGTTTCAGACCCGAGCGACGTTCGCACTCGTCACCCCGGGGTCAGAAGAGAGCAAAAATCACGCAGGAATCTCAGCGGGACAAGGCAAGTGAACTGGACGAACCGGGATAGGAGACGAACCGGGGATGCAAAACAGACTCGGAACAGCCACCCAGGAGGGATTGCAAACGCAAGAAGCGCCCCAACAAGTCGCAACTCCGCACCCCGGGCAAGTCTTGGCACCCGGATCGCCCAAGCTATTTAAAAGGGGGGGAGGGGAAGGACGGCGCGCGCTCTGCTTCTACGGAGCCTAAAACACACTTTCCCCCTCCGCTCTTCGAAAGCCCCCTGACCGACCCCTTCCCTCCCTCCCTTCCAGCCTCCCCCCCACCCCCCCCCCGCCCCCGGGCTCCCAGCCCCACACCTCGCGGGGATGCCTCCATGGTGCCGGTTCGCAGCTCCGCCGCTCAGAACACAGTTCCAGCCGGATCAGTCCCGCGGCTTCTCGACAAGTTTGAAGAGGCTCCTCCCCTCGTCCGCCCGGGACTCCTGGTGCCTGGATTTCCCCTCCCCTGCGCTCGTCCGGCCTAGCTTTCCTTCGCCTCCTCTTCCTCTTCCTCCCCCACCCCACCCCCGCCTTTCCCCCCACAAGCAGGCGTCCAAATCTTACGGCGCAGCAACCCAAGCGCAATGTCGGGCGCCATTCGTGGACTGCCTTTGCTTCTTTGTATCCAGACCTCATGAACGGGCGGCCTACTGAAAATGTACTATCTTGGGAGCTCCCCTTGAGACTTAATAATATATATATAGGCCCTGCACCGAAGCCCTCCATCACTATTCGCTCTCATTTCACCAGCTCTTGCTTTGATACCGATTATCTGATCAAGTCCTACAGGTTCCTGGTGTCATGCTAAGATCCACCACAGCTATATCTTTGTCACTATTTTTTAATATTTCTGTCTGGCAAGAATATCCATGCTCAAGTCAGAATACACCTGCAGCAAGCCTTGGCAAAGGCAGCTTCAAGTTTTGTGTTCAGAGATACATGCATCGACATCCTCTTTCCTGTGCAATTACTAATCAATTTAAGGAATTATCATCATCACCGCCACTACCATAGCAACAAGTTTTAAGAGTTACAATAGACCCAGATAGAAAAGTTGGGCATAGTTCTGAAAGTATTGAAATATTTTTAATTATAGAATCTCTGTTAAATTCTCCCTCACAGTCTCTACTATTCCCTGACTAACGTTAAGGAATAATTCTGATGCTTTGGGGACCTGTTAGATGGGGATGACCGAAGGCTATTCTCTGCATTTTGCTGAGGACGAACTTGATAAAAGATATAAATGTGTGTTATATTCTGGTTTATTTCATGGATTACAGCCCCCACTCATTCTATTGTACAACACAATAAACAAAGGTTTGAGCTGATAATGCCACACAAAAGAATCACAACTTTATTCTGTCTGCCTTTTCTCAGGAAAGGATAAGCAGCACTCTCAAATATTACTTTGCTAATTAGGGTCCCTTGCATAAAATTTATTCTTGAACTTAGTAAAGATCTATTGTTCTTTATTACAGGTAGATGTATCAGCCTTATAACTAACTGGAACTTTATCGGCCTTCCCACATATCACCAATTTTAAAAAGTTTAATTGATACTCAATAAAACAAAGTAAAAAAATATTGTATTTTCCTTGATCTTTTTCTGGCTTAATTTCAAAACACAGACCTGATCACGATGCTGAAGTGTACATCTAGCAAGAGTTCATTTTATGAATCAAAGTCCTCCACATCATAATTACATTAGGTCTGCTTCTCTTGTCAGTAAAAAGCAGTTAGCAATCAACGCCTTTATATTACATCTATTTCACACTGTATGCTATCTTTTCCAAATCATTTGCAGTAATTTAAAATCAAGTAATTAATTATGACTTTTAATTTTTTCATTAAATATGTTTATTCTTTTTTATTGTTCTGTTTTTGTTCCTTCAAGTCAGAGTTGATTTCTGACAAGTGCCTGGACTAGTCCCTGCAATTTTCTTGGGAAGATGTTTTGAAGTGGTTTGCCATTGCTGTCTTCTTTCTAGGGCTGAGAGACAGTGACTGGCCCAAAGTCACCCAACTGGCTTTGTGCCTTAGGTGTGACTAGAACTCATGATGTTTGCAAGTTGGTGTCTTAATCATAACACCCAACTGGCTTTCTTATTCTGCCTTTCAGTCCAATGAAGGTTCTTAGAAAATGATGTACAGAAAGAAAATACATATAATACTAACATAATACATAAAGACTGATACAATGCAATGAACAAGTGACATTGAAAAAATCCAAGAGGGTATTAATTTACTCTGACTCCAGAGTTCTGGGAAAACCAGAACATTTTAAACCAGGAGAAATCATTCCATGTTGTTAAAAGCAGAGGAAATGCACTACCCCCAGAAAAAAAACCATTAATTTCTCATGCATGCTGAGAAATACTTTCTAGAGTAAAATTTCATCTGATTATTTTTTTACATATAATAATAGTGGACAACCTTTTGTAGCAGGAAATTGAATTAGCAGCTAAGTGCTGCTGTGAGCACTACAATGATGAAACTGGAAAGGATTACGCTATTTCCCTCCTCTCCCATTGCAGTGTGTGTGCGTGTGTGTGTTTAAAAAGTAAATAAATACATTCAACCTATTGAAAACTTGGAGCACCTATTTTACTGCTTTGATCAAAAATACAGGAAATTGTCTCACTTTTATTTAGCAGTTTTCTGCTGAATTTTAATCTACAAATAATGAGTTACAGTAACTGTCAGTAAAAAACTTGCAATAAAATATATTGTAAAATGCCAGCTGTCTACTGTAGAGTCTGCAAAAAACTAAATTTTGTCACAATCTTTAGTCTAACGTGAGAAAGCATCTGTTTATAGCTTCCCTCCAGCTTAATGATGTGTAAAGGAAAGCTCCAATATATTTGTAGAACATTCCCCAGGAACAACATCCTACTAATTTCAATTATGTGAGGCAGTTTGTGTTTATAGACATTTACAAAGCATATATTAACATCCTCCCTGGGACTACTAAGCATGCACATTAAACATGCACAGAACACGAGACATAAGCGGAAACTTGGTTCAACCAACATACAGCTTGCTATCTCTCTCACAGTCTCATTTCTCCATAAATAAAATGGAAGTGCCAGCATCCGACTTCACTAGACTTTTATAGGAATGAATGAGTTCTAAGATCCCAAATGGTAGAAATATTTTTTAAAACTTCCTATGTCTGTGTCTTATTTTGGTTCGATAAATGTTTAAAAAGCTCACTGATTTTAAGAAGACCCCAAATTCTCTCCTATTGCTTCAGTGTTAGAAGAAAATCACTCATGGTATGCATAGTTTATCCTTGAAAATTAAAAAGATGGTTTTGTGGGGGGAGAAGGAAGAAGAAAGCAGGAAGAGGAAGTTTTCAATATTTGTTGTTATCACAAGAAACTCAGAAGAACCTGGTGTTAAAAGAAAACATCTCCAGCTCACTCAGTTCAGGGCGCCATCTTGTACCTGATCATTCCATTTCATTCCATCTAAGTCATTGCCATGTCCTGTCCTATCCAGCCACAAGCTCTACCCAGCTTTTATACCTTTCTCTACCACAGGCAGTTTGTTCCAATTTCAACAGGCAGGTTAGGATGACTGCTCATTGCTGCCTGATCTCATTTACACAATTGCAATGGCAGCACTGGTTGTCGCAAAACAGAAACCCATATGCAAGAAGCTACCTGCTCTTGTACTGATATTTGCAGGCTATCCTCTCTGCAGATGGTGAATGTCCCATTCCTCAAGTTTTGCTGAATCCTTCTGTATACTGTACAGATCTCCCATTACCTTCACTCCAAAGAATCTGCTTTTAAAATTCCCTGACAGCTTTTCTTTTAACCACAAGAGGGCAGCATTAAATTGCATATTTTCATAAGTATGTGTGTTTGATTTTATACACTTGGCCTAGTCAGTGTGATCACACATTATTTAATTTGTTTGAAGCTTTGGCACTTTAAGTCAAATAATATTGATATGTACATCTCTAATATTTTAGAAATAACAACAGACTGCAGGAATCTTGTGGGTAAAGCATTTTTCCCATTGGGGCATTTTTGTTTAAGCATCCCTTTGACATACAAAGGGAAATAGAACTCTGAATACACAGTATAAATATTTTAAGTGGGACACAGACAAGGCTGGCTAATCTCAAATAGTAAGCAGGATTGGATCTGGTTAATACTTACGTGGGAGACTAAAGGAAAAAGAACCTGCGGCTATAACCTAGATTGAGAAGTTAAAAACCAACCTGGAAAAAGGCAATGGAAAAACTGTTGCTAAGAAAACAGATCCAGATATTCTTTGGACATCACGTTCAACACAAAGTTATTATTAAGCCCTTGAAGGTATGAGCTGAATACTTAATTTTTAGTCAAGGTTTGCTGGCGATACATTTTTCTTTAACCTTCCCCAATTTAAACAATTGCACAAATTAGTTTTTCCATGTTTATGATCTAAATCCTTGTCACATGGCTTAGCCTGGTTCACATGAATGAAATGGTTCCTTCTGTCATTTCTGATATCTCTTTAAATGTCTGTCAACTGTCAACACTTCCTTTATTCCATTCCCTTGAGCTAAAATAACCATTTCCTCTTTCTTTATCTGATTGATCCTTCATATTTTTTCTCTTCTTGGAACTTGTTTCTAAACCCTTTACAATTTTTCAATATATTTTTTTAATTGCAAGAAGTTGAAGCATTTAGGAGTTTGGAAATCTTTGGTACCAAACTAAGCATGTAGCAGTTCCTTGTTGACTGTACATAAAGAACTATATCAAACATTTTAATTAATATGCAAAAGTCTGACTCCCACGCTTCCCCAACTTTATGACCTCTGGATGTGCTGTATTACAGATGCCATAATTTCCTGGCAGCATCACTGACTAGGCTGATTAGAATTCATTCTGATATGGTTGCTTTAGGCGTTACCTTCTGTTCATCCACTACAGGCAGGCAAGAAGAGTCCACTGGCCTTCAATGATATGAAAAGGGAGCCTCCTGCAAATAAAAGAGAGTGAGTAAAACACAGTTAAACACTCTTTCGAAGTTAAGTGTTCTGGTTTTGCATACAATACAGGGTTTGTGATAGAAGGTTACAGTATATTATAATACTATTTTCTAAAACAGTAGAACAAGCAGATGTCAAGTAATTTATCGGCAGCAAAATATTTAAGAAGTGGTTTTTCAAATAATTTTGTCCCTTTGTTGTCTTCCAAAAGTGCTGGATTATAGTTTCCAACATTCCCAACCCAAGTAGCAACTAATTACATGCAACAATTTTTAATTGTTCTGAGCTTACTAAAAATTGATTTCATAAAATGGAAATGATGGTAAAAAAGAGAAACCTCTCTAATTCTGTTTTTGTCTTGGCTTCATCACCTACTTTTTGGAATGCAGCTCTATCCCTTACCTACTTGTCATTTGAAGGCATTATTAATTTTTGTGCCTCTGCGGTAAAATAATTTACAAAATGATTTGATGAAAACAATATTCCTGGTTCAAATCAGAGTTCCCTCTTTACTCATCGATATATGCTGCAAGCATGAGGAAAAGGCTGTCTCTCACAGCTGTCTAAGTTGCTTGATTGCAAGAATGAAAAGACACTGGAAGAATTTTAAATCAATTGGCATGAACTGGGACTGCATCCTGTGACATCATATTAATCTCTGCCTCATCTTAGAAAGCAGGCATGTGTCTCTCTCTTTTGCTTAAATCTGGAATCTGGGAAAGAAGCAAGGAAGCAAATCAGGCATGAAGAAATATTTTTTTCTAGATGTAATAATTCGCAATGCTGGTGATTAACGTTAAAGGCCTGCATGGCATAACATCAGGTAGATTGAGTGAAAACCTTCTGCCTGCCCCACACATTCTCACAGGGAGGACATGCTCCAGGTTCCTTCTTTTAAATCTTGTCATCTTTTGGGACTTAGGATGCCTGTCTTCTCTGTGGTTTTCCCTGCTCTCTGAAATTATCTTTCCCTACCCCCATATACAACAGGCCTGAATTCTTCTCACCTCTAGGAAAGCTCTGAAGACTTAGCTTTGTTTATAATGGATTGTGAAAATAACCTTGAGAAACAGAAGGAAGAGGGGAAGACAGGCTCCTCTTGTTCCTCAAGATTATTCTCACAGGCACTGGGGTCAGTTACGATATGTGGGAGTGCCCCTTGTGGTTATTCTACTGTGTGCTTGGTCGCCATTTTACATTTTGTATATTAATATAATTTCTTGTTAGATGACTTTGGGTTTTGTTTTGTTTTTCTTTTGGATTTATTGCATGTTAACCATCCCACTCTCTGACTTGGAAAGCCTTATAAATCATGAAATAAATAAGAAATAAAATAAATACTGAGGAAGTTTAGCTTGATACCACAATAGTTGCAAGTGAATGCTGAAACGCATAGGCAGGCAAGGAAAGGACTCCGAGTTAATAGGGGATTCACGTTTGCTAGAGCTGCCTAAGTGGAGACTGAAAGTCACTGGAAGGTCAACAGCTCTTTGGGTTTTCAATGTTTCTCAGTCCTCTAGAGCTGTTGCCCATCATCTGCTCAAGAAAGATACAGATGGTTTTATAAAATTTTTGTCAAAAAAAAAAAGAAAGATACAGATGGTTTTAAGACTGGCTCACAGAGAAGATAAGATAGGTCCACAGCTCAGCCTCTTGATGGATAGTGGCTGTAATAAAGTTGAAATCAAAACCTGTAGCTCCTTTAAGAAAGCAAGCCTGCCCGCCCATCCTGCTTCAGACTTTGGCATTTATGTCGACTTTTGATGTTTGCTGTTTATAAATAAGCTCAGCCCTCCAACCCCTTCTGTGTCTGGAGCAGCAATGTGATTGGCCCACCAGGGTGCCTGGAAAATCACTGAACAATCTTGCTCCATGATAGATATTGTTGGGTGGATGGGGAGAGAGAAAATGAGTGAGAAACAAGGGCGAGGCCATTCTTGAAAAGCAGAAACACCCTTCAATGAATGTAAGTGGAATTCAAGAGGCAAGTGTCTCCAAATCTTAATATCTCACATACCTAGGAGGCGAAATGAATTGACAAGTTTCAGCCGGGTCAATTTCATAGGGCTGGTGAGAGCATCAAATATAAAATATTTTATATTCCAAAAAATGTCATAGGAATTATGAAGACTCCTCAAACACTTTAGCACTTCTTAATTCAGATTTTTCAATTCTACTAGGAAAAAAATACCATCTCTTCCTATTCTTATTTCATTTCGATATACAATTGTTTACATTTTTTTTGTAGAAAACCATAGAATAATCTGAAGGGCTAAGGTTTGTCTTTTATCTTATGAGGTGTCTGTGTGTGATCTTTCTTAGCCTGATGGCCAGTTTTATTTACACAACACACATTTTACCCCTTAAAACAGGAGTTTCCAGGAGTTGAAGTTATGGACTTCAACTCCCAGAATTCCTCAGCCAACATATAGCTGGCTGAGGAATTCTGAGAGTTGGAGTCCATAGGTCTTAAAAAGTCATAAAAAGTCATAAAGTTGCCAAATTTTCAGATCCCTGCCTTAAAACATTCACACATATCTCAAAAAGCATTCAGATCTGAACATTTTGGCCCAGCCACTTTGGGGGCTATGAGGGAAGCAAACAAGCCCAGGAGCTGAGCATCTGTCTAACATCTACCCTGCAAGCTATAGTATTTTAAAAGATTTTAAAGGAGCAAGTCAAAAACGAACCACTTTTGGACACATACCAAGCAGACAAACTTTTTATTAGCTTGCAGACCAGCACAGCAAAGTGATCTAATACAGTTTTGGAGCATTTCGAGTTTTTGAAGTCACCTTTCTTAAATATTTAAAACACCACATTTATTGGAACTTAGGCATCATCTAATGCAGGTCTAGACTGATCTTAAATAAAAAATACTTTAGCTGACCACAAAGGAGTTCCTTATTATTTATAAATAGGAGATTCTGCTTTCAGACAGCCTAATCACATGCTCATGTAATCAAAAATTTCAAATTTCTACAGCCCCAAATTCATGACAGACTCCAAATAACTGCTTAGTTTGCCAAAATAGGAAATACTTCGAGCTGAAGTACTGCTGTCAGCTCATATCTGTTTCTGCCTATTTCTAACAAATATTCAACCTCAAGTCCACTTTTGAAAGTCCGCCTTAGAAGAATTTCTCCCCCTCGTATTTTAATTAAACTTAAAATGTGACTGCATGCTGTCCAACTTCCCTAACCCTTGCACCAACATACAAAATTTCATATTTGTAAATTCAGCCTTTCTCAATCCACTGCTGATGGTGGAATATACTTTACAACACCTGAGTTGTATTAATATTTTTATTGTTCTAGTTCTAATGAATTAATATATATTTCCACAATACTATTTTTCTCCTTAACATCCCACAAAACCCTCCCTTTCATCAAGATGGAGAAGACAAAATGTCTGTTAAGTTGGTATGGTATCAGTGGTGGGTTGCCCCTGGTTCGGACCGGTTCGCAAGAACCGGTAGTAAAACCGGCGGGAGGCCCCTCCCACTGCCCTGGATGTCATCATCGGTGATCTGTGCATGTGCAGAAGCAAGGCGCGCGCATGAGCAAAGTGAGCACGTGCGCATGATCCCTTTGCGAACCAGTAGTAAAGGTAAGTAGAACCCAACCCTGTATGGTATCTATAACTGGAATGCTTGGTAACTTCCAAATACAGCACACTCCAAATTTCCAAATTATTTCCTTGCATTTTCCGTGTTTATTTTCTTTCAATTTTTAATTAAATCAGACTGCCCCTCCCCAAAAAATATAAAAGAAGACAGAAAATTCAAAGCTTCAATACCCTAAAAACTGACATAAAATAATATAACAGGTATTTTTAAGACAGAGACAGCAGGCCAGTTAAGCACTAGTCCCCCAACCCTTCAGTCAGGAACCAACAAGATAATGTTGAACGATACATCTACTCTCAATTTGGCATGTAGATGAAATACAGAATATTGATGGCATCTTATGTTTCTGAGAAGAAATATGATACAAATGCATCAATAACCATTAGAGAAATAACAAATAGTAAAATAATCCAAACATTTTAACTGAACAACTTTCCTGTGGACTTTGTTTCCGAGCAAGCCTTAGAAAAGTGAGTTACATAGAAAAGGTGTGAATTTGAACAGGTCACTCATGCACTGATTACTTTGTATTTTGACTCCATGATGTATTCAATTACAGCTCTTCCTTGAAGGTTATATAAACCTAAAATAATTCAAAATGGGAGAGGTTAGCTAGCGCTTTCCCGGCCTCTCTTTCTAGCTAAATATTCCAAATCATTTCATACAGCTATTTATATATACTGTCTGGCCAATGGACAAGGCAGTTTATAATAGATATAATGTACATGCATTAAGACCATCCTCAAATAGACAGTCAAAACCAAATAAAGTGAGTCTTATCCAAAAACAAATCCTACCTACTATCCACCCAATGCCTGACAGAACAGGATAGTCTTCACAGCCATCAAGAAGGGATTTTATAAGCCTTAGGCATGATACTATTCACCCATTCACTTCATGTGGGATATGCTTGAATATCCCTCTTGAGAAGATCGAAAAAGATCAAACCTAATGAGGAGAGATAGACTTGTAGAACCCATGAGCTAAGCTAAGCAATGTGGTACTTTATAAATCAACCGCTGCACTTTTAATCATGCTTAGAAACTAACTGGCAATCAATGCAGCAAATGGAGCACTGATGCTACACAGGTAGTCCCCACTGAACTACGACAATCAGGACCAGCAACTTCATTGCTAAGTGACATGATTGTTAAGTGAGACATCAGGTGACAGACTTACCTCACTTCTCCTGTGCCCATTAAGCAACCCATTGTGTGACTGCAGACTTACAAGTGCCACTTTCTCCACGGTCATTAAACAAAACATCACATGGCCTTGACTTCCAATTTTACTACTGGCTTCTCCATTGGGTCTGCTTGTTAGAAGCCTGTGGTGCAGGGGTGAAATGCTCCTGGTTCGGACCAGCTCGGGCAAGTACGTAGCAATGGCGGCGGGCAGTTCAGAGAATCGGTAGCAAAAATCCCTGCCCCCCATGCCCAGCTGAGCCGCGCGATCATCAGAGCCTTTTTTTTTCTTTTAAATGGCTCTGACAAGCCAAGGTCTGAGGATCCCAGCTGAGTTGCCTGCTGATCAGGCAACTCACTGGGATCATCAGAGCCTTTTGAAAGCATTTTTTTACATGGTTTTACATGTAAAAAATGGTTTTAAAAGTAAAGAAAAAATTGGCCACACCCACCCAGTCACATTACCCCCACACACACACCAAGCCACGCCCACAGAACCGGTAGTAACAAATTTTAGATTTCACCCCTGCTGTGGTGAAGCTTGAAAATGGTGTTTATGTGATCACAGAGATGTTACAACCATTGTACTGTCTAGGATAGGTTGTAAAACTACTTTTTCTGTAGTTTTAAGTTCAATCAGCTGCTAAAAAAGGCAGCCTTTAACAAGGACTACCTGTATGATAATGATGATATTATCATAATCAGGGCTTTCTAGTGCAGAAAGGCATACAAGTAGCACACTGGCTGAAATTGAGCAAAAGCTTCCCTGGCCAGGGTCTTCATCTCCAGCTCCAACAGAAGGCAGGAAAAAAAAAACAAGTTACAGACCTGCTCATTCATTTGAGAGAAAAGTAACCACAACCAAAGCCAAATTCAGTATTAACTACCTAAATTACCAAGAAGCAACATCTCTGTCTTGCTAGGTTTTAATCATAATTAATCTATAATTATGGATTTCTATAAAGGCATTGTAGAAAAAAGAAAGGGTTCAACTAAATATCAAGATATCCTAGAAGCTAATGTCCCAGTCACTAAAGAAATGGAAGCCAAAGAGAAGCTATTTAATCAAATGAATGAATGAATGAATGAGGAAGGAAGGAAGGAAGGATCTACTAAATATGTGTGGTAAATGGGGCACCTAGTCATGCCTTGTCATTTTGAAGCCAGTGACAATAGTTGTGGATGCTTCATCAAAGATTTAAAGATACAGTGCGCACAAACAGCTATAAGAATATTTCTAAGTTAGAATAGTTCTGCAAGGAAGAGTAAGGAAAAGATTCCAAAAGCAAGATTAGAAAGACTCTTAGGATATAGGAAATGCTTGAAATCTGTTACTTCTGCCAAAGCAAGTGTTCAAGGATGTCAATTTCTTTGTATTTGCTATATTTTTTTCCTTATTTTGACTCTTAACTGTATTTTGTACACAGCAATCTTATTCTGGCATATACTCTTAGTTTTGTTTTAGTTTTATCACTGTTTTTTTTCCTTTCCCCCCCCAAAATAATAGTTTACTGTATTTTTGTATTTTGCCTTTTTATGTTTGCTTTGATCATATATATTACCTGAATCTGCTGCCAATGGAACAGGCTACAAATGTTAAATAAAATAAAATAAAATAAAATAAAATAATAAAATGAAATAAAATAAAATAAAATAAAATAAAATAAAATAAAATAAAATAAAATAAAATAAAATAAAATAAAATAAAATAAAATTTGTACAGATTTATGCCCTGCAGAGATTGTATCACCTTCTATTCACTTTGAAATTTATAAAGTGTACAAGTGTGATCAAGGTGCCTAAACTCTGGCAAAGAACTATACTGTCTATGCGAAAACTGGAATGCTATACAATCTTTCATAGCAATCCTTCTTTAAGGTTTTACCTGGAAAGTTAAAATTTTCACTATTAGCATAATGTGCTGTCTTCCTGCTGTTGCTACATTCTCCAGTTTAATTCATTTGTTACTATAGTGACTCTTTATCAGATGGATAAATATATTTCCTCCACTGATATTCTCCTTATGATTATAATACTAGCTTTTTGGACACACCTCTTAAATTTCCCTCCCAGACTGCTGCTTCTGGGGAATCCACTTTGGATTGAAGTCCCCATGGCAAGTAATCATAGATTCCACTTTATGCAAAGATCATAATGATCAGAACACACAATATTGCAGAAGCTTATATAAAAGACGGTGAGCCTCAAAAGAAAGCTGATTCTTTTTTTCAAAGCTACTAATGGAAGCTGCCTAAATTCTTAAAAAATAATAAGCAAAGATAAGACCTCTTAGTTTCTCATTGTTTCACTTTGCCAAGCCAAAAAAAAAGTCAAGTAAACCTACAACTGCTTTCTTTCCGTCTCGTTCTTCAGATATATTGGGACAAGCTCAAGAATTCTCAGCTAGCAAAAAATTGAGGAAGGATGATTTACATGATTTTTAGGCAAAGCATGGAAGAGCAAGTTGTACTCATATTTTCCTGTATAATATGGTTAGTCCTTGACTTATGACCACACTTGATCCCAAAATCTCTGGGTTATTGTAACTTTGAATGGTCACTAAATGAATTGTTGTGAGTCAATGACTACCTGTAATCTGAGAATACTTTAGGACAATGGTTCTCAGCCTTTGGTTCGTAAATCCCTGTGGGGCCACAATGTCATCACAGGGGGTACACAAAAGCTTGAAGAAATGTTATGATTGAAATCTTGAGTTAAGTCTTGGGCATCTCTGGCCATGGACCATGGGCACAAAAGCAGGGGTGAAATGTAAAATGTGTTACTAGTGGTTCTGTGGGTGTGGCTTGGTGGTGGTGGTGGGGTAATGTGACTGGATGGGTGTGGCCAACTTTTTTTTTTTACTTTTCAAAGCATTTTTTCTAATGCTTTGAAAAGCCTCTGACGATCAGGCAACTCAGCTGGGATCATCAGAGAGACTTTTTAAAAAATGCTTTGAAAAGCCTCTCTGACGATCAGGCAAAGCATTTTTTTTAACTTTTCAAAGCATTTTTTCTATAACCTCTTCTGCCGAAGAGGTTGCAAAAAATGCTTTGAAAAGCCTCTGCCAATCAGGCAACTCAGCTGGGATCGTCAGAGACTTTTCAAAGCATTTTTTTTACCACCTCTTTGGCTGAAGAGGTTGCAGGAAAAAAATGCTTTGAAAAGCCTCTGACGATCCCAGCTGAGCCACATGATCATCAGAGGCCTTTTTTTTCTTTTAAAAGCATTTTTTCGTCGGAAGAGATTGTAGAAAAAATGTTTTTTAAAAAAAAGCCTCTGATGATCGTGCAGTTCAGCTGGGGGGGGAGGTATTTTTGCTAACCCTAACCCTAACCGGTTCTCCAAACCACCAGCCGCCATCGCTATTAGATTGGGCGATCCGGTCCGAACCAGAAGCATTTCACCACTGGTCCATGGTGAAAAAAAGATTGAGAACCACTGCTTTAAGGGGGGAAAGGTAAAAATCCTTCTTATTCAGGAAAACAAACTGTGCATTTCAGAATGAAAGAGGAAAAAACAAAATATGAAGTTCTTTCCTCTCGACACTTCTCCTTTAAATGTAAAAGTTGACTATATTGAATAAAGGTGACATACAGTTTACACAATATCAGCTTCTCTGATTGCATCATAATTTCTGTGCCAAATGTTAGGTAATTATATGAGGTTCCCACTGAAGTTTATGGCTGGACAGCCTGGGTTATTTTAGCATCTGTTTTTATTTTAGCATTTCAATAGTTTATAAATATACTCTACTTTTCCTACTTCTCTACTCTACTTTATCCTATTAATCTTTAAAACTCTGGTTATGTTCTATTAAATTTAACCAGATAGATTTTAACAATGTTCTGTTATTATGGTATTATGTTGCTAGCCTATTGCCCTTATACTCTACAGCACTGGTGGGTTCCTTCCGGTTCGGCCTGGTTCTCCCGAGCCTGTAGCGGTGACGATATGACATCACTGAACTGGTTCTGCCCCCCCCCTGCCCCCTCACCCCCCCGCAGTCCCCCCTTACCTTTTATTTGGCCCCACCCCCAATCTATTGCTGCCTCCTGAGTCCCAGCTGCTGACTAGAGGGAAAAAAAACTGTTTAAACTCTTGCTGCGGGACTTCAAAGGGCCGCCCTACAGCTGATCAGTGTTAAAAGAAAACAAATGAGTAGACCAGTGCCTGCAAAAGTACATGAGTAGATCAGTGCCTGCAAAAATACATGAGTAGACCAGTGCCTGCAAAAAATAAATGGGTAGATCGGTACAGCTCTGCAAGCAGTTAAAAACCTGGTAGACCAGTACCTCTGCTAAATCCTAAATAATTGTGACATGACCGTCAAGCCACGCCCACAAAATAAACCACACCCACAGAACCGTTAGTAAAAAAAATTAGAACCCACCCCTGCTCCACAGACATTATTTGTCAGCAAAATACCCATTTTAAAATTCCAAACCAGCTCAACACTGACTAGGGTGCTGGTATTTACCCCCCTGTGATTGCTTTGATATTTTTTAAAGATGTGGTATTACTTTGATGGTGACATTGAAATATTTGAGAGAGATACTTTAGACTCCCTTGGGGTTTTTTTGGTGAATGGTCAACACTGTTCTCAGCCAGGCCTTTCTGCAGGCTGAATGGTTTGCCTGCGATAGATAGTGAAGAGTTAACTTTTCCCATGCTTTAGCCATATGACTGGCACATGATAGATTCCATCCTGTCATGTGAAGCTTGATATGTTCTGACTGGGGTGTTCTGCATCCGGAGTTTATTTATATTGTTGAATTCTTTTTGGAGTGAAGGACAGTGCTGAATAAACAAAGGGCTGAAGCTAATTGCTTAGGCAGGGCTTAGTAGGAATGGTGCCCTGACAAAAACTTGCTAAGGTTCTCCATACCTAAGGAAATACCAAGAACAGCCCCTTAATCCATCTTCATAAAGAATTATTTGTGTAATAGAAAGAAGAAAAAGATGATTTTAATACCTCCCTGCCCACAATTTCATTTCTCTCTTGTAATACTTTTCCTATTCTCATTGTGCCAAATACAGGTAGTCCTCGACTTACATCCATTCATTTAGTGACCATTCAAAGCTACAACAGCATTGAAAAAAGTCACTAATGACCATTTTTCAGACTTAAAACCATTGCAGCATCTCCTGGCCATGTGATCAAAATTTGGCCACTTGGCAACTGGTATGTACTTTTGACGGTTGAAGGGTACTGGGGGAATGGGATCACCTTTTGCAAACGTCTGACAAGCAAAGTCCATTGGGAAGCCAAACTCACTTAACAATTGTGTTACTAACTTAACAACTGCAGTGATTCACTTAAGAATTGTGGCAAGAAAGGTCGTAAAATGGGGCAAAACTCACTTAAAAATGCTTTACTTAACAACAGAAATCTTGGGCTCAACTTTGGTTGTAAGTCGAGGACTGTCTGTATCCCTGCATTGTAAGGTTTTGTAACTTGCTGGGCTTATGGTAAGAAATATTTTAATACCATAGTGAAATTGGCATGTATAGCTAAAAATCCAAAACAATTTCCCAGAGAGTTTATATATCAAACTAAAGTTCAACTGAAATGTACCATATTTTTCGGAGTATAAGATGCACCTTAGTTTTTGGGGAGGAAAATAAGAAAAAAGCTGATTGGTGGGTGGATCAGCCTGCTGGAATACCCCCAATCAGCTGTTTCCAGAGGTGAATTTTAGCAACAGGTTCCTTGGTTGTGAGCTCTGTGCCTTGCTTTTTTTTCTGCCTCTGAAACTTCTGAAACTCTGTTTCAGAAAAAAACTTTTTCTGCCTCTGAAAGCCTCCGAAACAAAGCTTCAGAAAAAAAAGGCTTTTTTCTGAAGCTTCTTTCAGAGGCTTTTTTCTGAAGCTTCTTTCAGGGGCTTTTTTCTGAAGCTTCTTTCAGAGGCTTTTTTTCTGAAGCTTTTTTCAGAGGCTTTTTTTCTAAAGCTTCTTTCAGAGGCTTTTATTCTGAAGGACCATCTGTACTCTGTTCAATCTCCTTTCTTTGGTATTGGTATGTAGATTAACCTCTTCCGATCTGTTGGTTATTGTGTCTTTCTCCAGATTTGTTAGCATAGTTTGGTTAGAACCTTTACCGATTCTTCTTTTGTTGCTTGCCATATTATTTTAGATAAAAGCCTTTCAGAGGCTTTTTTTCTGAAGCTTCTTTCAGCCTCTGAAATCTCCGTTTGTGAGGCTGGGCGGGGCTACATTCAGAGTATAAGACGCACCCAGATTTTCACCCTCTTTTTTGGGGGAAAAAGATGCATCTTACACTCCGAAAAATATGGTATATCCCATTTCCCAAATTAGAAAGGCATGGCTGCAGGTTAATAGTTTCCTAATCCTCCCAGGTTTGTTGGACTACACTGTAATACGGTCTGGAAGATGATGGGAGTTTACAGTTATGGCAGATTATGGGGAACTTGTATCACAGAAGACATTAGACTAGAGAAAGCTAAGATAAACCATGCAGCTCTTCACATGGCTGCTGTGATTTAGACCATGGTATCAAAATCTCTAAGGGATGCAGTGACTCAGTGGCTAAGATGCTGAGCTTGTCGATCGAAAGGTCGGCAGTTCAGCGGTTCGAATCCCTAGTGCGGCATAACGGGGTGAGCTCCCGTTACTTGTCTCAGCTTCTGCCAACCTAGCAGTTTGAAAGCACGTAAAAAATGCAAGTAGAAAAATAGGGACCACCTTTGGTGGGAAGGTAACAGTGTTCCGTGCGCCTTTGGCATTTAGTCATACCGGCCACATGACCACGGAGATGTCTTCAGACAGCGCTGGCTCTTCGGCTTTGAAACGGAGATGAGCACCGCCCCCTAGAGTCAGGAACGACTAGCACATGTGTGTGAAGGGAACCTTTACTTTTATCTTATCAAAATCTCTTGAAATATGATTTTTTTTTAAAAAAATGCTGCAATTATGTAAGCAAGCCAGAGACCCCACACAGTCACATAACCATGACTGTGGCCACCTTCAGGAGATGATTCCAATCTAAACTCTTTTGTTGGACAATCTGCAAACTGAAGTTTTATGCTGCAGCCCTTGCATTAAATAAACTGCAACAAAGCAAGTGGAACAAAACTAAAGCTACTTTCACAGTACAAAAATATGGGGGAGGCTTGGAATTGTAGTAGAGCAGAGCTTCTGTTGGGACATGCTCAGAGTCTATGAAAGGGCAGGATTGTTTCCATGACAAGAATGCATGATACAGCCAGCTTCTCTACAGGAGCCAGGCTGTTTTTTCCCAGAGCACTGGAATACTCTTCCCTTCTGTTCCTTTTTCTTTCTTTTTAAATCTTTTTTTGTCCTTTTACAACACAACAATGCAGATGATAAAAAATAAAGTCAATTGCTTCAACAAGTGTCCTCGATAAATGAATGATGGAAATGTTCATCCAGCATTTCAAAAGAAACTAAATTGTGTCATATCACAGGCAAGATCAAATTGCATTTACAAAAAAAGAGCCTTGGATAGTACAGTGGTCTAAAGCCCTGTTATTAACATCAGCTGCCTGCAATTATTGCAGGTTCGAATCTCACCAAGGCTCAAGGTTGACTCAGCCTTCCATCCTTTCTAAGGTAGGTAAGTTGAGGACCCAGTTTGTGGGGGCAATAAGCTGACTTTGTATAAATATACAAAAGTATGAAGGCTGTTGCTTAGCGCATTGTAAGCCGCCCTGAGTCTCCGGAGAAGGGCGGCATATAAATCAAATTAAAAAAAAAAAACCTATAGTGAAAAAAAATGCAGCCCAAGTCAGATAAATAACTAAAATGGGACAAGAAAAGTGAATGTGGTTATGTTGCAATTATATTCTTTTCTAATTTTCCATTCTTTTTTAAACAACCATAAGTTTCGATTAATTTGCATACCGTAGTTTTTTTAGTGCATTTTTTTTCTTTTACCAGAAGAGGATCTTGTAGTGTTTGAGAGTGATTTACAGTAAAACAGAAATGAGAAGACTCAAGTGTGTTGAATCTTTTTGTTCTAGAACAAAGACATCCATAGTGCAAACCAGTTCAAATACTGGTTTGAACTGTGGGCCAATGGGATGGGGGCAGGAGTGAAATGCTACTGGTTCACTCCGGTTCGGTGGAACCGGTAGTTAAAAAAGGAAATCCTGCTTTTTAGCAAAGCTAAATCCCACGGCACAGCTGTTCCCACCCCTCACTGTTCTACTTATCTAGTAAAGTCTTCTTTTTCTGTGCGAAGCGCGCATTTGGTGCACAGTGTGCATGCACATGCAGTGTGCTTTTGATGCGCATGTGTGCATGCAGTGTGCATTTGGCACACAGTGCGTGTTTGGCACACAGTACGCAATTGGCATGCAGTGCGTGTTTGGCACACACCACGCATGCGCTGGCAGCGAACCAGTGGCAATCCGAGGAGGATTTCACCACTGGATGGGGGATTAGAAAAGCCAATTAGTTATTATTTTCTGTGAGCCACACAATAAAGGGGAAATCTAAATCTAACCAAAGCAATGATTCTAAATCGTTTTATTTAAATGAGAAAAAGCAGATCTGTAATTGCTAAACAAGTTGGAGACAAAGCCTTACCAATCTACTGCTGATCATCCAGTCCTGAATAAAAGATTTCAATCTAGGTTTAGCCCATTCGAACTAAACACAATGCTTCCAGCCTCCTGCATCATGGAGATAAGCAGTCGGCTGCAGACTCCGACTTCAAGTTCAGCGTGTCCCAGCTCACTTCTGTGGTTTCTTCTGCCCAAGTATCAACACTCCCGTCCCAATGACAAGGAAACACCCCATGCAAAACAACAGAGAGGATAGGAAGGCCGTGTTCAGCGGGCCTCCCACGTGTGCACCAGTTGGGCCTGTTCTGGAGAAAATTCAGCCTGCAAGGAAAGCACACCCATCTCTCACCGCATCGATCTGAAGATCACCGAGTAAGTGGTAATATCATCTCGGTGTAGGAATGACGTAGATGCCCTTTGTGACCACAGCTAGCAAACAGCAGCAATTCCCCCTTAGGAGAGTTTGGAGCAGAGGAAGGGTCTGTAGACTTGTTGCTTCCAGGAAGGCGCATTCTTCTGCTTCAAGTTCTGAGCCTGGAATTTTTTTTAAAATAAAACAGAGATGCGGAAACAAATCCTTTTGGCAGGCAAACATACTGCCAGATGGAGTGGGAGGAGATGGAACATTTCTGCACAAGTCCTTGCCTTTTGCCAGTCAGCCAGCAAGATTTAGAATCTTAGATCTCAATATCTCTGCTAGCAAGTGCTAAACATCAAAGGCAGCTCCTTATGTTACCTGATACTTAGTGTAATATTTTGTTTCCCGCAAAGTGGACATTCTCTTGAAGAAGAGATGCCGCCTGACTCCTAAAAGCCTGAGTCAATAAGAAAAGCAACCTTCACTCCCCTAGCAAAATAAAAATAAGGCACGTGCACCAGTTGGTATGCACAACAAGTAAAGATCAGTTGAGAGGTCCCATACTCTCTATCTATGGCTTTGCCAAAAAAAGGGAGAGTGTTTAACATAGTTATATCTTAATTGCAGTGCT
Organism: Ptyas mucosa; assembly: GCA_012654045.1. Taxonomy (NCBI): domain Eukaryota; kingdom Metazoa; phylum Chordata; class Lepidosauria; order Squamata; family Colubridae; genus Ptyas; species Ptyas mucosa. The sequence continues at coordinate 10,925,058 of WNWU01000032.1, read as the reverse complement.
CCTCACTCTCCTGACTCAAAAGAAATTTTAGGGCAACTCCATGGAATCCATTCTCTGTGTGAAAATGATACTGAAGACCTGAGATATTTCTGTTAGAAATCTACAACTGGGAAACAAGCAGACATGTAAGTGCCACTAATATTTGAAACAGAGCAAACCTGCACTCCAAGACCCCAAAATTTGGCTTCTGCAACCAGAATAGCTACAGTAATCAGCCCAATTTCAGACATCATCTACCTAGCATTTTTTGTACATTCTCAGAAACATCAACTAAGTTCATTATATTATCACATTTGCTCAGCATGTTTCTTGGATTAAATCTTCACTGTGGATTTGCCAAATTTTCCTAGGACCTGTTTTATATCATTGTTTACTTCAATCTGGTATCCTCCAGATGTATAAATCTTTAGTATCCAAAGGCCAGGTTGGCTAGGAGTTCTGGGAACCAAAGTCCAACACATCTGGATGCTATCAGATTAAGGAATGCTATTTAAACTTTTAACTAAAACTAAAAGCCTTGGAATCTGAACTCAGAGCTTCATATGCTTGCCGTCTGAAAATTGAGAAAAAATGTTCTTTACTGCCATCTTTATTACAACTCTGTAGAAGTTGTACAACTTTATTACAACTTTCTACAATTACAATTGTAGAATTGTTAGCCTCTCATCCTATTCTATACCACAAAGTTAGATGCCAAAGAGCTTCTTAAACTTCTGCATATACGTTTCTTATACAGCAACATTTTTATGCTGCACTGAAAATGGCTTCTGAGGGTCCGTTAAGATGCCATTCTTATTTTTTTTCTATTCTATTTTTATATGACAGGACATGACATAACATGACATGACATGACCTGACATACCATCGATGCAAATGGCATTAAGTAACAGGAGACAGCCTCCCTGCAGAAAGGAACTCATAATCTAAAAGTCAACAAGACCTCAACAAAGGAACAGGAGAGGCATGGAGGCAGCAAGAAACACAGGGAAAATAGATGGTGATGCCAGAAGAATGGCTCCTACTGTTATCAATTGTACAGCTATTTCATCGTCTTCTCCTTCATAGACTTTTTGAATAATGAAAAGGGATCAAAACAACAATAGGAGAAAAGAGTTACGAATGGGAAACAATGTCATTGGAAGCCTTTCGTATGTTTACAAATGAAGGACCACATTAGGATGCTTGGGGTTCTGTCAGCGTGGATCTTTGCTTGCAGACGTTTTATTAACTAACTAGGTAACATGTCCTACAGCAGTGGGTCTCAACCTTCCTAATGCCGCAACCCTTTAATACAGTTCCTCATGTTGTGGTGACCCCCGACCATAAAATTAGGCGACTCCTGTGAAAGGGTCGTTGGACCCCCAAAGGGGTCCCGATCCACAGGTTGAGAACCACTGTCCTACAGCCATGTTTGGGCTGTTGTTGATAAGCTTTCCCCCCCCCCCCCTTTCTTTGAATTCTCTGTACTTTATACTAAAAGTTGTATAAATATAATTCCTCTTCTAGCAACATTGGAGGGAATTCCTATCATGTCTGTTGTTGATTTCAACATCCTGGATGCTTTTAATACTTGGAAAGTTCTTCATTTTTTTCTTGCAGCATGAAGCTTTGCAAAGCATGCCTGGCTTACTATTAATAATTCCACTTAGCAGGGGAAAAGAATGCTGCTAGGAAACAAGACCTGCCTTCTGAAGAGACGGCCCACTGGGCCTGGTCTGCACTTTTTAGACCACCGAATTGGTAGTTAAATCTTCCTAAGTGGATCCACATGCATACACTCAATAAAAAGCATTTTTCCTTATTTATAGACTTATCTAGTTAAGCTTTTTCTTTGCCATATTGAATTTTGACACTGAGGAATTTGGTTTTTGTTTTTATGACGTTTTAAATAAGCGAGCATCTACCTGCCAGCTGAGCTAATAAAACCCAGACATAGGTTTTACATCTTAGATGTTAAGCCAGAGAATGATAACAATTCTAGGTGTGGGCTGTTTATCTCTTCAAGGATTATGCAACATATGGAAATATATGATTGCCTTGAAGGTAACAAACATGGGAGGAAATTGGTTATCACTAGATGGTCTATAAATAGTCTATAAATAAGGAAAAATGTTTTTTATTGAGTGTGTGTCTGTATGCATATGCATGCACTTAGGAAGATCTAAGTGACTAGAAAGGCTCGCCCCAGAGTATGTAAAAAGTATTGCTTACTTTGCATTCAACTCATGCTCAACTGAAAAATTAGTATAAATATACTAAGAGACAATCCATATCACCAATGTATACTCTGTGAAGCTAAGATACTGATTTCATCAAATTGGGTTTAATACTTAAAATGAGCAACTGAGTAACATAACCCAAAATGTGATCAAATTATAAACTGAAACAAAGCTAATGTTTCTCTGAAATGGAGTTGTCAAATTTTAACTGGAAGCAACAAAAACTTTAGCAAGACTACATGAATACTGAACTCTTAAGGATATAAACATACATATACTACTGTATATACATATCAAGTCTTAATTACTTGACCTGTATTTGATTTTGTGAGAAAAGCCAGTCTAGTTCATCTATTCATTAAGTGGTAGAATAACCTTCCCTACTTCCGTTTCATTACACTATCATTTGGATGGAGTCATACAATTGTCTATATAATTCTTAATTTAGTGTGAGTCTCAAAATAAATATGCAGCAAACATTCTCACATTTGCACATTTCCCTAATCCGCAGCCTCTTTCACTTCATTATTCCATCAAGCATCATTTTTCTTTTCTCCTCTTGTAAAATTCCACATGCTTACTTTTTCATACAAGATGCAAAATTACTCTCTCTGGAGTTGTTCTATTTTCTTTCTGGTTCCCCCCCCCCCCCCACTTTCTTTTTTTCTCCATGCCCATCCATATTTCTTCTTTACCTTTGCAAAGATCCCTTTCCTACTGCAGCATATTTGAATCACTATCCCTCTGGCATTTATTTTGCTATTTCTGAATGCAGCATTTTGCAATACTTGAAATATCCATAGGAATTTCAGGCAGTCCTAAACAGAATATATCATATAATCTATTTCTCAAAAAAATTGAGGAACAGGAAGCAAGTCAATCCAATTATTTCCTACAAATGAGAAAACTCCAGACAGAGACAAAGATGTTTTATTATATAAGCATGGCAGAAGAATATGTCTTTGAACTCATAACCAGGCAAAATGAACACCCCACCCCAAGGAAATAGATAACTGCCTGTCCTCAGTACATTACAGAAATTGTAAGTAGCTATGCTCATTAGATTTGGATCTAACCTTCTTCCGTGAGAAAAATAACACGCTCTGTGTTTACTTCTCACTTCTCCTTATATCTTGACACCCCATTATTAGGTCAAAGTAAAATACACCGGAAAGATCCCACCTTGGCCAGGTGGCATTTTAAATGAAAGAGTCTTGCATATTATTTATTTCTTTACATAGAGCTTCATGATTTTTATATGCTCCATCCAACTTCTTACATTTTTTTAATAAATAGCACAATTTCTGATACTTGATTGAAATGAATGATAGAGAAACCTCAGTAAGTAGTGTTGGTTTTGACACAACAGCTTTAACTCGGAGGCTAATATATAAAATAAGGAGCACAAATGACTCCCAGGGAATGTGACCTTTCAGTAATCCATCCTTTTTCAAGAGGAATGTGGCATGGTAAGAGAAAACAAAGGAAACTGCTTCATACTTAGTCAAATATAAACTTTAATACCATCAACATTGACCAGTACTGGCTCTCTAAGCTTTCTAGCAGTGAGTTTTTAGTTCTGCCTGGAGCTGCTCAATAATTAACCTGCAACTTTCTGTGTTCAGTGTCGTCACAAGACCCCACTTCAATAAGATGTTAGTACAGCTACCATTCCATAGCTTTCATCTGATTTCGTCTTTCACAAAACTGCACAACAATAAACTTGGTCATTCTGCAAGCTATATTTGTAATCAATTGTCCAATTACAGTGGAACTATATTAAGTGATCATGCGTGAATCTTTGCAGGAAGCAGCCAAAAGATCCACTGCTGCTAGTGACCAATCAGAAGGTATGGTGCTTGCCACTAGATTCTCTGGTGATCAAGGAATCACCAAGGAATACAAATCTAGCCCTCGCTTAGGTGGAAATGTTTCTCAGCTTTCATAAATCTAGTTTTCTACCACTCAGGAAAAAAATAGTCTGTTCTCTCCCCTATATGGTCTGCAAAGATCCAGATGGCTGCTGGATCACCAAAGAGAAGTAGGGGAAAAAATGCATCACCTCGCTCTTGCTCCACAAGAAGCAGTTTAAACGAAGAGTGCAGAAACAGGCCACAAAGTAAGCAAACTTACGTGACTGGACCCTCTAATCAGAGCCCAGGAAAGCAGTTGAGCCTGTTCCTGCCCAGCAGATGAAGGAGTACAATCTTGTCTGGCTCTGTCTGGAGTTTTACACAGACCACGTGCACGTTTAGGCTTGCATTAAAACAGCTACAGACTCGGAGGAAAACAAACTTCATTTAAAGGGGAAAGTAGCAACATTTTCCACAGTGTTATATGTAGAAGTACAATACCAAAGGCTCCTTTTACCTAAAGACCTGAGACAACATAAACAGATAACTAAGAGCAGGAGCAAGACATCAAAAACAAAAATTCCACAGCCGAAGGAAGCCATTTTAAGCACTTCCTTTACAAAGGCAACAGCGTCAAGTAACTACTGAACTGTTCTTACAACTTATTTGTGACAGTTTTCATTACATAGCTGAACAATTTATTTTCTAAAGATATTTTCCTCCAAATGACTAGTCGCCCAGGATTCCATTACTCGGTTCAGTCTCAGGACTACACATATAGCATGGAAACCAACTTCATTCAAGTGGACACTTGCAAGTTTGCAGAATGGCTGTGATCCCTTGACAAACCTATAACTTTCTGGATACAAACCTAGGCACCATCAATTTTATTCCAATGAATAGCATAAGAGGAAATTCAGAAAGACCCCAATTCTATTCTGCTTCTTAATTTTCCAGGAGGGGGGAGAACAATGTGGTATTCACAGCAATGTGCCTTCATGTATCTTCTTTAGTACTAGACAATCTTCAAATAGAAATCTAAGCATATTACCAAACAGAGCACCAAAATAACACGTATTTGCCACAATATCACACAGAGCCATTGCCAAAATCTGGGCCTGCTACGTTGCTTTCGATAAATGAGTGTTTCATGACTGGACATGCCCACTATGGCAGCAGCTATTTTGCGAGCATAAGCACTACCTGCTTTCAAAGTGCCAACTAGGTAGCTGGCAAAAAGAGTGGTCAGGAAAATAAAATATTTAAATTTGAAATCAGTTGTCTTTCGCTCACTGGCTCTCTCTTTTGTTTGTCTTCCTCGCCCCCCCCTTTTTTTTGCGTACATAAATCTGCATAGCTTGTCCTACATGCACAAAAGTGGGTATGTCTAATCAGATGTTTGTAAAGCAATTTCTGCACTGGAGATCAGCTACCACGGAAAAAATTGGAAAAAGTATCTTATGGTGGAGGAGAGGTAGCTGATAGGTGGATTACCAATTCTCTCTTATCACATATTCCTTGTCACATTTAACAGGATTAGGGCTGTATCTAAAGTAAACCTTGCAACCCCATTGCAATCCAGATAAAGGTACAGATCTGTCAAGGTCCCATTGGTTTTAAAAGAGCATTATCTGCAGACTGACCCCAACTATACTTTTTCATGCTCAGAAGCTAGTAATTTTAAATGAATGTTACTTTTTGCCTTCGCCACACATATTTTAGAAATGAACTCTGATTTGTTACTATCATGTGCCTCCTCTGACTTGTTTTGTTCACTGCTATCTCTGCCATCAAAAATGTTACCTATTTTGGATAGAAGCTGCTGATTGAACTCTACTCTGTTTTCATTCTTCATATTTTGTCAAGTTAAGTGCCATTGTTACAGACATCAGATCTATCTAATTTAAATACATCAAGATTGAAATCAGCATTGGAAAAGCAGGGCGAGATGGAGTGGCGTCTAGCTATCGTTTCCAACACATGCAGTTTTTTAAATATAGCACTGCAAATTGCTAACCACAAATTTGGAAGGCTACTTTTTACTACAAGTTCATCATACTGTAAACTAGCAGTTTCTTCCTTACCTTACCAACAAGTTAAAAAATAAATTGAAGGACTTAAAAATAAGTAGTTACGTGTTTACTAAAATTGAGTTCTTAAAAATGTGACTTTTCACCAGTCTTAAAACCTTTTAGGGCAGATTAAGAAAGCGTAATATTAAATGCCGAAATGTATCACAAACAACAGCCAGCAAGTCTAGGCTTCTTGTATCCCTTTGAGCAAAACTGGGATTTTGAAGGAAAAGGCCTTTATATCCAAGACCCTGATACCCCCCTCCTACATAAGGTAACAATTAGTTACAGACAATTTCCCCCAGGCACAGTAACCTAAGACACAAGCTCCAGTGATCTATTGCTGAGAATGGCAGTACACATTGACTAACCACTGAACCACTTTAAAGCAAGGAAATTCCAACAAAAGCAGCAGAAACAGACTGACCTAGATCCATTTAAGGAGGAGTGGAGGAATTGCTCTAGGACCATAAAAAGGAGTTCTGCCTTGGCTTACCATACAGATGCTTCTCCCTATTTTTGCACTCAAATCAGCCATGCTGAAACTCTGGCCAACCACCTGGAAGCAAGCACACCATGTTGTAGGCCTATCAGGGTAACCGGTCCCACAGAGCAGTTCTTCTTTCTCCTGCTGTTTTCTGAATTAGAATGACACACTCTTTTTAGTTCAGTTATCTTTGTATTGTGCCATCTGTGCATCCCACAAAAACAGCATCTTCCTTAGGAGCTGTGACCACTTCTGATTGCTATTTATTTAGACTTGGGAGGAAACTGCAATTAACCAGATATAATTATTGCTCTGTTTTCAGGGATTCTATTGAGATACAATTCCCCCACCCCCTGACAAAATATAATTTCATACCAAGAGGGAGACCAATATAGTACTTTCTGCAAACCCATGAAGCCATAACAATACAGTACTAAGGCTCCGTATACAAAACAGGAAGTCAAAATTAAAATACTGCATGTGTAGCTCTGGAATAGAAAAAAATCCAATGTATTACATGTCTGTGGTTCATATACGAGCCTACCCTGATATAAAGACAGTTCCAATTAATCAATGTTTATTTTTTTCTATACAGACTCTTACAAGTTTGGGCATGGACTTTGGGCATGTTACTCTCTCTCTTAGCCCAACTCCACCTCACAGGGTGGTTGTTGTAAGGGAAAATAGGAGGAGGAAGGAGTACTAGGTATATTCACTACCTTGAATTATTTGTAAAAATAAAACAAGATGGTATAAAAAAAATAAAATCTTAGTATGCATATTTAAATCAATTTTCTACTGAGTTGACTACAGAAGAATTACAAAGCATGTAAAACTAGATCTATTTTCATTCACAGGCCTGATACTAATGTGCTCTAAAGTAAACAGGAAGTTTCAATTTAAGAAGAGCAAAATCCCATTTTGCAATTTTTTTTCTTCCGTTCAATCATGCTGATTCTCAGAGACTGCCTGGACAAGTCCTTGCAGTTTTCTGGGCAAAGTCTTTTAGAAGTGGTTTGCCATTATCTAGGGCTGGAGGAAAGTGACTAGCTTTGTGCCCAAGATGGGATCGAACTCACAATCTCCCAGTTTCTAGCCTAGTGCCTTAACTACTACACCAAAATGGCTCACCAGAATACATCCAATTGGTTCATTTCACATACATCCCTCCAAATCCCTCCCCTCACTCTTCTGGAAGTTTACTGATTTACATTTGTTTTCTTTTTGAAAAATAGCTGGCAGAGAACACAAATAACTTTTAATATGCAGTGTAAGGTTTATACCAAGTGATATTATTGTTCTACTGATATCACATACTGTAGAGACTACCCAGAGTTTTGAGTTTTGTTTTCATTTGTTTCTCAATCTTATCTGAGGATGCTCCAGGGTGAACTTGTAAGAGTTTACATCCAAATTCCTCCCTGCTCTGATCTATGGCCCTTCCACTTTTTCACTACAGGAAATCCTCAATTTACAACCATTCATTTAGCAACCCCTTTGAAGTTATAACAGCATTTTATCACTTACTTACAACCAGTCCCCACACTTACAACCGTCACAGCTTTCTCAAAGTCACATGATCAAAATTGGGATGCTTGGCAACTACATGTGTTTTCAGCATCCCTGGATCATGTGGTCCCTATTTGCAACCTCCCCAACCAGCAAGTCAGTGGAGGAAACCAAATTCTCTTAATGATTATGTGACTCGCTTAATAACTGCAGTGATTTGCTTAACAATCGTGGCCAAAAAAAAGGTCATAAAATTGGGCAGGACTCACTTAACAACTGCCTGGCTTAGCAATGAAAATTCTGGTCCCAACTCTGGTCGTAAATTGAGGACTATCTGTAATTCTTCAAAACAGTGTGTTTTGAGTCCTTCAACAAGCTCTGTATATTGAGGAGGTAAAGAGGGAGCTTTGATCATGAGGAACATCTTCCTGTGATCCAAGTCTTTGTTCCTGACACCAATACCGTATTTTCCGGTGTATAAGGCGACTGGGTGTATAAGACGACCCCCTACTTTTCAGGGGAAGCTGTGCCAATCTCATCAAGGCTGCATGCCGCTGAGCTTCCCCCACCGTCCCAGGCATCCAGGTATATTATAGCGTCGGTAATATCCAGTTGGATGCCTGGGATGGTGGGGGAAGCTCAGCGGCATGTAGCCTTGACGAGATCGGCACAGCTTCCTGAATCTGAGTTGCCGTCGCTGACTGATGACGCTACGGGAGCGCCGACAACATTGAGGGGAAGCTGTGCCGATCTCTTCAAGGCTGCATGACCCCCAGTGATGGTGAGCCCCAGCTATCTGGGGAAGTCGGAGCATCGATAATATACCTGGATGCCTGGGACGGTGGGGGAAGCTCAGCGGCATGCAGCCTTGACGAGATCGGCACAGCTTCCCCTCAATGTTGTCGGCGCTCCCGTAGCGTCATCGGTCAGCGCCGGCAACTCAGCTTCGGGTTAGGAATCTCTAGCAATCATTACAGCTTATACCCGGCGTGTAAGACGACCCCAGACTTTTGAGAAGATTTTCCTGTCTTCAAAAGTCCTCTTATACGCCGCAAAATACGGTATTTAAGTGCCTTGGGATCCCTACTGGTGAACCATTCACTTTGCAGTCTAGCAGGACCTCTCCCTGGGCTCGTGGAGCTGATTTCTGAGAGATTTCAGCCCCCGTGGGTATCAGTTTGCCTCAAGTGATCTTGGGTCTGAAATGCATTAAGTGGTCATACATAGTTTATTTTTGTCTCAGAGCTGATATTATATGAGCTGGAGATAGAAGGAATTTCCATCACCTTATTGGCTTGGTCAGATCACAGCCTGATCCAAATACAGTTTATGATTTCTATGGGTTAGGGAAACCAATCTGAATGATCCAGCACAAACACCTAATGGATCTAAATGATTTCCAGAAAGCATTTGGGAAGTTTAATTGCTGTCCCCTTTCCTCACATCAAAGATTACAATTTGGTAAAATTATAAAAGATTTTTTGTAAAGAACTATACCACACCAAAACTAGCAGGGCAAGCTGCTGTATATAAACAGGAAACAAACCCCACACTTATCACATTGATATTGTTACCTAGTTGGGTAATGAAACATCTGCAAGCATACAAGCTCAGAGAGCACCAAGGACTCCACAGTTCAACCCTGAGCTACACATATCGTCTTCTATTAAAAATATTAAAGTTGCATTTCAAAACAGAATAGGCAAGTGAAAACAAAGGATCACCTTTGTTGAACTAGAGACATGTAACAGAAGTCGAAGTGGAGTAAATTATAGTGTTACTACACAAGGCAGTAACAAACTGCAAAGACAGCCCCAAGGCTGTCAGTATGTAAAAAGCTTCAAAATAGCCTGACATTCATTTCCCTGAAGTTACCATCACAGCAGCCAACTGCCTTGAAACAGAATAGACGGTTATATGGTTTGATGGGTGCTTTTTCTCAGCTATTCAGTGGCTTTCACACAGAGAAAGCCTTGCTGTAACTACATAATTCACTCCCCTTGGATAGTCAGAACAACTATCCCAGTTTTTTTTCCTTGCCACAAAGAAAGAAGTGTCATACAAAATTAAGCAGGCAGTATAAAACCTCCATTTTGGCAGCCAGCGGGCAAAATGAAAGAAAAAGGCTTTAGGTTTTTGGTAAGATAGCAAGGAGGTACATGATATACTGTTCACTCGTTTACAAAGATTACCTGTTTCATGACATAAGGCAGCATACAGATAATAAGGACAGCCAGCTTTTATTTAGCAAATTGCTAGTCCTAAATGTAACACTGAGGTGAAGCATTTTCCATGTTACTAAATGCATTGCTTTTAAGGAGAGTGTTTGTAAGTATATTTCCAGTGATTGCCTAAATGAAGTCTCTGTCAGATCAGTGCTCTGGAAAGCTGCTGAAGTAAAACTCCCATTATTCCCATTCCAGCATGGCTATAAGTGGTGGGATTCAAGTAATTTAACAACCAGTTCTCTGCCCTAATGATTTCTTCCAACAACCAGTTTGCCAAACTGCTCAGAAAGTTAATAACCGGTTCTCCCAAAGTGGTGCGAACTGGCTGAATCCCACCACTGTATAAGTCCCTCCCCTTTTTTGTTTTGATGTTTCTTTCTGGGGATGACTGCTGTAATATTCCATACATTTGCTGAACAATAGCTTGGAGGAGGCTTTTTTATATACACACACAATTCTCCACAGACCATCAAACAGAAATCACCCCCAGATCCCTCTCCAAGTCAGCCATCTGCTTTTCAGCAAATGCAAATACTGTATAAGGAATATGAAGGACAAGAGGAAAAAATACAGAAGAAAAGAGGGAAGGAAGCCTGTTTTTTAAAATGTGGGTTTTGATTTTTTTTTAAAAAATCTACATTCTTCTGTCAAACAAATCTACTGTGTTTAGGTCTAATTGTAAAGAGTTCCTAATCTACAGGAGGAACAAAACGTTTATCTTTCAGCCAAAAGAGAAAGCTGTTTTAAACTAATCAAATCAAGAACAGAACAAGACAATTTCTTTCAACCTGGAACACAAATCTCATGTTCAGAAATCCAATGAATACAATCTTGTAAACTTTACTCAGAGATCTTTTTCTTATCTTAGGTCTTCAAAGTGAACTATGCACCCTGTTTCTGACTTTTTCCTAAAACATCAAGAAAAAAAATAAAACTTAGAAGCTCCAGCAAAACATCAATGCAATTTTTAAACTCTTAAACTATGTCTAGTTTAATGAAAAAAAGGACTAGGAGAGACATGATAGCAGTGTTCCAATCTCAGGGGCTGCCACAAAGAGGGAGTCAAGCTATTCTCCAAAGCACCTGAAGGCAGGACAAGAAACAATGGGTGGAACCTAAAACTAAGGAGAAATTTCCTGACAATTAGAACAATTAATCAGTGGAACAACTTGTCTCCAGAAGTTGTGGGTGCTCCAACACTGGAAGTTTTTAAGAAGATGTTGGATAACCATTTATTTGAAGTGGTGTAGGGTTTCCTGCCTGGGCAGGGGGTTGGACTGGAAGACCTCCAAGGTCCCTTCAAACTCTGTTATTCTTTTTCTATTTCTTTTACCTGTGGATCCTGTGATAAACCTAAACTGTCATCTTAGCAGGTTTTCATAATAAGATCAATTCTATATCGCTCTACATTCCCTATCCAGTTGCCAAATGAAAGCTAAGCAGCATCATAGGATACATAAGCAAAATCTAAATCACTCCTCAAAATTCATCAACGTTTCCTTCTTTCTACCAGTGCAATTTAGATATCAAAATAGTTTTTATTTATTAAGTAAGATTTTTTCCCTCTACTTTCCATCAATCTTATCATTCTTCCACTTTATAATTATGTGCACTCTAAATCTGGCTGCTCCACTGTAGAATTCTCTACCCGGAAAGCTAGTTTGGGCACCCAAGTTAAAAGCACAAGCAATTAATTTTAACAGCAGCCTAATGGAATTTGTTTTCTCTTCTGAAACATATCTGAGACTCCTTCCCTCTAGGCAACATTAAGATTCAAATTGTGCCTAGAAAATTGAGTTCTATCACCACTACTACATTTTGCATCTCATACCACATGCTTGGCAAGCAGGCAAGCAGGGGAGATATACAAAACAGATGTAATTTGACCTTAATGGACAATCACCAAAGAAGCTTGTCCTTGAAGGAAAATGAGAGAGGTCATATTCTTCTAGAGTTAAAACTACTTGTAGTTTCAAGGTGAACTCTCTTGCTGTCCTCCACACTGGCATTTCAAGTCCCCCTTCAACAAAATAAAACCCTTCCAGTCAGAATCATAGCCAAACATTCATCTGCAGTTAACCAGAGTACACCAGGGGAAGATTCTTGTTTCTTCACATTTCTTTCACGCTGACAAATAGGTTTGTGTGTGTGCAAATTCCATTAGTTCTTCCCCTGTTTGCATGCAATTCATTTCTGGTTGTCTACACCAGTTTCAAGGCATAACACAAAACCCACTGAAATCCATGAACATGAGTCCCACAACTTAGGACAGCCTAGCACAGACCTTTTCAACCTCAACAAGGTGAAGACGTGTGGTTTTCGACTTCCAGAATTCCCCAGGCAGCATTCACTGGCCTGGCAGACAGAATTCTCTGTAAGAGATTATACACAGCACAAAATGCAGGAAAACTCCTGGATTTTTGCCAAGAGAAAGGCCAGAAGTTTATTCTCTCTTCAGCTGAATCACATACAGTTTAGGAGCTCCTACTATTCCCTTACCTCTTTCCCACCCTTAAATTCCTACAGGCTTTGAAGTCTTAAGTATTATATTACAGAAATATCCAATCATACTCCAAATACTCAAGAGGAAACCACTGAGCAGCTGCTGTCAGTCTAGAATCTGCCACTGGCTTCTAAACAGTTTCGGTTACAAGCTCTGAAGAAAAGCATTATAATCCTCTGAAATGTTGCATATGGTATATTTGTTAACAAGACTGTATCCAATAAAAATGCCATCTTGGCCATTTCTTTTTCTCAGGCTTTTGTAGCAGGTCTGGAAAAACAAACAGAAATACAATTACCCTCACTTCCAAAAATCTAGGCACAAAAAATACCATTTTAAAAATTACTTTTTCAACTACTTTGAATTTTGCCATTAGTTGTAAGCTAGAAAAGTAAACTTTTTTTTTTCCCAAAAGCAAGAGAACGAATGTAAACACATTCGTTCCTTATGAGAATTATGCTGAGGAGGTTTTTTCCCCCTAACTCTTTAACAACCATATAAATAAATTCCCTCCAGAATAATCTGTTCCCAGCTTTCTACTTCAAGTCTTTCAATGGTGCATTCATTGCCATTATAACTGAGTCCATCCATATTGTTGCCTCCTCTTGTCATCTTCTCTTTCCTTCCATCTTTCCTAGCATTAGAGCCTTTTCCAGAGAGATGGATCTTTGCATAATATGTCCATGATATGATCATTTGAGCCTGATTATTTGAACCTCAAGTGACAACTCTGGGTTGATTTCTTTGATGATCCATTTGTTAGTTATCTTGGCAATCCATGCTATTCTCAGGAGTTTTCTTCCACAACAAATACTATTTCCCCGAAAGACCTATCCCGAAAATAAGCCCTAGCATGTTTTACGCATGTGCCTAATATAAGCCCTAACCCCAAAGCAAGCCCTATTTAAGAGCCTGCACAGCAACACGCAATCCTATTCCATCTGGTTGCTCGTGGTGACGTGGCCACGAGCTGTGGCTGGTTGTGGTGGTGGAGCTGCCCCACGCACCCCGCACCAGATTTCCTCAGGGCCCCCACAGCCAGGTCATTGACGTCCTGACACCTGCCTCACTGGCAACCATGTGCAGCAGGAGTTCACCTGGCCACTGGCCCACTTCTTCTACTTGCTCGCAGCCGCAACAGAGCAGGAGGCTGAGCCGTATGCTGGTGCCACAGCTGCGAGGTGAGGCAGGTGTCACGGTATGGATGGACTGGCTGCAGAGTGGCATTGGGGCAGCTCCACCCCCCCCCACGTTATCTCATGGCTGCAGCATTGGCACATCACTCAGTTGCAGCCACGATCAAACAGAAGTGGTGGGCCAGCGGTCATGCAGAGTCCTACTGGACAGGGACGCTGGAGCCACCGCCACAAGGCGAGGCAGGTGTTGGGGCATGGGTGCCTGGCTGCGGGGGCCCTGAAGTAAGTCAGTATGGGCACGTGGGGCAGCTTCACCCCTGCCCCGCCATGAGCAAGCAGAAGTGGGCCTCTTGTATATGGGAAAAAAATAAATACACCCCCAAAAATAAGCCCCAGTGCTTATTTTGGGGCCCAAAAGAAAATAAGACCCGTCTTATTTTCGGGAAAACACAAGTATCAAAAGCATCAATACTTCTCCTGTACTGCTTTTTCAAACTCCAACTTGTGTTTCCATAGAATATCATAGGGGGAAAAACCCATTGCCTGCACATTTCAGATCTTTGTAGATAGAAAAGAATCCAATGCTGTGATGTATCACCAAGATCTTCAGACCAACTGCAGCATAGTTTTTAACTGCAGTTTCTTTACTACTGGCAGTCAACCCTAAAAGGCAAAAGCTGTCCACAAATTCAATATCTTCACTGTCAGCTCTCAGGCTATTCCTTTATTTGTTATTAATTTGGCCTTTTTTATAAACTTTTTTATTGTACTTATTGACTTTTATTACTAGAGTTTGCAGATCATTTGCATTTCAGCTAGTGTCATCAACACATTGCATGTTATTAATGTTTCTTCCTATAATTTTAAAACCACATTCATCTTCTGCCAATCCAGCATATCTGAATATACAGTATATTCAATATATTAGCCAAATAAATAAGGAGAGAATATTTAGCCTTGTCTCATTCTTTTGCCAACCTGGAGGCAGTCTACATTCTGTCCTGATCAGCTTCCCTTCCATGACCCTTCCATGAGGCTATGTGATTCCCAATTTCTACAGGTTGACATGGTAGGCGTAGCCAGACGTTTCTATAATCAATGAAACACTCATTAATTTTGCCTTTTTCAACTGTTCAGCATGCAGCAACTTTTTTTAAGCCAGTTCAAAATCAGGCATCTCTCTCATCTCTCTTTCCATGTAGGGCTTTATTCCACACTGAATGATCCTAAGCATTATTTTGCTAGAATGTGAACTGAAAAATATTGTTTGATACCCTGTTTGATACCCTGTTTCTCCGATAATAAGACATCCCCTGATAATGTTTGAGCGCATGCGCTAAAATAAGCTCTCCCCAAAAATATTTAAACACAGAGCTGGAAATCAGGTAAGACGGCAAGAGGAACACCATCTTGCTTCATGCACCCCAAAATAATAAGACCTCCCCCAAAATAAGGCCAATCGCTTATTTTGGGGTTCAAAAAGATATAAGACAGGGTCTTATTTTCGGGGAAAACCTGTTAGTTTGTACACTCTGTTTGCAAAGTGTGCACAGCCATTTTCCTTGGTATTGGTATGTGGACTGACCTCTTCCAATCTTTGAAAGCACTGTCTCATTTTTCAGTTTTGCCGCCAGAGCTTGGTTAGGAGCCTTACTGGTTCTTTTTCTGTTGTTTCCCATATTTCTTTATATTCCATGAATTCCTGTAGCCTTCCAATTTGGTAATGACTGAAATGCCGATCTAACTTCACTATTTTTTTCTAGCACTAGAGAATCTTGCAAGTAGAGAAAGTTGGACATCGATTTCTGAATTGCATAGAATGTCAGTATATGCCTTTCATCTTTTATCTTCCTTCAAATAACTACTAACTGGCATCCTATGGCATCCTTCAACAAACCAATTTGAAGTTCGAATCTCCTGAGTTTAGAAATATTTTGGAGGCCTTTTGTTTTTCCATGTATGTTCCTATCTTCAGTGTCTTTACAGATATAATTTTAGTACTTTTTCCTGTCTCTTCTAATTCCTCTTTGAAATTCTTTGTTCCTCCCTGAAATCCCTGTCTTTCTTGGCTTTGATTTCTCTTTTTGGCAATTTCTATCAATTGTTCTATCCAGTTTCCTTTGTTTCTTAGTTTTTGACAGTTTCCTTCTATATATATCCTTAACAATGTGTTTGATTTCATTGCATTGTTCCTCTGACTTTGAATCAGTGAAATTCAGGAGTTCAGAATGATTCCTGATGTTCTTGAAAATGATGATGATTGAAGTTCATAGATATGATATCAAAATTAGTTGGCGTTCTTCTTTTGCTTTAACTCAGTGTAGAATTTGCACATGAACAACTTATTATCTCTTCCACAGTAAGTCCCTGACCATACTGGGTTCTTCTCTCTTTGTGCCAAAAATAATTTGATTTCTCTATATTTCATCTGGTATTGCACAGTCATTTTGGCTATTGGAAGACTATGTCAGCAATGAAGAAATCTTTGAGTTGGAAAAATTGATGATGTTCTCCTGCTATATTTTCTTCCTTTATATTTTCAACTTCAAATATCCAACCACAAACAGCGTATCTTGCTTGCCTATTCTATCCATTTCAGATTGAATTTGACCATATATCTCCTAAAACTTCCCTACTGCTGCATCATTTGTTGGCTCATGAACTTGGGTAGGTGTCACATCACAGAGTTGCCCATAGAGTCTATTTTATATTATTCAGTCATTGATTGAAGTGTATCAAGTATTGTCCTTGCTGTATTCTTCCCGATTATGAATCAATTCTTTCGTTTTTCGTGTCCTGAATAATAAATAATAAATCTTCTGACTGAAAGTGTCCAATTCTGGATCATTTCAGTTTGGTGATTCCTATGATATTAGTGAATGATTCATTTTAGCTTTAACTGTGTTAAATTTTGCCACGTTCATGGTTCTTATGTTCCATCACCTACTGTAATTCTGTCTTTGCAACTTTGGATTCTTTTCCTGCATGGCAGCATCAGCAACTATACTTCCCAAAAGCTTTAATCTTACTATCGTACATCATAAATATAATTAGTACTGAGATATCCCCTGCTCTTCCTCAGTAGCCTGTTCTGTGCCATCCAATCTCAGAGGCTATCATTCAGCACTATATCATCAATCATGTTATATTGGCTACCCATAGTTTTTTGTAAACTACAGGAATAGTTTATTATTGCCTTCTCTAGCACAGTATGAAATTATGCCTTTGCCATTGTCACTAAAGTGATTATCTGCCTCCAGCATTTTCATATACTGCTGCTGTCTCATATAAGTGTCTGGTTGCTTTAGACAGGCACCTGAGATGACCTTCACATCTAAGATGACTTTGCTGGGATTGCGTACTTTTAGCATGTACTTCTAATGTTCTTCTTTCATCTAATCCAGGGAGTCCCTACCTCATCTGAGGTAATATAGCAGAACTTAGTGGGCTTAGAAACCATACATACAACCAATAAAACTCTTCTGTTTTAAAGTTGTGGTCCCAGACATATTTATTTGGGATAAAATAAAACCCAGACAATTAGGAGAAATTACTGATGAATAAACAAGTATAGAACTAGAAATAATCATGGACAGTTTGCCTCCATTTTATAGATGAGAAACCTCTAGTTCAAACTACATACTCTGCTCTCAAACAAATGGGGAGGGGGTCCCACTTATTCTCAACTACATTTTTCACTGTTAACTGCATCCTTGGCTGAAAGCTGATACCCAGAAAGTATAGACTGGGTGCCCCAAACAGAGATGTCTTAAACAGTGTGCCTAATACTAATCCAGACAGCATAAGACTAACCAAAAATGTTGGCAAAAGAAAGAAAGAAAGAAAAAAAGCAGAAATAGATATAATATAGGACAATGGGGCAGAGGGGAGGAAGGAATCTAGACCTTTATTTGATCAGGAGTATTGCTCTGTATTTGATTTCAAGGCAGCCAATTTTTCTTAAGTGGCTGTGAGGCAGGGAAGAAAAAATATTTTGAAAGGAAAATGAAAGGTTGCCGGGGAACCTATGAACCTCTGCATAGAGAGAACTCTATGTACTCAAAAGAAGCTTCACAGAAAAACTTGTGCTAGAGAAATCCTTAGATGTGGAAGAGCAGGCACTACCACACCACCAAATATTTTCTTCATCTGCCAGGCAATCCTTCCTAAAGTGACAGCAATATCAGATTCAGGCAATTATCAATCAGATCCTTGAGCCCCAAGCCTTTTTCTGTCCCTTCAGATCCCCTCATATAGACCCAATATATAACAGCTTTTCCATTTGCCTGCTTTTCTGGCTCCTCACATCTCATCCAGTCAGGGATTCAGAAAAAAACTGAAAGACCAAACAACTCCATCAAGTCCAGTATGCACTGCAAGCTTTCTCTCTCCAGAACCACAGACTTCTGCAACATAGCCTTTGCCTACAGTAAATACTGTATCTCATATCCTCTACACCAGCTTTCCCTAACTTGGCCTCTTCCAGATGTGCTTAAACTCCAGCTCTTGGGAGTTTTGGCCTAACATATCTGCAGACTGCCCAGGAGACGTTCAGTCCCTAAATGTGAGTCATTTCTCCACTTAAGTTATTTAGGTATTTATTTGCTATGTTATGCTCAATTCCGCTTTCATTCCCGGATGTTCAACAAACAGTTCTAAAGTACAAGATAAAGAGCAGTAAAACTAACCTAGCTAAACACAAATGTGAAACTGAAAAAGTGTATCAGTTTCCCCACTCACCTCCACGTATAAATATACATATTTAAGATGCAGGGCACCACACATTCAAAACATATGGCTTCTCGCTTTGCTTTCTACTTCTGTTGGAAACACCCTTTGGTGCATTCACACAAGATGTTTGAAGGACTCACAACTTATTCAAGTCAGCACTGTAAGTTCACACGACATGCTAAACTACAGCTAACGACACGCAGGGAAGTTCCTTTAACACGCTATGCTAGAAAGTGGTTGGCTAAGGAACTCTAAATTGTTTTTGTATGTGTATACAAATAGAAAAACAACTCTTGCGCTCTCTTTCTCTTCCGCAGATACCCCCGAGCGAGGTCCTGCCTTCAAAAACCACAACCCTTTTTCTTCGTTTTCGGACCCACCTTCCTTGCATTTGGGCAGCTGTTCACTCACCCTCGCCAATATGAGCGTCAGGACAGCCGATTCCAGTGTCCAGCTCCCGTCGCCCACCCCATTCGACTGCCGCCCCAACTTCTCTCCATGCTCTGCCTCAGATTCAGGCTCCGCCCGGCTGCCACCCCCTAAAGCCTCCCCAGAAAGGCAGCCAGTCGAGCGAACGGACAGAGGCAAAGGGCCGGGCTCGGGGGACTCTCGACAGCCGGCGGCCGGCCTCGGATGATCCAAAGTGAGCAGGGGAAGGAGGGGACTCATTTAGTGACGTGAGAAGGCGCTGGAAATCATGAGTGGGGAAATGGCTTACATAAACAAGACGCAGTACAATAAGGATCCTTATTCAACATTCACTTTCTTTCTCTCTTAATATCCAGACTGACTATGAACAATTAGGAACATTCAAAAGTTGGTACTGCTTGCTTTAATAATGAACCAAGTTGATCTGCATAATTTCTATAAGTTGGATACATTTTTTAAAAAACAACAAACTAAAGCACTCTCCTTAAGTACCATTACATCAAATGCCAAAGCACCAGAAACAAAAATTCTACAATATCTTAATGCAATAATAAGAAATCATAGTAAAATATGAATGACACAAATGCATGACCCAAATTAAAATTCTTAATATAATAACCCACCTTACCTTTTCTAATAAATATATATTGAACATATATTGCATACAGGAGGCTGTTCATCTTGATCAGCAGTTAGAAATCTTGATAAAATTTATTGGTATATTTTGTATTATAATAAATCACCTGTTTAATCCTGTACTCTGTTTCAAAGTAGGAATCTGATGCTTGCATTGATTATCTTATAGAAATTGTAGCTCTGCTCCCAACTTAACCTGGAAAATATGGTAGCATCTGAAAGGAGAAAAGAAAGATGCAGGGGATATTATTGAGCCCTGGTATCATTTGAAGTTCTGTGAAACTACAACATTTTGAAAAAGGAGACTTCTTGTCAACTCAATGATGAGCTGGGAATAAAAAAAAACCAGATGACTCTGGAAGCATGAAATTAGCACATTTATTATCTCAATTATAGATCTCACTTTATTCAGCTATATTAATTGTAGTTCGTGAGAAGAGTGGTTTCTATGCATGTAGTAATAAAGTAGGGAGGGATCCACTGCAAAAGACTGGTGTCTCTGGAAACTAGGGGGGAAAAGGGACATTTGGCAAAATGTATGTAGAAACAAGGAAGTAAACACAACATTCTGAAAACAGGAGAAGCAAATGGGAGTCCACTGAATTTTAAAGCTTTTTCAGGAAGACACATAGCTGTAAGATGATGCATAATTAGTTAAGTATTATTTCCAGTGGAATGATTTTATAAGATTTGTCACGGAGCATGAATTTTTTTGTCATTAGCTATGTAGGCATCTCAAGCCAGTTTCCTGTGTTGCCTGCAAGACAGGAGTTAACTTCCTTTGCTGGAGAGTGAGCAGAAGCCTGCTTTTCTACTCCATTCGACTCTTTTGAGGAGTACATATTTCCATTAAATAATGTCTATTTTCACCCTTTACAAAAAAAAAATTGCACACTTATTTCAAAAGTGTAGAAATGCAGAATCATAAAAAAAACATAATTTCTCAGCAAAGTGGAAGCAAGTTCCCAGCCTCTTCGGTGGGAGGTGGGGCTGAGATCCTTGCTTTGCCTGTTTCTGTAAAAGCACATAAATCAAGCAACCCCACAGGCTGCATTGGAGTCATGGAGTCAGTGTGTGTTTATGTGTGAACAACACATGGACAGCCCTCTTCCTGTTTCCCTGACACAGATAAGATTAATTCTTTTTTTATTTTTGTTCTTGTACCAGGCTCCAATTAATTTATTGTATTTTTAAAAACCCACTAGCATTCACCTATTTAAAGAGACTTACCCTTTCTGATATCTCAGTCTTCCCCAGCAGTGCACACATATGCACAAAGTACTTGTCATAATTATCAATCTTTTTACTGCCTGATTTTTAATTACTCAATAACTATCAGTTTGACATCTTATATCCATGTCATAGCCGAACCTCCCACCTAACTTTCTGTTAGTGAAACCAATGTTAAAATGATGTTTTCTTTTTCCTTCCAATATAAACCTGCTATCTATATGCTATTAAAATTCTTATTGTATTTATCTGTTTGTTTGTTTGTACCCTCAGGTTAGCCCAAACAATGCATTATACTGCAACCATTTTTGAAGCTAGGCATCTCAAATCTGCTAATTAAAAAAAACGTGTAAAAAGCTGGGACCCATTACTCCTGCGGAATTGAAATTTTCATGATGACCAGAACAGTTTTATTTGCAAATTTGTGAAAGGTTGCAGCATCCCTGCAGTCACATGGACATGATTTCCAATACTCCCTGCTAACTTCCCACAAGCAAAATCAGTGGGGAAGCCATCAGGAAGTCAGAAGTTGATCCCTCTATGACTGCTCTTTTGCACTGTGGTCTGTTTTTCAGTTTAAGTAAATATTATAGTCCTCGACTTACAACCACAATTGAGTCCAAAATTTCTGTTGTTAAGTGAGACTTTGTTGAGTGAGTTTTGTCCCATTTTAACAATGGCAGCAAGAAAGGTTGTAAATTAATCACTGCAGTTGATAAATTAGTAATCTGGTTGTTAAGTGAATCTGGCTTCCCCATTGACTTTGCTTGTCAGAAGGTTGCAAAAAGTGATCATATGACCTTGGGACACAGCAACTATCATAAATATGAATTGTAATTGTGAAAAATGGTTATAAGTCATTTTTTCAGTGCTGTTGTAACTTTGAATGGTGACTAAATGAACTGTGAACAAAATGCATTAAGCTAGCTGTACTGTATTAGCATATACAGGTAGCATCTCTACCTATTTGATTTGCAATATTCCCAAAGGAGAATTTCCTTTTAAGTTGTTAATGCAAATACTGCCTTTTTCTCCTCTGCTTTTGAGTTGCTAATCCTATAAGAAAAACACTAGTCAGAAGGATTATTTTAATGTGAAACGTGCCATGATCTCAATTCTGAAACTGGGCCCAAATTCTTGATTGAATTCTGTCATTCCAAACAGGTTAATCTATGGCTCCCATCTTCCCAGCCACAAGCCTATTACCTGCTGAATGAGGACACTGGGGGTTTTAATGCAACATGTCTGAAAAAATATTTGATTAAGGAGATCTAATGTGCTCTATTTCTATCATTTCTGCTGAAAACCAATTGGTTTGGAGACCATTGGGAGGAGGACAAAATTGCTAGGAAAGAAAGTGATCAGTTGATTGTCAATTCTTCTTGACCACATAGATAGATTTTCTCCATCATGATCTGTCCCAGTGGTGGGTTGCTCCTGGTTCACACCTTACTGCTTTCTTTCACATGCAGAAGAAGCATTAGAGCCTTCTTGAAAGAAAAGCAAAAGTCAGCATCTCCCTTCTCTTATCAATTCTCACCTAAAAATCCACACAGGCAATCCCCTTGACATTACTCAATAAACATAGGCTAAGGTTCCTTTATTTTCTTTTGTAACATATTGTCTCCTGTGTTTATAGCACAGTTTAACCCAATTAAGTCTTTTCACTGAAAAGATCTTTTAAAGACATTAGGGGAAAATAAATAAAACATATCTTCCAGATAACAGATCGCTAATATGGATTTTAGCATGGTTGTGTCCTTGTGAGTTCAGTTCACAAGGACAAACAGTTTCAAGAGTGGCATCTTGTTATCACTCTTGTAGGATTTTTTTTAAAAAAAACTTCTTGGAAGTTACATAGTTTTTACCAATATGTGCTTCCAAGCATTCTAAAATAAACTGATTAATGTACACAAAATTAGGCATTGCTTTAACAACTTTCTAAATTTTCATTTTTTGTGATGTCATAGTATGTCTGGAGCCATTCCTAACACCATTCTTTTTGAAACCTATAATACTTATTGTATTCTGAAAACAACTGTGTACACCTCAAGAGGCACAGGATTAGAATAGAGAGCAAAACTTATCCTCCAAACTGAAGGAAACAATCTGTACTAGTTTATTTTATAGTGGCAGGTAGGATCAGAGGTCGGTTTCAGCAGGTTCTGACCAGTTCTGGAGAACCGGTAGCAGAAATTTTGAGTAGTTCGGAGAACCGGTAGTAAAAATGCTGACTGGCCCCGCCCCCATCTATTCTCTACCTCCAGAGTCCCAGCTGATCAGGAGGAAATGGAGATTTTGCAGTATCCTTCTCCTGCTATGCCCACCAAGCCACACTCACAGAACCGGTAGTAAAAAAATTTGAAACCCACCACTGGGTAGAATGATAGGATGACATGCCAAAGATCACTTGCAAAAGAAATCCAGAGAGAAGACTCATGAATATTGTCCAGTTGTGAATTGACTACAGATTAGTATATCCTTGGCAAGGATGTAGAAACAACACACATTGATGCACTATTAAATTTCTCATGTGATCACATTTAATGTTGCAAGTAAGCCATGCCACTAATAGCTCCAATTAGACATTACCAAGTAATGTTAGTATATTAGATTTCACTACTGTTCTTTAGTTATATATAGAATGCCTTGGAAAATTACCAATGAAAAGTATAGTTTTCATATTGGAGATTATGATCATTGTGTGGAAATGAAAACCACACAAGTTTGAAATTGGAGAACATAGTCCAAAGGTTATCTTCTCAAGAAAACATATGGATAAATGCTACTTTACAAAATTTCAACATTTACATAGGAAATCTATGCAAAAAGAAAATATGCTTCCATTGCCCTCACAGCAATCTTGCACAATTGAAAGATTTTAATGAATTTTTACTTTGAAATGTTCCACAGCACTTTTTTTTTAATTTGCCAGGAATTTTTTTTTATTTTTTTTTTCAAAATCATGGGGAACAGATGTTTGACTTATTTAAAGGATGTTTAACACTTGTCTTCCAGCCCAAAGGGTAAAGGTATGCTTCTGCTTTGCAAAAATGAAAGCATTCAGCAAGTTTTCCCAAGAAAGAATATAGTTGAGGGTTTTATGGCAATCAATCTGTTTTGACTTATTAGGATTTAAAAGGAGAGGAGCACAGTAAAAATCAAATAAATGAAATAATTCTCAAATGTATCAAGACCAGGTTTACAAAATTGCTAACAACAAAAACATCTACAAAACCATTTTCGGTTGGTACTATTCTGCAAAAATTTCAGACACAGCTGATGTTAGAAAAGTACACACAATTGTCAAAGCAGAATGCATAATTGCAACTCTGATTAAGTGACACTATACATTGTTAGTAAGAGAAAACAGCAGGAAAACATTTGGTTCAACTCCAAAGTTGATTGTGTTGAAGATTGAGTGTGGTGCTTTTAGCTAGTGTAGCAACTGTACAAAGAGTTCATGAGTCAGCAGAGGTTTTACTTTGGGAGCCCTTAAGCTACAAAATGAACATTTGTGTGACTTATATAAAATCAAATAGTGCATGTACTTGAAAAATGAGTTTAAAAGAGACTGAAAAGTCTGATTTGGGAATTACAAGCTGACAGAGGAAAATATTATTGCATGTTTATAAACATGCAATGGACAGTGCAAATAAGATTTTTAAAAAGGTATGATTTTAACCAAAAAAATTACAGTTGTGCTTACATATAATCTGTTTATCATTCTGCTTTCTTTAATTTGGCACTGGTGCATTGGTAGAAAGTTGTGGACCTTAACCAGATTGAATGGAAACATGATTATAATCTAATATGAATATTACTAAAAGGGGGCCCATACAGCTACAAAATAACCACATTAAACCTAATTAAAAGAGCAGTAGAGTAATTTAGTGTAAGAAAAATATTCCCCTGCCAGAGATTTAGTGGTAGGGTGTTGATTTTTTCCATACTTCAGTTTTGAGAACTTGAAGAAAGATTTCTGGATCTCCCCAGAACTAATTAAAATATTACATGTCCTCCAGAACATTAAAAAAACCAATAAAGTGGAGATACACTGATGGGATTTTCCTAGTGAGACTCTTGATCTGCTGCCACCTGCAAGTTATTCCATATCAATATCAATATTGGGCAGATGATGCAGTTTCTTTTAGTTCAATGATACAGCTCAAATCACACAACTTTTATTTTGCATTTGCCAACAGAGATGCCTCCCAAGGTTAGAGGTAAGGCAGACTAATTTCCCATTATGAACGTCTCCTACCAATCCCCACTCTCCTAGCTTTCCTTCTCTCTTCTGAGCTGCTAAAGAATGGAGATCTTGTACCGGGTTTCAGAGCAGCCTTGCAGTTAAAGTTTTGCCTTTTTAACTCTTTCATCACAAAAACCAAAATGGTGCACAGTAAAGATGGCGGACTGAAGCACCGGTATTACAAAAAAGTATAAACAGAAGAAAAGTCATTTAAGCTTATGCTTTCTTTTAGGGCAAAATTGTTCTCTGTATAATAATTGCAGGTTCTTTTTTTAAAGGAACTCTAGCTTTTTAAACACTTTGCAACAGTTTTGAACTTTGGTTATCCAAGATAAATGTTTGCTTATTTGAAAACAATGTATTAAAGGGCACAGGTTTTCTAACCGAACACATAATGCAATCCAATGATGGTTTCATCACAGTATAATTATAAAATTCATCTTCACAAAAAACATATAAGCCCTGAGATGGAATGTGTTGATTGTCTCATTAGAACACTATATAAAGGGCAATGTCATTATAATTTTAGGACAGCCTAGTTGATTGGTTGCACACACAATAGAGGGGCATCAGATGAAATGGGGAGAAACAATGTATGACGGCTGCAAGGGCATGTCAGTATCAATAGTGAGTGATTATGATCATGGGCAACCCTTGATTCAGCTGCACTTCTGACCTGTCGCTCAGCTGAAATGAGGAAATAGCATCGCTATTGCCAATTTCAGTCCAACTTCCACATATCCCAGATGTTTAGTGCTGCAAAAGAATGGCAATTACTGACACACCCAGAAGAAACACATGGGGTATGGGCACAAATGACTTGTCCATTACAACTAATAATAAGGAGAAAGTAGAGCCATATGAAATCATTTCTTGGCAGAAGTAGCAGAAAGACCACATCATGCTCATTCAAGCATTACCCTGGCAGAACCATCTGCAGAAACTAGTTATTTGTCACGCCATCAGAACAGGCCAAAATAGCCATCTAGAGCAGTGCCTAGTGATAGGAGAGGAGGGAACCTACCTGAAGCAAGCTAAGTTCAATAGGAGCTGGACAGATCCCAGTTCCTGGCTGAATTACCTTGGCAAACAAGGGTTTCAGATAGTTCATACAGCAAGATTTGTATCTTGGAAGAAGATGAAGAACACTACTTTAAAACAGGGGTGAAATCCAGCAGGTTCTGACAGGTTCTGGAGAACTGGTAGCGGAAATTTTGAGCAGTTCGGAGAACCGGCAAATACCACCTCTGGCTGGCCCCAGAGTGGGGTGGGAATGGAGATTTTGCAATATCCTTCCCCTGCCACGCCTACCAAGCCAGGCCCATAGAACTGGTAGTAAAAAAAATTGGATTTCACCACTGCTTTAAAACTGAAACAGCCAAAGCAACTTCAAGCTGCCTCCCTGACTGGCTGAGAAGAAGATAGGGGCAATATCATGATATGTCCTCTAAAAATTGTTATCAAGGCATTTTTACTGCAGTAAAAAATTACATAGACGCTCTACAGCTATAATAATAACTGAAGATTCAAATATCACATGATTTTGAAGCACTAGATCCATGGAATCAAGAGTCTACCGCACTGGGTAGGATTTGAGGTGCAGATTGTACAGGAAAATCTCAGAGATAACCCAACACATAGTGCAGGTTGTAAGATGCAAACAGGAACATGTACACTGATTGTCAGACCCAAGTAACTGGCACTGTGTATTCTAGGCAGTTTACAAACGATAAACACACAAACACACTCCTTTAAAAAAAGAAGCAGGATTTAAATCCAATGGACGGATAAATGGTTTCTTGGCTTGTCCTTTGAACAAATGAAAATGAATATTTAAAATAGGCTAAACTTTCCATTTGGCATGTCTTTAAAAAGTGTTTTCTATGTGGGGAATGGACCCTTCCACCCCCAATATAGGATTGTTTGTGTAGAGACAGCCAATGCCATCAAGACATCTGGCACAATGCCCTGTCTCCACTTTCACTGTGTCCAGCCTAGCACTGATTGTGGAAGAGTCAGAATGTTTAATATTTCAGCCAAGATGCTTAATATTTAAACAGAGTGCTGCTTTAGGAGAGAATGCTGAGGCAGCACCAGAGTAGAGAGAGGGGCATGTGGTTAGGCTCACTCTCCCAAAGTGTTAGGCAATTCTCCCTGTGAATCCACAATACAAAACTCCACTTAGGCATGGCAAACCGATCAGCCATGAATATGTCTGCAGTTAATAAGACAAGGAAGGCAATTGGCCTTAACCCCAAGCTATATCTCTGTGGCAGATGAAGGAATCGCCTTCATTACCATTGAAAAACCTTTTTTCTATTTCTAAAGTGCATACAACTGAAATGAACAGAACAGACATTCAGGTTTACAATAGCTGGTTTCTGTTTTCATGTCATATCTGCATCCTGACCTTCCTCTGAGTGGGTGTCCACAGGGGAATGAGGGAGGACAAGTGGTTTGTGCCAGATGCCTTTTACAATCAGGACAATGTACATGAAGATATTCCATTTCATTCTCATAACAACCTGGTGAACAAGGCCACTTGTACTTCAAAAAATGTTTAAATAGAAGGAAGTGCCTGGAGTAACGCTAACAAAAGACAAAAAGTCAAGATGACTTCTCAGGTTTGAACTTACACCATGGAGGAAAGAGGACTGAAGTGCATCAGTACGGCTCTGCACACATCTTGCTGTAAAATTCTGCCCGTCCGCCTTATTTAATGTGACTCATTCCCCCTTGGGGATTACCGGATTGCAAAACCCTGCTATGGACAGAGTGCCAGGCATTTTGCTGACAAAATCACTCATATTCAAGCAGAGTTGGATGATGGATGTATATGTTCTCATGAGAGGACCAGAGGTAATGTCTTGCAGTTGCAATGTCATCTGGGACTAGTTCAAATTGTGACATTTGAAGAAGCAGACAAGAGTCCTCTGTGGGATAAGTAATACCACCTATAATTCCGTGTTCCTCTTGCCTTTTATCTGCAGCCAGAAGGGAATGATGAGGTTGGTATGGAAAATGGGAAATGTGCCCTACAGAGACCAGCCATTGAAGGTGGTGATTGCAAACTATCTCCCCAAGAAGAAATGACCTAACCCGGCCATCTTAATCACTATCCTGTTGTCAGCCTTTTCTTATTAAGTAGGGAAGAGGTGGGATCAATTACACATGGTTGTGGATGAAGCAAGTTATCTAGATCCTTTCTAGTTGAGGTCCAGGTCTAAGCATGGGATTTAAACTGCATTAATTACTCTTATGGATGACCTAAGGCGAAGCCTGAATAGGAGTGGTTCATCTCTCCTAAACTTTTTAAATTCTCAGTGACGTTTGTTACCATTGACCATAGTATGGGGCTCTCTACATGGGGCTCCCCTTGGGGTGCACCCGGAGGCTCCAACTGGTGCAGAATGCGGCCGCGTGGGGGATTATGGGGGCGACGGGGCGCTCCCATATGACTCCTCTCCTACGCGAGCTGCATTGGCTTCCAGTGGACTTCTGGGTGCGCTTCAAGGTGTTGGTGATCACCTTTAAAGCACTCCATGGCTTAGGGCCGGGGTACTTACGGGACCGCCTTCTGCCACCAATTGCCTCCCACCGGCCAGTTCGCTCCCACAGAGAGGGCCTCCTCAGGGTGCCGTCAGCCAGACAATGTCGGCTGGCGACCCCCAGGGGGAGAGCTTTCTCTGTGATGGCACCTACCCTCTGGAACGATCTACCCCCAGAGATACGAGTGATCCCAGACCTCCGGACTTTTCATCGGGCCCTTAAAACCTATTTTTTTCAATTAGCCGGGCTGGCCTGATTTTACATTTTAAAATTGATATCGATTTTAATTGAATGTTTTAAAATTATGGGCCAAACTTTATTTAATTATCTTAAAATTATTTTAACTTTTGTATATAAATGTTTTATTCTGGCTGTTCACCGCCCTGAGTCCGAAAGGAGAAGGGCGGTATAAAAATTCAATAAATAAATAAATAGTATCTTCATGGACTGCCCCTGAAGGTTGAGAATCAAGAGCATTGTTTATAGTTCTGCTCCTTTCTGAACAGGTAGTTTCATTTAGTACTGCAGTGGGAAGAATGGCAAAGCCCAGAGTTTGGCTCTCACCCCTATTCTGTAATATCTATGTGAAGCCACTATAAGAGATCATCCACTGGTGCGAGGTGAGATATCATCAAGTTATATATTTTCATCCCAGCAAGAGATGTGGCAAGAATCCTAACACAGTGATTGGAGGCTCTTAGCAACTGAAACAGATTGAGACTGCATCTCAGCAAGATGGAGTTGGTGTTATTACAGAGACCATCAGGCATCATGGATGTTCCATGTGTCATTCTTGATGATGTACATCCCTTGAAGGAGCAAGTGTGCAATCTAGGTTATCCCTAGATTCATGGTTCCTGTTAAAGCAGTGCCTCTGCCAGAAGAAATATTTCCTGGAAACTTGTGGTGATGCTGAAGAATCATGTCCTTGTCATCTCCTAGTTATAATACTGCAATTTGTTCTTTGAAGATACCTAAGAAAGTAGAGCTGTCACAGAATGCTTTTACTCAGCTGTTGATCCATGCTAATTGGCTTAGCAGAGTAAAAACTTTGCTGCAGAGCTGCATAATTGGTGGATCCAATTCATGGTGCTTGTCTAACCTATAACACCCCTTGCCTTATAGTGACAAGTAGCTATTATACAGGTAGTCCTCAATTTACAATAATTTGCTTAATGACTATTCAACGTTACAATGGCACTGAAAAAAATTGACTTATGACCATTTTTCACATTCATGATCACTGCAGCATCCCCATGGTCATGTGATTTACATTTGGATGCTTTACAACTGACTCACGTTTATGACGGTTGTAGTGTCCCGGGGTCATGTAATCCCCTTTTGCAACCTTCTGACAATCAAAATCAATGGGGAAACCAGATTCACTTAACAACCGTGTTACTAATTAACAACTGCAGAGGTCCTCTTAACAAATGTGGCGAGAAAAGTCGTAAAATGGGGTAAAACTCACATAATAAATTTTTCACTTAACAACATACATTTTGGTCATAAGTTGAGGACTACCTGTACTCCTTTTTTTTTTTAACCAGATACCTACCACTTGAGAAGAAGGAGATGGCCTACAAAGATGGCCTCTCACTCTGTACCAGTTATAGCATCCTGAAGTCAAAATGGCACCCAACCTGTTAACATTTAGGAAAACTGTAAAAGCAATTTTCTCTCTTAGGGACTTCAGTATGAAAAAATCCAGTTATGGAAACAAGCACTGGTGGCATGGTAATTATATGTTAGGTGATTATAATTACAAAAACATAAGGAGGCTCTGCTTCCCGTGTTGCAATCAGGTAACATGCAAATGACTATACAAATAAATAAATAAATAAATAAATAACTACACAATAGCACTAAAATCTAAACGCTTCAGAAGAACTTTTTGATTTTCAATAAAGGTTTTAAAAATAGCATGCATCCTCCTCTGGGCAGAGGGCATAAAAACTAGAGCAGGGTCAAGTACAGTAGATTTATGGATGGCTTTAATAGACCTCAGCTTCCAACTGCTTAATAGCAGCAGTAATGCTCCTTTCCCCATTTTAATATTGGGCTTAAATTTTAAAAAGCTTGAAAGGAAAATCAATCTAGATTTTTGTGTGAAAACAAATTTAGTTCTTCCATTAAACAAATTCTTGGTCTTAGTTATCTTAATAACTTTCTACAAAGTATTTACTCTGTTTGCTCTAAGCTACAATCCTGCATTTCCCCTTAGTTGATATTTTCTAAAATGCCTGTAAAA
Organism: Ptyas mucosa; assembly: GCA_012654045.1. Classification (NCBI taxonomy): domain Eukaryota; kingdom Metazoa; phylum Chordata; class Lepidosauria; order Squamata; family Colubridae; genus Ptyas; species Ptyas mucosa. The sequence goes on along the minus strand of WNWU01000032.1, from coordinate 10,893,973 downwards.
AACACTTTGCATAAGAGTAGAAGGACATCCACATATATTTGAGCTGTACCAATAAAGGACTGTGCAGACTTGGGTGTTTCTTTTGCATGCTCAATACAAACATTTGGAATGACTTCTGGATGAAGTTGCAGAATGCTTACAGTTAGGAAATTGCTTTAACCAGTTTTCCCATTCTGGGAGTTCTGTAAATATTTTCAACCAAATGCACTCACCAAACCTTTTGCAAATCTTGAAAATGAAGAGATCTAGAGAAGAGCCAAACGTATTATAATGCATAATTTTTATCTTTCGCATTTTAGCACATTTTTTCTCACTTTTGCACTAATGAGACAAGTTCATGCATAAAACTAAAGCAGCTTTTAAAAGTGCAGAGACTTCTTACCTTCATTCTAGTGAGAAATACACATACATGCTGGTTGCTAACTTGTAATAGAGCCAGTTGTGTCTAGAGGTTAAGGTACCAGGCTAGAATCCAGGAAATAGTGCATTTTAGTCCTGTTTAGGCATGAAAGTCAGTTGGGGAAAATGCTAGGGAAAAAAAGAAAAAAAATCTAATTTATCTTTGTTAGAGCAAAAATAAAACCAAGGGCATCTTCTTTTCTCCATCTTTGGATTGCAACACTCTAAACAGGATTAATATTCTTCACAGGTTGATGCAGGCATGCTTCTCCATTCAGCTCCATCCTGCTACCGTCTACCTAAGGAAGTGTGCTGAGCCAAGGGTTCCTCAGAACTCTGTAATGGTGCTCAGCTACTTAGCTAGAAGCAGTCTGAATACTTTATGACTCTGACCAATTCAGTGCAAGGCTGAAATAATGAAATAGTGAGATATTTATATAGATTTAAAAAACACCCAACCGCCAACTACTCTGGGTGAGTGATGTCAACCTCCCATTCCATTGCTTCCCCAAAAGAGCATCATCGACTGTAGAAGCTATTGTCGTAGCAGAATTCATATAAGAGAAGGGACCAAGGAAGAAACGTAGAGATGTCAGAGGGCTGCAGCCACTTTAACCCAGTTCCTGCTGAGACAACAAAACTAGCAAGTGTTTTTCCAGTCAGAAAAAGGAGGGTAGCAAATCAGTCTCTTTGACTTTACACAATAGACAAACTCAGCTCAGAATCACCTGATCACAACTCAGAGCAAATGCAACAGAGAAGTCAACAATAGAGCAGTAATTTTCATGCTGGTAATAGGTTTTCAACCACTAACTCAAGATGGGGGTGGGTGGGGTGGATGGCATTTTTTTAACGTCAGTAGTGGGGAAAAACCTTAAAGTCCTACTGAATTCAGTAAAATTGCCTCTGTGTGAAATCAGATAACCTACAAGCTAGGAGTGTTACATATGACTGACTTTTCCATTAGCTGCTGACCATTTCTACCTTGTAAAAGTAATTATAATTATACACTAATCAATTGTTAATTTTTATTCTGATTTTAAGCAACTGGACAAATGATCAATCTCACTGAAATAGATGTACATTTTGTAGAATAATTGGTGGTATTATACAGGTAGTCCTCGACTTAAAAATCACAATTGAGCCCAAAATTTCCATTGCTAGGAAAAGCAGTTGTTAAGGGGGGGCAGTTTAGCCCCATTTTACAAATATGATCACTGTTTGTAAAATGGGGCCAAAACCCCCTTGCTTAGCAATGGAAATTTTGGGCTCAATTGTGATTGTAACTCGAGGACTACCTGGGACAGTGCAACTTCATAAATACATGCCAGTTGTTGAGCGCCCAAATTTTGATCATGGGACCATGGTGATGCTGCAATAATCATAAGTGTGAAAAACTATCACAAATCAGCTTATTCAGTGCCATTGTAACTTTGAGCAGTCACTAAACAATGGTTATAAGGCGAGGACAACCTGTAGTTTTAATTTAAAAAGGAATGATGTCAGAGGGAAGAAACAGAAAGCTACAATTCATTTCCATGAGATGAATATTATAGAATGAGAAGTTATGATGATAATTAATTAGGACAATGAATTAGCATGGCTGATTTGCTACCTGAAGAGAGAGTAGCCCATTAGTCTTAGGAAGTTCAAAGATCCATATCCTTCTCTTTGGTGAATCAAGTAACAGATATTTCTTTTGGACTCCAGCTCTACTTCATTCCTTATTTTAATTAATGTTTTCAGAAAAGTAGAATTTAGCACATACATCAGCTTACATTTTAATAAATGAATATAAAAAAATAGTTTTAGCCAGACTGCTTAGACCAATACATAGGGACACATCAGGTTAAGTTGAGAACTAGTGATGACCAGAGTACTTTAGTAACCTTCTTGGCTGGTCAGGAATGTTTTCAGCCACAAGCCACAAGCCAACACCATAAACCAGGGATGTCAAACTTGCAGCCTGTGGGCCAGATGCATCATGTGCTGACCCTGCCCCCGCCCGGTTTAGCGAAGGGGGAAAAAATCCCTATACATCACATGATGCCGCTGTGATGATGCGAGTTTGACTCCCCTGCCATAAACACTGTGTAACATAAACATATTTCTCAAATCACCATTTTATATAACTCTACAGAATCGATGTTACATTTGTAGTGAGAAAAGAGCTGCAAGAAAAAATGTTTCATGATGCTGTTAATGTTTGAATGGCAGTCTCACTTGTTCTTTCACAGATTGATTGGCATGCTTATCGTTGGGCACTCACTTTCATTTGGGCACGCCTACACAGGGGCAGCAAGAGAAACTGGCTTTCATGATCATGCTTGATAGTCACCATTTTTGACTGCACCTCATAATTTTGCAGCATTGTGGGACACCCAGCATTGGGTGTCCTCCTGGACTCACGGCTGTCTTTAGAAGAGCATTTGACAGCTGTGGCTGGGAGGACTTTTTATCAGGTTCACCTGATTCGCCAGTTGCGTCCCTTTCTGGATCGGGACTCGTTAAGTACGGTCACTCATGCCCTCGTCACTTCACTTCACACCTGGACTACTGCAATGCTCTCTACATGGGGCTCCCCTTGAGGAGCACCCAGCTGGTACAGAATGCGGCCACGCGGGTGGTTATGGGAGCGACGTGGCGCTCCCATGTGACTCCCTTCCTGCGCGAGCTGCACTGGCTCCTGGTGGTCTTCCGGGTGCGCTTCAAGGTTTTGGTTACCACCTTTAAAGCGGTCCATGGCTTAGGACCGGGGTACTTATGAGACCGCCTTCTGCCACCAGTAGCCTCTCACTGACCAGTACGCTCCCATAGAGAGGGGCTTCTCAGGGTGCCGTCGGTCAGTGTCGACTGGCGGCCCCCAGGGGGAGAGCCTTCTCTGTAGGGGCACCTGCCATCTGGAACAAGCTCCCCCCAGAGATACAGAGGATCCCAGATCTGTGCACTTTCCGCCATGCCCTCAAAACATTCTTATTTCAGCAGGCTGGTCTGGCCTAACTTTCCCTTTTAAATTGCTTTTAAATTTGTTTTATAAATTGGGGTGTTTTAAATCTGTTTTGGGCCAAAGTATTTAATGTATTTGAAATGGTTTTTAACATTTGTACTACGTGTATTTTATCTTTTGGCTGTTCACTGCCCTGAGTCCTTCGGGAGTAGGGTGGTATATAAATTTAATAAATAATAAAATAATAATAATAACACATTGTCAGTAGCCAGGAGTCATGTTCTACTATGACTGGTGGCAACTGTAAAGAAAAAGCTAGCTTTGTACAGAAGTCATAATGTGGTTTCTTTGATTTGGCCTTAGTTTGCTAAATGTAAATCAAGGCACTGTGGTTTATGAGTAGTAGTTAATGGTTTTTAGTATTATTCAAACCCAGGTAACTGTGGTTTATTCAATGAACCATACTGAAATAGTGGCTTAGCACAATGTGTAAAATGCTACAATATTACAGGACACAAAAGAAGCCAAAAGTGTTCCATCCTCATTTATACAACAGGATTCCTAAATGCCATGGCCACTCACATTCATTTGTATCTCTGATTAATGAAAGATGAGCTGGATATGGTCCATTCAATATAGATTTTCAGCATCCTGAAAAGAATATAAAGTCTTCTGATATGTAGTCAAGATAATAGTCACAATGGAGGCATGGATGGTGAGAGGGAAGTGTAAGGATCATGGGAAATTTTGCATTTTCCAAAAAAGCAATTCTCAACTTAGGAGGTATGTAGAATTTTCAAAGGGGGTGAAGCAATGTGAAATTTTTAGAAACATCAAAAATAGAATCTTATGTTGTAATAGGGAAGATCAACAGAGGTGGACAGACTGATGGGAGGGAAAGTATTGCTGCAATATTTTGCCTAACACATTTAATAACCAGTATCATTTAAAAGAGCTGTTGTGGCACAGTGGATAGAATGCAGTATTGCAGGTTCACTGTTCACTGCCAGCAGTTCGACTCCCATTGGCTCAAAGTTGACTCAGCCTTCCATCCTTCCGAAGTCAGTAAAATGAGGACCCAGATTGTTGGGGGCAATATGCTGGCTCTGTAAACCGCTTAGAGAGGGCTCTAAAGCATTGTACATCAGTATATAAGTCTAAGTGCTATCGCTATTTGTGTGGTGATATTATAATGATGTGATATCAATAAGCCTAGTAATGGAACCCTATGGGTTGGTGGGCACATTTTACACTTTGAAAATAGGTTGTGGCAGCTATCAGAAGATAGATATTGGAAAGCTTACCCATTCATAAAATGTACACCATAAGAGAGTTATCACATACAAGGCAAGGTTTATCAGAATGTCCCTGCTATCTCCTCTAACTTCATATCCCCAATCCACTTTCTATAAGATGCTGTGTATTATGTATGCTTGCTATTGTTCTTTTTCTGAGCAGAGAGCTACACCTTCTGAAAAGTGCTAATTCCAGATACCCATCATTTAATGAGGCCTAGAGGCATTCTTGGAAATGGACTCTGGAAGCTGGTACTCCTAGTTTTTTACACAGAGATTGCACCCCATGGATACCTTTCAGAATCAGAATAGAGCTGGAAGGATTCTTAGAGGTCTTCTAGTCCAGCCTCCTGCTCAAACAGGAGATCCTACACCATTTCAGACAAATGACTGTCCAGTCTCTTCTTAAAAACCTCCAGTGATGAAGCACCCACAACGTCTGAAGGCAAGCTGTTCCACGGGTTAGTTGTTCTCACTGTTAGGAAGTTTCTCCTTAATTCCAGGTCGCTTCTCTCCTTGATTAGTTTCCATCCATTGTTTCTTGTCCTGCCCTCTAGTGCTTTGGAAAATAAATTAACCCCCTCATCTTTATGGCAAGCTCTCAAATACTGGAATACTGCTATCATGTCCCCCCTAGTCCTTCTCTTCTCTATTTTAACTTTTGTGGCACACACGCAAGACCCTGGCCTTAACACATTGTGTCATAACCGGAGCTGGTAGTTCCAGATCAAATTCTATAGCTTCTCAGTTAATAGTGATGTTGTTTCTTTGGTTTCATCTTTGTGTGATATGTGAATCTATTTTGTGATTTGTAAACTACAGTTCGAGTGAAGTAAGCCATAATACTTTATTCCACAGTGTGTAATCTGAAAACGTAGCCTCGGTGTTTCAAATAGGGGCCCTCCAAGTGTCTCTGAACTGCAGTTCCCACTATATCTTCCAATTGCCCATCTTGGTTGAAATTCCTGGGAATTTAGTTTCCTGTTGTGATGTAGGTGATAAAGATATTTAAATAATGAGCAAAAGAGCTGAACAAGAAAGGGGCTGAAACTTGGTCAGTGCTACAGAGCTTGCACAATACAATGGGATGTGCTGGGATTGCAAAAAAGTAAAGCAAAGCTACCTCTTTGTTGCTGGCCTTTTTCACACTTGGCAGTTTGATGCTGTTGGCCGAGTTTCTTGCCCAGAACAGTAAGCAGCTTTTTCCCCTGTTGCTTCCACCACCTATGTGCAGGCATTTTCCTCTACTGGCCAACATTCCTTCTTCCCCACTCAAGCCTAACTTGTTCTTGGGTTTGGTGCAAGGAATTCTTTTGTAATCCGTCTTAAAGGAGAGTGAGGAAACTCTTGGATTCCCTTTAAGAATCAATTTGCCAGTTAGGTAAACCTTTCGGATAGTTATTGCAGGTCTGGGAGGAGGATCACTAGGAGGGAGAATTAGAGATAAAAAAAAGAGAATAGCAGCTAGGAATTTGATCCTCTAAGTTAGCCCTCCTCCTGCTGCTGCTGCCTGAAGCTGAACTGCATCCAGCTGTCTGTGAGAAAACTCCCCATGTCTGCGGTTAGGACAACAGAGCCAAGAGGCAGCTGCAGACTTCCCCAGCACCCCTTTTTTTCTCCTCCGTCTGTAGCTCTCCTAAAGTTTTCTCAGGATCACGAGGGGGCAGAAACACGTTCAATTTTTCTTTTGCCAAAAAGATCACCGATGTTCCTACCGATTTATTACATTTCTGTAGCCTCCCATTTCACATATAACTCCAGACGGCACATACAATTAAAAGAACAAAAACAAAACTATCGAAACAAAAAGCCGAAATTGTTAAAATATAATTTGAAAGTTAAAACACCTATAAATAGAACAAAAAAAAAACCACGGGAGAGTGCATTTCAAAACCTATGAATCTTGTAACTATTTTGAAGGTTCTATACTTCCATGGGATCACCAGGCTCAGTGACAAAACCAGGTTTTAAGGACCTTCTGGGAGGGCAACAGTTTGCGGTCAATGTCATCTTGGGGTAAAATGTTCTAAGGGTGGGTGCCATGGCAGAAAAGCTCTCCTCCTGGGTTCTGTCAGATGAAGCTCTTTAGTTTACAGTATCCACATGCCCCTCTTTCCAGACCTGATTGGATGGGTGGAAGTAACCAGGGAGAGATGGTCCCACAAATAACCTGGCACCCTGATATGTAGGGTTTTAGATGTCCTAACCGACACATTGAATTAAACCTTGAAAGTTTACACCTAGCCTTTCACCATTTAGATACATTTAAACAATTTTAAAAATCAATAACATTTTTTTAAAAAAAAGTTGACATTCCACATGGCAAATTGCAATGTGGCTGTTGAATTTTGGTATAGCACGTTTTGTGAATTGAAACTTTATGGCCATGGCTTGCAACAATATGAAACATAAAGCCCCCCCCCGCCCCCCCAGTTATGACTTACTCAACAAACTATGTCCATGCCAATTATGGCCATCAGGTGACCTACATATATATTTGAAGGCCAGGTTCATACACCACACTAAGCTGTGAAATGCTCTACAGACCTAACCCTCAGTAGATTATAGAGTACGCTATGGTTAGGCAAACTTTGATTTAGGATGATCTATGAATAAAGTCAAATACTGACCAAGGTGTTATAGGTTAAACTAGTTTTGCCAGATTTGGTACAGAAGGGCTTTGCTTGAGGGATGCAGGTCATTAATGAGAAGAGCTCCAGTTAATTAAAGGGCCACTTCTAAACCAGTATAGCCAGCCCAGACAAGATGGTTAGGGACTGGTAGAAACCAGGACCTCCTGCTGCCACAGAACAATACTGATTCTGCATGGAAGGACAGGAATATGGTCTCTGAAACACTCCTATAAAACTTGTAGTGGTAATTTACTTTACAACCAAGTGATTTTATATACAGTATTGTATGCATGAACATGCTTATTGTAATACTGTACGACCCTTGTTAACTTTCCATCTTCTAGAAAAGCTGGATACTGCCTATTTAAGGAGGGAAAAGGTAAGGAAATACCTGAAATTCCCTGTGTATTAGAAAATAAGCCTTATGGATTCCATGCCACTTGTTTTAGACAGTTTATATTTCTTTTCTTATCACTCTAATAATCAAACTTCATCTCAGTGATAACAGAAGCATTTAACACCCCTTTGCAAGCAACGCATAATCCAATGCTCAGTTCTTAAAGAGTGAACTTCATATGCAACATACATTTAATTAAACCATGTAGTTCATAGAGCTGTAAGGTAATGACTCGCATGCAAACATGATATGAATAAGCATGGTCTGAAATAGAAAAGCAGGAAAAACTAAAAGTGTGAAACATCCAAACAAATTGTAATTCTCAGTGTGATTTGAATGAAAGCTTTTGAGGAACAATTGGTTCTGAACTCTGGGAAGAGTCATCTCTCCCTTTTCTGACTGCCTGTGGACAGAGATGCTCAGACCATAACTGAGTGGTCAGGAGAGTTTCAAATCACTTGGATTTCCACATGATTATTAAGCCACAGCAGGAAGTTGGTTATTGCTTGGTGTCATGTGTCAGATCAACCATTGCACTCTGTAAACAGTGGTTATTAACTAATGTGTAAACCCAGCATACTCTGACTTATTCCAAATTATGAAAACATAGTTTATCATGATGCAAGAACCAACCCGAAAGAATTTGAAGGCTGGTTTTTCAGAATATTGAATTATTGATTTAGTGTGAAATGTTATTGGATTAAGATTTAGTTTTATGTTCCAAAGAAGAAAGTATTTGTAGCTCAGGGTTGTGAAGTTCTTGGTGCTGAGTTAGGTTTGTGTCCAATGATGTTACCTAGCCGAGTTATGAAACATCTGCAAGCAAGCAACCAAGTCAAAGAGTACCCAGAACTCATTTTTATGTCTCATTCCTGCCCACTTTGAGCCAACAGTCCAATTTAACTCAAAGGATTATTGTTGCAGGGAGAACTTGATGGGTTAAAATTAGTGAGAACAGGAGAAGCAACAGATGTTGTGATATTAAGCAAGAAACCCTTGAAAATGTAAAAATATTTCCTGAAATATTATTCTTGCAGCTGAAAGCATTAAGAGAGAAATTCAGTATTTATTAGTATACCTTTAAAGAATCTTATCTATACTGTAAGCATTCCTTTAAAAATGTATCACCATCTTCAATTTTTGAGCCTGTCGAAATGAATGTATGTGTTAGCATGGAAATCAGAAGAAATGCCCTCAGTTTGAACAGACAAGGGAAAACCTAAATCAAGCTGACCTCTGGTGGAGAACAGAAGGAATATCACACTTCTGCCAATGAAAATGTTTAAAGTGAAATAAATGATGCATTATACTGCATGTGTTTGAAAAGTATTTACAGCAAACCCAAAACTTTGTGGTTTTGCACTTCTAGCACTGGAGTGAACCAGACTAAGAAAGAATGACATAACCTAAAGATGTCATATCAAGCCTCAGTCTACAATGAATAAGGCATCCTCCCCAGAATCTCACAAATACTAAATCTAAACTTGACAGAATAAAACTCTTTATTTTCCTATTAAAGTCTTTTACCATGCTCATTTATCATTTTAAAAACAATGCTTTCCTTTTCTTGTACAATGGTAACAAAACACTCATAAGTCTCCTTTTCAATACAAGTTTTCCTAAGCAGGAAATAAATTGAATGTAAATTTCCTACAGTGAACCGCTGAAACTGAAACACAAAATAAAGCTGGGAGAATCTATATAAAACGTTAACTAAAATCAATGTGGAAATCCTTAAAGGTACAGCAATGCTTTTTGAATAAAGCTGCATTACTTTTTTAAATGGTTTTTCCATAGCCCCCTTACAGGTACATGGATATGTGCATCTCCCTTTTCAGCTTTCTAATTTCATCACTCAGTTCTCCAGATCAGGGGGAAAAAGTTTCTATTGCAAATTTTTAATTTTTCCAACCATTATTGTGTATAGTACTAGAGGATTCAATCAGCATTGTGATTCCACGCCATGATTTATCACAATAGCTTGCAGAGAACCTTGACTGTATCCCCATGTATATACAGCAAATGCAGGAGACAACTTATACACATTGGTGTTTCCTGCAGCTGTATTATTCATTCCTTGTTGCAATTAGACATTATCTATCTCTTAACACAAACACAACCCCTTCCTCGCACATACCCCACTGTATGTGCAGCTGAGCCTTTCAGCTGCACACACTAGACCTGCTCTATGTTCTGGATGGCATGGGGAAATAATCCAAGTTTCTTTTCAGATTATTTCTTAATAGTAAACAGTGCTATAAACCCTGCTACCATTCACCGATCTCTCCTGCAACTGGTTCCAACGCAACAGAGCTGCAACACAGAAAGAAGAACCTGACCAATAGCTATGTGGCTGGACTGATTATTCCTATAATCAAATGAACCATAGTGATTCTGCTGGCTGCAAATCCTTTCTGAATAAAATTCAATTCCTCATGGCTTGTTGGGTCCATCGGGTGATACATTTAAGGCAGGTTTTGTGCTCTTATTGGATTGTTTCTGGGATCGTTGCTTCTTCGGAACTTCCCCAGCAGCTGCTACAGGTTTTTGGACTGGCTCCTCGGTATCCTCTTTTACCTTCTTTACTCTAGTTTTGCTTTTGACAGGGTTAGAGAACGTAAGGCAAGTTTTGCTGAATTCCAGGGGAAATATTCCCACATCTCCATCAAAGCGATTCTTGGAGATCTGTAAGTAGCGCCTGCCTGGTCCTGTTGTTAATTTCCTATCCTGCAGGATCAACACATTGTCAGCCTCCTGGCTGGCCTGCAACAGAGAGGAAGAAAAATAACACTATGATTAGAAAAGGGCAGACGGAAGGATTGATTGGGTGGATGACTAGGTATCTGTCTAGTTCCTTGGAAAAACTTTTATCAAGAAGGATTTACCTTTGCAGATCCAAAAATGGAAGATGTTTGCAGCTCTCTGTCTTCATCTTCCTTCCGAGGATGAATGATCAGTGTTACATGGCAGTTGTTGTCTGTAGCAAATTTTCGGAAGGTACCCACAATGTAGTCTTGGAGAGCAAGCCTAGAAAAGCAATAGGGCAGTATAAATAATACACTTTGCTGTAAAAGCTCGTGAATATCTGAAAAAATGTTTTTCTTTCTCGGTGAACAAATAGCGCTAAATTGACAAGAGGGTACAAAGCAGATATTTAACACATCCTGAAACATTATGGCATTAAAAGCTATGTCAATTTAGGTCAGAACAGGCATAATGATCCTGAGCAAATGTTTAACTATGAATAAGCAACTGGAAACAGGATTGTGGGATTTGCACATGCTCTTCTCATGGCTCTCAACGCAGCTTGCAAAACGTAGTGGACAGAGCAAAAGAAAAGGAACAATGTTATAAACTGTGATTCTATGCTAAGGAAACATGAAATGAGAGGATTACCTGTCTACACTGAGTTGCTCCTGGCCCATCATAAACTGGAGATTATCAATGATAACATGAGTAATATCATACATGTACACAGCATGGAGCATGGTATCAATTACTGTCCTGCATGAAAAAAATATTAAAGTTACACACATGTAGAGGTTAATTTATCTGCCATTCCTACCTAGGGAGAGATCAGACCAAGTTCAAATAAACAGAAACATCTGCTGCAGATTAAAACATATCCGCAGTCTCAATTAATTCAGAGTAACAAATGCATTTATAAAGTTAATGACTAAATAAGGTATCTTAAAAGCCTCAGAATCCCAGGAAAAATTATGGTAATTTCATTAATAGCAATCAACAAAGAATGACGAGCTAAAGAACTTCTCTGAAACATTCATTTACACATTGCAATATACAATTCATGTCCTACAGTAAAGCAAATCACATGATATTGCATATTTAAGAGGAACCAATTGCCTTAACGTAATGTATAATGTATAATTTGAGATGAGTCTCAATATTTGCTAGGCAAAGGGTGCTTTGTAACACTTTCCCCTCAACCTGTGCTGGAATATCTCTGGATTTTCCCAGACTAACATTACATAGAGCTAGTTAATTTAGTTTTACTGGTACTTTGGCTTTACTACTAAATATTGCAACATATTTTTTCAAAGTTACTTATATAGTGGTACTTTGGTACTCGACTGCTTCGAAACTCATCAAATTTGATACTCGATGAATTTGATGTGAAAATATTGTCCCAGTACTCATTGCTTGGTACTCAGCATGCTGTGATAGGAAAAGGGGGATGGCTGCAGAGAATGGACAGAAAGTTGGCCATGCTGGGCAGGTCACTGACATAGGAAAAAGGAGAGACAGAAAGTCCTTCCAGGCTGAAACAAAGGGTCACATGGTAGTTTGCTTGGCTCTCATTTTTAGTACTCGTTGAGCCTCCCAGAACCAATTAACAATACCGAGGAACCACTGAATTTCTTTCTGAATTATATCTATTTGCTGCTAATTAAACAGAACTAAGACTGCAAATTCAGCATTACATTAATTATAGCACTGTTTCACTTCTACTGTCTCATAAAAAAGCAATAACCCATCAGAGGTGGTATTCAGCCGGTTTGGACAGGTAGCGGAAATCATGGGTGGCCCCGCCCACCTGCCCCAGCTCTATGCCATCCTATTTAGGTGCGTTTTTGAGGCCGGGCGCATGTGCAAAAGGCGCACGTGCCAGCAAAGCACATGCACAGAAGGTTGGGCACTTGCATGGACGTATGCACGCTCACATTTGTGAACCGGTAGGGAAAGTAAGTGAATACCACCCCTGCAACCCATGATATACAAAGTAGAAAGTGCTACCCCAAATTTTACTTGATGTTCTGTTGTCCATAGAAGGTCATGAAATGAAGTGGAAGATCCTCAAACTTGTCTGCCCACTCATCGTATTTTTCCAGTTGCTCATCCAGTTTTTCCATGGCAAATTGGGTAAGCATGATCTTGGCCAAACGCACGTTATGGATCTCAAAGCTCCCCCATAATGTATTAACCCCTTGCATGCAGAGATCCAGGGCATATTCACTTATGAAAGTGGTCTTCCCACTGCCTGTTGGACCTGATCCAGAAAGACAAAGGTACAATTAGTAAGAAAGGCAGTTTGATCCAACTTATGTAGAATCTGGTTTCACCTGGAACAAACCAACATGCCCTTTCCTTTGATGGGTAGCTACATTGGCTACTCTGTAGGTTCTCTGTGGATAAGAAATGCAAATGGAGAACTATGTCACAACATAATATTTTCCCCATTGACTGTAACATTCTACTTACCCATTATAATAGTACTTCTAAATCAGGGGTGTCAAACGGAGGTGTTTTCGCTGGCAGAGGGTTGCAGGAGGTCGTCGCAGCCGAAAAGGAAGCTCGGGAACCCGTTTTCACTGGCAGAGCACAGGCACCCCTGACACGAGTGATATCAAGCTGGCCATGCCCCCCGCCTGCCCCCGAGGTCAAACAACCCTGATGCAGCCCTCAATGAAATTGAGTTTGACACCCCTGTTCTAGATGGTTTGACCACTATTTAGTAATGTAATAAAAATCATGCTTGGAGTCAAATATCAAATCTCCCATAGACACTTCTGCTGAACAGTACATACAGAATCACAGTATTGCAGTAAGTTAGAATTTCATTTACTTTCATCTTCACTTTTGCCAGAACTGGAAACATGCACAATTTAACTTAAGAAAATGCAGCACAGAAAATAAGTTAAATTTATTTTAGACACCTCCAATACCTCTTCCCTTTTCTTTCTAGTAATCATCACTTCTATTAAGCAAATTGTGCTTCTCCAGACAAAAATATCGTATGGAAGCAGAAAATCATGAGAAGCTTGTGGGAAACTGCTTTTCAAATCATAAGCTATGTCTGACAAGTAAGCCAAAATCTGACAAACAGCTCAAGAACATTGTAGAAAATCTTTTAATGATTACATATGCTGGTGGAGAAAGGATGAAAGGGAAACAGCAATATACTGCTGCCTTATTTATAAAAATAATAAAAGCAGGATATAAATACATACATCAATTTAAAAAAAACCACTCACCTGTGAAAACAGTGAGTTCTCCTTTGCGGTGGCCTTTGAGAAGCTTGCTTAGTTCTGGGAAACGAGCCCATTTGACTCCGGCCACCTGATCTACATTGACCAGCTCCCCATACACCTCTTCCCGCAGTTGACAAAACGAAATTATAGATTTGTGGCCAGCTGGCAAAGCTGAGCGTAGAATCTTGGTAAGGTTCATACCACTGCTAAAAGCCTCTAAAGGTCGAAGCTGCTGGTCACTAGGTCGCACCAAATAACAACGCTTAGGATTCAGCTTACGTGCAAAATGTTTAGCAGATTCCCAGGACCGGAGATCTTCTCCTAACCATAAAGTGATCCTTTTAAACTGTTCTAAATAGGGAAGTAAGGCTGGGGGAAGACAAGAAATCCCACGAGGCAGAGCCAAGGTAGGCAAACCAGTCACTTGATGCAACACCAGAGCATCCAACTCTCGGCCAGTCAACACCACTTCTGTATCACGCCGACTGATGCGAGGCAAACCAAAGAGATTGTGATAGGCATTGGGACGGGGCAACATATTCTCCACATGGTGTACTTTGTCTCCTTGGTGGTCCACTCTGAGGAGCTTCAACCCCTTCAAGCTGGTGCCAGAAGGACTGAACCATGGGAAGACCAACGCTTGAGCAGTCCGAAGAAAACGCACCCCAAAGTGTTTGAGAGTGGTATTCGACACGCTGGCAATGCCAAATGTAGCCTTGACTTCTTTTGTCTCCTGTTCATCCAGCAATTGCCAGAGAGGCAAGGCTCGGTCCCATATGTGTTTAGCATCCTTTCCAGTTTGGTCATTTTGCTCATTAATACTGTGTCTGTCGCTTAGCGTTAGTCCTTTATCCTGCAGCTCTACGTTGGCCTGGAAGTCTTGCCAATTACCTTCCACCAGGGTAGCCGTGCAGATAAACTGGCCCGTAGTCTTATCAATAAAGAGGCTGTAACTATGGCGGTGCTGCTGTTTATCCCCCACAAAAATACTGGGCACATGAATGCAACTGTAGCCGTCGTGAAAGGGGATTTTCTGCGCTTTGAGGTACTGCCGGATCTCTGTGACCGAGGCAGGAGGAATCGGGTCCTGCACCGGGGGAAGCTTTTCCTGTTTGTAGTGCTTACAAGGAGAACTTCCAACAAGCATCCATTTACCTGGAAGGCGCCCGGGACGCCAAAAGAGGCGTGACGTCACCGAGAACATTTTTCTTACGTCTGGGACCCCCGTTCTCTGAGCAGCCTCATAGGTCGGGACCACCTCGCTCTACGACCCTGCAGTGCCGTCTCCTAAGTGCCCGAACTGCAACGCGGGAAGCGCTTTTTCTTCTCCTGGAGAAAAGCTTCCCACCTTCCGAGAAGCCTTCGCTTGCCTTTCTGCTATCGCAAGACCCCCCTCCCCACTATGCCGCTGCCCTCCTTCCAGTTTGCGGTGCATTTGCGATGCAACCCCCCATCCCGATTCCCGCCGCTCTCCGGCCAAGGCTGTCTACAAAACCTCCCCTCCGTCCGCAGCCTGACCGCACAGCTCGGCCCCTGGATCAGGGCATCGGTTGCCCACGTGCAATTGCAGAAAGCGCGCCATGACCTTCCTTTAAAACCATCGCTTCCGAGAGCGGCTGCGGGGGAGGGATAGGAACCAACCCGGAAACTAATTTGGCGGAACATACGGATTTCCCTCCATAGAGATATAAAATAAATAAAATAAAACTAATATACACCTTTCCCTGCTCGTCTCGTGGCCTGAGAGCTTTCTGGCTTTCAGGCCCAAATTGCAGCAATTCAAGACAGAGCTGCTGGTATCTGGCCATTTTTGCAGCCTTCTGAAGACCGTCGTTAACCTAACCTCAGCCGTGCATGCAATTGCAAATCCTTCCTGGCGATTCCTGTTGGTGCATTGCACAAACTGGGTCTACATTGCAAATTTTAAATATATACTGACGACCCAATGATTTCTCACCCCCCCCCCCCCCCCCCCCTTGCGAGAATAAACCGGAGGCAACAGGCCAGGCGACGGAAAAGCCTGGAATATCTCTACATTTCTTGCGAGTTCTTATCTTGCAGAAAAGGGGGAGGTGGCTTTAAAGGCAATTGCCATTCCATGGGCGCAGAGAGACTGTATGCTAGAGCGGCGCCGATTCCGTGTTGCTTCCTGTTTTACTTCCTGTTCCGCTTCTGAGTTTCCGGTACGCGTCGTGTTGTCAACGACGATGACCGGCCGGGGGACCCCGAGCCGCTTCTTGGCCAGCGTCCTGCGGAACGGCGTGGGCCGCTACGTGTGTCAACTGCAGCGCATCACCCTGACGGTCAGCCAGCACATGTCCAACTCGCTGGGCGCCAGGTGGGGAGAGAGAGGCTTTGCAGCAGGCGGGACCGTCCTGTCTCTGCAAGCTTCGGAAGCGTCCGAATTCATGGTTAAGCAGCGCAGGTGTTAAGTGAGACAAGAAAGAGGATTAGGGCAGGGGTGGGCAAATGTGGCCCTTTTACAACCTGTGGACTTCAACTCCCAGAATTCCTGAGACAGCTTGTCTTTACAACCTGTGGACTTCAACTCCCAGAATTCCTGAGACAGCTTG
>WNWU01000032.1:10853828-10877729 GCA_012654045.1 Ptyas mucosa | reverse complement strand
TACAACCTGTGGACTTCAACTCCCAGAATTCCTGAGACAGCTTGGCTGTCTCAGGAATTCTGGGAGTTGAAGTCCACGGGTTGTAAAAGGGTCACATTTCCCACCCCTGGATTAGGGAACTGGGGGCTAAAACACGAAGGACGGTTGCAGGATTTGGGTATGTCTAATTTAGTGAAAAGAAGCAGTGGGGGAACCTGATAACAGGGTTCCAATATTTGAGCAGCTGCCACAAAGGAGAGGGGGGTCAACCTATTTTCCAAAGCAAAAGAAGACAGAACAAGAAGCCATGGATGGAAACTAATCAAGGAGAAAAGCAACCAAGAACTAAGGAGAAATTTCCTGACAGTGAGAACAATTAATCAGTGGAACGATTTGCCTCCAGAACTTGTGGGTACTCCCAACATTGGAGGTTTTATAAGAAGAGATTGGACAACCATTTGGCTGGAATGGTGTAGAGTTTCTTCCCTGAGCAGGGGGTTGGACTGGAAAATCTCCAAGGTCCCTTCCAATTCTGTTATTTGTTTCCTCCTTCCCGATGTTTGACATTGACTCCTAGATTCTTAGGAACAAGAAGGGGAAGCCCTGGCCTCCCTTTTGTGCCACAATGGCTGAGCCTTGACTGGTTAATTGTATACGCATTTCACTTATATTGCAGCTCTTGCTTTTCTCCCTCCCTATTTTTGATTTAGGGAATAATGGTGGCTCAGTGGCTAAGATGCTGAGCTTGTCGATCGAAAGGTTGGTAGTTCAGCGGCTCGAATCCCTAGTGCCGCATAACAGGGTAAGCTCCCGTTACTTGTCCCAGCTTCTGCCAACCTAGCAGTCCGAAAGCACGTAAAAAATGCAAGTAGAAAAATAGGGACCACCGTTGGTGGGAAGATAACAGCGTTCTGTGCGCCTTTGGCGTTTAGTCATGCCGGCCACATGACCACGGAGACATCTTCAAACAGCGCTGGCTCTTCGGCTTTGAAACAGAGATGAGCACCGCCCCCTAGAGTCGGGAACGACTAACTAGCACATATGTGTGAGGGGAACCTTTACCGTTACCCTATTTTTTATTTAATATTACCATCCAAAGTAATCCCTTTGATCCCAAGGATGTAATAGAACCGGGCAATATTGCTATATTCTGTTCTTCATTTGACCCAATCTAAACTATTTTCAGACAGCAATTAAAAGTACTTTCTGTAAAGGCAGGATTGAACAATTGTGATTAGAATTCACAAATAAAGGCTAGACAGTCTAATATTCAGTAGATTATTTGCAGTGTTAAGGTTTGTGGAATGCTTACTTCAAACATAGGCACCCTGGTACATGTTTTTTTAACAAATGAAGGTATTTATATAATTTCATTCATTTGTACTGTGATACCATGAGATGCATAATATCACTTGGGACTCCCTCCTTGCCATCATTGAACGCAAAACATTTGGAAATGTCTACTTCCACCTAATTTGGAAAAGAAGTGTTGGACTTGGTGGACTTTTGTCCTAAGGGGATTCTCCAATCAAAATAATTTTATAGAAAAGTTCTATGTCCAAGTAGACTTCATTGCTTCAGCAGTGTAATCCCTCACTTGATTTAAGTGTATTTTTTAAAACACCTCAATGCAAATATTTTTTGTCTGGTTGTAGAGAATATGTTGAAGAAAAGATAGTGGATTTTGCAAGGCAGAACCCTGGGATTGTGGTTTATGTAAACCCAAAGAACTGCAGGATCCCCACATTGGTTGCTGAATTCTGTGAGTATGGAATGTAATACTGAATAAAACCAAAGAGAGAATAATCTGTTTTTTACTGCCATTAACCAAGAAATCTGCTCTTAAGACTTAAAAGTCTTTTAGGAGATGTGCTCAGCTCCCTCTTAAAACATAGGATTGTTTTCTATTTAAACAATTTTTCAGTTGGCATGATCTAATTGTTTCAGTGAAAATGTGAGTGTTATGTTAAGCCATATAGCCAAAGATTATAAATATGGAAAACAAAATGAATAAATCACTCACGTAGGTGTTCTTTTAATAAGATTATGTAAGCACAGAGACCTTCATTTTCTTGCAAAACAGCAATAAAAACTGGACTTCTATCTGTAACTATATTCTATATAAAACTATTCCCAATATGACAGTCCCCAGATGTATTGAGATTGGAACTCCTAGTATTCTAAGGCAGCAGGTTTTTTGACCCTGCAAGGAAACAATATTGCAAGCTGCAGTCTCAGAGCATCTTGATAGAATAATTAAGTAGAAATGACTATATGTTCATTGGAAATCCTGAACAAGCTACTTTACATCATTAAAATATAAAATTACAGAGATTGGGGAATTGGAAGCCTAAGCTATCCAGACAAATATGTCTTCTAAGATGGAACAAGTTTTTAAACAAATTTTCTTTCTAGTGAATGGAACTGTGAAGGAGGAGCCTTTAACCAGCAAGACTGCAGAAGAGATTGCAGATATCGTCCAAAAGATGGCCAACCAGTCTGGCCTAGAAATCATTCGTATCCGAAAACCTTTCCATACAGATAACCCCAGTATCCAAGGCCAGTGGCATCCTTTCACAAATAAGCCCAGCATGCTGAATGTACAAACCATAGGAGCCAGACTCCAGTCACTGGAAAAATAAAGCTATGCTGTATACCCTGTGACATTTATGAATGTGACATCTCCTGCACACAGGAAATCTTTATTTGCTTCCTTCCTTACCTAAGAAAGTGAGTACTGAAGGAAAATGACTGACTTGTGGTTGCGAACTGAACTATTTCTAAGTAAATTCTACTATTGGGTGGATGTAGGCTGGTTGGTTATGCTAGTAGCCTTCATCCCATTGTACTTTGCAGTTTAATTCTTACTGAAAATAAAGGATGAAACCTAATTTTCTCTGGCTCGTCCATTCTTTAGACCAGATGTGGGAAGCTTGCAGTCTTTCCTCCCTACATAACAATTAGTTTTAAAATACAGAGAAGCTTTTTGTGAGGGGTTCATGGTTCCAAAGAAGGAAATTATCCTGTTTTGATCACTCTTTTCCGGCTTTCTCAGATTGCAGCATGTTTTTTATTAACTCCAGTTAACAGACCAACTGTGTCCTTTCCTTTAAAAAAAAGTGACTGTAGTATATACACCAGTAACTCCTAAGCTTGATTTATGTAACACATTATACATGGGGCCTTCTTTTTGTGTGGTTTAGAAAATAGTACCCAAAGCCTGGAAAATCTGAACAGATTTAAAGAATATCTAGGCTAAAAGTTTTGCACTGACTACCAATTTGTTTCCAGGTGAAATACACAATGCTGCAATTTAGTATTTTTAAAATCAAGTATAATTTGGACTAGGCTTTTTGAAAGGAGGCTTGTGCAAAACATTTTGTACAGAAGCCTACACTTCACATGAGAAGAGAAGGGGTCATTGCTAGATAAGTTTATATATGTATATCCCTTATTTTTAGAAATAACTAAAGGTGATGAACGTAACATTCTTCCTCCTATTTTCCCCACAACAACCCTGTGAAGTGGGTTGGCCTGAGAGAATGACTAGCCCAAAGTCACCCAGCTGACTTTGACGGCTAAAGTGAAACTGAACTTACACATTTGTGAGAGTTCAATATACACTTGCTTCAATGTACTGTATATCTTGACATTGTTGCAATTTATCTCCAATTTGAACATAATATTCAGCTGGTGAAACAAATTTGCATTCTATATTGGCCTCAGTCTATTCAGATTATATAATGAATTTTCAATAGAAAATTTGCCTTTTATGAAATTCCTCATTTTTAATATGTTTACTAAGGAAAATGTCAGTAAATATTGTTTTTTCTCCTGAAAGGCTACCATGTATTATCAAATCTAAATTAGCAGTTAAAACCTTTTCATTAAGTTTAAAAAGTATCAGTGCGATTACAGAAACATGAAATGTACAGACTCCTATTTGATACATCTTTTAGATGCCAGATAACCCATCATTTCTACCAGATCAAGTGATGGTCTGCTGTTGGCATAAAATTATTCACTAGTGAGCAGGACTGTGAATAATTCCAAAAGGATTTCTTGAAATGCTTAGTTGAGTATATACAGATCCCCTCCTTTTATAAGAGGACAAAAATTCCTCACTATCAACAGAGAATCTGAGTAGATTGTGAAGTGGATGGAGGTTGGAAGGGGGTGAACTTAAGGCTGCAGATAGAAGAATGAAAAAGCAATGGGGGGATCAGCAGGGTATATTAAAGACATCAAAATTTAATTTAATTAATTCAATTTATATGCCGCCCCTCTCCAAAGACTCAGGGCAGCTATGCCAATATGTTTATGGTAAATCTATGACATAGTACTTTAGAATGCAATACGGAGTTCGGTGGGCTCATTTTGAAAGGATTATTGTCCATTTGAAAGAAGTACTTTTGAAGTTCTAGAAGAGAAGAATTCAGAGGTCCGCTCATACAAAAAGGAAAAAAGAGATGAAAGGAGGTATTTTTATTTTTTGTAAAAGAAAGGTAGCAATACTTCCTGGTTAAGTTGCAGGATGGTAACATATCTTCCATTGTAGCTGCAACAGAAGTGAAAACATTTTGAATCTTGCCATTTCTCCATCATGGAAACTACACTCAAAAGACAGCAACTTTTGCTGTCAGTGTTTTGGATATGCTGAGATCTTTAGGCTGATAAATGTTAAGATTTCATTCAGATGGTCTTTGACAAAGTTGCAGTACAAAAATATCTTTGAATGCCCTTTAGCTGTACACGTTATCATTAACATAACAGAAAAGTTTAAAATGGTCTACAAATACCTTAAGCAATTTTTGAGTGATCTAAAGAAAACGAGCTATTAATGTGTTTCTTAGCGGTATCTTAAACAGCTGGAGCAAGTAAATTACATCATATATTGAAGTATCTAAGTTCAAATGCTATGCAGAAAAAAAAATCAGATTTCCTAATGTTAGAAAAGACCATCAAAAACATGATTATCAGAAAACAGTATTCTTCAATGCTCATATTGATGTTTTAGAAATCCTAACAATTCCCTATATTAGTGGCCCATGTCTACATACCATTAATTCGAGTGACCTGGAGTGAGAAATTATTTCCAATTCAGATTAATTAGATCAAAATTGAAAATAAAATGTTCTTTTCTGCCATTGAAATCACTTTTTCATTAGCAAATTCTTCTTTTCTCACTCCAAAATGTAGATCCTCATTCATGTTAGAACAATGGCAGCTCTAGATGACTTTTGGATAGTTTTGAGAAAGTCTTTCACATCCTTCCAGATGTGTTGGAATACAACTTCATGTTTATAGCCAGTGCAGGGAATGGTTTCTTGAGGCTTACAGCCATCACATTTAGAGCATACCATGTTGCGATGTCTTAGGAATTCAAGGTGGCTGGAATATTGTGAAGATCCTTTGCTGTAGCACTTGTTGATGTTTATTTCTTTGGTGAACATTCTACTGCAGTTCTAATTCATTGTCCTGTTGAGAATGAGATGGGTGGTACCTAAATGTGATCAATGAATAAAAATGTTTCATCTTTTGTCAGTCTGGTGTAATTTTTTTTTTAATCACTTTACTGATGAGGATTTTGTAAACCACTTTGAGTCTCCATCAAGCAGAGCATCATATTAACCCAATGGGGTAAATAAAATAAACTTCAGTGTTGTTCTGCTCTAAGCAGCTTTGTCTAATGAAGTTTGGCAAATGTCAACTCTTTCTCTCACTATACTAAATCCAATCAAGAAAATACTCTCTCTAGTAGATTTTAGAAAAGATATGGCCTAATACCAAGATCTAAACATCTATTTTCTTGCACCTCACTAAATTTAAAATTTACACATTTTTCTATGCATGAGATCTATTGTCAGAGAAAAAGAAACACAACATTTTGAAGGAAACAGAAGAGAGTTCATATAGATAAGTAAACAAGTACTGTAATCCAAATTTATCTGGTTAGCTCTGAGACAAATGATTGTTCATTTTTGACCTTTTACCCTGTCCCAGCAAGGTGGCATTCAAAACTTGTAAGGTACCTTTAATGAGCATAAGATTTGTTTTAATGTACTTCATGGCCATTAGACTATAAATGCCAGGTTTGTACCTAGCTGCTATTGGCTGGTAGCACCCTACAGCCCCCTAGATGTAGTTGAATTACCACACTCAGTACCTCTCTCCTGGCCATGTTGGCTAGTCTATTGAGAGGAAGATCAGAGATGATCTATCCATTCACTATGCTGACATAGTCAACAACTATGAATATAAACGGTGTGTAAAATAGAGAACAACAATAATGCCTAAAGTTATTCAAGGTAAATCACGTTTAAGGAGGATTCATCTATCACCATTCATGATCGCAATTCACCTTAAAAACAATTTTAAGTGCAATTTTCACATTAAAAAAAAATACATAGAGGTAATTTGACTGTAAATTGTGGTTTAGAGGGTTTTATCAAAATTTAGCTACCAACTTCTTGAAATCATAACTAAGCCTTTGTTTCTTCCTTAAGACCCCTGGCTGGCAGGATTCAGAGATGCCTCATGATGGAAGGAAGTAGGAGACAACCAGACAAACCCAACACATCTCTGTGGCCCCCGTTTATTGATCAGCCTTTTATATAAATATAATTCCCATTTAAACAGATTTCTTTGTTTACAGCAATCGAAAAACAAAACAATCAACAGCAGCAACAACAAAAAAGACAACAGTAAGATAAAAGAAATGAGTGCGGAGTCTGTGGCGGCTCCGGAGGCCCACTCCGGAGGTAGTTGCTGAGTCCTAACACTGGTTCTTTTGGCCTGAGGAGGCGGAATTGTGCAGTGGCAAGAGAGAATAGTTCAGCACATGGGCTCTCTCTCCCCCTTACACAGAGCTCTCATCCAGTTTTTCTACCAACTGGGTGTGTTTCCGCTTCTCCAGAATTTTGCTCAGCTCCTCAGTGAAAGAGTTGTACAGCGGTGAAGTACATGGCTCCTCATTCTGTCGCAGGAGCATGTAGCTGTTGCCATTCATTTTGCGTAGCATGTTGGGCAATGTTGAAATGCCATTGGTGAACTCAGCAGGGAGAGGGGGAGGGGGAGGGGGGAGGGCCAGAGGTGTCACTTTGGGTGACAATGACAAGGTAGTGGCTTCTCCGGGGATGATCTGAAGGCAGCCGTCTGGATAGGTGCTCAGCTCCTCTTCATCCTGCCTTCCTTTGCTCAGGCAATTTGAAGAAACAGTCTGCAGTTCTACACTTGATGGTTGGGGACCCCCCAGCTGATATTTGCCTCTACGCCTCTGCAAGCAGCAGATATAGAAAAGCACAATCATAAGCACGAAGCATAATCCACTCAGCACTGTAATGATCACAATGTAGATAAAGTTCACGTTCCCATCATCATCTCTGGCCAAATACCAAGATGGGAGGGTTGGAGTGCCGGGCGGCTGTGGCCCCAGTTCTTTGGGCAGCACGGTTAGAGCATAGGTGGCTACCAAGGTCTGCAGGCCATTCTCCACAGCATAGCATTGGTATTCCCCACTGTATTCAAGCTGTGTGTCTGTCACCAACAATCCATCTACGCCTAAGCGGAAGTGTCCTTGCCCATCCTCAGCAAACACTTTGGTGCCGTTCATCATCCAAGTCGCCCGTGCCAAGTTGGATGTCTGTTCACAGGGCAAGAGCACATCACCACCATGCAGCACTGTCCGGTTCTTCTGCACAAACACAGCTGTAAGAGACAATAACAGACAAGAACTCTTTCACTACCCAATGTCTGTTGTAATAATTCAGGGTCAGCATACAGTGTCACCTTAATAGTAGGGAAGAGGGGTTTGGGACTCTCAGTCTGAAGGAGGTAAGATGCCAAGTGTTCAGGTTAAGAATGAAAACTTCAAAACTCTGAAAATATGGTTTAAAAACAAATTAACCAAATTAACCTTTTGAGGAAAGAAAAGACAATCTGGGAACAGAATTTGCAGAAATCCACATATTTAAGCTCAGATCAGGAATTATCACAACTGCTTCATCCAAAAGCTCTTTCCATTGACTGTGTTCTTCTATGCCCATGAGGCTAAGCTACTTGCCATTTCTATCTTCTCCCATCCCATCACTGAACTTGCTTTCAGGAAATTATTTTTGAAACTCATTAAGCTAAGAATTAGATGCAGATTGCCTTAATATGTAGCTACAATTTGTGCATGGATAATTGGGCTTTTGTGTTTATTTTATTATTGCACACAAATTTATACTGGTTATATTTGGTTTCCTAGGAACACTAAGTCTACAAAAGGAGAAGAAAAGGAATCTGCTACTCTTTCTGACCAAAAGAATTAGGAAGCGGTTGATCTCTTCTGCGTAATCATTCTTTCAACTACTAAGAAGGAGAGGGGACCAAGGAAGGAAGGGACTGACAAACTTACCCTGCACAGAATCATTCCAGCAGCCCATGTTGCCATGCAGCACATCCTGAATCAACAGAGATCTGGTGAAAATAAGCAGGACTCTGATCAGTTAGGAAACACAGCAGCTAGAAGATTCTTAATCTCTGCAATATTCAGCAAACTTCACATGAAATTTCTTTGGCTGTATGCAGATTCTTTAATACATACTTATATAAATACTTGTTTGCTCAGCACTTCAATGTGCACAATAAGAGAAACTGTAGTTCTTACCAACATTTCTTATTTCATCTCAGAGTGTAATGTGCAGTCACTCTACAGAGACCTAAATACTCAGACAGCACATAATAACAGCATAAAATAAAGAACTCTTCCGAGCTTAGATGAAGCTAAGCTTTTGTACATGAGATACTGATTCTCAGGAATGCATTATCTGGGGACACGTAAACTGATCCTAAACTTTCACAGTATTTTTTTATAAAGTAATGGATAAGAAATATTTATTTAAAGAAATAAAGATATTTATATAAATCTGTTTAATTATGTTTCATGAGTAGCTGCCTTGCATTTTTGAACTGTTGATTTTTGGAAGCTTTTAATATGCTTGTATATAGTAATAGAAATATAGTCTATAGCTGACATTGGTTTGGTATGCTCCAGATTCCACTGATTAAACAATGCCTCTCTCAGAGTCCAGAAGAGTACCTTTATGTAGTAACACTCTCTAGAATGAGGTTCTTCCCCCCCCCCCCCCCACATACACACACCAAATTCAAACAACTCCCATCCTATTTCAAAGCAGCTTGAAGGCCTGATCTTTTGCCCAGTTCTTTGGAGAAGACAACTAATGCTCCTTTTCTGTTCCCTTTTGGGTTTGTTTTCTTTGGTCACAGTGTGACCAACCATAGGAATAAATATACTTTTACTTTTTTTCAACTATGTCCTTTACTGTTGTTGCTTGAAAGTTACAACTGGCTCTCAATATGAACCAAATTTTAACAAACACCAAAGCAAGAGAATCCTACTAGATGTCCTCTTTTGAATGAAATGGACAGAGAAGGCATACTTCAAACCTAATGTGACTCTACTGATCTAATAAATAGGACATCTACAGAAGCTGCAGCTGATCCTCAAAAAATAACCTGATCTTAGTTAGAGACAGGAATCCCGAACCCACATTTTCTTCTTCACAATCATTATTGTTGTGGCCTGCCAGTGGCCAGAGGAACTGGCAGCAGAGTCAGACAGTGAGGAGGTTGAGGAGGAACATGGGCCAATCCTGGGGGCTGGGGAAAGCTCAGACGAGGGCTTTGCGTCAGAGGCAGAGAGGGAGATAGACAGCAGTGAGGCTGTCCCTCAACAGCTGGAGCCCGTTCCCAGTGTGCGTATGTGCAAAGCTGCCAGAAGACAAGAACAACTCAGAAAGCAGGGTCGACTTGGGAGTAAAGCCACACCTTGGAGATAATTGGCCCCTCCCATAGGAAACAAAAGAGGAGTGAATGGGGAGAGGGCTTTTGCAGGAAATAATTTGTTTGTTCGGTAGTTTCAAGAGTGGAAAGTTGTGTTCATGACTCTAAGAGACTCTGTGCCAAGTTTTGCCTTACTCTGCGTTTGGAAAAAAGTTATGTGGCAACTTGCCAAATGAGATAAGGTGTGTTGATAAATATTCCTTTGAAACTGTTTAGACAAACCTTGCTGACTGTGAATGAAAGTAATTCACAGTCGTGTAAATAAAAGAGGTTTTGCAGGGACCAATTCCTGCATCCTGCTTTTTAAGGGAGCCTAGATCAGAACAATTATTTTCATACCTGTTCAGAATATCAGTTACTTCTTGGCAGCTCTTGCCATCCCAGGCACAATATGGATCTCGGGCCAGGATACAACTGAAGCAGGAGATGTATTGTGAACAAGTAGACAGCGGTAACTGCAAGACGCCACTCTGTGCCCCAACGTATACGTTCCTCTGCAAAAGAAGGATGCTTAGCACCGATTCCACATACTATTTTTGATGAATGTATCTGTCATGGTTTTCCCATCCCTACCCTAAGGCAAGGTATTGATTTTGCCAAATCACAGATAAATGGCAGCTTAAGGTGTGGCATTCTAAGGCCTGGCTTAAGACATGGAAGAGTGGAAATGTTAAAACATGGTCAGGACTCTACCACTGAAACCTCCACCAACCCTCACTAGGATAACACAGAGAGGGCTTCCTGATGGAGCTTCTGTCATGCCCGAATCATTCACAAAAATGTACAAGGGGTTCGGATAACACAACTGACGCTTTTTCCCCCAGTGCCCCAGCCTGTTTTTATTTCCACAAAACATTTTTAAAATATTTAATGTTTAGTTAGCTCAATTAAAGAACCAGCAGCTGCTTTTTTCCCCACCAGCTTGGTTAAGGTAACACTTGTTTAAGTTTCAATGAACTAGTTCAATAACCAGATTAAGCATGTGAATGGAAATCAAGAGTTGCCCAACCATTTTTTGTTCTTGTACTAGAACTACAATCTGGAAGCACCCTTAGTGCTTTGACTACTTCTTCTTCCCATCTAGGTAGATAAAGGAATAGAGATAGATAGCCATTATTAGGCGATGGCAAGTAAAAGAAAACAAAGTATGACCCTGTTTCCACAATACAAAGAGTCCAGTTAGTCACTGACTTAGATCTTTCTTACTGGTGCTTTTGGAAATAGTGATGCTATTTGAACTAAAAGTATCTATTTGGTGAATACAAAATACCTGCCAGGAATTAATCAGTTTTCCATCAGTCCTTGCACCCGGAGAATTCTAGCATAGCTTTACTATCTAACATGTCCTTCCCATCAGTCATGCAGAAGGCACTGGGTATAATTGGGTTGCTGCAATTTATCACTGTCTGAGATATATTATTATGTGCTGCCAGGCAGTGGCACTATAATGGAGAGGCTTGCTTTTTCAGCCACTTTTTTCTCTTCAGATCATGTCCCTGGAGAACCAGGGAAGTAAAACCGGGCAACTAACTTTTTTTTATATTCCCTTGGTACAGCTGGGTGGAATTTGTTTATGCAAGTTTTGGGTGGTTTGGTGGTATATTTACCTCCCCTCCCTTCTTTGGGCGTCAACTGACCCTTCTTTGTTATTTCCATAACAAACATTCATGAATCTAGTTAAACATGTGGAAGCAAAACCAATGACTGTTTACATTACACATAAGGCACAAACTAGGCAAGCACTTTTTGTCTTAGTATATGATACAAAGTCAGCCTCTAGGGATATTGTGTCAAGTGAACCCATGCAATATGGGTTAATGAAATAAATCAAGGTTATTCTTGTGTAGGTGTGCTATATGAACAAATGTCATGAATGTTATTTACCAATAGTTGGTAAAATGATTCTGTCTCGGATCTCTCTAACTACTTTATCCTTCTCTTTCATCAACAGAATACTTCTATCTCAGAACAATATTTCGTGTTTCTGCTGGGGAGGATTATGATCCCAAAAAAAGGACACTCTTTGTTGTCTTGGCTGCAACATCAGAGTTTTCCAGCAGATGGAAGCAATGAAACAGAACAAAAATGCTGGCATTATCCATGCAGCCATTTATTTCACATTTATTTATTACTAGCTGGACGCCCGTGCTTTGCTACAAAACTATGTGCTCGGGCTTGATAAATTTAACACTTCCAACCTGAAACTTAATGTAGAATGTGTAACTCCGTAGCATCAGAGTGTGTTAATATAATGCAACTGGCACTTGGAACAGAGGGGGAGGGGGAATGTCCCAGGCCGCAGCAACCATCGGTACTCATCTGGCTAGCATCCTGTCAGGGTATGAGAGAGTTGAGGGGTGTTTGGAAACTCAAACAGTATTTGCTGTGTGAGCAAGGAGACAGGAAGGAGGCTGGGTGTGGCTTGGTTCAACTGTTCTGTAGTAAAGCTGCTTGTTGCTGTGAAAGTAAAACTGAAAGTGAAACTCCTCTGCTTGTGTTTTGCATTTGGAACAGATTTCTTTTGAAGTGGGGAGGGGGAGTAGAACTCCTTAGCATCAGAACGTGTTAATAATAATATAGGAAATACTAATGCTCTAATGGTCATTTCAAAAAATCCTTTCTTAGTGAGCACCTAGAAGCCAAGAGGAACATACATGGCAAATTTCAAGTTTGTAGGCTTTAAGGTTCTGGAGATTTTGTGATTAATGTGTGAGTGGTTTTCGCTTTTATATATATAATTTATTCAACATGGACCAAGACTATTATTCTATCAACTCTCTATTATCCTAGTATGAAGAAGTAGGTCTCCAATATCAAAACATCCAGGAATAGACATTTTCCCTTTAATGGAAAATGGGGGGGAGGGGACACTAGTCTCCCTCCTTGCATCCTACTAGCATTTTCCTTCTAGTAAGCAAAAGGATTGCTAGTTAAATATTGTTTATCAAAGTGATATGAGCAAAAGACAGATGAGCAGGTTCAGTTAAACTTAAAAATGTTCTGTTGAAGCAAATACTGTAGTAAGAGTGCACGCTGGGTATATCATACTTGGGCTGAAAAACTCCAGATAAACACTAGATGATAGCAAAGACATAGAGAAAATCTAATTTCCCCTGGATTTTTGTAGTCTAGCTATGTTATGCTTACAAAACTAATAACTTAAGTTTTAACACAGCCTATCCCATATCCTCCAGATGTGTTGTATGCCAACTCTTCATACCTATGCTGAATGAAGATGAAGAGTAATCCAGTTCATGGAGAGAGAACCAGAATGAAAGAGGCTATTATACAGATTAAACATTATTCCCTCCTGCAGCTTCTTGCATTTGGCCATAAATCAATTGTAGCATTTAGAGCACGAGTGGGAAATCATGGCCCTTTTATGGCTAGCTCAGGAATTCTGGGAGCTGAAGTCCACAAGTCATAAAAGGGCCATAGTTTCCCTCTCCTGATCTAGATTCAACTTAGGATAAAGCTGAAACAGAGTCAGCACTTTTTTGTCTGATAGGAACAGAGAAATTCAACTGGAGAAACGCTAATGTATTGACTTCCTAACTAATACTCGCATCCTGGACATAAACTGTTTCAACTCCTACCCTCAAAACGACGCTATAGAACAGTGATGGCTAACCTTCTTGCCATTGCATGCCAAAAGCGGGAGGAGTGCAGGGTGATTGTGCGCGTGCGTGCCCACACCCATAATTCTATACACCCTACCCCCCCCAGCGCAAGTGTGTGTGACCCCCCCCGTGGTCCCCCCACTTTTGGCATGTGATGGCACGGTGGGCCCAGTAGGCCCATTTTTCACCCTCCCCAGGCTCCAGAGGCTTTCTAGGAGCCTGGGGAGGGCAACAACAACCCCCCCCCCAGGCCCTCCAGAGGCCGGAAACAGCTCATTTGCCGACTTCCGGTGGTCCCAGAAGGCCCGAAAATCAGCTGGCCAGCGTGCACATACGTGCTGGAGCTGAGCTAGGGCAACACTCATGTGCCCACCAATATGGCTCCACGTGCCCCCTGTGGCACGTGTGCCATAGGTTCACCATCACGGCTATAGAACAACTGCACACCAGAACAACTAGACACAAGAACCGTTTTTCCCCGAATGCCATCACTCTGCTAAACAAATAATTCCCTCAACACTGTCAAACTATTTACTAAGTCTCCACTACTATTAATCTTGTCATCGTTCCCATCACCCATCTCCTCCCGCTTATGACTGTATGACTGTAACCTTGTTGCTGGTATCCTTACGATTTATATTGACTGTTTCCTAATATGATTTGATTGCTTATTTGTACCCTATGACTATCATTAAGTGTTGTATCTTATGATTCTTGACGAATGTATCTTTTCTTTTATGTACACTGAGAGTGTATTCACCAAGACAAATTCCTTGTGTGTCCAATCACACTTGGCCAATAAAGAATTCTATTCTGTTCTAATACTCCTGTGTTGATCTCCTTTCCAACAGTTATTAAAGCATCTAATGAAAAATGTCAAGTAAAAAAAAACACAGCCAAGCTTGAAAGATTTAGGGGACATTTGGAACCTTGGAAAGAAACCATGCAAAGTGGGAAGCAAATATCTTCACAAAGGAACTAGAATAGCAAGCTCCAAACAATTGTCAAAGGACAGCCATATGATTAGTTCTGGGACAAGTGGTAGTTACTACAATGGGTGGACCAAATAGCTAACAGAAAGGAAAAATAAACAGCATCAAGGCAATTTTTTTTACCACTAGTAAAACCTTCATCCACACCATGTTTCCACTACTGTAGTTGTATTTTTATTCCTTTATTTTATGGAAGGCAAGGCTTGAGGACAACCTACCTTTGTTTCAAACTACAACATTATGTTTTAATGCTAGTGGCAGACAGAAACTAAATCTGGATGCTGGGTGATTGGTTTTTATTTCTCAGTTGTATAATGATGACAACAAAACTGGGTTTTTTTCACGCCTGAATTACACGAGAGAAATAAAGGAAGTTCAAGGTTACCATGAGTGGACTACTGCTGGAAGGAATTCAGTTAAGAAGCTGAAAATAAACTATAAAAGTCTAAAATATTCATCCTTTTTAAAATTCAGTACATTTTGCTCTAGGGTCTAATTAGTGGGACTTGGAATTCATTTAATAATGTAAAGCAAGCTAAAAATAAATTAAAAGTGAAATAAAATAAAGCAAGTTAGAGAATCATTCTTAAAAATGAAACGGTAAAATATCTCTATCAGTTATTTTATCTTCCAGCCTGTTGTGGACATGGAGACCAGCTAAAGAGAAACTAGGCAACAGTTGGTGATTAATTCATATTGTCTTGGTTTGATTCTTAAATTTGGATATAACTATTCAAATTAGTTTATTATTTTTGTAATGCATGCCTTTTCACTGGGAAAAGTGTAATTTAAAGAGCTGTATTTAATGGTATTGGGGGCAGGTGTACAACTGTTATATACCTGTTGCTTGGAAATGACGATGTTCTCTACAGGTTGGGGATTCTTGAAGACCTGCATCTCCTCTGTGATATGGACCGTGGAGCCAATGACGACAGCCTTGTGAATCCATCCATTACCTATTCAGAGGTAGTTAATTTTTTAATGGAGCAACAAGAAGAATTAACTTTGCAATCTCATTATTAAGACCCTGTTGTAGGATGTGGTTTTATCCTGATCCTGATTAGGAAATGAGGTATCTATCCAATTCCATATTGAAATGGAGCAAACGCACACTTTAATAATGTAGATCTAGTCTGTGTTGCAGGGTGGAATTCCTAAATCTGCATCATCAGAATATCTTAGCACTGAAATTCTAAGAAGTGAAGACTTCTGGAGGAAATCAGATTTCAAGTGGTCCTTTATTGCAACCACTACAAATCAAAGATTTGCCTGGTCCACCCATTCCGACTACTGAGAATTGTATTTCTGAATTAAGAGCATTCTAAATACTACCCAGAATTGTGTGTCCATGATGTCACCTACCCCTTTCTAGAACAAAATTCCCATTCTTTTTTATGGGTTAAATCTGTGTCTCTTTTTAATCTAGAACTATTAAGTTTAAGACACGGGGAAAGTTTATCTGAGCAGGAGAAATTGGAAACAAAAAAAGGGTGAATTCTTTGTTTGCAGGGAAGGGGTGGATTGGCTCCCTCCAGAAGCAACGCAGAGGGAGGTAAACTATAAAGTGCTATAAGGAAAAACATAGCACTTGTATATCAAGTCAACCATGACTGAATGATATTGAGATAACTTAGTTTTAGGGAAGCCAGGTTCTGTGTTATAAAGAAGATAGAGGTTTGGAAAATGTATAAGAAAAAAGAAAATTATTATTAGTCTTCCTTGCATATAGTTAAGAAAGGAGCTAACAATTGAAAGTCTCTTGAGTTGTTAGAGTGCACATAAACATACATGTATGATGAATTTAACTTCAATTACCTGTTCCCAAAAAGAGGATGTCATACATATGCCCATCCAGGGCTTGTACTCTGTCTACTGCAACTTGGGTGTAGACCACATTTTTCTTTATTAGCAGAGGGACTCTATCTGTAGGTTTCACCTCATCATACATCAGTGGATGAAGCTTGATAAAATCCAGCACACCGTTGGGCAGATCCTGGGAGGAGTTGTAGCCTCTTTTGCGAGCACGATTGGTAATGCACTGCAGAGAGGAAACTGTTATAATTGGCCCCACCAGATCAAAAGCTTAATATTCCTTTCTTTAACTTGGTTCCTTCCAGATATGTTTTAGTCCAGTTCTCATCATTATCAATTACACATGTTGGCAGCATAATCCAAATCAACCAGAGGAATTAAGTTTTCAAAGGTTACATAAAGAGCTAAAGCATAAAAATTAAAGCCTTCTGATGGACTTGGATGCCTTCAAACTGCAGCAAAGATTTAAATGTATTCCCATATAATTTCCCCATATTCTCAGCCTACCCCTTTTGATCATTTATTTACAGTTTTTAAAAAAGGCATAACTCTTCTGTAAAGTATCACAGGGAGTTCCCATATCTACAGTATTTCACCCTAGATCTTTGGATCGCTTATGACAAAGGAGTACATTGTAACTCCTGTATAGTTCATCTGACTAAAGATGAAGATGAGATACAGATGGATATAACTCACTGATCCTGGCCGTGGCTCTGGTACATCCCCAGTGTACTGGGACCACTTGCGGGAGGAGTCTTGGTATTCCATGTATGCCCCTTCAAAAGCTGCTCGCACCTCTGAGATGTTGTATCGGCAAACAGCAGACACCTCTATGCTCCTCCTGGAAAATGTAGGAAAATGGTGGGAAAGCCTAAATTTCAAGGACCACAAATCAGGAGAAGGTAACTTTAATTTCTGTGATGGATTACATTCCCTTAGGACTGACATGCAACCTTTTTGCAGTCAAACAGTTGGTCGTCTTCATTTTTATATTTGTTTGGCTTCCAAGAAATTGTCATCAGCATGGCAGCAAGATACAAAGATTCACTGGGGTTTAAAGGCAACTTGTCTGGCATTATTAATCTAGGACATAATAAAGAATCTGAAGTTTCGACATTCCTTATCATGCTCTGAAGAACAAAGCCACCATTTCTTCGTATTTGTGCTTATCAATTCTTTGCTGCCACTTCCTGGGTCAAAAAATTGGAACACATACAGAAGTGGCAGTGAATCTACTAGGCCGTGGGTTGAAATCAGCCCATTAGTCTTCCCTAAGGCCTAACTCTCACAAAAGACAAGGGAACAGGGAAGATGCAGTAGCAGAGGATGGTGAAACCTTGGAATCTTAACACAGAAGTATCAGGCTAAGGACTCATTTCACCCAGCTATCTGTATCACACAATTATGGAAGTAGCAAGTAATCACTAAGTTTAATTGCCACCAGTAGCCCCAAATTGTCTAGTCTCCTTTAAAAAAATTTCTAGAATCCTTGGGCCATCCTGATATCTAACAGCAAATTCCATTGAAGATGCACAAGATTGATATGATTTATTTTTGAAGATAAAAGTAAGTCTTATACATTTGAAAGGATTACACAAAAAACATCTTGTACATTCCAAATGCTTCTTTGAAATCAATGGCATGGGCTGATTATTAATAAATGCATTTGATATGCAGTCCTTTCACAATGGGGATGTAGCTTCATGGGTGGCATTTGCTATAAATGCAGACTTCAAAGCTGACAAATATTGCAAAAGCACAAAGGTGCTAATTAACTGAGGAGAACTTGTAAAAATTCACAGTATCATTAAGAGAAACATGCAAAAAGCTGGCCTTGGCTTAGTTCAAAAATAAGAAGGAAAAGAAGCATGCAGCTGTGGTTGTAGTTACAGCCCATATGGTAAACTGCAGACTTTGTCCCCAGTTGCACCAAAGGGATCTTGCCAAAATATTGGTGTGATTTTCCTTCCAATCACTACTGCCTTCTGCATACGCAGCTAATATTAATCTATACCACAGCTAGTCACCCAGAAGAATTTCTTTCATAAAACGCCCACAGCAATTCTGGCTGGTTGTTGTACCAATTACAAACCAAAACATTTATAAGATGACTGTACTAGTAATAACAACCAAGAAGACTTTTGTGTTCCTCTATCCACTCACAGCTGTTCAGGGAATGAGGATTGTTTATAGTTAAAGAATCTGTCTGCCTTGGCCATTATAAAATGCCTAGGGCAGTGATGGTTAACCTTTTCGGCACCGAGTGCTGAAACTGGAGCACGCACAAAGACCAGCTGGCCGTCACGCATGTGTGTGCCGGACCCCAGAAGAGCAGCTGGTGACGGTGTGCATGCCCACAGAGAGGGCTCTGTGTGCCACATCTGGCACGCATGCCATAGGTTCGCCATCACGGACCTAGGGTGACCAGTGCTACAAGAAGAAGGGTCCTGCTGCATCAGTGTTTAAGAAAAAAAAGGTTCAAGAAGTATCTGAAGGCAAGAGGAGTTGGCTCAAGAGCTCCTGAAAAGATTAGGAATTCAATTGCCATTTTTTTCCCCTATCAACATCAGATGATTTTTCTCAGTGGTTTAATGTGTTTGTGAATAGTAGAACAGATACAGCATACACTATCTAGAATTCTTTCAAAAGTGGGTTGAGTCTGTATCTGTTGGTTTGGAACTTAAGCTGAACTAATTTATACCAGGTGTGCAGATATCTCCTAAAACATTCAGGCATAGATGATCAATTTCTCTTGCATGAGGACTTCTCTACATTATTTACTATATGGTAAAGGATACAAGTTCTCCAGCACAACAGGTAGATTAAACTTGACCCAATACTCAGAGTCCCATGGCATTTCCTGTCGAGTTTCTGTACTGTTCCCTAAACACTCCTAAGCATTCTGCTTGCCTTTTGGTAAAGTTGATGGAT
The DNA here is from genome assembly GCA_012654045.1 of Ptyas mucosa. NCBI lineage: Eukaryota > Metazoa > Chordata > Lepidosauria > Squamata > Colubridae > Ptyas > Ptyas mucosa. Next base: position 10,858,549 of record WNWU01000032.1, on the reverse strand, counting down.
CACATCATTCGAAGTGTCGTTTATGACATTCCAACACCTCTTTCTTGTACAACTATCTCAGAGGTAACCGATATAGCACATGTGAGCACCAGTAGTGGGTTTCAATTTTGGCAGCTGCTGGTTTGCTCGTGGGTGCGTGCACATTTGCACACGTGATACTTCTGCGCATGCACAGAGATGTCCGGGTGGGTGGGCAGAGCCTCCTGCCGCCGCTACCGGTTCAGCTGATCCAGGGCGAATCGGTAGCAACCAACCACTGGTGAGCACCCCTGTGCCTTCACATACCTCCTTTGGTGTCTAACAGCTTTCCTCTTCCACTGACATTTAAGACAGAATATTTTAATTAAAAATGAGTATGTCAAAACTGACATGGTGCAGAGCAAAGCATATTTTTTTTCAACGTAAAGGTACACTGGATGGTTAAAAACCAGAAGTATGTAGGCAACTTTTCAAATTAACAACATGTATTAAAACGCTTAAGATTCTGTGAACAACTGATCCTTTCAACAGATATATTGAGTGGCTGTAGGGGTGTAGGGTTAAAACTGAAATGAGACTGAGGGGGAAGAAAGAATAAAGGAAGACAAAGAGGTTATGCAGATATGCAGATAAATTACATGTAAAACAGATTACAAGGGCCTTGCCAATTAACAACTATAAAAATGGTTTTAGGAGATTCTCTTCAGATAAAATGCCATGAACCGCAACAATAGGTTCATTATTCTGCATCTCCCATGTTCTCAACATTCCAAATTTTCCCCAACCTTATAAATTATCTGGTCCCAAAACTATACAGAATTCAACAGTATAAAAATGCTTGGCTCACCATTGGGCTGATAAGATGAATGTTGCATAGAAGACAGTGCTCGTCCAGTTACCACTATCCAGACTGGCAACATCTTTCAGTACTTCATAGTAAGGGATGTAGCAGACCAGCCTGGCTTTCATGAAGGATGTCCATTTTCTCTGGAGAATCTTCTTGCCACCCAGATCATTCTGGAACAAAAGAAGAGAGCCAGGTTAAACAAATCCTTTCCTCAGCTTAATGTTTTTGACCAAATTATGGGGATGACTCAGAGGTGTCCATAGCCTTTATTTCATTTGCATAGTAGCCTGAAGCAACCCTCCAAATGCCTTCATTAGTGCAAGTGTATATTCACAACAGACCATTTATTTTACCTTACACACTCGAGCTACTCGAGCTACTCTGGGCACCTGGGTCTTCTCAAATATTGATGTGCTCTCCTCTCCAGCACGTTCAGTGAAGAAATAGTAGATTTTGTCATCATCTCCCACAGAGCTCCTTGTGCTCTCCCTGACCAACACAGAAGCCACAAATTCTGCATCTGCAAGAGAAAGAGAAAGGGAAAGGTTAGCACGGTCTTTCAAAGAAAGGTATCTAAGGCTGCTGCTGCTGCTGCTGCTTTCACAGGGCAAGTCAACAGTCATGAGCCTTGAGTCTTTCAAGGAAGTGAGGCAGGATCTGTCTGTTCATAATTTTCCAGAAGACAGCTCAAGTGGCTGGCTGTCATTTTCTGGGGAATGGAAGTAGGCTACGATTCAGACGTACAAAGGCTAACCCACGTAAATGCAAGATTGCTTTTACTATCTAGGAGGGTGAGGAACGAAAGAGCTGAGCTATGCTGTAGGACCTACCATTCAGCCAATGCAAGGGGGATTCCTCAGTCCTCAGAACCCGCTGGTGCCGGTTGCGTCGGATGTCTGGTAGGCTGCGGAATTCATAGCGTGTTGCTGTATATAAACCGCCATCTGGGAAACAAATGCAGCAAAAGCAACAAGGACATGTTGATCCCGATAGATTTGTTTATTACAGTATATTATCTACCTTCTTTTTTATATATATAAATGCTCCTCTACTTCTTCCAGATCTGTTAGAACCACTGCAGTGTGCCAAAGATATGGCAGTTTTAATATGGTTAGACATAGAAGGATTTTTCAAGAAATAACCCAAGCTTTACTCACCCGTGACATTTCTATAATAAACAAACAAGCATGAAAATATATTTATACATTGCCTCCCTCCAAGCAAGTTTGATTGGTTTACAAATTATTAAGAACATTTAAAAACAGAGGAACGACAACCAATCCCCCTCCTCCCCAAGAATAAAGGTAGCATAAACTGGGAACACTCTTTAAAAAGGGGATTCAATCACCCTCACCAAAGGGGGAGGTGTTTATCTGACTCCCTGCCTGAGGTGGGCATTGCATGGATGGCTGGGCTTTGTTTTCTAATACCAGCAGCTGCATCAAACCATATATTTTTTTTTGTCAAGCATGTATTAGATAATAGATATAAGTATAAACACGATTATGAATAAATGAAATGGATACAAATAAAAGGGAACATTAGGACAGGGACAGTAGGCACACTGGTGCTCTTATGCACGCCCCTTAAAGACCTCTTAGGAATGGGGTGAGGTCAACAGTAGACAGTCTAAGGTTAATGTTTTGGGGGTTTGGGGAAGAAACCACAGAGTCAGGTAGTGCATTCCAGACATTAATAACTCTGTTACTGAAGTCGTATTTTCTGCAATCAAGTTTGGCGCATTTTACCATAAGTTTGTAACTATTGTGGGCTTGTGTATTGTTGTGGTTGAAGCTGAAGTATTCTTTGACAGGTAGGACATTGTGGCAGATAATTTTGTGTACTACGCTTAGGTCAGACTGAAGACGGCGAAGTTCTAAGTTGTCTAAGCCCAAAATTTTAAGTCTGGTGGCATAAGGTATTCTGTTGTGAGCAGAGGAGTGGAGGACTCTTCTCGAGAAATAAGGCTGGACTCTTTTGATTGTATTTATGTCCAATATGAAGTGCAGGTTCCAGACAGATGAGCTGTATTCAAGAATTGGTCTAGCAAGTTTTGTATGTCCTAGTTTGCAGCTCAATATTACCAGAGAAGAAGCTACGCAAGATTAGGTTAATGCCTTTTTGGCAATGCTGTTATAGTGAGCTCTGGCACTTAGATCATTTGAGATGAGTACTCCAAGGTCCTTGACAGAGTGAGGGTCATCTACAAGGTCGTATCTGCCCAGCTTGTATTTTGTGTTTTGATTTTTTTTTGCCAATGTGTAAGACAGAGCATTTGATGGTTGAGATTTGGAATTGCCAACTGTTTGACCATTCTGACAGATAGTCAAGGTCTTTTTGTAGGGTAGCATTGTTGGTGGTGTTGAATAGTTTTACCTCATCAGCGAAGAGAATGCAGCTGCTTATAATATGATTGCAAAGGTCATTTATGTAAAGTATAAAGACTTTGGGTCCTTAAAAAGGTTCTTGGTCGACACCGCTGTTAACAGGTGCAGGGTTTGATATGGCGTTCCCTATTTTGACTACTTGTTATATGTTTGATAGGAATGCAGCTATCTACTTATCCCTACTGCAGGGATCCGGAAATGTCATAAGATTTTAGTTTTAGAAGTAGTTTGTCATGTACTACTGAATCAAAGGTTTTACAGAAGTCTATATAAATTGCGTCTATTGCTTCACCCTGGTCGAGTTGTGAAGTCCATATGTTTTTGTAGTGTAAGAGTTGCAGATTGCAGGACAAACATCAGTGGAGGTTTTCAAGAAAAGACTGGACAGCCATTTGTCCGGAAAGGTATAGGACCTCCTGCTTGAGCAGGGGTCGGACTAGAAGACTTCCAAGATTCCTTCAAATGTTATTATTCTGTTTATGCTTTGCATCACAAGACTAAGTGCAGGGGACAGAGATACATTAGAACCTCAAGCAATCACTGGTGATGCATTCCTTTGAAGCTCCATGCAAACACTCCGGAGAGGAATTTCTCACTCTGCCCATTCTGAATTCAAGTTGCAGCATGGGAAAGGGTTGGTGAGAATGGAACTACATACCCACAATGAGACCTGTATAGCCATGAGAAGGATCATAAGGGCATTTTTCTTTCCCTTCCTCAAAGTGAGAGGGTAACACGAATTTGTTGGTATCCTGCAGAAGATGAACAGAAGACACAAATCATTCTTAAGACACAGAACTCTGCCTTGGAGCTTCATTATCCTACTGTGGAAGCAAATACAGCACTTCATGTTCTGGGAGCAAGGTAGAAGACAGGAAGGGATTCTTTCTAATCAATTGTATGCTCACTCTCCTAAAAAGCTGCAAGGTGCCCTTTGGAACAAAGACTCCCATTCTTCCACATACTCATTGCCCTTTTACAATACCCATACTTCCAGTTAATCATAATCAATGTGGGTAGCTCACTATTTTTCTGGTAGGCTACAAAGATCAGCATTTTCCAGAACTGAGATTACGTCTCTCTCTGCAGAACATGTGCATGGTGGCAGTTTGGTTAGTACATATAATTGTGGTTTAGCACAGAACTGCAGTACCTTAGGTCCCTGGCCTGCATGTGCTCCTCCCCCAAAAGCTTGGATACAACTTCACCCAAGTAAATGACCTTCAACGGTTTGGATTCTGGCGGTATATCAAGGTGAGAAATCAACAAATAATAAATATTGCTTCAAATGTTTATTTGTTGGATTTTTATCCTACCAATTCAATGTGGCAAACATACATAATACTCCTTCTTCCCAGTATTTCCCCAATAACAACCTTGTGCAGTAGGTTAGGCTGAGAGAGCCAGTTAATGTGACACGACAGAAAAATCATGTTATATACAATAAGAATATAATGAGTAGAGTAGAGTAGAGTAGAGTAGAGTAGAGTAGAGTAGAGTAGAGTAGA
>WNWU01000032.1:10728434-10853818 GCA_012654045.1 Ptyas mucosa | reverse complement strand
GAGTAGAGTAGAGTAGAGTAGAGTAGAGTAGAGTAGAGTAGAGTAGAATAGAATAGAATAACAGAGTTGGGAAGGACCTTGGAGGTCTTCTAGTCCAACCCCCTGCTTAGGCAGGAAACCCTATATCACTTCAGACAAATGGTTATCCAATCTCTTCTTTAAAACTTCCAGCACTGAAACATTCACAACTTCTGGAGGCAAGTTGCTCCACTGATTAATTGTTCTGTCAGGAAATTTCTCCTTAGTTCTAGGTTGCTTCTCTCCTTGATTAGTTTCCACTCATTCCTTCTTGTCCTACCCTCAGGTGCGTTGGAGAATAGCTTGACTCCCTCTTCTTTGCGGCATCCCCTGAGATATTGGAACACTGCTATCATGTCTCCCCTAGTCCTTCTTTTCATTAAACTAGTTCTTCTTTTCATTAAACCCAGTTCCATCAACCGTTCTTTATATGTTTAAGCCTCCAGTCCTCCTATTGATTATATTTAATTTTGATTAAATGTTAATGAAACAAAAGCTTACTTTAGATCTGGTTCTATCTTTTGGAGTATGTCCTCCCTCCACCCCAGGCTCACACAAGGATGCCACACAAAGGCTCTTGGCCGTGAAATGGTTGCATAATAAGTTTACCATAATAGGTGAATCCAGTGTAATTTCTATTGGTCAATAAATACATTTTTCCTGCTTTCATTAACATTTTTCACAAGAGGCAGATACTTTCACCCCCAGTTTTTCCACATATTTATTTATCAAATGTATATCCTGCCACAATCACAAAAAAGACACTCAGTAATTCACAATAACAAAAGTATAATATCAGAAACAAATAAATTATAAATAAATAAATTAAATAGGAGCTCTGGTGGCTCAACAGACTAAGACAGTGTTATTAACTGTTATTATACATCAGCTGCCTGCAATTACTGCAAGTTCAAATCCCACCAGGCTCAAGGTTGACTCAGCCTTCCATCCTTTCTAAGGTCGGTAAAATGAGGACCAAAATTGTGGGGGCAATAAGCTGACTTTGTATAAAATATACAAAAGTATGAAAGCTATTGCTTAATGCATTGTAAGTCGCCCTGAGTCTCCAGAGAAGGGCGGCATATAAATCAAATTTTTTTTTAAAAAAATTGGAATGACTTAAATTTTCCAGGATAATGTAGCAGATCAGACTCCAAAAGCCCTCTGGAAAATTTTGTCTTTAGTTTTTTTCAGAAGGCAGGTAACTTTGGAAAGTGAATCTCCCATGGCAAGATATTCTAGAGGGGCAACCCCCAATGCTCCCAAAGTTTGGTCTGACTCTAGTGGGGAGATGCAGTCCTACAAGTAGCCAAGCTGTGAATTGCTTTACTAGTTAAAAACTGCATTTTAAATGGCAACCAGGAAAAAGAGAGAGAGAGAGAGACGGTCCAGAATTTGCAGAATGAATTTAATACACATTGAGTGGCAAGTACCTATGAGCAGTTTGCACCAAGCATGGATTCAGGATTTTTTTTTTAAGGGCAGCCCCAAGTAGAGTCTCTTGCAGTAGTCTAATCAGATGATAAGTGTCCTATCCTAAATAAGATTCCACCCACGTATCCAGCAGGAGCCATGAACCCAGCAGGATCCTCAAGTTATGGATCTGCTCCTTTATTCCTCTCTCCTGCCCAAACTCAATATCAATTTTTTTTTAAAAGTAATGGCAGTTGAATCAATAACAAAAATATAATTGGAAATTGAATGATTGCCTATTTCCTAGTCCAGGGGTTTAGAGTCATCATGCTGATTTTGAGCAAAAGCACTGATGTCCTCCCTTTGAACCAGATGGTTGGCCTCAATTAGCATTAAGCATTAACTAATCAGCATTAGCTACTTGGCCTGAGGACGAGCACACTCGGTATATGTGGAATGAAAGTGACCTAGCTCTGATGCAGAGCACCAAATGCCTATACCACTCTCAATATATCCAAATCTTATGGTTGGTTTTTTTTAATTTGATTTATATGCCGCCCTTCTCCGGAGACTCAGGGCGGCTTACAATACGCTAAGCAATAGCCTTCATACTTTTGTATATTTATACAAAGTCAGCTTATTGCCCCCACAAACCGGGTCCTCAATTTACCTACCTTAGAAAGGATGGAAGGCTGAGTCAACCTTGAGCCTTGGTGAGATTCGAACCTGCAATAATTGCAGGCAGCTGATGTTAATAACAGGGCTTTAGACCACTGTACTATCCAAGGCTCTTGTTGTGGCAGATTTACTATTTTATCTTGACCTACTGACTTAACATAACTTTACACCAAACTACTGAATGACATTCTTTTATCATGACTGATAACAGCATGGAATAATCAACCATTATTTTAAAATAAAACACTGTAAAGCAGAAAAACACAGTCCAAAGACCCAGGTCACATATGTTGCTCTCATCTCCTGTTCAGATTGTGTGTGTGTGTGTGTGAGAAAGAGAGAGAGAGAGACAGAGAGAGAGAGAGAGAGGGAGAGAGAATAATGAAATGGGGGAGGATCATACTACTTAATTTATGAGCCCATCTCTTAATACTGTCCTGTCATTTTGAGGGATTGTGCCTTTCAACTGCAACTTGGGAATATAAGGAAAGCTCTCAGGTCCAAAAAAGACTGTCCCTTTAGTTCTAAAGTAACAATTTAGACCAAAGGTCTTCAAACTTGGCAGCATAGTCATGTTGGCTGGAGAATTCTGGGAGTTGATGTCCACAAGTCTTAAAGCTGCCAAGTTTGGGGACCCCTGATTTAGAGTATAATAGTTACTAATAGATACATTTCCAGAAATTTCTGGAAAACAAAAACAGAAAATAAATGAAAACACAAAATTTAAAAGATCTGGAAAAACAAATAACCATTTTCTTTTATTTGTGTTTCTCTCATTCTTGATCCAACAGACATACAGGAGAAAATATTTACCCTGAAACATAAGCACTAATGGAAAACAATCTTAGCTTTAAGATTTAACTTCCTTTCCTTTCCCTTCCCTCCCCACTTCACTTCAACCCCACTGCATTCCACCTTACCTTACCCTACCACAGATAAGGCAACTAAGCAGTTGGAAGTGCTTGTCAATCATACCAGGCATTAGAATACTTTATAAACGGCTAGTCTACAATTTTTCTTCCCAGTGCCACATAAGACAGTGAGATTTGGATGGACTGAGGTTGATTTCTTGAAAGTGGTGTAGAAGAATGATGTGAATTATTCTAAGATTGCCTATGAAGACAGTGCAATGGTCTAAAAGAATAAAAATGCTAGTGGTATGGAAGTTCCCTTTATTTATAGGGAGCTTTTTAAAAGATAAATGTATGGAGCTGACACAATGAATGGAATTAAACATAACAAGAAAGAAGCATAGTTGTTAGTATAGCAAGAGACAAGAAAGTAAAAATAGATGCAAATGGTAATAAAAATAGAAGTTGCAGTTGTTCTGATCCCCCAAGGATAATATGTAATCCAACCAAATGATTTATAAAAGCATCATATTTCACATGAATGGAGGAATAAAAGGAACAAAAAAAATACAATAGATTGCTGTTCAGCAAATTTGAAAGTATGTGCTTCAAACCTTACATGTAATATTCAAACAACAGGAAGAACTTTCATCCTAAATGTAATTACTTAGGGACTGAAGCAGTTATTCTCTCACTTTTGTTTCTCAAACTCTTAACTAACAAGAATTTTTATTTTTCAAAAATAATCTTCTGACATCTTTTGACAATTGTGTCAACTACTGTATATCTTGTAGGTTATGGGGTCTAAATTTATGTTAGTTTTATACTAAGATAATATAATTTATTTTCTTTCTTCTGTTCTCTTTATATTTTAGTTTATTTTAATCACTATTATGCATCGCATTTTTGGCTTACTATAAAATGAAATACAAACATGTCCACCATCCTATCTTGCAGCACTCAAATCTGCCACTTATTGTAGAGGTTTCATAAGGATTATTGTGCAAGGATGATGTTACAAAGACTAGATCATCCCTCATCCTTGTTGTATTATACTTTAAAGCAGATTTTATAGATCAATATGAAAACAAAAGATGGAAAAGGATAAAACTCATCCCAGTTTTAAGGGATTATGATTTTTCTTTCTTTTCTTTTTGTGAAACCTACCAAGATCAATTTGACAGTATCTATTAAATCCGCTTCTGAAACTGGTAGTTAAAAATAGAGGCAGAGGGAGGTGTAACAAAGCTTTATCAATTCGTATCAGTAACCTTTCTTGTTCTTTGAAATGTGGTATCCAAGGAGATTTGTCTAAGCTGGACCCTATCTCTTCGGGGGTCTCATAAAACTCTGGATTTAGAAATGCATTCAATTTATTTTCTACATTTGAGAAGTCAAGAGCCATTCCTTTTTAATTTCATAATAAATCAATCTGTTGTATTGTTTTTAATGAAACTGTAATTATTCAGTACATTCAGGGAGTCCTTTTGAATGCAATATTATAGATATTTTGAATCCATATATTGAATACAGAGATCAGTATCAATAACATAGACATTAAAGCTAAATAAGCATTATATCTGGCATTAAATAATCCTTAAAAAAGCAAAGTTTGATATTTTTTCCTTCACATGATGGAATGTGAAATTATATACAATCAACCAATAGTAGAAATTGGTTGTTTCTATTGTTCCAACAATAGAAACAAGAAATCCTATCACTAGTGATATCTTATTACATGACCTACTTCAATTGGTACAGTAGTTAGAGAGAAAATATAGAGTAATTTCTCAACTATAGCCAATTGTAATTTGAATGTAGAGAAAGTACCATTTATCTGCAACAGATGCACCAGCTTGAAGAACAATGGATCCAACAAAACAATAAGCAGCTGAACAGGCCTTCATCCCCACTTTGCTCTCCATTGCATAAAAGAGCTATTGAACCATTATTTTTACCAACAAAATCTCCTTTATTTGGGTACTACCAAGTATATATCTAAAATTACAGATGTTGATTCCTGTTGTTCCTCGAAAAATCCAAGAATATATATGATTCAGTTAATAACATTTTGAGATAAATTAGGCTGGAATATTATGATATGTCCAAGGTAAGTTTCAGGGAGATCTGAACCAAAGTCTCCCAGACCCTATCTCAATATTTTTTTCTGGTCTCCAAATAACAGGAGGCATTCCAATATTAAAGAAATTAATGTAAACATGAATTTACAGAGACTTTATAAAGGCATATTTATCTTTATTTTCCTGTATTCTTTAGGGCAAATAACTAGTCTTCACCATCTTGGTGACTTTCATGGACAACTGGATAAGAATTATTGCAATTGTAATTTAACACACAGAAAGCCTGAGTTTGGCAAAAGTTGGTTTTATATGAACAAAATTAAAAGAATGCTCCTCAAAATATTAGTCTAAAGTCAACTGGTTCCTAAAAATCAGCAAAAAAGAGTGCAGGGAAAAATTGGCATGTTCTACCTTCATCATAGCAAGCCAAAGAAATAGATTCTTATCCTTTAGATCTTTTCATTCCTTGGCAGGAATTACCAATAGAAGAGCCAGGACTGCAGACTGAATTATTATCCCAGATACCTGCCTGTAAATAGAATATACCTACATCCAATTCTGTATCAAAAAGCTGTTGATGGGAATGAGGGGGAAGGACAGAAACCAGTTCATAATAATTTCTTTAAATTTGTCAGAGTTAATTATTTAATTATGATCTTAATATCACCCTCACTTCACCGCCAGTAAGTAAAATGAAAGCCCAGAGCAGTGGTAAAAATCACCCTCACACCCACTTTTACTTACGATGTAAGCACAGAGTGGGTGGAAGGCGTATGTACCACAGGCATACAGATGGGTTGAATTTAGCCTCTGCAAAAGCTTGACGTGATTGTAACACTCTGTCTGCAAAAAGGAAGCAAGAGCATAATTTTCGTAAGATTTCTCATACATTTTCTCATTCATTAAAGGTTCAAACAAGCTAAGTAACACACCCAGGAAGAGGCAAAGGCAATGGACCCACCTTGTTGTTTTTGCCTTTTTTCAAGCATTCTGCTTGCTTCTCGAGAGATGCTTCCCAATTTAACTACAAAGTAACAGAAAATGAGTTCGTTATTCTTTCAGGCAACCCAGCACAGGAAACAGGGGTTAATTATGACATTAAAAAGCAAATTCCACGAAGCTCACAAAACCCGTTTAGAGTTCATATTTGGTCTTGTACAAAGTAAGTGGATTTAACTAAATTTAAAGCAGGAGAGTCCTAGAGAGTCTTGTAGCCCATTTATTTTTAAAGGTCCTTGACTGAAATGAGAGTTTTAGCTTTTGCTACATAAAGGGAACAGTCAAGTGAAGGAATGGAAAAAATAGCTTATTATCATTATTAGAGGGAGTGCCTTCAGGAGCTACTTTCTCATATTGAATAAATTGAGAGCAGGGAGGTAAGTATAAAGGCTCCAAATAAGAGTTCAACTATATTATTCCTAGACTAATGACTTGCCATTTTGACCCTGACCTGGCCATACATCATGCTAAGCCACAATGTACAGTCTGACTTTCTAAGTGATTGCACTGTTTACAATGCTTTGCCCTGAAATTCATGATGTACTTCAACCATATGATTTGAGTGGCTCTTGACAGCCCTTTGAGCATAAACTTTTCATTCTTGCCTTCCTTTTTTCCTGTATTTTAAATTGCCAACAAAACTTTTTCTACTGTTTCAATCTATGTTTGTAATATATATATTTTGCCTGCTATAGACTGTTTAAAATTTCCAATAACAGTTAAATGGTTTAAAAAACAAAACAAAAGTTATTCAGTAAAGAACCCAGCTCTTCCCCTACTTTGATGAATAAACAAGATAAATGAAATCTCAAGTTCATGTGTGTTGCAGAATCCAGATAACCCCCCCCCCCCATATCTATTTCCTGGTGAAGGCAGCCTTTGTGTGACAATATTCTGACATAATAGAGGCCACGTATCATACAGAACATTGCATCTTAGTTATCTATTTATTACCATGTGACCATAATAAAAAAGAAATGATCTATTCTAAAAAGGCCAGGGAAAATAATTATCTGCATCTGTTTCCCACATGTTTCTTTCTCCTCTAACCTAAATTTAGAGAGAAAGTTCCTAGTTAAAGCAGAAAGTGAATTGCACAGGTTTGATTGGCCAACTCTCAATCAGTCATGGATACCTCCCTTCTTAACGCAGATTTCAAATTTAAATTGAAAGAAAAAAATATTTCAGGCAATAAAAAGCTGAAGAAAATCTAAAAAATAAAATACTCAACCTTTCTGAAGTATGAATTGTGATGTGTATGCATTGCTCTTGAGTCTGTTTGAAGAATAGCTGACAAACCAAATAGAGCTTGGTTCACAGCTGTATCCCTTTCTCCTTGAAATTATTCTGTATAGATTCCTTAACAATATCCATTTATTAAAGATACCAAACAGCTAAACAGATGCAAATATAGCATTAATTCCCACAGAGAGGCCATACTTGATTTTACTGAAAAATCTTGACCAAAATCTTTATTGAATAATGGTTATATTTACATCTTTCTAGCTTAAATACTCAAATACTTTGGCCACCAAATGAGAAGAGAGGATTCATGGGAAAAGATCCTGATGAAGGAAAAGAGTCCTGAAGAGTCGGGGATGGCAGAGGATGAGATGGTTAGATAGTGTTATTGACATGTTGAGCATGGATTTGGGCAGAATCCAGACTCCAGTGAAGAGGGGAGGAGGATTGTGTGTGGGGGGGATTGTGAAGAGTCAGACAAAACTTAGTGACTGAGCAGCAAAGCTGAAAGGATAGAAAATGACTTGCAAGATTTTATTCATGAAGATCAATGTGGCTTTCTACCTAAAAGGCAATTAAGGGGCAATATCAGAGGTGTTTTTGGCAGATTAGAATACTTGGAGCAACATAATGAAAAACAAGCTGTGTTGATTTTCCCTGATGTGGAAAAAGCATTTGACAATTTGAACTGGATGTTTTTGTTTAAAATCCTAGAAGAGAAAAGCTTTGGAGAAAATGTTATTAAATTGGTGGAATTGATATATATGTTACAAAGGGCACAAATAGTTAATGGGAAATAGACAAAACTCTGTGAGATACTGAAAGTGACACGGCAAGGACACATGTTTTTTCCATTGGGATCATTCTAGATCTTGAAGTTCTTGAGACATAACACACGATGAGAGAATCACTGAAGTGAAGGTTTGAAAGAAGTATACAAAGTAAGAGCACTTCAAGATGATTTGGTTTTAATTTTGAAAAATCCTACAGAAGGAGTACAGATATTAATGAAAAAATTAAAGGAATTTGATATATTAGCTGGATTTAAAATTAACAATAAAAATGAGGATGTTAACAAAAATATAAAGATGGAAGAACAAAAACAATTGATGGCAAAACTTCTTTTTAGATTACGAAAAATGTAAAGTATCTGTTATTACTATCTACAATATGAATTGTATGTTATTTCAAAAAAGTATGTTAAAGTATGTAATGAAATTAAAAAAGATTTGTTAAGATTGGAAAAGCTGCACTTATCACTGTTTGCGAGAATTTCTGTGATAGAAATGAATGTACCAACCAGAATGATATTATTTCAAACAACACCTGTTTTGACTAATGATGCACCTTTTAAACAATTGCAAAAAATACATCTAGATTCGTATGATGGGGAAGAAACCAACATTTAAATATAAAATATTTTATATTTAAATAAAATACTTTATTTAAAGGAAAAAGGATTACAGGTGCATGATTTTAAATCGTAGTTTTTAGCCTGCTATCTGGTTTGGATAGAGTGGGTGCTGTTTAGAAATAAGAAAGTATCAGAATTAGAAGAATTAAACCTGAGGCTTCAGGACATGGCTTTCTATGGTATGATAGTTAAAATTAATGTAGGTTTCAATATTAAGAATATGGAATAGATACAATCCCTGACTGTGCTGAAAATACCTTTACAGAATTGGCTTTGGCATAAGAAGCATTTTATAGGAAAAAAAACAGGCAAAGATGAATGATTAACTTATCAGGATTTGTTAGTACTGAAAAATGCAAAACTTGAGATGAAATAAAGGAAAACAACTGACCAGGGATTTAGTTTCCAGTGGTTTCCATGCTCACAATTCGGAGACAGATTTAATATGGATAACAGGCTAATTGGTATTGAACTACATAATAATCAGAAATTGAATTATGTACAAATGATGAATACCGTATATACTCGCGTATAAGCCGACCCGCATATAAGCCGACCCCCCAATTTTACCCCCCAAAACTGGGAAAACTTGGTGACTCACGTATAAGCCGGAGGTGGGAAATGCAGCAGCTACTGGTAAATTTCAAAATATGAAATTACCACCACCATAATCCTGGGAGGAGCGCTTGCAGCTTGGCTAGCCGGCCGGCCAAGGGGCCGGGAAAAGAGGAGGGGGCTTCCCCGGAGGCGTGCGTGCTCCAGCTCGGCTCCGTGCCACCCCGCCGAAGGCTTGCCCAGATCGGGGAGGCGCCGTGACAGGGGAGGCAGCCGCAACAGCAACCATGCCACCATGACAGGGCTGAACTGAAGCGGCGGCGAGGGAGGAGGGAGAGCGCTCTGCATACCCTCCTCCAGCCCATCCCTGGTGGAGCTGGGCTGGGCAGGGCTGGCACTGCACGTCGCGGGGCTCCTTCCCAGCTGAGCCCGCACGATCACTCGGGCACCAGAGCCCGGCGCCTCTAATTGCTAAACACTTCCCCTCCGCGCTCGGAGCAACTCCCAGCAACATCCAAAGTCACCCTTTTTTCTCACCCCGTTCTTTCTCGCCCGGTACCCTGACCAAAACAAGAGAAGGCAGCAGGCGGGGGCAGCGAGAGGGGAAGCGTTCGCTGAAAAAGAAACTTTGGCAAACTTTTTTCTCGCCCCTTTTTTTTCTCCTCCCTTTCCTCGCCCGGAACAGCCGGCGGGCGAGGCTGCTCCGGTCGCCCCGAGGTTGCCTGAAGCGACCCCTCTTGAGCACTGGAGCCGGAGCCGTGGCTGCGACCGAGGCCAAATTCGGTGAGTGGCGTGCTCCAGCCGTGGCGAGCGGGCGGCCAAAGCACCCCCAGCATGGCTGGCTGCTCGCTCGCTTGCCAGCAGCGCCTTCTGCTCCTCTTTTGCCCCTCAGCGGCTCCCAGCAACTCCCAGCAACATGCCACGGCGGCGCTTTGGCTTCCGCTCCTTAGGCACCAGCCGCCTCTCTGCTCAGTTGCTGGGAGCTGCTGAGGGGCAAAAGAGGAGCAGAAGGCGCTGCCAGCGCAAGCCTCCCTAACCCCTACAGCCAAAAAGGGGCGCGGGGGAGGGGCGCCGCACCCCCCCACACACACACCCCATTTTGGCTTTAGCAAGCATCCCTGCAACCGCGGGAGCCAAAACGGTTGCAGGGAAAAAGTCATTTTTTCGGGGACCCGCGTATAAGCCGAGGGGGCGTTTTTCAGCCTGAAAAACGGGCTGAAAAACTCAGCTTATACGTGAGTATATACGGTATATTATTGCTAAAATGTATATACCTTTGCTAAGATTTGAAATAGAAGACGACCAAGTTAAAGAGTGCATGGAAAAATGGGCTAAGGACTTTGGTTATAACATACAGATAGGCCAGTGGGAGGAAATGTGGATAAAAAGGACTGAAATTCAAATTGTGTTGCAACTTAAAAGAGAACTTTTATAAAATGATCTGTCATTGATACATGACTCCAAAGACAATATCAAAGACATCTAACCAAAGGTGGGTTTCAGCAGGTTTTGACCAGTTCTGGAGAACCGGTAGTGGAAATTTTGAGTAGTTCAGAGAACTAGTAAATACCACCTCTGACTGCCCCACCCCCATCTATTCTCTGCCTCCCGAGTCCCAGCTGATTAGGAGGAAATGAGGATTTTGCAGTAACCTTCCCCTGGAGTGGGGTGGGAATGGAGATTTTACAGTATTCTTCCCCTGCCACACCCACCAAGCCACGCCCACCAAGGAATGCCACGCCCACCAAGCCACACCCACAGTACCGGCAGTAAAAAAAATTGAAACCCACCACTGCATCTAACGATACTGTTAATCGATGCTGGAAATGTGAAAAATATGAAAGGGTACGTAATTGGTGATTTATGGATTTGCTGATTAAAAGGAGTTGAAAATGGGAAGAAGAGAACTTTAAAAAGGGAGGAGATATAATGAAGTTATTTGCAAATGCTGTAAAGAAGATAGGAAGCCACCTCTTTAAATCTTTTCTTTTTCCTAACTGTATTGCCCTTTCTACTTATTTATCTTTCATTCTGTTTTAATTTCTATACAAAATCATGTTCATTTTTTACTTACATTAAAATATTTAATAATTATTATTTTAAAAAACTACACACCCACACACACACTGTGCATTTACCAAGGGAAAAGGCAGCAGGCATGGCAACTGGATAAGATGAAGACTTACTTTCTGATAGGAGCCATCAGTGATATCAGAGATGTTGCTGGAATTTAAGGAGAAGATTGCCCCCCTGGCTCCCACATACAGAATTCCTTTCTCCTCTTCCAGCAAGAGGGTGGTGTAATTCTGGGTACTGCTGCTAAAACGCCTTGCATATTTCAGAGCTAGGGAGACAAAAGAAAGAACTTCTATAAACAAGACCATAGAGACATTTGAGACTTTAAAGTGTTATTAATATCCTGGATATTATATTGCTGGACTGAAGTAAACCAATGAGGTATGAATTGCTATGGAGCAAGCAAATTAATTCTTACATTGCTATTCAAAATATGCATAACATCTTTCAAACAGATTTTTAGATATGATGTTACCAAATCTAGATTAGTTGCCAGTTTACTTCCAGGCGTGATTCAAGGTGCTGGTTATGACCTAACCTAAAGGTCAACCTAGCATAGAGCCAGTAATTTGAGTGACCACTTATCTCCCATAGAGTCTACCTGTCAGTTTCAAGTTGTTGCACCATGGGTTTATTCAATAAAAAAATATCAGGTTTCAGGAAGCAGAATTTCTCTGTGTTCTGGATAGCCATAATGACCCGATATTTTTCCTGATGCAATTCTGAACAATTATCTTAAACATCGAATAAAGCTACAGGACATCACAAGCAATTTTTAAAATTTTTAAACAATTTTAAAGTACAGGTACTATTGGAGCCATTCCTCCAAATAAGCTTTTCCAAGAACCTCAGATCATTCAGCAAGTATCCAACATCTTAACACAATTTCTTAAAAAAGGTTCTGATGACTCATCTCACATAGACGCTCACCAAACTCAAGAATCATGGCTCACAAGTGCTTCGATTTATGTGTTTTTTAAACAACTTTACTGATTTTGTACTTTTTTTCCCCTTAACAATGGTTCCTCTCCACTTTATATCTGTGTCACTGAAAGGAAAAAGCTTATAAACCTTCAAGTACAACAAAGCTTCAAAGAGATATTGACTGGTTAACCTATCAAGTTTTTGCAGCAAAAAAAAGCTTGTGGTGCCACAGCAATTAATACATTTATTACTCCTTAGGGTTTTGCAGATCAATGCACTGAGTCCTAAGAAAGCAGCATTATAGACACAGACAGGCAAACAAGACACAAATATACTTAAACAAGAGCGGCTGGGGTGGGGTGGGGGTAGAATGAAAGGAAGGGGAATAGTGGAAAGAGAGGTGAGAGACAAAGTAGACAACGGCTGTTAACAATGTGATACTGTAGTTAGGTGTGACACAAACATCCTTGCATTAATGAGCTGGTTAACTGTGTGATTAAAGGCTGCTGTTTTAATCTGTAAGAAATGGTGCTAAATTTTCTAATAAATTGTAAACCAACAGTTTTGTAATCTAAATGGAACTTTTTCATTCCTCTGCTCTACTAGTGATAGCATGTTCCAGGGAATATTCTTTTTGGTCTTTGAATGTTGCCATTTCTGCATATATCATCAGTTCTCTAACGTGGAAATGTTCTTGGATTTGATAGTAAAAACACCAGAAACGATGGAGGAGCTGGCATCTAGGTCTGAAACCGAATCTGAGTCCCATGTCTCGGGTGTGATCTGTTGTGGATTAATAGTTGTTCCAGGCTAGATGAAAGTCTGTAAACAAGTACAAGCTTTCCACCTAAAGTCTTTGAAAGGAAAACATTATCATCCAGGATGGGCTGTTGATCACAGTTATTTGAGTTATTTCAGTTTCCCCATAAATATGTTGTTTCCCAGCTAGATGATTTCAATCACCAAAAGTGCAATCTTATACACATCTGTGACACGGTACTGTTGCCTGCTGCTAAAAAATTGGTTACATGGTTGCAGCATAAAGAAACCATGCAGGTTTTCATATGCTTCGCTGTTTTCTAAAGAAACACTTTATAATGATTTTTTAAAAAATATCTGAATATGTGATTATACATAACAAAGGAATGGAGGTCACTTATTATTTTGCAGCATAACTTACTTCACAGGATTGCTGTGAGGATAATAACAGAGAAGGCTAATATGTGTGCTGCCTTGAACTCCAAGTACAAAGACAGGATATATGAAATAATACATGTACGTTCTAAGCTCTGAATTAAGAGAAATTGTGATTTAAAAAATCAGATGCATAGACTTTAATATGATTTGTTTTTACACAAAATCAAAGCCCGTAGGTTTGATATTGATATGTTGCAGGAGTGTTGCAGTTTGGCTACCTTTAATAGTTACTCTATATATCCTTAATCAGGAGTCAATTCTGTTAAAACTTATAGAACTCAATTTTAAGCAGGTTGACCCATTATTAACAATGATTTGTTAACTAATCCATGATGGCTATCTTGAAAATAATACAGGTAGTCCTCAACTTACAACAATTCATTTAGTCACTGCTGGAAGTTACAACGGCACTGAAAAAAGTGAGTTATGAGCATTTTTCACACTTACAATCATTGCAGCATCCCCATGGTCATGTGGTAAAAATTCAGATGCTTGGCAACTGACTCATATTTATGATGGTTGCAGTGTCCTGGGGTCATGTGATCATCTTTTGTGGCCTTCTGACAAGCAAAGTCCCTGGGGAAGCCAGATTCACTTAACAACCATGTTACTAACTTAATAACTGCAGTGATTTACTTAACAACTGTGGCATAAAAGGTTGTAAAATCGGGCAAAGTTCACCTAACAACTGTTTCACTTAGCAACAGAAATTTTGTGCTCAATTGTGGTCGTAAGTCAAGAAATACCTGTACAAAACTTCAAACCGTCTATATTATTGGCTTAGCATGAGACCAATTTTAAAAGTGACATGACTTGATTATAACATCAATTTAAATAAAAACCTCATTTATTTATTCATTAAAAAAAGAGTGGGTCTTGCAGTAGGATTCATAAAAATCGATAAAAAATAAAACTTCACCTGCTGACAGCTTTACAATCCAATAAGAAAAAAGAATATGGTACAAAAACCCAGCATTTAAAACCATAAAGTTGCTGTAAAGTTACTAGTATTTAGACTATTGCAATTTGTCTGCAAAACTACCACTAGATGACCACTAGATAGAAGCAAAGAGTTTTCTCTTTGCTGCTGTACAGTAATAATCTGGATGTTTGTAGCCTAAATATGGTACTTCTAATAATATTGTTTTCTTTTACTAGATGGAACAGAAATTGTTAAAAATGAGAAGGAGCTGATATCTAATGACAGGCAAAAGCTATGGTTGTTTACCATTTTCTGGAGGGAGAATATGACAGAGCTGGTCTCTTACCAAAGCTTTATTTAACATTAAGCTATCAAAGCTTGCACTGATATTGAAGTTCCCAGTGCAATGATCCCAATTTTACTCATGCCTAAAAATTAACCGATTGTCATTTTTAATCTTTCTCACCAAATAGTGTTGAGGAGAAATTATGTGAGAAGGCTGATCTCTCCACCTGCCAGTCAGTTACCATAATGAATATTTAAACTGAAGAGGATGAGATTTATTGTAGAGGGGGGGAGTCAATAAAATAGATTAAATATAGAAAAAAGCAAAAATCTTGAAAAATTCCTCTAGTAGGCAGCATGCCAGAAAATTTTTGACTGCTCATTTCAAGTCCCAGTCACTGATCTAGAATTAGTTGCTATTAAGAACTTGGAACAAAGTCCAGAAGTCATGTTGATTTGGTCTTTTTTGGTTATCTAATTTTAATAGTTAAAATTTTAACCCTCAATATTTTTAGTTGATTCTTAAGTTTCCCCAATTGATCTCAATCAGTTCTGTGGATTTTGTTCTGCCACTAGTTGTATCATGTAACCATAGCAACCTTTGCCCAAGACAGAGATTAACATTTTTTCCTAGCAGAATGATGTCAATCTTTAGTAGATTTTGATTCTTTTAACATTTCTTTTTTTCCAACCTACACTGCTTTATTTTTTCTAATACGCTCTGTGAAGTCACCTAATAATGGCATGCAAACTATGGTTTATGGCTTAGCACACACATGTGAAATCACTCAACTATGGTTTACTAATTAGCGTAAATTGTGAAGCCAGTTATTATGAAGCAGCTTCACTTGATCCAGTGAGGTGTTTCTGACTTCTGAAGATAAGCTATGAATTCTAGATCAATGCTAACCATGCTGCAGCATCTGTTCATCTTGAGATACCTCACTTTCCTGTCTTCAGAGTAAAAAAAAAAATCCATAAGATAGAAATCTAAGACCCAGTACTAATGTAGGGATAATACTTAGATTACGTTCTTATTAGTAAATAAGAACGTGATTTAGATTATCAGGTTCTGAGTGCCAGACAGCCCGGTATTCCTCTGCAGGTACTCTTAAAATAGATGGTTTCAGAGGAACAAATAAAAATGAGAAACATTTTTTCAACAAATGAGAAACAGGAGTTTAGTTAATATGTAAAGTTAAACTCTAGAACAAAAAACACTCAGCCAACCAAACTTAGATCAATATTCAAGACAATAGGTAGAAAAGAGAAACAAGGACTAAGCAACTTTCTAGAATACGTTCTAGAAATAATTTCAGAAATAAGCTCCCTCAAGCTGAAGTCATTATGAAACTTCATCTTAAAAGGTGTTAGGAGTAGCCCTTGAAGTTGATCTCGCTCCATTCCTAAGAGGTCTGTAGGGGCGTGCATAAGTGCACCAATGTGCCTACCATCCCTGTCCTACTGTCCCCCATTTATTCGTATCCATTTCCTGTATTCATAATCATGTTTACACTTATCTCTGTTCTCTTATACATGCTTGACAAATAAAATAAATAAAAAAGTCACAATATGAAGAATATGAATTTGTCTGAGTACACACATATGCTCATGACCTTCTACATTTCAGCTTTCCCAATTGAACTCTTCCTGATGGCTTAGACTATAAATCCATTATCTCCAGCCATAGTTGGGTAGCATACCCACTGAATTTTAGCTTAGACCCTCAAAGGTGTTATGGTTTTATGGCAGCCTTTCAAAACTTGGAACTTTTCAGGTGGAGCTACAATTCCCATGCCATATTTAGTCAGCATGTTACCATGCTGGCTGCAGTGATGGGGTTATCATTCTATGCATCTTCAGGATGTTAGGTTAAGAATGTTGTTCTCTACTATATGAATTAAAACTAATCAAGAGATGGTTCTTCCTTCTTATCAAGATTGTGTTTTTCAATTGGAAATGTGAATTTCAGAAACTTTCAGAAGGTGGATGGGTGAATGAAAGTTAGAAAACAATCAGCGTATGGCTGCCTTAGAAAATAAATCTCCATTTCCTAGGACAGCATCGGAAGAAACATTAAACAATATAAAATATATACTAAGGTAAAACCCAAAGGATTTTATCTCTAACTTGCAAAGGAAAATAGATTTAACTTCTTCTAGTTATATGATATTGCTTTTAACAAAAGCACCTCTTTTTGACAGAAAACAGTAAAGTGTTTGCATACCACCTGCTTTTATAGAACTGAAAACATGTGAGAACTACAGGCACAAATTTTGCTTGTCTTATAACTGAACCATTTTATTCAATTCTAGATGTGTAAAGCTATATTCAGTAATACCTTTCAACAATCATCTTGGCCTCCCTTCTAAGAAAAGAAAGAAAACCCCTTGAGAGAAATGAGATAGAAACAATCATCTTGATTGGGACACAAAGACCTTTGGGAGCCAGCTACCTGCATAATGTGCTATTTATATCATCTAATGTAACCTCCTTCTCAGGCTCTTGTCAGAAAGCAGCTCATACCAGCACTGGCAGTCTAGGAAATAGTTTGAAATCAGGGCGGTTTTAAATAACAATTCTCCAGACTAGCTTCCATCTGTGAGCTTTCCAAGTATTTCCAAAAATTCATTTCATAATCCCCTTTCATAAATGTAAACAGTATTTATTGGAAAGGGAGAACATTTTCATATCTCCCACCAAGACATAATTTCTGACACTTATACTGTAATGAGGAACATAAGAAATTATTTGGGCAAGCAAGTTAACCTTGTACAAAATATTGGAAGTTAGTTATTGGATGGCATGTATTAGTTCACCAGCACTAATGATACAGTGTTGATAGAAATTTTCTAATATCTAGAATATGAAATTCAGATCACTTTGAAATAGTTCAAAGATATATAAAAACTAGATACATCTAATTCAGAAATGCGGAATTTGTGGTTTCCAGATTCTATTATCTTGCAACTCTCAGCAGCTGCAGCCAAAGTATCCAGTCCTAGCATTAATAATGGCTAGAATTCAGAAAAGTCTGCAAGTTCATAGTTTCCCATCACTAATCTACAGAACAGGGCAGGGCAGGACAGGACAACAGAGTTGGAAGGGACCCTGGAGGTCTTCTAGTCCAACTCCCTGCCCAGGCAGGAAACCCTATATACCATCTAGATCCATGATGGCAAACCTATGGCATGGATGCCACAGGTGGCACACGCTGCCATATCGGTGGGCACGCGAGTTCAGCTCCGACACGCATGCGTGCACCAGCCAGCTGATTTTCGGGCCTTCTGGGCCCACCAGAAGTCAGGAAACACACTGTTTCCGGCCTCCGGAGGGCCTTGGGGGGGTGGGGAAGGCTGTTTTTGCCCTCCCCAGGCTCCTAGAAAGGCTCTGGAGCCTGGGGAGAGCAAAAAACGGGCCTACCAGGCCCACCATGCCATCACGTGCCAAAAGCGTGGGGAGCACAGGGGGGCCGGGTGCATAGAATTATGGATGTGGGCATAACTACCCCCACTTTTGGCACGCGATGGCAAAAAGGTTAGCCATCACTGATCTAGATGCAGCCTTTATAGAAAATCATGTTCTAAGATTCTCCACTATTTCCAATCTGATAGCTTTCAGATAAATTCAATCACATGTTAACAATTCCAAGTTGACAAGGCCTTTGATCATTTTGCATATTCTAAAAACTGGTCTAACATATGAGAAGGGTACTAATTTAAGAAAGTGCCCCAAATGACATATTGCTTATGATAACACCAGTTCTGCTTATGTGCATGTACTATTATGGCAAATGCAAATGATACATAAATAGAAAAGGCACTTAATGCACCAAATTGCTATATAATACATCTCTGTACCTTGATGATGTCACCTGCCTTCCTAGAGAAAATACATTTTCTAAACAAAGCTCAAACACTGGAGAGAGAGAGAGAGACACCTTGTTGTGCTGCAGCCCTAACAAAGAGGGATCAGATCAGTAACAGATGGCAGATACCTGCCTTTGAAATGTCATTGCTGAACAACCATGCAGAGCTTCAGGATGAGTCTCAGCAGAGAGAATTGTAGCACTAACATTCCTTTCACCCAAGAGAATGTTAGTTCTAATTGTGAAAGAGAACATGATTCAAGGCCAGCAATTAACCTTAGTGGTCTCTTGAGATGCCACGAAGAAAGGTGACATTCACATTGGATGGCTTTCTGCTAGATGCCCTTTCTCGGCTGCTTTCTCACTTGTTTCATACCATTCTCCTCAAGGTTTCCAAGCTTACTAAATCTGTTGATCAGGTTCATCATTCCATTACCAAATGTTCTGCAATACGTTTCATTAAAAAAAAAAAAACCTTGGAGAAATTTGCATGTGTGCATAAAACTGTATTTCTTAGAACTCAGGGCCGTTTAATGTCTACTGGATACCGGTATTAATGATAAAATACGCCAATATGAATGTCAGTAACCACAACATGGACAATGCTGGGGAATCAAGATTGAAATTAAGGCCAATATTTTTGCCATTTGCAGGTGTCCCCTCCTGACATCTTTATTCTGCCGCATCCCCAAAAGACTGCCTTCATCTCATCTTCAGCCATGCAGAATATATCCTTAGGTTGTAGTTGGCCATGATAGTAGTGTTTTCCACTTAAACCAATAAGAACCATCAATACTTTCAGGATACATTTAGAATGTATTGCATTTTCATTACCTATGTTGACAGCCCCAATTCTTTGCTTTAAGCTGGAAGGGAGGGCAGGGAAAGAGAGCAGAGCTAGCTGACAGCTGCTAGCAATTCCCTGCAGCTGCTGAATAAATTGATTGAGGAACTGTGGGGTAGAGTGGGTTTGAGCTTAGCTGGGTAGCTCCCCTATTTCCCAAACTGGTAGAGACAGAAAGTTAACTTCCTCAAAACCAGCAAAAAAGCCAGCTGTCTCACTTTAACACACAGCTCCTCGATCCACTCATCACTTACAAAGTTCTATCTTTCACTGAACCATCATTTTTCCAGAAATCTATTTACCTGTTCCCCTGCTTCAATTAATTCCAGAGGGAAGATCCAGGTGCTGTTCTTTTAACATACCTAACCAGTCAAGTGCATATTCTTGCCAGCAGTTTTGACAACCCAGAATACAACTGGGTCAAAAACCATAATTTTGGGCCAACACAACCCCCATGTTTTATTGAGGAAGTACCTGGCATCCCAAGATTTCTTGGAGAAGGAGAATATTAGCAAGGTTTCATGACACCACTAGACCCTTTCCTATTGAGCAGGTAGGGAGCAGTAGATGCAGAGTGGATATTGCATTCAATCAGTGCTTGGGAAGTTGTTATATAGTGCCAGGCCTTGGCAGTGAGTTCTGTAACGGAGACACTTGTTTTTTCAACTATTACTTTTCTCCAACAATTTTTCTGGGAAGACTATATATACAAAATATGACTAATTTGATTCGACATTCTCCCAACACAGCTGACTCGAAGGAATTTAATCCTGGCCAATAGCAAATCTATTTTGGGGCTACTTTTAACTCCCCTGTGGTTAATTGATTGGATCAATTGACTCATTTTCAATGCTCCTGACCCAAATATGCACATTTTTGAAACAAGGTCAATATAAGAGAACACTTCCCATGAGGTTATTTCAGCAAAGCTAGCCAGGAAGCCTCCTAAGTTAGAAAAATATGCAGTAGATGTATTATCATTTGTCACCTCACTACAATGGCTGAAAAGAATTAACAAGAATTTTAAGGTCCCTTGAGAATGAGGATTGGTTGGTTTCCAACATTCTTAAAACTGGTGGCACATTTGCAATTTTGAAAAATTGTTGGCCCTCTCAAAAAAGAAAAAAACAGCTTCTGCAGACTTCCCAATCACAAAATGACTACCACAGGGGGCACAGCCACCTACAAGGTACCTACGGATCAGTAAGCAACCTGTTTTTGTTGTCAATGGGATGATTCCTATGAGGGTGGTGGAAATCTTTCAAAAGGAGGGTGTTTGAAGAGGGACACCCCTAGCATCTTTTTTCTTTATATTTTGCAAGGCTTTTCCGTTGGCCTGTTAAGTGCTCTTGGCTATTTTCACCTACAGTATGTCTGCATGAAATGCCAGCTTGCTTTCTTTTGTATATTTCAGACACAGCCAGGTGGCCTAAAAAGCTGCTTTAATAATTCAAAAAAATATATTTGGTATTTGTTCCTATGTATCATAAATATATTTTTTGACAGATATATACTTCCCTATCTCTTGTGTCTGCAAATTTAATACTTGCATATATAAGAGACCAGCAAGAGGTGCTACTCTCTTTCTTCCTAAGTTGGCCATACTCTGCTCTAACCCTTGGGCAAAGCCATGAAGTATTATGGGTTCCAGTCAGAGGTGGTATTCAGCAGGTTCTGACCAGTTCTGGAGAACCGGTAGCGGAAATTTTGAGTAGTTCGGAGAACCGGTAAATACCACCTCTCACAGGCCCCGCCCCCAACTATTCTCTGACCTCCTGAGTCCCAGCTGATTGGGAGGTGATTTTGGTGATTTTGCAGTAACCTTTCCCTGGAGTGGGGAGGGAATGGAGATTTTACAGTATCCTTCCCCTGCCACGCCCACCAAGCTACACCCACCAAGCCATGCCCACAGAACTGGTAGTAAAAAATTTTGAATCCCACCACTGGTTCTAGTAATCTGACTGGTAGTTTCTTAGTGTGCTGGAAGGCCGATACTACAAGGTATTCGTCTATTTCTACAGCTGGTAATATGCAATGGATAATATGCAGCAAAGGGCCACAAGGATTCTCCCTTGCAAATAAAACCCCAAGATACAGCTGCTCTCTATGAAAAATATGTCTTGATATACAATAAATAGTTCAGTTGGAAGCTGGGTAAAATCCTAGTTTAGCCACGGACTAAAGTAGCTTTTCTTCTATTTGTATAAAACAGAAATTATGTGCTTTCTTGTAAGAGACTTTTGCATACATAAGGGATAAAGACAGTTATTTATATTTTTATAAGCTATCCTAGTGCACACAAAACCCTGACACTGAAAAAGCTGACCAATCTAAACTGAATTAACTTCCAGTGATAGTGTTTAGGACCAAGGTACAAATTATACACACTGTTTGATTATATTTTATTTCACTTTCAGAAACAGCAAGCGGTTTAGCCGCAGGTGACATTAGCTGTATACGGTCTCATGCAAAAATTAAACCCAGATGGCATTTCAGCAAGATGAAAAAATAGATAGCAATTAAGCAATGTTGCTAATCAACTTGTATCTCTATAAATGCTTCACTGCTCTGAACTTCCCTCTATCAACTGTGTGATCTGATATAAAGTGAAATATCTTTAAATATTTTTTTATTGTTAGTAAAGCTTCCCCAAAGCTTAATCAACCTTACTGATAGTACCCAATTAGAAAAGGCAATTTTGCAGAAGAGAAGTCAAAATATGTTAATTCAGAGTGTGAGGTGAGAAGGAAGGATATAGAGGGCTATATGCCTGTACATCTACCACTATTTAAAAGGGGTTTTCTTTTATCATTAATAATAGCAAGGATAACAAAGGAAAATGGGGAAAAATAATTATCTATTTTCTGAGTAACTAGTATGTCTGCTTCCACATGCAGGTAGGTGCATGGGACTGGCAAATTGGTCAATATGCAGAGCAGTGACGTAGTCAAACCATGACAGTGCTTATGAGTTTATTTCAGCTTTTCTTCTCTTTACATACCTGCAAAGGTCACAAATGCAAGGATTGGTCAATAAAGTTATTTTTCCATCACTGTTGCAACTTCTAAGCATCACTAAACAAGGCAGTCTACCCTACACTGCCTGTATTTACTGTATATATATCCCTTTCAGAAATTATCCCTTTCTATAGTTTAGATTTAGAACACCCACAAAAATAACTATTTCTTAACCTATTGCTAAAAAAACTATTCAATGCACTGATGAATATTTTCCTAGGAAGTATTTTACTGCCCTCTTTCTTATGAGTATCTTATGAGTATCTGAAGAGCTCTGTGCAGTTCCTAAGCATGCATACTCTCGGCACAAGAAAGTGGAACAGAATAGATTGTTTTCTTGTATTTTTTTCAAGGATGGTACTGAGCTGCAGCAGGCATGAGTCAATGTCATTCTGCTAATCTTTTCACTCAGCCTTTTGAAAAAAACAGCATAGACACACATCCTTTTGAGCCTCAGGGGAACTTAATGTAAAGGCAAGTATGCCTCCTATGAAAAGACAAATACAGTATCACTGCCCTCTGCCTACAGCGAAGGAGGAACATGGCTACAGGGCAAGTTAAAAGCTTCTAGTGTATCGGTTAGCCAGAACAAAGGGATTCATAAATCACCCAGGGCATGCAATGCAGCTGGCAGTGTTAGTTTTTTAGAGAACAATCCCACAACATGAAAGGAATGGAAAAGAGGTTGCTTTCTTCTCTAAAAGAGAGCAGAGGTGGGGGCCTTCACTGAGCAAAAACTACCTTCTTGAGAATTGTTATAGCAAATGCATTGATTTATACAATATTTTGCAACTACAAATTGCCTCAGAAAATATCACGGAATGGGGCACAAATTTACCCTATCAAAAAAAACGAAAGGTCTTTTCTTACCTGTACTTAACCATGGTGACCTCTTTTTTCTACCATGTTCCCATGATGTTGCCTTCCCTTCATACTAAGCTCATGAGAAACAAGCTTAAATCATCCACAGATACACTAGTGTTAAAACTGTATTTCTCTCCCTTATTCTCAAAGCACCCAAGGATAGTCTCATAGTGAGTAAACTCAGTCTTAATTTATCATCTGCTACTGTATTGGAAGGAATTCAGGTGAATTAAAACATAGGCAGCTAAGGCAGGATAAGGATCAGCCATGGGGAGGGCTGATTTCATGGCAGAATAGTTTTTCTGCCAACTTGAGGGCAGATGGAGAACATGTCAACTCAGCCATGGGGAAAGGCCACATATTTTTTTTAATTCAAATTCCTCACCAATCCAAACTTAAACGAGGAGGAATTGCTTTCCTGTTTTAACAGAATTTCTGGAGGTGGCACATTATTTTTTATCTCTACATGCTAGAAGTACCATTAACATTGATTATCCACAATTACCTAGTACATTCCCTCTACAACATAATAGCCCAACTGCCTATTCTGGGTTTTTCTTTTTCTTTCTGATTTTTATCTTGGGACCTGAAAACTTGCAAGCTTATTTTTTATCAGTTGGATTGATCTTGATAGAAACTTTATTGTAGATTTCAGGGATTTTTTTTGTCTTGAACCAGCTTCAGCTATTATTGTAGGGGTTTTTTTTTTCAGAAGCAAAAGGTGTATGTTCCATTTGGAAAGAATTATTAATATATGGCAGATTTATTTCTGGAAATCCTTAGATCTATCCTCATAAATGTGATGAAAGTAATTTCTGCCATCACTTCAATTACCCTTAGGAAAATAATCTCTGACAGGTGCCAAAGAAGTGGGAGAATTTTTGATGGAATCTTGATTATAACAAGAACAGTTAAAAAATATCTCTAGAATTAAACTTTGTTTTTTAAAAAAACACTGACATACCTGGCATAGCAATATTTTAGTATAACACATTGAAGCATACCAACTGTGGCTACTAACTGAGCTACAAAAATCCAGACAATTATTAGGTACCGAAAATTCTATATCTTTGTTGCCCTTTAATGATCATCTAGTGATTCGCAAGTCATATGGTATCTCCAAATTAATCACCAAAGATAGATTCATACAGCATCCTAGCTTAAATTGTGGTTGACTAATTCGCAATTTAGTGTGTCATATGAATAAAGCACCAATGATTAAAAGTTTCTCTACCTGGCCCGATAGGGCAGGAGTTTATTATCACTTTTTATCACAATCCATCAACTCTCTTTTTCCTCTTCTGTTAAACATAATTTCCACATAATGCTTTTCACTATGGAACTATGTTCAACACTTACAGTGTTCAGGCAAACTTTTCCCAGGACTTCCTCATATTTGTATAGTGCAAGGTAGGGGTGATTAACATTCAGAGGAATCTCTTGTCAGACTGGTTTTACAATCTCTTAGTTTGCTCTGAATCACAGCATGGAAAAGAAAATTTCCCTCTGCGGAAGTTTTCACTCTGATCACTTTTACTATGTATCCTTTCCCTTTGTACTGGTTGAACACCTACTTTTGCATAACTCAGAGCACTCAAGGATTCATCAATTTGTTCTGTCTAACCTTTCATCATGACATCTGAATAGCTTTATGTTGGGGAAGGTCAGAACATTATGGCACCCTGGTCAGTATAAACGCTGCTGGGTTGAAAAAATATTTTACCCAGAAGACACCTGAGTCATATTAGAGTGTTATTCTTCACAGGAGAAGCTCCTTCTAGCCGTGTCTTGGTTCTGGTCTCTACTTCGATTTAGCAAATCTGCCTTTCTTTTCTAAGAAGGATTGAGAGTATTGTTTTCATTTTATTTCAGGTGCGTTGAATATTTGTGCTGCCTTTCACCTATTACTAAAAGCAGGAAATAAGCACTACTGAACACCAAAGCAATGACACATAGTCCACATTTCAGAGAACTCTGAAGAAAAAGAAAAGGGTTCCTCACAGAGATCATGTTGCTATAATCAATGTACACACATTCCATTATTTCTATAACTTCCTGACCTCCATTTTTGCTGACAGAAGGGTTGCAGGAGGCCGTCGCAGCTGAAAACAGAGCTTGGGAGCCTGTTTTCACTGGCAGAGTGCTCGGACCCCCACAGGTGCCCCAACACAAGTGATGTTGAGCTGGCCATGCCCACCCTGGCCACACCCACTCCAACCCCCGTGGTCAAACACAACCCTGATGCGGCCCTCAATGAAATCGAGTTTGACACCCCTGGACTAGGTAATGCCATAAGCATTGCGTGATAACTAGCGCACTACAAAGAATTAAGCAACTTGAATGTGGGAAATAGGCTACAAGAATAGGTTCTTAGAAGTCAAACATTTATTTCAAAAAAAAATTCAGAACAGTTTTATTTGCACAACTGTCAGTGTTTCCAAATCGGGGTGGGAGGGAATATTTTAATCTTAAAGTTGAAAGTTGTTTTGGGGATCAGTTGTTTATTGCTATTGCTAACAGCACTTAGACTTATATATCGCTTTACAGCCCTCTCTAAGTGGTTTACAGAGTCAGCAAATTACCCCCAATTTGGGTCCTCATTTCACCGACCTCGGAAAAATGGAAGACTGAGTCAACCTTGAGTTGGTGAGACGCGAACTGCCAAACTGCTGGCAGTCAGCAGACAGTAGAATTAGCCTGCAATACTGCATTCTAACCACTGTGCCACCACCACTCTTATATTTATATATAGCAAGGAATTACTAAACCTTAGGATCTTGTGTTCTAAATTTGTTAAAGTCTAATTCTTATTTCAAAGGGACTTTGTAGATTTCTAGAAAAAGATTGTAACCCCAGAAGTTAAACAATTACTTTATTCAATTTCTATTGTGTATGAATTCCCTTACCAATTCTTCTGCTGCAATTTTATTTTTTAACCATATATCACAACAGGTACTCACAACAATTCATGTCAGCAGTTGTATATACTTAGTAAGTCAGTTTATTACACTATAGTGAGAACTGTTCATAGCACAAGTTACAGTAAATGCTATACATTATTTGCTAGTCTTTCAAGAAAGTTTATTAAATAAACCTACAAACTTAAGCATTCTTCAGCTCAAGTGTTTTGCTACCTTGTGTTGATTTGACAATTGTCAATCCCAAATGTATTCCTTTCTTCCAGCTATTTCACTTTTTCCATGTTCTGTAGCTATGGATTGTTTTCAACATGTCAAGTATAATTGTTCCAGTAATTTATTCCTAACTATGACTTAAAACTTATTTCATACCAATTCCTTTTAACCAATTTATTATACTGAGGGCCTCCAAGTTTTCTTTCCCAAAGAGCAGCCACAAGAACCACATTTGGATTTGCAACTCAAAATGGAAGTTACCTCCAGAAAATTGCCCCCATAAGCTTCCACTATCAGCAAAGAGCACTGATAGATGGGTTTCCCCTCCTCTGCTACTACAACAGCAATAGCTTGGGAAGGCTAACAATTGATGATATAGATGATTCATAAATAAGGATTAAATGAGTCATCTGCACGTCCCTGCAGGATGTACCCCTGAGTGAAACTAGGGCTTGCTGTATCATTTTTGTTTTACCCATAACCTACTTCATTTGAATGTCATTGAAAATTAGAACATACTGAAACTTTCTTTATATAAACTGAGAGATGGAAGTTAAAACAAAACCTATAGTCTTCAACTGAATACAGGTAACATTAGTCCAAACTCAGCTAGCAATTACCAGGGGTAAATTTAGCTATTATAGTGAGTTTATGGAGAACAAGTCTGCCTATCCCAAAATAAAACATAAGAAATTCATCTAGTTTCATTGATTATTTCTTTCCTGTGGATTTGTCCTAGAGTCCTAGACCATATCTGCAGTGTTGAAATATTTCCTGGATTTATATACAATCTTTGGCCAAAGTTATTGTCCCATAATTAATCAAGTATTACAAACTTTTGGGATGTTCTTTCCATGACTTTAATGGAAAATTGGAGAGGAACTTTCACTGAAAATGTTTGGAAAATTTGGACCAGAAACAATAACGCAATATGATAGATTAGACTTCTATAAAGAAAATGGGTTGTAAGTGGCTAACACATTATTTCAACAACAAAGTTAGCTCTACATCTAGTCACTTCCAATAAGCAACATTTCAATCAAGAAAAAAGTTAAAATAATCAACTCAATGCTATTCCCTTTTATAATGTATGCAAGCAAAGGATGGATTTTATGTAAGAGCAAGAGGAAAATCAACTCCTTTTAGCTATAGCATTGGAGAAGGCTATTTCAGATTCCTTGGACAACTAGGAGACCCAATTGTTTGATACTAGAGGAACTCAAAACAAAGTGCTCACTGGCAACAAGGATCATGAAATAAAAGCTGTAATATTTTGGATATATCACGGGGGATGATGCATTTATGGAAAAGATAATAATGCTGGGCAAGATCACCAAAAAGAGAAGAGGCCAACGAGCCATAAAGTAGGTAAATGAGGGAGAAAAAACACCTGGATGCTACAGAAATACTCTGGCAAGTGACAGGGCAATTTGGATAACTTTTATCTACAGAGTCACCAGGAACTGGCTATGACCCAAAAGAATATAGCAACAAAAGTTTGCAGTCTCCTGAATTACATTTAGTGATAATTCTAAAAAGTGAACAGTAAGAGTTGTACACAACGATACATTTTTAAAGTCTATGACGGGGTGTCAAACTGGATTTCTTCGAGGGCCGGATCAGCATTGTAGTTCTTTGTAATACTTGGGTGGTGGACCTTAAGGTCTGTTCCCAGACTCCAGTACACTGTACAGCAACCGGTGAGGCATATGACAGTCATCCACCCATCCTTCTCATCTTGGCTCTGATAATTAGGGACTCAATGCTGGTGGACTCTTTGCAACCCAAGACTTCCAGGCTGGAGACATGGTCTTGCCAATGAATGCTGAGTGGGAAAGCGCACATGTGAAATTCCTCCAGCTGTTTCATTTGCCAGAGTCCGTTTGTACATAGTCCAGGACTCAGATCCATATAGGAAAGAAGGAATAATCACAGCTCTATAGACTTTCGGCTTTGTGGCATTACCAATGTGTTGAATGAACATTCTAGTATGCAGCTGCCCCAAAATATAAGCAACAGCCAAAGGGTCAGCAGCTGTTTCTTACTTGATTGCCAGCAAGGATGCACATTTTTACATTCCAATAACCACACTGAAGAGATTTAAAACAGCTCACTAATCATACGAATAGAGTGAAAGGCAGAGAAAGTGCCACTAAGTCAAATCACTATGTCAATATTTTCCTGTTTCAAGAAGCACCAACTAGGCCTTTTACTACAAAGAAAAAAGCTGTTATTAATTTCAGTCACTCTAAGATAATATAGTGAATTGTTTTCTCAACCTTTATAAAGGCAACATTTGTGGGCTACAATGAATTTTCCTAATATTCGAAAGAACGATTCTTTAATTTATCCTGCCTAACAATTTCATACATTTTCTTGCAATCTTCTCAACACTTTATCTCTGCTACAATTTGACAGAAATTTCATATGTATTGTCTCTGCATGTTGAATGCCTCCTATTTGAATTTAATATCAAAAATAAGCCTATTTGGATCTTAAGAAAATGTTGGATTTTTTTTTAAAATGTGAAGGTGTTTGAAATATAGAACTGATAAATAAAACCCCATAAATCCCACCTTCTACATTGGCTGAGGGATTGTAACAGTTTCAGTCCAACTAATATGCAGGTGTAAGAGGTGGAGAAAGCTGCCATTTCCCAATGCCATGTTCGCCACTGCAGTCTTATTTGCACATATTCAGCACACATTTTGAATGCTATAGTATTACTCCAGTATGAACAGCCATTCCAACATCTAGGCAGGCAACATAATTTAATGACCTGGACTTAGACCATCCATTGTCACTTGTTATAGAGGATTATGACTGAGTGGATGTCTTATTTCTTCACACTTTAAAAGAATTTCGGTGTTGTAGGATGAAAAAACCCTGGGGTAAGAAACTGACTCTGAAACTGAAGAACAGGTTATTTTTGATGTTCAAGAACTTAAAAACTTCATCCAAAATATAAGCTGCTAGCACAAACTGCTTGCCAGGAAGAATTTTATGTTAGCCTTGTATACTTGAACAAGAGCAGCTATAAATATGTTGACATGTTTTATTGCTATCATTTCAGTCTCTTCTTTCGGGTCAGCTACATTAAACTTCGAAGGACACAACATTTCAAAACTTCCTTCTTATAATAATCACTAAACAGAGAGTTCAACATAGCTCCTGAGCAGTACCAATATTACAAATGAAATTCTGATATTTGGGCAATGTATGGCATTAAGTAAATTCAGTAGTAAATCACAACAATACATTTAATACCGGTAATATATTCTTCACACACACAATACTTTTAGCCAAAATGTGTTTTGATTGTTATTGGCTTAAAGTGAGAGTAAATCTATAATGAACTATGGTTTGCAATTCAGTGTGTTGCATGAACCTAGCAGCAGAGTTTTTGAACGAAACCATAATCGAATAAACCATGCATAAATCCTAAAATAGACAACATGTGGACTCTATACAGCTGCCACCAGAATTCTGACACCACCATGGCAAAATTTAACAACAAAATAGCACCATTTTTGGTCTGTTTTTCAGATCTCGGGCAGGAGTGGTTTTTTCCAGGAAGCTTATTGCTCCCATCCCACTCCCAAAAAACATCAAATTTGATCTATATTTCTTGTGCTAAAACCACAGCCTCATCATATGGTCCTTGTTGGCCTCCAGAACAGTTTCTCAACCTTAGCAACTTTAAGATGTATGGACTCCAACTTCTAAAATTCCCCAGTCAGCACTTTTGGGGTTTTCTTTGTTTTTTTGCCAGTTTGGGTATTTCGTTACAAGCAATTAATCTGATTATAGCATTCTACTGAAACTACTCTTTTATCATTAACCCTACTGGAAGATAGTCCTTCTGTTTGAGTGTGCTTCTGAAACCAAGTCTACTATTAGAGTGCACAATATTGATGAAATACTACATTGCAATAATTTGCTTCTGTCTTGATGGATACCTGTGCCAAAAATGTGTTTCAAAATCTGTAACGTATTACAAAAAGCCTTTGCTATCTTGATACAATTTTTGTTTCTCCCAAGCATCCAGTTATGATGTAATGGTCCACATAAAAGAAAAGACTGGGAAGTAATATGCCAGATGACTTTAACAGAGCGAGCAGCAGCAGCAACTTACATGAGTTACCAATGGGTGCTTCAAGGAGCTAGATTCCATAAACAACACGATCCCAACTCTTATTGCTCTTATCAGTATCACTACTATTTGTAATGCCTTATTGCAATTTTGAACTCAGACTATGTCCCTGCATGGTCTCTCCTGTAATAGGCATTCCTATGCCTGGGTAGTTGCTTTGCACTGCCTTACTTTCATCTTGCCTAACTCTTTTGCTTTCTCTATTGTTCTTTCAAGATAGTACTACAAAGAATGACCATCTTGTATTTACCACAAAAAAAGTTCAAAACCTGATAAACATTGCCATAGGTAAATATGTTAGGGAAAAAAATAGCATGGCCAATAGTCAAGAGCACAACCAATTTCAATGTAAGATGCATATATTAGAGCAACATTACCTCAACAAAAATGAATTCTATGCCACTGCAGTATGATTAAAGCATGAGGAACACCAGTGAGTCAGAAGCATCTTTCATACTAATCTGAAAATACATAATTTGGATCCTGACAGCTTAATATTTACAGGATTATTGCATGGAGATTATGCCAAACTTTCTGTTGAATCTCAAGCGAATTGCTATATTTGCAGTAACTTCTGAATCTAGTGGAACACCCTGATATAAAAACTGTCAAACATTACGAATATGAGCCGTCATTTCCTTATGAGCAATATCCACTGAGAAGGTTGAGAACAGCAACAATTCAGAGGAAGAAAAGGGACAGAACTTCTGCCCTATTCAGTATAGCAATTATAGATGAATGAGATGCTGTTTTAGGAAATAGTCTGCTATTTATTCAGAGCAGCTCCTTAGAGACCAATTCAATTCTAACTAAAACACCATTAGAAAATCCAAGATTCCACTAACAAAACCGGCCAATGATCACTACTTTTCTCAACCTTCAGTTATCCTCTAGTTTCAGCAGCAGACGACTTGGCCCTTGTCATATACAGTATTTATTTATGCTGTCACTGTGGAACTAGGTTTCAAAACCATTTCAGATGTGTATAACCATATAAGCTGTAACATTTATTTTACAGTACTTGAGTGCTATAGTGAGAGACTCTATATGGCTCATAAAATAAAAATATGTTGTAAACATAAAAAACCTGAAATCATAAAGGAGATAAAATGTTCACATAAGTGTAATAAAATATAACTACTAGAGACAGCAGAGTCATAATCATGAGTAGCCTATCATGAAAAGGAATAGTTTCACCAACTCTCAGAGGTAGTACGGAAGGATTCCATGGTTAAAAGCACTCAATCTCACTCAGTAGTATAGTAGAACATGAAGGGATACACTCTTTCTATGCAACTCCTGATATATATATATATTTCGATATATATCGAAAAAGCAGCCACAGCCATTTCAATCTCATATTCAAGGCCAGGCACTGTACTGAAAGGGATCCATATAATCCAGTTCTAACTTCCATAGATAACCCTTTTATCATTTCTCAATATTTTTTCCTATGAAGCGAAGACTGGAGACTGGATGTAAATTGTGCAGATTTCAGTGGAACCACTTGCCTCCAGAAATTGTGGATGCTCCAACACTGGAGATTTTAAAGAAGAAGTTGGACAACTGTTTGTCTGAAATGGTATAGGGCCATGATGGCGAACCACAGGTGGCACGCGGAGCCATATCGGTGGGCACGCGAGCTCAGCTCTGGCATGCATCGTGCGCCATCCAGCTGATTTTCAGGCCTTCTGGGCCTATCAGAAGTCAGGAAACACACTGTTTCCGGCCTCTGGAGGGACTCTGGGGAGGTGGGGAAGGCCGTTTTTGCCCTCCCCAGGCTTCTAGAAAGGCTCTGGAGCCTGGGGAGAGCAAAAAACGGGCCTACTGTGCCCACCGTGCCATCTCATGCCAAAAGCGGGGGGAGCACGGGGGGGCAGGGCGCATAGAATTATGGATATGGGCACGCGTGCGTGTGACCCCACTGCGCTATCCCCGCTTTTGGCACGCGATGGCAAAAAGGTTGGCCATCACTGGTATAGGGTTTCCTGCTTGAGCAAGGGGTTGGACTAGAAAACCTCCAAGATCCCTTCCAATTCTGTTATTCTGTTGTTATTCTATTAAGAGGAGCTTTCATTTTCTTTTTCAAGATGGTGGACACAATTTTTTAAAGAACAATTTACACACACACATATCAAATTTACCACTGCTTTATCGCCACAATTCTGCTTTATCTTTCAAAATTCACTGGAATCTGCTGAATATGATTTGATATATAGTACTTATATGATAGCATGATTAAAAAAATTATCTGCAGGCTAGAACTAGTATTTATTACTAAATCACATTTCTTGCTTAACACTGTAAACCCAATCACTATGCCATAGAGAGACAGGATTTTATGCAAAAGTCTTAATTGCAGTGCCAGGGGCTTTCTATAGTTAGAATGTCTCTTCAGATTGGAATTTTTAATGTGACAAAAGGTAAATACTATTCTGTACTTATTTAGTATAATAATTATATATATTCATTGTATTTAATTAAATAAGATTCAGCTAAATGTAAATGTAAGTTAAATATAATCAAAGGCATGTTGGCTCTGGCATTGTCTATTTCTTCATATATTTCTTTTTGCTTTTAATATTGAAGCTTCTGGCAAAACATTCAAGGCCCAGGGAAAGTTCTAAGACTAAAATACTACTGTATTTCATTCATTGTTTTCCATTAACCATATAGACCTCACAAAAACAGAGGAATACATGAAAGCATTCAGATAAATGTTGAAAGCTGAGGAATAAAAGATCTGTGGCCAGAGAGGCAGGAAATGTTTGGGGCTTGCATTTTTCCTCATCCCTTTCCCATGGATGATTTCCTCACCTCCAGTGCTTCCATTTTCCCAACCTTTTTCACTACCTTAGCATATGTCAAAAAACCCACATTTTTCCTATCTTCTCAGCAAATTCATTGTTCCCCACCTGGTATTTCTTTAACGCTAGAATGAAAAATGCTTCCCTGGTACCTCTGTTTGATAATATAAGTCTGCATACCAGTTCCATCTTGGAAGTTGAATGCACAGACAAAAACAATTGCAATTAATTGCCCATACTGAAAATCCTGCATTCAGTAGCTTCAGCAAAACCAGCATCAAATGATAGCAGCATTTTCACTGGTGCCATACATTCCTTGAAGGAATTAACTATAATGAGACAGAGTTCAAAGGGCCATAATGTCCAGGACCTGCACATGAGGTTGTGCCTGGCCCACCCTCTGTGATGCTTTACCCAGAGTAGCAGGTCCTTCTGAACCTTTGAGATTGCAGGCAGTTCAGGACTGAAGTTTATAGTCAGAGAACTGCATGATATTTTGGCTGCAAGGAAGGGTTCCCCCAACACAAGTCCTTGATCCTGCACACCCTTCTGGCTGGATAGCCTTGATGGCAATGAATGAAGCCTTGAGGGGCACAGTCTTCATTTCAAAACAAACCTTGGATGAAATTATGGTTGTGTTCATACATGACATGCAACCTAGATTAACATACCATTTTCCTGAAAATAAGACCCTGTCTTATTATTTTTTGCCACCAAAAAAGACACCAGGTCTTATTTTTGGGGGGGGGATGTTGTCCACTCAACTCACTTGTGTGCTGGAGAGGCCTTCAGGAAAGCCTTGCCAGCTGCAGAAGAAATGGACTGGCATGGTAGGTGTCGGTGTGTGTGAGGCCTGGCTGCAACTGTCCGAAGGTAAGTAGTAGGGCAGCTCCACACCCCATCCCCACCCTAGTTTAATTTTTACCCGTGAACCCTGGAGTGGGTGGGGTCTTAATTAGGGCTTACTTTGTGGGTAGGGCTTATATTGTGTGCATGTGTAAAATCAAGCTAGGACTTACTTTCGGAGTAGATCGTATTTGGGGGAAACATGGTAAATCCATGAATCCTTTGTTCCTATAGCAAATGGTCGTGGCTTAATTTTATTGCCTAAATAATGCAATACAATGAGACTGTAACTACAATATGTTAGATCACCAACTACTCAAACCCATGTTAGCCTAATTGAACAATAACAATAGCACTTAGACTTATATACAGCTTCGTAGTACTTTACAGCCCCCTCTAAGTGGGTTACAGAATCAGCATATTTCCCTCAACAATCTGGCTCCTCATTTTACCGACCTCAGAAGGATGGACGGCTGAGTCAATCTTGAACCGGTAAGATTCGAACTCTTAGCAGTGAGAATGCAGATTTAGCCTGCAATATTGCGCTCTAACCATTGTGCCATCACAGCTCTTGGCAAACCCAGCCAGTATATCAGTATACTATATTTTATGGTGTATAAGATGCACTGCCCCCCCAAAAAAAGTGGGTGGAAATGTCTATGCATCTTATACAGCAAATGCTGCCGAAGCCCCGTCCACCCACCAGCCCCCACCCTTTGGCCTCTGCCTCCCAGCAATTTGCCTCCTTGCAGCAAACAGCAAACAGCCTGGTAAGATTCAGCACAGCTTGATTTAGCACAAGCAGCTGATTGGTGGTTGGATCTGCCTCCCGGAATACCACCTATCAGCTGTTCCAAGCTGCAGGGATCGTCACTGCCCATTGCCCACATCGCTGCCCATCACCACCTGCAAACATCCCACTTTCGGCCTCTGCACTTCCCATTTTCAGCCTGTTCTACCGCCGCCTGGAATGGGCCAAAAATTGAACATGCAGAGGTCAAAAATGGGGCATGAGAAGGAAAAAAACGGGGTGTGCAAAGGACAAAAATGGGGCATGCGGAGGCGGTAATAGGCAGCAGCGGTGATGGGCAGCGACGGTGGCAATGGGCGGTGGCAATCCCTGCAGCCTGGAACAGCTGATAGGCAGTATTGCAGGAGGCAGATCCAACTGCCAATCAGCTGCTTGTGCTAAATCAGGCGGTACTGAAACTGACCAGGCTGTTTGCTGCAAGGAGGCAAATTGCTGGGAGGCAGAGGCAGATTTTTTTCCCCTTGTTTTCCTCCCCAAAAGCTGGGTGCGTCTTATAGTCCGGAGCATCTTATAGTCCGAAAAATATGATATGTTGTAACAGAAATGGTGGAAGAAAGCAATATCATGTGGTAGAAGCTGTACTTAACATTTATGGGCTATAGTGGGATATGGCAATAATGCAAAATGAATCCCTGCCCACCATTTTTTTTCTGAATATTTTTTAAGGGAGAGATTAGCTGCTTGGTTTTAAAACTGTTAAGTTTTTTCTAAGGCCAGTACCCTGCCTAAAACGCTTGGAAGCTTTTTCTAATCTATCACTAATTACCCAAAAGTGTTCTAGTGGATGTAGAACTCATTTGCAGGTCCACGAAGCTCTGAAGCTACTTATTCTGTATTGCAGCACTCTTGATTTTCCAGTGCTTGAACCTAGTCTCCTTTGTGATTGAACTCACAGCATTTTTGAACAACGCCAGTAGCTTATACTGCTGTTAAACTTGTGTCCTGGCTTATTTGCTGACCTCTGGAGTAGCTACTGTTTTAGTCTGTGCTCTTGCCCTTTGGACTCATTGCTTTTTGCTTCTGTGACCTGATCTATGGGACTGTTGATTGGCCTTATTTTGCTATTTGTTCTCTTAAACAGGAAAGGACAGAGATTATTCAAAGTTTTAGCATTATTCTGTGGTTGGAATTGACAAATTAAGTCTTCTAAGTCAGGTAACTACCCAGAGGCAGCCAACGTGAAACACAGCTGTGGGCAAGGCAGCTCATGCAAATCAAATAGAATTCTTCCCCCTTTCCCTTGCCGTCATGAAGGAACTTCTGATCATGCGTTTCTAATACATGCAGATTCCCAGGAAAGTGGAGCCTGGGGATTTGCACCAAGATGTTGATATAATCAGACATGCATGTTGAGGCGAAAGATAGCAGTGCTGACAGCTTCAACCTGGCATGTAATCATCAGTGGCAGCTCTCACACAGCTCTTAAAGCAGGATTTCCTCTCCCTTTCTGTTCCATAGTAAAATAAGGAACAATTCTAAGGGAAACAAACCTAACTGGGGCCTCTCAAAAGGGAGCCTTTCTTTTGCTATAAACTCTCTCTAAGGTAATCCATGAATGGTTGAACAAACCAGTATCCGTGGTTTATTTAGGGAAGTGTTTCCCAATCTGGTATCCTTTGGTTGGGCAGAAGCGAGGTCCTTGACAATAAATCACCTGCTTTGGACTGCATAGGTTGGAGCCTATCCAAAGTATGACTAATTATTTCAAGATGGACATTTCACTGAAGGTAATAAAACTGATAGTTTTAATATTTTGGGTTTTCCTACAGTCCAGTTTACAGCACCATTAAGTATAACAGATGAAAGGAATCAGCACATTGCCATTATTATATCATTCATTCACATCATAGTGCACTCTCTCCACATTAATATTAATGGCATATCTAACTCATGCAAATCACCAGTGTACAACAGTCCCTCATTGTTTCCAGACTCACAAAACCAATGATGGTATCTCTTTGGTATTATCTCAGAAATCTATTAAGTTACAGTATCACAGAATTGTGAACGTTCCGGGATCCACGGTAGCAAATCACAATTCTACCACCCAAAAACCAAGTGAGGACTCCGTAATTGGAATCAAAAATCAGAAAATACACAGCTAGTGCAATACTGGATGCAACTTTTTTATATATATTTATATTTATATGCCGCCCTTCTCCGGAGACTCAGGCCGGCTTACAATGCATTAAGCAATAGCCTTCATACTTTTGTATATTTTATACAAAGTCAGCTTATTGCCCCCACAAACCTGGGTCCTCATTTTACCCACCTTAGAAAGGATAGAAGGCTGAGTCGACCTTGAGCCTGGTGAGAATTGAACTCGCAGTAATTGCAGGCAGTTGGATGCCTTAGTAGAGGCATTAGCTTCCTACGCCACTCAGGCTCCTACTATCATCATCAACTATCATCACTTTAGCATTAAAATCATAAACGAAGCAAATACCTGTAAATAGCTCTATTAGCTCTACCCCAGGGATCTGCAACCTTAAATACTCAGAGCCATTTGGACCTGTTTCCCACAGAAAAGAAAACACCAGGAGCCACAAAACCTGGGTGGGCATGGACAACTCGGTGTCACTCACTTCCACCAGTCACATGACCCACCCACCCCCAGCCATGCCTACTCAGCCGGTTATTAGGGCAGAGAACCAGTTGTTAAAAAACATCGGGAACCACAAAATCCTTTCGACATATCTCTCTCTCCCCTCCCTCCCTCCCTCTCCCCCCTCCCTCTCTCTCTGTATCTCTCTATGACTCTGCCCTGGCCGCTTCTTCATCCCCCGCCATCACCCTTACCTTCTCAGGCCAGGCGAGGAGTGACTGGGAGGGGAGGACCAGCCAGTGGTGGGATCACCTGACAGAGAGCCACAGCAGAGGGCCCAAAGAGCCGCATGCAGCTCCGGAGCCACAGATCGCTGATCCCTGCTCTGCCCTATCAGCGAAATTCAAGAAACTATGGAATAAATGCTTAATAATTCATTTATTTCATTCACTCTATATATGGATTTCTGATTGGTATATAGAGATAAGATTTAACGTGGTTAATTTCCTATAATCAAAATTGACTAACTAATATCCCATTTTAGAGGAGGCCAGATTTGGATCTTGGAAAAAGTAAATTTTTGCCAACAATTCTTTCAAAAGATTTGAAAATTTCAAAACAGTCTTACTGCATATTTCAAGATACTAGAATGTCTGCTACAAAAATGTTTGGAACACGATTTACACAGATTGCCTTGAAACATTTGCTTCATATTAGAATGTGTTTACTGTAGAATAATCTGAACTAAAGGGTCCCTTCCAGACTATCAATCCTCCTGCCCAACTTCAAGAAAACAGGCTGTGAAAAGAACATAAGAGGTCAATAATTGAAGTACACTGAATTCCATGAACTTCATAATTTATAGCAAGCCATCATTTTTCTTTCTTGACCAACAGGCGGTTACAATGTGTCTGCAAAATTAAATGTGTTAGCCTTGAAAATGTCACACAAAATGTAGAAGAGAGAGAATCCAGAAACTTGCTTATACAAAACATGGAGTAGGCATACATTTTGAATATTCACAAACACAAACACACCCACACCCACACACATATACCCTACACATTATTCTTCACATGCATTCAAATTAGCATGTCATATTAATTCCAGAAAACCGGAGATTTCCTTTACCGTTATAGACAATTGTTATACGGGGGGTGGCATCCAAATCTGCGGAAGACAACCGGGAAGGATATCCCATTACTGTGGCCACAGAGAGACCCATCAGATAAAACAGCACATTCTCTTTCATTTTCCTGGTCAACCAAGGCTGCTGCTCACAGGGCAAGACAGCCCTTTTCTACAAGTTTGCGTTCAATCGTTGGGAAAGTTTCCTGTTGATTCTACATGTGGCATCACAGGTTGCAAAGAAAATCCTGAAATAAAAAAATAAAAGCTTTTAAAAAAATAATAATAATGCAATATTCCAGCACTAATATAACTGTCTATAACCTACGCCATCTTTCAAGTCAGACATTTGCTATGAATTTAACCCGTACCTTTTAAAAGGTGAACTTCATTCAACCTAGATCCGTGGAGCTACACGGCAAATTGAATGTGTCCTTCAAGTTTCCCCCAAAATGGAGAGATACAAAATACAGTCTGAGTACTTTGCATGATTTACCCTTGGCTTCCATATGACTGTAAACAGTTACCATATTTTCATGGAAGAAATAAAGGACAAACCTGAAAAGGGGGCAAATCTGAAAGTGTTTCATAAGGATAAGAAAATTGTTTAGGTTTATAACTTTCCTTTACAAATGAAAATTCAAGGGCAAAAACTAAAAATAGACAGAGAGACAGAGAGACCTAAAGGAAATGAAGGACTGTCCTTTATAATTAAGGACATATGGTCACTGTTCTTGTAGATCAAGCAACTTCTACAGTACATCCCTGTCGAACTGTTCCTCATCCCTACCTCAGCTTATATCCTGTATTAAGCCTCAGTTTTATCCTATATTTTCCCCCATCATTTCAGGCAATCATTGTTCTGTTGTCATGTGTGGAAAACTGGCTTGCTGCTCTGAAAAGCCAATGACATCATAGCCTTAGCAAGACATTTTAAAAACTATTTTACTTTCCTAGATTTGAAAACTGCCCTCATTAAATCCCAAACAAATAGATCAAATGCCTTGGATCTTCTGGGGATAAGGTCTGCAGTGAGATTATAATAGTTTCAGTTAGAAAATATAGTTGAACTATTAAATAACTGATATTATATAAATTAAAAAATTTGGAGGAAAAGCTAGTTGTAAACAACTCTTTTAAGCATCTTATATATGACAAAAATGCCTAAACACAAACATGGAAATTGCTTAGGTGAAAATACTGAGAAGATACATTTAAATTTTTGCATTTTTATGTATTATATCATTTGTGCTTTAATACAAACCCACAAAAATAGTCATTGTTTATTTAATTTCAGATTTATTCTTAGAAAAGGAATAAAATTCTGATGTAG
Source organism: Ptyas mucosa (assembly GCA_012654045.1). Taxonomy (NCBI): domain Eukaryota; kingdom Metazoa; phylum Chordata; class Lepidosauria; order Squamata; family Colubridae; genus Ptyas; species Ptyas mucosa. The sequence continues at coordinate 10,813,813 of WNWU01000032.1, read as the reverse complement.
CTCTGCATTTCAATTCTTGCTATTAATACTTGGTATACAGGAACTCTCACGGCCAGGGGCTGTGAAGCGCATCGACCCCTTCTGCACCCGGAACTGCAAACCTTGCAAAAAACCTTGTCAGCTGGGCGTTGTCCGGAGTTGCGAAGAGATCCACGGCTGGTCTGCCAAAGCGCTCCATCAGCTCCTGAAATAAATTTGGATGCAGACGCCACACTGCATGATCCATTGTGGCCCTGCTGAGGCAATCCCCCAGTACATTGGAGGCCCCTGCAATGTGCTCCGCCCACAGAAGAGCCTTGGATAGTACAGTGGTCTAAAGCCCTGTTATTAACATCAGCTGCCTGCAATTATTGCAGGTTCGAATTTCACCAAGGCTCAAGGTTGACTCAGCCTTCTATCCTTTCTAAGGTAGGTAAATTGAGGACCCAGTTTGTGGGGGCAATAAGCTGACTTTGTATAAATATACAAAAGTATGAAGGCTATTGCTTAGCGCATTGTAAGCCGCCCTGAGTCTCTGGAGAAGGGTGGCATATAAATCAAAATTAAAAAACAGGGAGAAATGGAACTTCTCCACCCAAAGACAGAGCCTTTCAGCTTCTTTCATAAGGCCTTAGATTTGGCACCCCCTTGTTTGTTGATATGTGCCTTAGTGGCTACATTATCTGTCCGAATTAGCACATGCCTACTGGCCACGATGTCCTGGAACTGTTGTAGAGCCAGATGGACTGCCCTGAGTTCCAATCAGTTTATATTGACTCAATCCGGCCAGTTCGCTCCCACAGAGAGGGCCTCCTCAGGGTGCCGTCAGCCAGACAATGCCAGCTGGCGACCCCCAGGGGGAGAGCCTTGTCTGTGGTGGCACCTACCCTCTGGAACGATCTACCCCCAGAGATATGAGTGATCCCAGACCTCCGGACTTTTTGTCGGGCCCTGAAAACTCACCTTTTTCAGTTAGCCGGGCTGGACTGATTTTATCTTGGTTTTAAATTGACATTGATCTTAAATTGGAATATTTTAAACTAATGGGCCAAACTTTATATAATCTATTTTAAATAACTATTTTAACTTTTATGTACAACTGTTTTATTCTGGCTGTTCATCGCCCTGAGTCCGAAAGGAGAAGGGCGGTATAAAAGTTTAATAAATAATAGTAATAATAATAATAATAATAATAATAATAATAATAATAATAATATTGTGGGTCAGGTCTGCCTGCGACCACTGGCCCTGGGCCAGGAGATGTGCTCCCCAGCCAAAAAGGCTGACATCTGTCGTCACCGTCAGTGACTCCAGTTCCTTGAAAAAGCAATGTCTAGTAATTGCCCTGGAATCCCACCATATCAGGGAATGGACTAGGTCCTGTGTAAGTCTAACCTTGGACAGTAAATTGCTCCTGTCTGCCCTTTGAAAGGGGAGAAGGAACCATTGGAGTGCCCTGGCGTGTAAACGTGCCAAGGCACAATTGAAATGCAGGACACCATCTTCCCCAGAAGCTGTGAAAGTGTTGACAGGGGTACGTGCTGGTCCCTCCGGACCTGGCACACCAGATCCTTTATACTTGCCTGTCGCTCCTGAGAGAGATACACCCTGCACTCCATGGTGTCTATCTCTGCCCCCAAATGCAGCAACCGGGTAGTCAGTGTCAAATGACTCTTGCTGATATTAAGTGAAAACACATGCTTCTGAAGTACCTGGATGGTGACTCCTAGATCCCTATGCGCCTGGGATTCAGAGGTAGACTGAATCAGGATATCGTCCAGATAGCACTGGACGCACACGGGAACAGCCCTGAGGTGTGCCACCAAGGCAGCTAGCAATTTGGTGAATGCCCTGGGCGCTGATGACAGGCCAAAGGGCAAGGCCCTATACTGATAATGCTGGGCCTTGTAACAGAAACAGAGATACTGTCTATGGTCTTGAGAAATGGGGACATGAAGATAAGGCTCTGTGAGGTCAATTGAAGTGAGGAAGTTACTCTCCCTGACGCTGTCCAAAATGGACTGAAGCAAATACATCTTCAACCGCTTGTACACAATGCAGCGGTTCAGTCTTTTGAGATCCAGAATTGCCCTGTCCCCCTCCCCCCCGAAGCTTTTGGAATTACAAAGAGGATGTAATAAAAACCCATCCCGCGTTGGGTCTCTGGAACTGGTTGGATAGCTTGGATATCCAAAAAATGTTGGATAGCGGGTTCCATGAGACCACACTTGATGCTGTTTCCTGAGACAGGGCAGCTAATGAAAAACCTCGGGGGTGTGGAGAGGACTCTAAAGAGAGGCCCAACTGGACCATCTCCAAGACCCATGCACCCATAGTAACACTCTCCCATTGCCTGGCAAACAATGCCAGGCGTCCCCCATTGGGAGAGCCCTTGCTGGAATTATTGTTGGCATCTGAAAGGACGGCTTCCTCCCCTTCGAAAGGGCCATTGGGGGGGTGGGGAATGGTCTATACCTCCACGCCCTATCTGGCTGTTGTTCCTGCTTCTGCTGGAAAGAGCGTTGTGGCTGAGATAGCCCAAATCCACTTTCTGACCCTGGGAAGGCCTGGCGGCGGAAGTAAGGTGACGGACGGGAATCTGTCCACCGTGAAAAAGACAGAAGGACCTTATGTTTGTCATGTGTTTCCACCAGCAGCGGATCCAGGGAGTCTCTGAAAAGCCGCTCTCGAGAGAATGGAGCAGAAGCCAATCTCCACTTGTGCTTAGCATCCACCTGCCACTGGCAGAGCCACAGAAGTTGCCTGGAGGTCACATTGGAGGCAATGGCCTTTGATGCAAACCTTATGGTGTTCAGCGTCGCATCAGCAGAGAACTCCAGAGCCACCTGTAATTTGTTCAAGTCCTGGTGGGCTCTGGTATCTCCCATTGGGATCCTATCCTGTAGCTGCTTAAGCCATATGAGAGATGCTCGGTTAAAGAAAGAGGCTGATTTGGCAGCCTTAACAGCCCAGGCGCTGCCTGGTGTGTCCTTTTCAAGGCATGCTCTGACCTCCTATCTTCGGGTTTGAGAGCTTCCTCTGGGGCCTCAGGAAGCATGGTCTGCGCAGCCAGAATGGCTACAAGAGCGTCTACTGGAGGCAACAACAGTGCCTGTGATAATTCAGGCCCAATGTTATTCAGCTGCTTGTCCGGGAACCAGGGTTAAGTCCAGTTGCTGCTGCAGTCCATTGGCATTTTACTACGTCCAGAAACAGATGAGGGGAGGGCATCACCTCTGCCTCATTGATTGGCTCGGAAAATAAGGAGCCTGTAGAATCAGAGGGTCCTGGAACAGGATCCAAAGAGAATGGAGTGAACGCCATGTTGGTGGATTTTCTTGCTTTGAAAAGCAAGGATTTAAAAACAGCAGGCCTGAATAGACCAGAGAATGCTGGCTGCTCCGGTAGTAACCCCTCATTCTCAGATAAGTCCAGATCTTTGCCTGCCTCCACTCCAGACACAGAGGAACGATGAGATGGACTATGTGAATAGAACCCCTGTTCTGCAGAAAATTCTCCTGCCTCAATGATCCCTGGGGAAAAGGCTGGTGGCAAGGGGCAACCAGAATGCAGAGAAGCAGCTGTCTGGCCCTGCTGCAGTCCAGCAGTTATGCCTTTCGTTATGGCCTCCGAAATTATGTCCTCCATGCTTGCAGGCACCTGCTCTGATCTGATTCCAGCAGCCATCGGTGTAAAGGTAGCCTCTATGCTTGCTGGTTTGTGTCTGACAGGCTGTTGCCAGGCAGAACTTCTCTGAGGAGCCTGAGAGGTTAAGATTAGCAAAGGCTCCTTGTTGCCAGGCAAACTAACTCCTAGTTGTTCGCTGGCGCCATCTGGCAAGTCAGGCCGGCTGTCAAAGTCTTCCTGTGGTTCTAATGGCTGCGAGGAAATAAGGCGGGAACTGATTTCCCTGTCTGGGGCCCACTGAGGTAATTCCCTCTGACATTCTGCCCCTTTTAAGGCTTTTTCAATCTCCCGATCAGTAGCCTTCTGCCTCCTTGCCGCTTCTAACTCCGAGGCCTTAGAGGCCCTTTTGGAGGTTCCATGGTGTTTGGGAGGCTTTGCCACAGCTCTCTTGCCCACGGGCCTCTCTCCAGAGGGTCCCGCCCAATCTGCCTTCCCAGGGGTCAAGAGATCCGGATCCATGCCCCTTGCAATGTTCCCCTCTCTATTGGGGGCAGCCATGGCTTCCTCAGCTATTTTAAATTCAACAGCTAGCCTGAAACTAGATGCGATCTAGCATGGCAAGAACTTCACACTTCTTGCAGAGTTTGCTCAGAAACTGGGCAGGGACTCAGATGCCTTTTGAGCCGGAAGGCTAAGGCTGGGCTATCTGGGCAGCTGCCCTTTGGTGCTGGACTCACTCTTCAACGATCCCAGCCACTCCTGCTGGCCAGTGCTCCCTCAGCCGTCAACAAGTCACTTGCAATAGCCAGAAATCAGTTTAGTGCCAATCGTCAAGTCTAGTGCAGCCCAAGGGTCAGCAGCATTAAGTTGGTCTGCTTGTGCCCTACCAGGAACTCTCCGTTGTCTGGTTTGCCGGTAGCTGAGACTCAGCCTTCAGCGGTATCAGGCTAAAAGCCTTTCACACTGGGAAAGCTGGCTCCACCAGCCGAAGCTGGGAGGAGGCTGACAGTTCTGACTGTCAAAGATGGTAATTGATTTGTAGATTGAGGTGGTAATTTATAAGAAAGGTGAAGAAGCTATTCAAAAATGGGTCAGCTAACAAAACCATGTCTGTCTTTGACCAAGATTGAGTCAAAAGCTGGGGACTGTTGGCAGAAGGCGTGTCCTCGCAGCTTTGACAGACTCAGTCTTATTGTCTGACAGACGAAGACAACCCATTCCTGGATGCTGCCTCCTCTACAATGGAGAAGGAATAAAATTCTGATGTAGCTTTGCATTTCAATTCTTGCTATTAATACTTGGTATTTTTAGTATCAAAATTGATTTAAGAAATACATTTTTAATGCCCTTCTAAGACAATTTGACATTATTGCTTCCATATTGCATTTTGGAAGTAATTATCAGATATTTAAAAAACACTGGACAACCACCAATGAACTCTGAAGTCTTTGCTTCTTTAGATATTCATTCATTCTTTTTATAAGAGGTTAAAATAATCTCTAGCAAAAGCTTTACTTGTACCTTAAACCAGAGGTTCCCAATCCTTTTCGGTTCGCGGCTCCCCTAGCAATCCGACTTGCAACTGCGCATGCGCACTAGACGTTTCAGAAATGGCGCATCAGCGTTAGACCCAGCGGGCGGAATATTTCGCGGCGCCCTTATGAGGAAAGCGCGGCTCCCCAGGGAGCCGCGGCGCACACTTTGGGAACCACTGCGGCTTAAACCATTCTTAAATTGGTCCTGTACCGAAAGTATATGTTAACAAAAATCTTCTAATAACTTTTTGCAATCCTCCATTACTTCTTTCTATAACAACATTTCATGTAGTCTCCATGTGAAAGAATTTTCTTTTATAAACCAATATATTTTCTTTTCTAAATCAAACTCACAGGATTATAATTTTAAAAAATCTGACAGTATTTCTAATTTAGAAACCTTAGTATCCAAATTCTTTGAAATCCAGATAATTTCTATTCTTGACAAGGAACTAAGTCTTTCTGAAAAATAGGTACATTCTCTGGAGTTGTTATTTTGCTCTTTCCATATATCAACTGTCCTATATTGTCAATCAAAACAAAAACAAAACCTTTTGGCAAACTATTTTGAGTGATTTTAATGCTTTTCTCAGAAGTTCTATCCAATTATGCAGAGATTGTGCAATTCCAATTCCCTATCAAACACCAGTTTTTATAAGAAAACTTTTAATCTTTGCATACATCATTTACAGAACAATACATCATTCTCATTTGAGGCATGAATTCCAATGTATTCCAATGTCTTCAAAAGTCTTAGCCTGATGCAAATTAATTTCCACTCTAGCACATCTACCATGCTCATCAGTCAATACAAGTTCTATTTTTAATTGGGGATTAATATACAAAACAACTCTATTTCTTTTCTTTTGTTCCTGCCAAAAAAAAAAAAATCTTCACCCAAATTTTCATAAACCAATTATGTTATGTCCTAATAAATCCTATAAGCAAATTATTTTGTGTTTTAATAGTTTTCAAATAATCTTTTTTTCCTCTTTTAAGGAGGATTTTCTCAATTTATATTCCACGTTAAGCATTTGTAATCCATAATCAAGCCAAACATTTAGAAAAAATCAATACCTATAGAAGTGTAGATCTAATTCAGTACCATCACTTTCAGTTTCCTGTTGAAGTTTTTATGTAGTCTCCTCTGACACCTCCATTTGAATTTTCTCTTCTCTTCCTTGAATTTTTCTAGAAATTCTCTTCCCTTCTGAACAGAATTTAGTCAAAACCTCTGCTGTAGAAAAAGAAAAATTACATTTTTCAATTTGTCCCCTCAAAATGGGTTCTATCTTTCAGTTTTAAAAATACCATTTTTATTATTTGTGATCAGTAAAATTTTGATAGGATTTTTTTTATATTTTTCAATATAATTTCAATATAATTTCTTTATATTGAGTTATTGATCTTCAGTCTTGCATTAAAATCCTTCTGCAAAACTTGATCCCTTTATCTTCTTATTGATAAATTGCACCTTAGAACATTTCTTATTCTTGGAAATCTTGAATTATTTTCTATAAACTTTATCAATTTCTGCCTCTGTATTTTTCCACTTCCGAATCCCCCCTCAAAAAATGCCAAGACTTTAATATTGTCTCTAATATCCTCATCAGAAGCTTCAAACAAAATTCCTTCTCTCTCAGTTTCAACAGAGACAGGTTATCTAATTCTCTTTCCAATTTTTTGTTTATAACTTCTGTCTTACTCTCCAAAATTGTCACTTTGGCCTTAATTTGTTTTACATCTCTAGACACTCATTTTACAGGGTTTTCCATCTTCTTAACAACATCTTTCATCTCCTCTTACATCATTAAAAGTCTTTCAGCCTTTATTTTTTCCATAGCTACTGGGATCAATTTATTTATCAATGGTTTGGCTAATTTACTGGCAAGTTTAAAAAATTTCTGAAGAAAATATGATGTAATTCCTCTTGCTGCAGATTGCTCTAATAATCCTCTCCCCCCCCACCCCATTTTGCCACTTTTTGAGTTCTTGCTATTATATTATAATCCAAATGAAAAATTGTTGCAAACAAGGGAAAAGGAAAAGGCAAGCTTTCCCCACTTTTTTCCTCTTTTGTCTCCCTGTACTTTTAATACTTTAGTCTCTAATGCCACTCTGTAATTAGTCAGCATATAATCCACATCTCTATAGTTACAGTCAACAATACATTTGGTTCATATTATGCTTATTTTTATTTTTATTTCCAGCAATTGCCTGCACTTTTTAATAATAACCAGAACACACTCCCATGAAGCCCAGCTTATTTATCTAATTTAATTCCAATTTATTCAAAAGCAATCTTTCAGAATAATTATCCCCTTTATCTGGTTTAAACTTTCTTACATCATCTCCTTGCTAAGCTTAAGAAATTCTTAGGTCTTTAAAACAGGTATGTCAAACTCACAGCGTCATCGCAGCGTCATGTGACGTATCACAACTTTTTTCCCTTCGCTAAACCAGGCATGGCAGTGGCCAGCGCATGCCACGAGTTTGACAGCCCTGCTTTAAAACCTTTTTTTTCTATTGCTTTGTGATACAGAAAAAAACCTTCCTTATCCTGCCATAAAGAAAATATCTTTAGCTGTAGATTAATTTTTTTTTTAATTTTGATTTATATGCCGCCCTTCTCCGGAGACTCAGGGCGGCTTACAATGCGCTAAGCAATAGCCTTCATACTTTTTGTATATTTATACAAAGTCAGCTTATTGCCCCCACAAACTGGGTCCTCAATTTACCTACCTTAGAAAGGATGGAAGGCTGAGTCGACCTTGAGCCTTGGTGAGATTCGAACCTGCAATAATTGCAGGCAGCTGATGTTAATAACAGGGCTTTAGACCACTGTACTATCCAAGGCTCCAATTTAGATCCAAAATGAGTAATAAAAGAGGTTTTATATTATGAGCTATATTATGGCTATGAGCTTAGATGGAATCCTTTGACTCTGAGCTGCTCAACTCATGAGTCAATTACAAAAACGTCAGTTTCAAGGAGCAACTGTCTAGAGTGCAAATAGGCAAGCTCACAATCAGAAAGACTTTGCCAGCCAACATTAATCCTCTGGTCATCAATATCATCCCCACTCTTTCAAAAATATTTACAGTAATTTACCATGAATCTCAGTGGAAGCTGATCACTTCCTGAAATGGAATGTGTGTAACACCTTGGGGAACAAGGGGAAGAGGTGGTGCCTAAGAAACAATCAAACAACAATCAGAAAAGAGAGGCAGAAGCTCCCAGTGGCTTAAGAGCCAGAGAAAGAAATTTAGGAAGCGCCTGCCCTAATGGCTTATGCAGTTAAAAGTAGCAGCAGGAAGTTAGTACTTTTAGACTTGCAAGATTTTGTAAATGTAGCCTTACAATAAAGTAGAATTAGCTCATCAAATTGTGTTTCCAGTCTGGTTTACCTAGGAGGGATGACACTTCCCTTCTAATCCCCTAGCTATCTTCTGATTCTACTAATTTTCTCCACATAATTGTTAGGAGCAAAGTTAAAGGAAATTGAACTGAAGACTCACTTGCAATACCCAAGAAAAGAGAATTTAGACACTATGATTTTTTCCCTTAAATTATGGCAATTTCTTTAATGCATAGATTATTGGAGAAGTTCTACACCAATGTTTCTCAACCTTGGCTATTTCAAGATGTGTGGACTTCATAGCATGCTGGCTGGAGAATTCTGGGATATGAAGCCAAAACATCTTAAAGTAGTCAAGGTTGAGAAATACTACTATGCTATAAAGGATTCTAGATGGAAAGCAGATGTATCAGAATCTTGCCAAATGAACAAAAATATTATGGAAGCACCTGATTTGAACAATATAATCATATCCACAAGAAAAATACTGACTGCACAAAAGAAGAGTGTATTTGTTATGCAGGAAGTATACTATAAGTAGTTTCTTAGCAGACTGCCTCAGGGTACTATCTTAATAAAAGAACTATAATGCAGGAGGATACAGAGAGAAGTGTGATATATTGTTACCAGTGTTACCATGTTATTATCATATGCATTAGTTGTAGATGTTTGCTTCCTGTAGATACAGATCCACACCTTATGTCATGTACTGTATTTGTGTGATGGCGTGAATTTAAAAAAATAGAATATACAATGTAAATCTCCCTCAAACAAGCTATAGAAGAAAACTTTGTTCTGAAAAAATATAGTCTACGCAATGTGGAAAACCACAAAATGAAGGTTTGTAAGAAACAACCAGATATGGTTCTCAAAACATGAAGAAATTCCTCAAAGAAGTAATTTCCCAAACAATGATATAATGTATATAAAATAACATCTACTCACATCTGAGAAGTTCCAAAAAGGACAAAAACAGTCACACAATACCTCCTACTGGTCAATGTAATTGAAACATCAGACAGTATGCACATTGTATTAAAAAAAGGGAGGGGGGAATGCTGCCCTTTTCCAAGATGGTGGTGGTGGAAGTAATCTAAAGCGCTATACCAGTGGTTCTCAAAATGGCGGTACCGCCCCCTGGGGGGCGGTGGGATGGCTTAGGGGGTTGCAAAGAGGCAAGGAGGGGTGGCAGGGGGGCGCTAAGAGGCAAGGGGGCGGCAGGGGGTGCTAAGAGGCAAGGGGGTGGCAGAGAAGTGCTGGAGGTGGGCTCCCCCCTGCAACTGGTAATTCTTTGCAAATCAGATGTGATATGTAAGTCTGTGATGGCGAACCTATGGCACATGTGCCACAGGTGGCACGCGGAGCCATGTCGCCTAGCAGCGCATGCGTGCACCAGAAACTGAAAGTTTGTTTCCTGGCGTGCGCATGCCCACTGGGCAGCTCCTCTTACCACGCGTGGGAGGCTGATCTGTTGAAACATCGGTATCTCTCTGCTCTGGGTGCTTAAAGGAAAATGGACTGTATATACCACTCTGATAGCTCCCAAAACAAGAGAACTAAATGAAGCTCTGGCACTGAATGGAAAGGCACCAGGAGATGACAGAAGACTGCCTTTCTGTAATTGTAAATCAGTGGGAACTGTAACATCTTAGAGATCAGACAGAAGGAGATACAGTACATGATACTCACTCTGCCTCAATTTATTCTGCAGTGTGAACCTAATCTGGACAGAGAGATATGCAGATGTAAGTGTCTGTGGGTGCTTTTAGCTGTGAAATGGAAAATAAAATGTGTTTGGTTCTATATGTCCTGAGTTAAATAAGCACAAGACATAACATTGGAGTTATAGAAAGACCCTGTTTGGCCTTCCATGTGACAGAACTAGAAATACTTTCTTTAAAAAGTACGACTGTTTGCAAAATGCTAAAATTTCATCAAAAAGCCAAGCAAGCAAACTTAAATGGCAAAGAGATCTTTTTCTTCAATATTAAAGCAATTCTAATTAACAAGCTAAAAGCTGAGAAGTTATTCATAGCTTAAAAGCTAGAAAACTTTGCTGAGGCTTTTGATTACATAATGGTGTGATATAGCAGTCATGAACAAACTTATTAAAGTTACATATACTGCTAGAGAATTCTAGATAAAAATTTGCTAAAGTTTCACTCTCTTTCTATGTTTTCAAGAAACGAAAGGCAAAAGACAAACCTCACCCAACCCCCACCGCCTTTAAATAAGAAGCAGGTTGTACTAGACTAAAACTTCTATTTGGGTGCCTTCCAGATGTTTTGCCAAGACAACTTTTGGAATTCCTGGCTAGCATGACCAAAGGAATTCTGGACGTTGTAAAACCAATACATCTAAATGATAACAGATTAATTATCATTTAGCTAAAGTTCTTGTCATGAGAATATAACTATTACAATATGTGATCCCCAAACTAACTTGTGAAAAGTGATAAACTAGTTGATATGCAAAGGAATTAGATAGAGTGATCTATTCAAACCCTAACACTAATGATTAAGAAGCTATGTAATTCAAGTCTGGATTCAAGCAATTCAATTTGTACAAAGAATCAAGTAGGACTTCACTGTTGCTCTCATCTAATGGCATAGATGGCACATTAAATAAGAGGGGAAGAATATGAAAAAAGCTTACTTTTGAGCTTGGCTTTCTAAGGCAACACAAGGCAATCTGCAATCCAAGGCTTGACTCACTGACTACTGTAATTTTTCTGACAATTTCAGCATTCAGCTAACATAAACGAACTGTAGAAAACTAAAACAAGCTTTTATAAATACTGTATAATAAAAAATGATTGCAGTCACCAATGAACAATTAAAAGCCTGGCAAAAGGAAAGAGTGGGAGTCAAATGCAATTACTGAAGAATGGATTCCACAGCCTGGGAGTAATAAGACCTTTTCCTGTATACTAGACATACAAGTTTCTGACAGTGGGGAACCTTCAGAAAACCTTAGAACCAAAAGGGTTAATAGATATACAAAAGGCTAAGCCCTAAACCTGGCATATACAACTTTTTGGCTTGCCTGGGAGCAAAGAGGGATTTTCTTGGGCCTCATATAAAATATATAATTAATGTATATATGTGTGTGTGTGTATAAATAACATTAAATGTTTACTTTATGATCTTGTGGAGTCGTATTAACTAGCTGTCCAGGGCTGCATGTAGCCTGTGAGCCACAGGTTGGACATGCTTGCTGTAAACCAGTGTTTCTCAATCTCAGCGAGTTTAAGGCCTGTGGACTTCAACTCCCAGAATTCCCCAGCCAGCTTAGCTGGCTGGGGAATTCTGGGAATTGAAGTCCACAAGTCTTAAACTCGCTGAGATTGAGAAACACTGCTGTAAACCATTAAACCCTTTAGAGGTCCATAGGAACATTTTAAACTGTGCCTGGTAAACGATAAGCAACCAATCTTCAGCACTGGTATTCCCATATCTTGCACCAACTAGCAGTCTATCTTGCTAGCTCCTGACATTTTTTAAAGTATCAACAAGGTATATGATCAAGAATGGAATATATTTCCAAACCAACAAGGAATAATAGAAGCTGGCACAATAGCTGGAATTATAAAAATATGCTCCTTGTCATAGCTCCTTGTCAGCTGCCCTCCAGTGACAACCGAGAATCTAATCATTATTCCTGACTGTAAACCTGCTCTTTTAAGGGAAGTACAATCCCTACCTGAAAAGTCTAAACCTCCATCCCAAAGTCCAGTTTCTTATTGATCATCAGTACTTTTATCTGATCTTAATTTATTTTTGTTTTCCCTCTTCTAGCCCTTCAGCATTATCTGAACTTTACAAATAATTACTAATTGCTTCCTTGGAATTAGATGGTATGACACAGAGGGACTGGTGTATTGATGATATCCCATCATCAGTATATTGACGGCACCCCTCTTAAAAACTCCAAATGATTTCCAACAGTACCTTCATTTAGATATTCAACAATAGCATGGGGACTAAATGGAACCCTGGTTCAAAAACTAGCACATTATCAAATAGCAATCTCTCAATACCACTTTCTGGACATAGCTCTACAGAAGACTGCAACTACTGCAAAACGTTAAATGTATCAGATGATTTAAAAGGACAGTATATTTGATAGTACTGAATGTCATCAAGAGCTGTTAATCCCAAAAGTTTATACTGTAGGGGAAAACAGGAAACAAAGATCAGAAACAAAAGAGAAAGTAAATGTGGTAAGATATCAGTTGGATGATTTAGCCATCACTGCCATGCAGCCCTAGCAGATTATTCAGTGGGAATGATCTTGATAGAAGATAATTCATGGAGGCATGGTCAAAATAGATAGATGACAATTGCTACTCCAATGTGGACCATGATAAAGAAGATGGACGAAGGTTGGAAGAAAGTGTGAAGGTCTTTTTATTTGTTTCAATATTTAGTTCTTTACATCAATTTAGGACTTTAAAAAATGACTGTGTCCAGAAAGTCATTATAGCACTGTTGGCCTAAGCAACAGAATCAAGCAAGGACCATCTCATAAATAATTGCACTATAAAGCAAAGTATCATCAATTTTTGGTTTCCTATCAGCAAAGAATGAATTCCTTGCTGTGGCCAAATGAGGCCAACAGTTTTGTATTTGAGAAGAGTAACCTCTGGAGAAGAAGCCCAGTTATGTTTTTTGATTATTCATATGGGTAGAAATGGGCTATAAGCATTACGTAGAACCAAGGCAGGAGACTAGGGTTCCTCCAGATGTTGTCAGAGTATAACTTCTGGCATCCATCATTATTAGCCATGCTAATAATGGGGCTGCTTGGAACTGAAGTTCAATGATATTCTACTGCTGAAAATACAGACTATTAAAGAGACGGATTTATATACTGTGCTAAACCATAACATTTTTTTTTTAGTTGGTGTACAGCTAGTGTACTCTGTAGGTCCTGCCTGCAAACACGATTCAGGGAACCTGCTGGTAGAAGCAGCTAACCTATTGCATAATAATAGAAAGGGAAAGGATTTTGAGACTGAGAAGTTGAATGAATTCTTTGCTTTTGTTTTCACTGCAGAAAAAAAAGATAAGATTCTGTTCCCTGAATAGACATTTTTAGAAATAGAATCTGAGCTGCTGAGTGAAAGAATGGTGTCAAGAGAAGGAATTCCATTTAAAGCTAATTGACAAGCTGAAAACAAACAAGCCGCCCATTCCCGATGCTGCCCATCAAAGAATTCTTAAAACTGCTCAGATGTGAAATTGTTTTGATGATCTACCTCATTTAAAAAGACATCAGCAAACAAAGTAGCCATGGTATAAGAGAGAGTTCATCTTCTGAATCAATAATTTATGAAGAATAGGAAGCCAAGAACAAGAATAAATTGAAAGTTCGTTCTCATAATGGAGAATGTAAATAGTGTCCCTCCCTTTTATGAGCTTTACTGAAGCCAGTGTTTGTTTACTAGTTCATAAGTGTTATGGAATTAGATGTGAGCAGGGAGATGGTAAAATTCGCTAATGACAACAAAGAACTCTAAAAGCATATTTCCACACAGAAGAATAAATTACTGTTAAAATTAAAAATTTATATAACCAATTATTGCCATGCTGCAGGAGGCAAAAATGCTAACCATAGATTCGTTGAGGGGCTGGTGCTGATATTGTCATTCAGGAATCTTGGAATTAAAGAAAAAAAATCAACTCACTATATAGTTGCTTTAGAAAGCTAAAGTTCCACATTGAGGGTAATTAGGAATGAAGTCCAAAATAAAACTTCCAATATCATAATGCCTTTGTATCTATTTATAACATAATCAATCTTGGACTATACCAACCTCAGAAAGAATGCTGAAAAAATATGTCATAATACAACAACCAAACTGATTGACAGACTACAGAAATTCTGCAAAGTCTTGGGATTTCTTAGTTTTTAAAAAAACATGTTAAGGGATCATGAGGAAAATGTGTAAATGATAATTAAATCATGTATGATGTGGGGAAAATAATCAAAACAAAGGGCTTTCCTATCCCCCTCCTCAATATTTCGATACTAGACAGGCTTTTAAATGAAACAAATAAATGAATTGAGATTCAGGATACAATCTCAACTTCCACCTAACAGGTACTGCATGTTGTGTGATTATTCATGGATCTCATAAGTGAGTCATTTTCAGTTGTACTTTCAGAGAAATCTCTCAGGAGTTTTTCTGCATTTCTTTGCCTCCTTCTCTTCCTGTTCCATAGAATCTACTATGGCTGTTCCTTTACCTCACTTCTGTAGTCAAACCATTGATATCAAAAATACTCCTCTGGATTGGAATACTCCCCATCTTAAACCTGTGCTATGTGCCTCCCCCCACCGACCATGAAGATCTGTAATTCTGAGGAGAGAGAGGTCTGGTGAGAAGGCTAGAAAGAGGTCTGGGAAGTGCCTCTTCTCACCTATCAGAAGCAAAGCAGGCCTTCTTTCATGCTCCATTCAGTTTCAGGGCAGGACTCAGCAGCTCTTTGGTGCTATTTACTCTTGTGCTGGAGAAGGTGCTTTCAGCTGAAGGATTACGAGAATTCTTCTCTAACAAAATGCCAAACACTGTTCATTATTTTCTTCCATCAGCTCCTCCTCCACCTTTTTTTTTAAACTGTCTTCTACTCCTACAGTGCTTGAATACGCTCCTGTCTCAGAGAAAAAATTCCAAAAACTAGGCAGAGCTGTTCTTACACTGTCACTCTTGGCTGATCCCTTTCCTGCCTGCCACCTACACTTTTACCTGTTTTTTCGGTCTTGTTTCATCTGACTGGGGAATTGTTCTTTAACTACTGGCAATTTTCAAGACTCTTGAAGTATAATTTTTTTTTTTGGTCCTTCATTGAAGCAACCCTCTCTGAAACCACCTTCGTGCTCAAATTATCAGTTTGTATTTGCTTCCTTTTTATAACCAGATCCATACCAATCAGGGTTTCAAGCAGGTACGGTAGCTCGAGAAAGCACAATCTTGAGTTCTGAATGATGAGTGGTTAAAACCTAAGTGCCTTATTTCTGACCTGCTCCTTCACAATGAGAGTACAGTATCTTTGATATACTTCACCACCAATTACTGCTGTTTGGATAATGGTTCCTGAGCATTACTGTCAGGAACCGCAGTAATGGGGTTGGGTCGGGTCACTACACAACCCCACTCACAACCAGGCAGCAACAGCAAGACGGGGGAGGGAAGTCATTGGAATGCAGGGGGAGATATTGGTGAGGGTGAAGGAATGAAACTCTGACGACTTGAAACCTGAAACAAATCCAGCACCCCAAGGCTGGGAAAGTCCAAGGTGGGAGAGACCGTTCCCAAAACAAAGCGAGCGTACTGATTGGCTAGATAAATGGGCGGTGGAAGGACCAAGAGGAAAAGGAAAGTTTTTCCATGCTGTTTGCACACAAAACCGTTAGAATTGGCTTTTCCAATTCTGTACTGGGGTGGGTTCTACTTAACGTTTACTACCGGTTTGCATGCGCAGATCACCTATGATGATGTCCGGGTCAGTGGGCGGAGCCTCCCACCAGTTTTACTACCGGTTCTTGCGAACCGGTCTGAACCGGGGGCAACCCACCACTGTTCTGTACCCATATGGAATTTTCAATAAATTGGTAAAAAAAGATGTCCCTGGAGTTTCCTTTGCTGGTTTAGCCTGTGAGATGGTTGACATTTACTGACTATGCACTTGGCGGTTAAAGTCTTATAATGCCAGGGATTTCCTATTAAAGGGAATTCCCTTGGGGATTAATCATGGATTATATTTATTCTCTTCCCCTTATTACCATCATTCCTGATCAGTCCTTCAATATAATTGTTGTGCTGAAAATATCAGGTTTTCTGATTCTTGAGGGCAATACATGGTCAACAGTATCAAAATATCTTACCGTATTTTTCGGAGTATAAAACGCACCAGAGTATAAGACGCACCTACCTTTTTTGGTGAGGAAAAGAAGAAAAAGAAATCTCCCTCTGCCTCTGCCTCTGCCTCTGCCTCTGAGCAATTTTGTCTGGTTGCAGCAAGCAGCAAACAGCAAACAGCCTGCTTTACTTTCATTTTCGCTTTCAGCATAGCTTGATTAGCACAAGGGGGAAAAAATCTGCTCAGCAATTTATCTCTTTGCAGCAAGCAGCAGAGCCCTGCGCAAAACAGCTGAGAGCAAATCAGCTGAGAGTTGGAAGGCCGATCCAATCAATGTGTGCTAATTAGGTTGTGCTGAAGCTGAAAGGAGCTGTTTTTTCTTGCTTTTTGCTTGCAAGGAGGTAACTGCTGCGAGGCAGAGGCCAAAGGGTGAGGCCCAGTGGGTGGGCAGGGCTGCATTTGGTGTATAAGATGCACCTAAATTTTCACCCCCTTTTAGGGGGGAAAAAGGTGCGTGTTATACTCCAAAAAATACGGTAATTCTTGAATGTCCTCCATTGCCTCAAGTTGAGTATGTTTAAGATGAAGATGGCTGTGTTTAGCCTGATTGTCCTTCCTGCTGTTTATTGTGTTCCACCACATTTGTCTCCATGCTTTTGGATTCGTTCAGGTTTTTCCACTTGAAGGCTCAGGTTTTTTAACAATGATTGATTAGCTCTGCACCTGTTTATTAATGTTAGCAAGGGTTTTTCATTTTTATTTCATGGGAATTCATAACTTTATAATCTAAACGTTTCTGGTGGGGGAGATTGTTGTTCTATTGGTTAATGTCAGTTGCACTATTGCAATGATACTCTTGTGGCAGGTGTTCCTACTTACTAGTTTCATCTCATCTTTCTTCGGTGTTGCTTGGGTTGTTCTGGATCTTCCAAGTCATTTTCTTGATTTATTATACTATACAGTTGTTCACCAGCTTCCTATTTGACCCAGAACCTTATTGAAACCAGTATTTTGAGGGCTCCCGCCCCCCAGTCACACAAACACACACGCACAGGTTTCAATTGCCCTTATTTCTCCCTCATGCTCATGCTTTACATCACTCGAGGCAGAATGCATGTAATGACACTACTTATTGCGGAGAAAGAGAACATAGACTGTTCTACCTCAGTCCTGCTTAAGGGCTTCTCAGAGGGAAGTGATGACTCATTGGAAAAAGAGAATACTGGACAGAGGGGACTTCAGTTTGATCAAAGTTTTTCCTTATAAAATATGTTCATGATGATATCATACCTGAAACGAACATACCTGACCAATATTTCTCAGATAAACTGTAAAAGCAGCCAAAATTATCATCTGAAACTATCATCTGAAAAGGAAAGGAGAGGTTTATAGGAATAGCCCCTCCTGACTCATAGGTTGCTCCATTGCAGGTTAATTAACACACAATACTTTGGACTAAATTTGGCTTCAGGAAAGAAAGAAAGCTGCAGGTGGCAGTTTTGAAAGAAAGTCATTTCTTAGATTTAGCTTTTTTTCCTTGGAATACAAAGCCAAATCTCTCCTGGAAATTTTTGCAACTCATTACAACTGGTTGCAAACTATGCAAATTTGGTAATGAATTATGTAACATTCAACAGATTCTAGAGCAATATTTCATAACAAAGAAATAACAGATGTCTCTATTTGACAACTCAAGTATTTTTAATCAGATAAAGACAATATTTTCTGAATTTATTTCAATTTTATCAGCTTTGAAATGCTCTCCCATATGGTAGTTAAAAAATTACCTCTTCTCATTCATGAAAATTATGCCATTCCACAACTAAACTAAGTCTGTATTATGCAGCACAGCAGCATCCAAGAGACTCCCAATCT
Source organism: Ptyas mucosa (assembly GCA_012654045.1). Taxonomy (NCBI): domain Eukaryota; kingdom Metazoa; phylum Chordata; class Lepidosauria; order Squamata; family Colubridae; genus Ptyas; species Ptyas mucosa. The sequence goes on along the minus strand of WNWU01000032.1, from coordinate 10,795,574 downwards.
TTAATTCCAAATTGCTTATCATGTGAGATTATAGCTAACCCTCCCGTATACATGGGGCTTCCCTTGTGATGCACCTGGAGGCTCCAACTGATGCAGAATGTGGCCGTGCGGGGGATTTTGGGAGCGACGGGGCGCTCCCATGTGACATCTCTCCTGTGTGAGCTGCATTGGCTCCCGGTGGACTTACGGGTGCGCTTCAAGGTGTTGGTTACCACCTTTAAAGCGCTCCATGGCATTGGACCTGGGTATTTGCGGGACCGCCTTCTGCCACCAATAGCTTCCCACCAGCCAGTACGCTCCCACAGAGAGGGACTCCTCAGGGTGCCATCAGCCAGGCAATGTCGGCTGGCAACCCCCAGGGGGAGGGCCTTCTCTGTGGCAGCACCTTCCCTCTGGAACAATTTGCCCCCGAAGATTCGGAGGATATCAGATCTCCGGGTTTTTCGCCGTGCCCTAAAAACGTTTCTTTTTCAACAAGCAGGGCTGGCGTAACCCCTCCCCCTTTTCTGAGATTAGATTTTTAATTGTAAAATGGGTTTTAATTGGTAGATTTTAATAATCCTTGGCCATAATATATAATTCTTTTACATTTCTTTTAAATTTTGTATTATAATGTTTTTACTTGGCTGTACACCGCCCTGAGTCCAGCAGGAGAAGGGCGGTATATAAATTTAATAAATAATAATTATTATTATTATAATAATTATTATTATTTAAATGATGCAAATCCGCAAACAGTTTTATTTTTGAGTTTACCTATCCACAGGAGGAAATAAATCACATGTTTAAATGTATACGCACTATTCTTTGTATGAACTAGAATAGTGATCAAATAGAATCTTGGCCCACATTGAGCCAACATAAGCACATTGTATGTGTAAAGATTTCTCCTATAAGGCATTTATGTTTAAAACACATTACTTAGTGACATCAACAGGGAGTGGGATGTATCGGGAGCCTTCATAAAGAAAATTTGTTACGACTCTAAAATATGCCAATATTTTATTTACGAGCAAGTGAAAACAAAATACAGTGAAAAGGCTGCACAAGTACACTGCTACCTAATGCATAGTTGAAATGATGCTTCACCTCCTGAGAGCAGCATTACCCTTTCTAACCCAATTTAATGCCACACATCTCACCCCACCATTGTTGTCACTTGAGGCAGATGGCAACATCTGTCTTCATGCCAGTTTTGGACTTCTCAAATAGCTGTGCAAACCAGATGAGCTTAAATTTATACTTATGTAATTCAATAGGACTTATGATAGGGAACTGATAGGCAACATGCCAAAACTAAATCTGATTATCAGCCTCTCTTAACACAGCAGTTAATCCTATTGCCACGGGCACCTTTTCATAAGCTTTGCCTGCTTAGCTGAAAGGACAGTACCAAAAAGCAAGCGGAGTGAGCAAATCAAGCCTTGCTCAACATCTACTCTCTTGTTAGGAAGTGATGAACCAAAATACTGTTTTTAGAACATGAAGAAAGCACAGAGGTGGATGCTGTCCAATGGAGAAAAGCTACGTCCATGCATTCCACAGGGGAAGAAGAAGAAAATCTACTGAACATAAACACACAGCTCTCCATGTTATATAGGGAGCAATTCTAAAGGAATAAAATACAGACAACTGTTTCTGCTTGCTGATTTAAAGAACAAGGACATCCAGGAGGTTTATTCCATCAGTTATCACTTAACAAATGAGGGCTTGGCATGTTATTAACAATATGTCTATAGGTCAGTCTCTTTTACCAGCTCCCTGAATCATCCTGGTTTATAAAATAAGACAGCAACAAAGCCATATATCTTTAGAAACCACAGTACACAGCCGCATCATGCAAAGGAAACATTAAGGATGAAAAGATAGACTGTGAAATGTTAATTAATATATCAACTTCCATTCCATTTGTTGAAAAATCTTTTTCTTCTCCTATATTCAACCATTCCATAATACTGTGTTCTGCATCTATTTATGTATTAATAAAGAATGTCCAAATGTGTGATCTTTGGACTAAAAATATATGTTATGCGAAACATGTACTTGTTTTATTACTAATTATGTTTACCTTAACAGTGGCACGATGTAAAATGATTACAACTCCAGTAATAGTCCCACTGAGATCAATGGGACTTACATCAAGATAAATGAATTTATTAAATTTATATCCTGATTTATATAGGAATTGGCTTATGTAGAGTCCCTCTCCCTATTTATCCATAACAACAACTAAAAGGCCAAAGTCACTCATTTGCTTCTTTGAATGAGAATGGACCAGAACCTGGGACTCCACCCTCCTAATCCAACACTATAATTACCACATCTGCATTTCAGCTACTGTATTGTAGTAATCAATCAGATGCATTGTTTCATAACCAGATTTTTAACTCAAATAGGTCATTCTGACTGTATCAATTCATCTTGCTCAATTCATTTTTAATAAAGCAACATAAAACATTCCTAAAGGGAAAATTGAAACAGTTATTTTCCAATAGATCACTACAGAAGATTACAGGTAGTCCTCGACGTACTACTACAATTGAGCCCAGAATTCATGTTGCTAAGTGAGAAATTTAAATGAGTTTTGTCCCATTTTACAACTTTTCTTGCCACATTTGTTAAGTGAATCATTGCAGTTGTTAAATTAGTAATGCGGTTGTTAAGTGAATCTGGCTTTCCCATTGACTTTGCTTGTCAGAAGGTCGCAAAAGATGATCACCTGATCCTAGGACCCTGCAACTGTCATAAATATGAACCAGTTGTCAAACATCTGGATGTAAATCATGTGACCATGGGGATGCTGCAACAGTCATAAGTATGAAAAGTGGTCATAAGCACTTTTTTCAGTGCCGTTGTAACTTCGAACAATCACTAAACAAACTGTTGCAAGTGGGCTTTGCCTTACCTGAAAGCCCTTTCTGATTATGGTGGGTCCGGCGGTCAGGTATGGGTTAATGCTCTCCGTTGTTGGATCGGGTCTGCTAGTTGAGAAGCTCCGCCTCCTCTTGGTGCCTCCCAGCTTTCTGACAAGAGACGATATGTAGCAGACTGACACGGTGAGCTGAAAGAAAAGGAAGAGAGAGGACCCCGGGACCACACCGAAGCGGCCCGGGACTGAACTGGGTGGGGCTGACCGCCGGACCCACCACAATCAGAAAGGGCTTTCAGGTAAGGCAAAGCCCATTCTCATTGATCGTGGGTCTGGCAGTCAGGTATGGGACATACCAAAGCCCCTACTTAATGGGCGGGATCAGACCGGGCCCGAGGGGTGGACCTGCGGAGGACCTGTTGCAACATGCGCCAGCCAAAAGCCACATCTGACAATGCGAACTGGTCTAAACGGTAATGGCAGATGAAAGGTGTGGGGGACGTCCAGGCGCCGTCCGGCAAATCTCCTCCAAGGACGCCTGGGTGGCCCATGCAGCCGAAGTAGCGGCACTGTGGGTCGAATGGGCTGTGATACGGGAAGGAACCGGAAGGTTCTGTGATTCATATGCTGTGGCTATGGTAGCCCTAATCCAACGCTCCACTGTGATGGAGGATACCCAGTGACCCATGGTGGAAGGTTGGAACGATACCAGGAGAGACTCCGTCCGTCTAAAGTCCGAAGTCCGACGGAGATAGATCCGGAGGGCCCGTCTCACATCCAGGGTGTGCCAGGTGCGTTCCCACGGGTGGGAAGGGTTAGGGCAGAAATTGGGAAGGATGAGTTCCTGAGCTCGGTGAAAGGAGGAGTTCACCTTAGGCAGGAACGTGGGGTCCAACCGGAGGACTACACGGTCGTCATGGAATAGGCAGAGGTCGGCCCGCATGGAGAGGGCTGCTAACTCTGAAATCCGTCTGGCCGAAGTTATAGCCAAGAGGAATGCGACCTTATACGAAAGGAACCGGAGACCCACTACCCTGAGGGGCTCAAAGGGGGCCCTGGTCAGAGCATCCGGAACCCGGGGCAGGTCCCAGGAGGGGTACCTATGGACAGGACCTGGCCGAAGATTAGCTGCCCCCCTTAGAAACAGGCGAATGAGGATACGACCCGAGGGGGAACCCCGAGACCTACAACACAGGATGGTGGAGAGGGCATCGACCTGCCTGCGCAAGGTGTTGGGAGCCAAACCTGTGTCTAGGCCGTCCTGAAGAAACCCCAGTACCTGTATAGTAGAGGCTGTTGTGGGCTCTATAGTCTGATGGGCACACCAGGCTGAAAAGGACCACCATGTCGAGTTGTATATTCGTGTGGTCGAAGGCCGCCGTGCTGCTTGAATGGTGGTAACCATGCGGGCCGGTACCTTAGCTGCTGTTAACAGGTGCCGCTCAACCTCCAGGTGGTCAGCTGAAGCCAAGCCGGGTCCGGATGGAGAAGAGGCCCTTGACGAAGGATTACCCTGGCCAGAGGAAGATGCCAGGGACGGCAAACCGAGAGAGCCTGGAGGTCCGTGAACCAAGGGCGACGCGGCCAGAACAGGGCGATCAGCAGAAGCTCCGCTCGTAGAGCTAGCATCTTCCTTATGACTTTGGGGATTAGAGGCAGTGGCAGGAAAGCGTAGAGGAGGCCGGGTGGCCAATCACTGTACAGAGTGTCCACTGCTTCTGCTCCCGGTTCCGGGAATCGAGAGAAAAACCTCTCCATCTGGCGGTTGGCTCGAGTGGCAAACAGGTCCAAGATCAGCATCCTGAACTGCGCCGAGATGTCCTGAAACAAGGCTAGGTCCAGGCTCCACTCTCCCTGGTCCACAGTCGCCCGGCTGAGCCAATCCGCTTGGGAGTTTGCCACCCCTGAAATGTGGGAGGCCCGAAGGGACCTCAGATGTGCCTCTGCCCAGGCTCCCAGTCTCTCGGCCTCCTCCATGAGGTGGTGAGAGCGGGTCCCCCCCAGGCGGTTTACATGAGCTTTGGCAGCTACATTGTCCGTCCTTAACATGATATGTTTGTCCAGTACCCTGTCCCGAAACACCCGAAGGGCTAGATGAATGGCCCGAAGCTCTAGCCAATTTATATTGTGCTTCAGGTCGGCCTGTGTCCAACGGCCCTGGGCCATGGAGGAGGCCAGATGGACGCCCCAGCCCTGGAGGCATCCGTGGTGAGTATCAGACAAGGGGATTCTCTGTATTCCCGCCCCCTGAGGACTGCCTCCGAGGTCCACCACCACAGCGATAGAATGACCTTTCGGGGAAGGGGAACCCTGCAGGCAGAAGTCCCTAAGTGTTTCCTCTGGAAGGGCAGCAGGAACCACTTCAGGTCCCCGCAGTGGAGTCGAGCCCACGGGACGATCCCGATGCAAGAGACCATCTTTCCCAGGAGCTGGGACAGAGACATCAGGGAGACAGGTCTCCCTGACAACGCTGATCTGACCAGCGACCACAAGCTGGACAGACGGTCCTGAGAAAGATAGACTTTGCCTTCTGAGGAGTCGATGATGGCTCCCAGGTGCTGTATGCGAGTCGTGGGTATCAAGTGGCTCTTGGCCAGGTTGACAGAAAACCTGTGGCTCTCCAGGGCCCGGAGGGTGGTGTCCAGGTCCTGGCATGCTGAGACCTCCGACTTGGAGAGGACCAGGAGGTCGTCCAGATAGAAAAGGATCCTGATGGGAATGGTGCGAAGGCAGCCCACTAGCGCGGCCATTAATTTCGTGAAGACTCGGGGAGCCGAGGATAGGCCGAATGGTAGGGCTCGGTATTGATAATGACGGCTCGCATAACAGAAGCGCAGATATTTGTGACAATGGGGATGGATGGGGACGTGGAGATATGCCTCCGTCAGATCTATTGACGCGAGGAAATCCCCGCACCTGATGGCCTCCAAGATGGATTGGAGAGACTCCATTTTGAATCGACAGTAAGGGATCCGACGATTCAGGGATTTGAGGTCCAGAATTGCCCTCCAACCCCCCGACGGCTTCTGAATCACAAACAGGCGGGAGTAAAAGCCTTGTCCGTGCTGCTCCGGAGGTACCGGTTCTACGGCCTGAATTTCGAGAAGATGTTGAACGGCCAATACCATCTGGAGCCGGGCTGTCCGATCCCGAGAGACCGGGCAGCGCAGAAAGTGAGACGGGGGGAGGGGCGGTGGAGAGAAATTCCAGGGAGAGGCCCACCCTGACCGTCTCCCTGACCCAAACGTCCGAGGACGTTACCTCCCAATGGCTGGCGAAGAAGGCCAGGCGGCCCCCAATGGGAGGACTGGATAGAATGTCAGTGGGACCTACGTGAGGGGCGGCCCCGACCCCCTCGGAAGGGGCGTCTGAAATTACCCTGCTGGGGTTAAAAACCCTGTCGGTCCGACGGACGCGACGGGAAGGATCTCTGACTCCGAGGGCCTGAGTAGTTACTCTCGGAACCTCGAAAGGGGCGAAAGGAGGAATTTGGTCGTTGTTCAGACCAACGGGACATGGCCGGAAGGACCTTGCGTTGTCCCTAGATTCTATTAATAGAGGCTCAAGGGGAGCCCCAAACAATTGAGGACCCTCGAAAGGAGAGGTGGCCAAGCGCCATTTGGATTTAACATCGGCCTGCCACTGCCTGAGCCAGAGCAACCTGCGACCCGTGACCGCCGCCCCCATAGACTTGGCTGAGAAGCGTGAGGAATTTAAAGTAGCATCAGCTACGTACTCTAAAGCAGCCAGTACCTTATTAATGTCCTGGTGAGATCTTGAGTCGGACACTGGGAGGCGGTCCTGTAGTTGGCAGAGCCACAGTATGGAGGCGCGGCTGAAGAAAGAGGCTGCCATGGAAGACCTTACCGACCAGGCCGCGGCCTGGTGAGACTTGACCAGCGAGTGGTCCAGGCGACGTTCCTCAGGTCGAAGGCTCTCCTCTGGGGGGCCGGTGATGTTCGAAGGGCCAGAGAGAGCCACGATAGGAGCGTCAATTGTGGGGACCTGTAGGAGAGAAGAAAGCTCCGGGGCCAGGTTATAAATGCGTCTATCCAAGGCATTGGGGTTGGGGCCGGATGTTGGCACCCCCCACTGTTTGGAGAGTACATCTCTAAATAGCTTGGGCCCTGGAATCTCCTCCGTCTCAACAGTGGGTTCTTCAAAGAGAGGGGCCGATGGCTTGGCCCCTTCAGTCTCAGTTGTTGGAGGCACCAGAGCACCCAACCCAGTGGTGACCTTTGCCTTGTGCAAGAGAGACCTGAATATCTGGGGTTTCAAAAGACCCACAAAAGAGGGTTGATCAGGGGATAAATCCTCATCCTCCAATAAGTCGGGATCCCTCAAATCTTCCCCTCCCTTGGAACCCTGCACTGAGGTGGCAGCCGAGGAGGTCTCCTGTGGGCTTGAAGGCGATCCATGGAGAGGCAGGAGCCCTCCACATCAATCTGAGAGGCCGATTCCGAAACCCAAGACGCCATACGGCACTGGCGATCAGCCTCTATGCCCTGGAGAATGGCCTGCTGGATATAAGCTGCCAGTTCCAGTGAAATAAGGGGCTGCTGGGCAGGCTGCGCTGGCTGAGGAGATGCTGAACTGGCTGCAGGAGCCGGGGACTGTTCCAGCGAAGGGGAAATCTCCCCTTGGGTCCCAAAAAGCGTCTCATTGACCTGTCTCTGCTCCTGCAAGGGAACCCCCTCACCATCTGGGGAGAGGGCTGGAGTTTGCCCTGTGGGGGCAGGGGTAGAAGCCGAAGGAGTGGAAGTCAGCACTTTAGGGGCTGGGGATTCTAATTCCTTAATAGAAGCCTCCTTTATGGCTTTCTGGATGGAACGTTCGATTGACAAATGGAGCCTCATTTCCTCCTTAGACCGGGAGTCAGGGCCCTTGGAGGAGGACTTCTTGAGTCTTTTGGAAGGAACAGAGGAGGAAGTCCCCAGTTGTTCCCTATCCTGGATGGTGTGCTTCGATGCCTTGGCCTGCTTGGCGGAAGCCATCTTAGACAGCGGCCTGGCTGAAAGAGATCGGAGAGAAATAGCTAAGGCCGGGGAGAGCAGCTGTTAAAACCAAAATGGTGGCTGGTCACGAGAATTCAAAATGGCGGCCAAGGCTCTAAAGCCATTAGAGGGGACTTACGATAAATTGGAAACAGCCCCTCTTGTTCTGAAAGCTGCTTATCCCGCGCCGCTTCTCCGCTGTTTTGGGGCGTGAGGGCAAAGCCCCGAGACAAGCCCTTCACGAACGCTGTCTCCTGACCGCTCCGCTGCGTGATCCGAGGCTCCCAGATCAATGGGAAGCCGCATGGAAATGGTGAGGCGGTCCTCGAAGCGGCAAGAACAGCAAGCCGCTACTGAATCAGCTTTTTGCCAACACGCTCTGAAACGCGCGAAAACTAGCCGCCTGCACAAAGTGAGGTTGAGCTACCCCCTAGCTCCACGGAGACCAGCCAGGCTGGGAGACTCCGGAGCGAGCCGTGCTCTATGGAGACCAGCAAAGCTGGGAGGCTCCAGAGCGAAAAGCGCTCTCTCAGGCGCAAAAACCAGCCGGGCAGAGATGAATTTGGAGCCTGCAACCAGCAGAGCGGGAGGCTCCAACTGCCCAGCTGACAGCAGCAAGATCGGGCGTGAGCCCTTCGCGCTGCTAGGGGAGGCTCAGATCCACAGGAGAGCCTGCCCATACCGCCAGGCGGTCTTCAGCGGCCCCGGGCCGAAGCCCTACCCGCTGGCAGTTCAAACAAAAGTGAGAAAACAAAAGAACTGAAACAAGGAAAAAAGCAATAAAATTCAAATTATATATTTTTTAAAAGGCTTGATCATGATGAAGGCAATCAAGAGGAGCTCAAAATCTGTGTCTAGATCCCAACGGATCGAGTCTGAAAGCTGGGAGGCACCAAGAGGAGGCGGAGCTTCTCAACTAGCAGACCCGATCCAACAACGGAGAGCATTAACCCATACCTGACCGCTGGACCCACGATCAATGAGAATTGAGGATTACATGTATCTTCATATGTTAAAAATTTCAGCCAAACTCATCTTTGTAGCCAAAGCAGGGAAACCCTCCAAAGGAAAAATCATCCTACCTCCTTTCAGATAAGTTGTATGACATTAATAAAAACCTCAGATAGATAAACAGCTTTAAATGGCAAGTGCTGATCAAAAGCATTTTGGGAAGCCATGCACACATAGTATGCTTCTGTTGCTACTGTAGCTGCCAATTTTATTTAACCTGAAACAAACATTTTGTTAAAGACATCAAAGCAAATTAAAAAGCATATTTAAAGTACTATTTGGGTTCTATCTCATGTCTCATTCTGTTACCACTGTTTTTTTTTTAATAAAAAATGCACATACAAAGTAAGACTTCAATTAATATTTGGCGGCTCTCTCAGAATGCCTAATCTTGTTCCCACATAAGAGAAACTACCCCAACCAAAGAGCACATTATCTATAATTAGAGCTCTAATAAGTATACAGTTCTTCATGTGGAGCATATTATTTATTTATTTGTTTGTTTACAGGACATATATAGCCATCTATCTCATACTCTGGTTAACAAACCACGATGGTAGCAGATCCATCAACAGATAGCAACTCCTTCACAACAGCAGCTTCTTCACAACAGTTCATAGCAGTTCAGTCACAATAGCAGTAGCAGTTCATAGCAGCAGCAGCTTCCAACAGACCAGGTTACAATACTTTGTTTAAATATACTTCCAACTAGTCATTATCCCATTACAGCATGACTCAGCAAGAAGGTAACATTTACAGCTTAAAGTTACAGTATATATATATTGCCTGGACAACTGGTTCTAACATTATATACATCATATAGAATCCTAACAATCAGTATCTTGAATTGCATAGAGAAAGCAACTGGAAACCAGCGCAGCTCACAAAGTAATGGTGTTGCTCAGGTGAACCACAGGGAACTTAAAATAGACTAGTTGCAGCTTCTGGATGGCCTTTAAAGGCAACCCCATGTAGTGTGTTGTTGCAGTAACCCAAACAGGAGGTGTCTAAGGAATGGTGATTGGGTGCAATTGGCACACAAGATAAATTTGTGCAAAGGCTCCCCTGGTCAAGGCTGCCACCTGCTCTTCCAGCAGCAGCCATGAGTTGGAGATTGCACACCATATCTGTGCAGAAAAGTGTTACCCTATACAGAGTAAAAGATCTCACATCTCCTGACCCTGGGGATACAGAAACCTACAACCACTCTGTCTTACTAGGACTGAGTTGCAGCCAGTTTCTTCTCATCCAGGCTCTTACAGCTTCCAAGCACTAAACCAGCACTTGAACAGCATCACCTGCCCCACATGGTGTAAAGATGTATAATTGAGTACCATCAGCACACTGATAATACTGAATCTTATGCCAGTGGATGACCTCTCCCAGAAGCTTAATATACATATTAAATAAGAGGAGAGCGAGATCCAAGTCCTAAGACACCCCACATAGTAGAGGCCTAGAGCTGAACCTTTCTTCTCTTACTAGCACTGACTGGTACTGGTCAAGGAGAAAGGACTGCTACCAAAGACAATGCCCCCAGTTCTGCAAAGTGGACCCAGCAAGATACCATGATTGATAGAGCCAGGATCCCCACCACCCCCATTCTAAGCCCTCCAAAGATCATCCACAAGCACGACCAATGCTGTACTTGTATTGTGCTCAGTACTACAGCCCAGTGTGCAACCTGACTGTTGATGACTTTATTTGACAAGATGCCTTTAGTAGACCTACAGAGCTGCTGGCCAGCGATCTATGGAGACAATAAGAGCAAAGAAATAAGCACGCTTTGCCATGCTTACTGCTACAAAGTAAGTCCCAGTAAAGTGTCATACTTATGGTTGGTTGGCCTTTTATTCCTCTAGCGGCATTCTAGGCATCTCATGTCTTTTTATTTCCCTGCATCCTGCTGTAAACCAAGGAGCCCAATTGGACCCACAATTACAGGCAGTCCACAGAGGCACAATCCAATCAAAGGTCTTTGTCACATTCTCATTCCAGGGCGCAGTTAAGACCACAGCTGAATTGTGTACCAGATGGCACCACTCTCTGAGAAAGAGCTAGAAAGCCAAGTGAAATACAACAGTGCATATACATGTAAATATCATAGTAGGTTATCTTTGGGAACAGTGAACCCACTAGAGCATGTTCCCATGAAATTGCTGCCACAGGAGAAGCAGATGTATATTCACAAAATAATGGTCTTACTGGGAACAGCCAGCCACCACAAACAAAACAGAAAACCTTCAGACATTCAACAGATCATTAATACCTTAACCTCTCGGTTTCCTTTTGTATTTTTTTTTCTGATTAGATAGTCGTTCTTCCAAACAAATTTGTTCTTCAAGAAGGCCTCTTACATGTGATATGGGATCTAAAAAAAAAATCTTAAAAATAAAAATGATGCTAAAAGTTCAAGCTTTACTCTCTAGCATGATAAATACTGTACATCTCTCTATCATCTTTATACACACATATACCTAAAGTGGGGGAGGATATGAGGAATTCTATATTGCCAAACAAACACAGAGCAATGTTGCTGAACATCCTGATACGGTGTCATCCAAGAGTCCTTCAGTCTTGTCATGTGCTGAATGTCTATAAATATCCTATCAACCAACTCTTCCTAGTTGCAGATTCTCTAGAAGTCTGAAGCACTATATGGGATTTCACAGACGAATTTAATTAATTGCAAGCCTCCAATGATTACACTAGACAGCACCTGACTCAAAACAGAGCAGCCTTAATGTTGGTATGACAGGTTTTAAATGCCATCAACTGATCCTTTAAAAATAATAAATAATTTGGATCCATTCAAGGTTTTAATTTCATAGCATTCCAAAGAACACCAAGCACAAGATACTTCTCTTCTTCTCCCAGAGTATTCTCCTTGAACACTCATATTTTAAACATACAGTATAAAATAAATATAATTAATTCAAGGAATGAGAAGAGAGATGATTATATACTGAAAAACTTGTAAATGCTAAAAATATTCTGAAGAATAATTCCAGTTCAATTTCAAATGAGAGAACTGCAATATTTTCTTCTTAGACTCATGAGAATCAAAAATATAAACAACATTTTAAAAAGCAGCATATATCTGTATCACTGAAAAAAAAATTGAAATGCTACACAAAACTCTATATGGAATATAACTGGTTCTCTTGAAAGTTTTTTAAAAGCTGGGGGAAATTTAATCAAATTTAAACTTGATGAGTTGCCCTAGAACCTCCCTTTCTAATAATGAATTATTTTTAAATTTGTATAACTCTTTAAAAATTAAGAATTAGCAATAGAAACAATCCATGCATTGTATTCTACCCACTTAAACTGCTTTATATTAATCAAAATCTTTTGGACTGGGATGTAATAAAATTGGTATATATCTGTGATTATTTACTTATTATTTTTGAATTAAAGTTTTTCAGGAAAAATTATACAACAGCTTTTATAATTAATTTTAATACAGATTTATTGTTCTTTTTCCCCAGGATATAGAATGGTGCAACATAAGTAATTAAGCCAATATTTGTTGTTAGCTGCCACATTGATGAAACTAAAGTACATTTGTCTTTGGCTCTATGATATTTACAAGTGGAAAAAATAACACCAATGAAAAATTAATAAATCATCAGAAAGTCTTGAAGAATCCTTCAATCAAATATACCGTTATTCATATTTGGTCTTCATTTTTTACACATTTTCAACAAACAATACTTCATAATTTATCCAAAAGTTATTATATAATGAAATATAAATATGCAATATGGAAGCTAAAAATATTATCTTTCCTCAGGATCACAAATGAATCTAAGGCAAGATACATACTTTTAGTGTGACTGGCCCAAAGCGTGACTGGCCCAAAGTCACCCAGCTGGCTTCTGTGCCTAAGGGGGAAACAGAGCTCAGAGTCTCCTGGTTCCTCAGCACCTCAACCAGTACACTAAACAGTATGTTGAAAGCAATTTTAAACAAAAGAAATGTGGTCGATGAAAAAATTGACAAAAGAGATGGGGCAATAATTCTGATAGCTGTATCAGAAATCTCTTCCTCACTTACAGAAAAAAAAAACACCACAAAGATTGTAGGAGAGGGAAAAATAAAAGTCCACACTGTTCTCAACATTCATATTCAAAGTGGCTAAGTAAGGAAGGTCTAATTAAGGCCTAAACATTGCTTGTTTATGTATCTTATGTATTTAAAGGAGGCTTAGCTCATAAACATTGGTCTCCATTAAGCATCTTTCCCCATCTGGTTCCCTTACCTAGTATTTTTGACAAGGCTGAAAACCTTCCATTGACTGCTGAACTATAACTATGACTAAACGAACAGCAACAACATATAATGGTGAGAAATACTTAGTTCAGTAACAACTGGAAAGCCATTGATTCCCTGTCTCTATTACATAAGGTAACTGAGCACAGTCAGATTCAATATAAAGGAATCATATCAATCAAAAGCAGTAGATAAAGATTAAACCTGCACTTGCACAAGCATTGTCACATTTCTGTCTCATATTGATCCAAATGTTCCTGTATTTCCACATTTTTTCCCTTCAGAATTTGAAATATGGTATTTCCTTTTGGTGTCTCTTTTCCAAATAGATCAGATGGCTAAGTATCTAGCATAAGATTCAAATGATTTTTATTTTTAAAAATGTGACTGTATGTTCTCTACATAGAGCTTTCATCACATATAAGAAAATAAGGAAAGAGGGATCCCAAGGGAAACCAAAATTACCTATGCAAGAGTGGAACAAAATGCAGGTTTGATGTGATGTGCTGCCTATCTTAAAAAGGGCAAACAAAGGAAGCAAATGTGCAATACTCAACTTTTGAAAAGAGTACCGTGATTTATACTGTGCCCAAAATTGTGTGAAAAGTGTGAGTCAATTGTGAAATGCAGCCGGAAAGACAAGAATGATCTAAATCTGATCTCATTTGTTAATAGTTATCCTTTAGTTGCGAAAGTACATGCACAGTTAAGCTTTGGTATGTGCAATTCTTTATGAGACATAAAGGACATTCTTTCAACTCATAAGGAAAAACAAAGGTTAATCTGTACCCAGGTGCTGCTGTTATCAGACTTCATGGAGTTTTCAGTAACCTGCAACACATATGAAAGAACAGTCTATTCAAACCCTAGGGCAGTCATGGTTAACCTTTTCGGCACCAAGTGCCAAAATGAGGGTGCACACATGTGCGCATGTGCACACCGGAACCTGGAAGAGAGAAGCTTGCTGGTGTGCATGCGCGTGACGGAACCCAGAAGAACAGCTGGCGACAGCGCGTATGCCGACAGAGAGGGCTCTGTGTGCCACCTCTGGCACGCGTGCAACAGGTTCGCCATCATGGCCCTAGGGTAATATGGAAAAAAATCTTAATAAGAAAGCCTATATAACATAATGCAATCTACTTAGACTGTTACTCAGACTGACTGAAGGACAGATTGCAGAAGATGTCAAAGGAAACTAGGTGAGGTATTCAAAGCACTATTTAACAAAGACATCAGGATTTTGTTTTTTCTCTTTGAGACCGACATTAGGGGAAAGCACTAAGTACTAAGGACCAGGAAATAATGCAAATGTTAAATGACTGAATTCAATAAAAGCAACATTATAGATCTTTTGTATTGTATTTCCCAGCTTGAGTTTTATCCGAGGAAAGATAACCTGACTTGAAGCAAAACCAAATTTAAAAAGTCAACATTCCAAACAAAGAACATGGCTACAACACTGGCACCAAGACCAATAATAATTCTTAATATGGATCTAAGGCAATTCTTGCACTCATAGTTTTGAATGGGAGTGTAGTTTTCTCCTCACTGGCAAGGCAAGCTGCTGCAAATAAACAAGCAGCAAACCCTACTCTCACTGCTATTCAGTGGTGGGTTTCAAATTTTTTTACTACCGGTTCTGTGGGTGTGGCTTGGTGAACATGGCATGGCTTGGTGGGCATAGCAGGGGAAGGATACTGTAAAATCTCCATTCCATCCCCAGTCCAGGGAGCCTGAGTGGTGCAGCAGGCTAATGCCTCCTACTAAAGGCAGCATTTAACATCCAGCTGCCTGCAATTACTGCGAGTTCTAATCTCACCAGGCTCAAGGTTGACTCAGCCTTCCATCCTTTCTAAGGTAGGTAAAATGAGGACCCGGTTTGTGGGGGCAATAAGCTGACTTTGTATAAATATACAAAAGTATGAAGGCTATTGCTTAACGCATTGTAAGCCGCCCTGAGTCTCCGGAGAAGGGCGGCATATAAATATATATATATATATATTTTTAAAAAAGGTTACTGCAAAATCCCCATTTCCTCCCGATCAGCTGGGACTTGGGAGGCAGAGAATAGATGGGGGCAAGGCCAGTCAGAATTTTTATTACTGGTTCTCCAAACTACTCAAAATTTCCGCTACCAGTTCTCCAGAACTGCTAAAACCCACCTCTGCTCCTATTGATGATGCTACTTAGTGGGAACGAGTAGATTTCCTCATAGATAGGCTACAACTTTAATTCTTTAGAACTGTCCTTCAAAGTTCTAAATTAAGAAGTGCTGAAAACACATCTGAGCCTTTATTCTGGATCTGGCTGCTACTATTACAGATTCTATTAAAACAAAAAAAGTAAATCCAGCATGTCTGAACTCTGCCCATTCCTGCCCTAGGAAATTTCCGGCTTTATTTTCTGCATGTTATCTATTTCTTTTTTCCTCCCAGCTAAAGGATCATATATCTCTCTATTAGTACGCATAAGTAGTTTGCTTTCTCAGCTGAACTGAAAATGTAAGCTGAAATGTCTTTTTGCAACCTGTTGACCTCATAATGTAAGGGACTGTATATGGGACTGTAACTCCTGGCATTCTTAGCCTATTAACAAAAATATGTTAAGATTTGGAGGGAGGAGGAACACAGAGAGAGAGAGAGAGAGAGATCTTTAAGTTTGAGAAAATTGTTTCCAAGATTCATATTAAAATGGCTAAACTGTATTTGGCAAATCTTTATCACCTATGAAAAAATATCATGGCATTTGCCACGTACTTTGCATATCTAGACTGATATAAACTGCATGGGTGTGCCACACACACACCCTTTACCGTTAAAAATCATCCAATGTTACTAGGTCTGTAAAATAAAAACAGGCTTTGAACTTTGCTACAGGTAGTTTGTTCCTATAGAAAGTGATTGGCTGATGATAAACCACTCAGCTAGCTCTGACTTCCAAAGGAACCAGGCCAGGGCACTCCCTTATCAAAAAGCAAACACTGACTAAAGTTTAATCAAAGAGCAGGACAACATCAGTGCAAGCTCCTTTTTTTGTAAATAAAAAAAATGGGCTAATGTTTGGCTAACAATGTGAACACAGAGAATTGAAATGGCAGAAAGTAAGCTACTTGTCTTGGTTTAGACTGGAAAGTCCCTATCTTACTTGGTAAAGGAGTAGAGAAGAAAAGAAAACCTCAGCTTAAGTTTCTAGTTATATTACTCCAAAGTGCAGTGATACTTAGTGTCACTGCCCACTACTCCCCCTCTCCATACGTTATTACACAATTACTGGAAATTGGAATTGCCCTGAAGGTTACATGTAGGTTAGTTACTGGGAAGAGCTAAGGGCAGGAAGGGAATTATATTCTTGAAATAATTAACCTAAAACACACACCCTTCTCATACGCCAAGCAATTATTCCTGCTAACACCAGCTGTAGTCTATGAGCATCGTAAATTCATATGCACATACAACATCTAACTCCCTCCATAAATGCTTCAGGTTATTCTCCTGTCCTATTATTCTGCCTCCTTTTGAAGAATGAATTATTTCTTTTAAGAGCATTTATTAGGGCTCAAAGAATCCACTTCCCTAGCACAACTCTTCCCAAAAGAAAACTCAACAATTCTTTTCATCTGGACAAAGCCACTTTTCTGGTTCTTATGTTTTAACCCTGTCCTGGCAAGCAAATTAACAAAACCTGTGTCAGCAGAGACCCAAAACAAAATCTGGCAGCTAAAGTCATAAAGTATAGTCTTTCTTTTGATATCTCTGCTGAAGAAGTAAACCGTGACTGCACAGATTATTCACTAGCTAAGCATAGTGTTTCTAATGCACTGTATTATTTCACCCTATGCATTGTTAACTGTATTTTTGCTTACTGTAAGGCACATTGGACTTTTGATTGAAAAGCAGCATAGTGCTGATAGACAGAGAGATGACTGATTGATTACAGAGCAGCACAAAAACATTGTATATAGCATGGTGCTTAAAAATAAATAAGGGGGTGTAAGGACAAACAAAATTTCAAGGAATAGCCACAATTTAATTTTCCAATCTTAGTAATGATTTATGTTTCTTAATTCCAGAGCAGTCAAGAAATTCTGGGAGACCTTTCCACATTGTGGGTGCTAGTATTATCAGTCAAAAAGCACTGGCTAATTAATCTGTCTTTCTTTCCTTTACACAACTTTTAATAAGATAAAAAGATAGAAATAGAAAAATATGAGAAAACAATACTGGACCAGAGGCCAAGTGATTGCATAATTAACATTCATCTAGAAAAACGATCCCCTTATGTCTTAAGAGTTTTGTAAAGATTACTGAAACATTAGTGTCCTTTTAAAAGTAAATATGTCTTTTGAAGCAAACTGATCAACTAGATAGAGAACAGTCCTGATCAGTATTAATTCTAAAGCCAATATCAATGCCAAAAACTACAGTCTTTTTCTCTTTTTTGGCCAAATTGCATATTAACGTATTTTGTGCTCCACTGAAACAGAAGTACAATGTGAATGTTAACGATGAAGATCAGCTATCAGCCAAACAACATTAACCAAATCTCTGAGCTAGCAAAGCACGCAAAAATCCAAGTTATAAAGTTCAAAGGTCTTGCTTACATGTCTCTTTAAACTGAATACATATTGGAGGCATGCTTGACTAGGTTGGAAGCTGGGAGTGTAATGGAACATCCAATAAAATCTACAGCTATGGGAAAAACACATCCAGGAAGCCAACTCAACACAAAGTTAACAAGAATATGCCTGAGAAGTTCCCAGACGGACTGATAGATTCCGAATAGCCATTTCCTTCTTTACATTTTATTTCAAGTGAGAGGTTTCTGTCTGAACTGGCAAGTTTGCTAACTGCACTATGGTGGCTATTTAAAATATGCAGATGGGAAGAATATCTTGAGAGGGCTCCATATCTGTCTTCTTTACAGTGAAAGACATTGGATGCAGTATCCCAAGAGTCCCACCATCCATTTAAAAACAATATTGGGTTTCTAGAAACTAATACAACAGCGTTTGGAGAAATCACTTGAGAAAACTGAAACAGGCCTTTGTACATCTTTACCAGCTGCTATGGGACAAGGTATTAATGGTTTACATAGTTTTTCCCTATTACTAGCAGTTGAACTATGCAAAAATGGGAAGCATCAAAAGGTTCAGCTACACAGAGTTTTGTTAATAAAATATATGGAAGAACAAGTCCTTAGGGAAAACATACAATAGCACTTTCTGTCTCTTGGCCTTGGGCAGCCTTTTCTTGACACATTACTGCACACAAACACACCTGATTTTTATGTGTTAGCAAATAAGCTGGCATTACAGCCCTGGTTTAGGCATTGGAGACCTATTCTAAATGTAACGCACATATTTACTTGGAAACAATAGCCAATTATTTAAAGGTGTTTATTTCCATGTTACACCAAACCAGAAGCCATTTCATGCCATACATTTAGCCAGCAGTATGTTGCCTACTTTACGGTCATTTTTGCAACCTGTTCATTATGTATGATGAAGCTAGAAAAGGTAGGATTCTCCGTTTTATTATCATAAGAACCCTCTAAGTAGAAGAGATAGAAATAATGACAAGACAAAAACCATGACTCAGGAGAAAAGTGTTAGGGATGAAGCTCAGAAAATAAAATCCATGAAAGAAAGAGAAGTTTTCTCCTGGAACAATGAATACCCCAGCCAGTGTAAGATTTCTGTGTCTTTTTAATTTTTTAACCAGAAGATTAATAATTAATTTTAGTTTAAAACGAGTAAAATCTAGTATTGTTGGAAAACCAGATGCTGTATAGAATTTCAATCTCCAGAAATCCAGGGATTTATATGAAACATTTGTCCTACCAGTCTAGCATGTAATAATGAAGTATTATACATAAAAGGAGCACATCAAGGTAAAGTTAGTTTAATAATATATATCACTGAGTCTTAGGAAGTAGAACCTGCCAGAGCACAATGACAGAGACATCAGAAAGTAGGTCAAATTCTGGCAGCATGCTGACAGCTAAAGCAAAAGCAGCCTTCCATCTCCGTATCAGCTTAACCTCTAGCATCACAATTAGAATTAACCATCTTCTTCATCCTAGTGCCCTCCAAATGTACTAAACTACTTCTATAGTCATTAGCCACAATGGGCATGCTGGCTGGCTGCAGTAGGCACCGGAGGGAAAAGCAATTGGATGGTATCAGGTTGAATAAAGCTGCACTGGGGCATAGGAAGCACTGAAGGTAAAGTGCTACCTTTTCCAGTGGTATCTGATGCCCATAATGGCTGGTGAATCAGAGCGAAGATAATGGTAGGAGAATCCAGGGATTACATTACTGTATACTAGTCAAAATAACGAGAGCCTGATATTTCCCCAGCTTATCATTTTGAAATCTCCTAAAAAATACTTTAAAAAATGCATTGCAACCAAACAGAATCTCACTAAACATAGGAGTTGTGTCTTCTTAAAGTTGCTACAATATTAAATTCTGCACTGAAAGAAATGTGAGGTTTTCATCCCTCCGATACCATTTCTTGAATAAAGAATCTCTGTCAGAACATTATGGAGCTTAGTTTATAAGAATATTGAAACGAAGCTTATTATTGAAACATATGTTTCTCACATATGTTTGTGCGACACATATTTTAAATCCAAAACCACCCATTTTGTGCTTAACTATCTGTTTTCTGTTGGAGATATTACATTTTATAAGATCAAACAAAATTCACAGTGAAGTACTTCCAAACTTTTTAATGTTTGAAATATGCAGTTTCTTACATAATGAGATAAAAAAAAATTCTTTGCGAGACTTAGTAAAATCTCTTTTATTTAAATAAAACTTTCAATTGCTTCTCCATTCATACTTTGCTGTAAGCAACTATTGATTACACGGCTTCACACTAGGAATATATAAAGTTACAGGTGATTCTATGAAGTGTTTTCAAAGTATTATTTCAGTGAATCTCATATATAATTGGGAATATCCTTTTACATAAGTGGTATATATTAGATTACTGTACTCTAGATCAGGGGTCTCCAACCTTAGCAACTTTAAGTCTGGAGGACTTCAACTCCCAGAATTCCCCAACCAGCAAAGCTGGCTGGGGAATTCTGGGAATTGAAGCCCACCAGGCTTAAAGTTGCCAAGGTTGGAGACCCCTGCCCTAGATGACTAATTTGAGTTCCAGTGGAAGGTACAATGTTGCAGGGTTCTCCTCCTTTCTCTGTGTCCAGGTCCTGTCAGCATTGACAGGGTAGAGTAGCTCAAGATCTCTGGAGGGTGGGGGACATCAGAGTTCTGAACATCTGTCTTACATAAGGCCACTGGGTGATGTTTGAGGTCAGATTATGATCATGCAGATGATACCAAATTATTCATCTTGATTTTGGATTAACCAGGCAATGTTGTCAAGGTCTTTTCGAAGTGTCTGAAGGTTGTGGGGATAGGATGGAGAGGAGCAGGCTAAAGCTTAATCTTCACTCGACCAAGTGGCTATGGGCTTTGGATCCCTTGTGGTTAGGGAAGTTTCATCCTTAATCCTGGGGGTTGCACTTTCTTTTTCAGTACTAGTGTGTAACTTGGAGGTCATTTTGGACTCAGAGCTATTATTTGAGGAGCATGTGGTAGCTGTAGTATTAAAAGCCTTTGCATTAACCCATCTTGTTGTTCCAACTGAGCACCTACAGAGACCTTTCATATATGAACTATTGCAATCCATTCTACATGGGGCTGCTCTGGAAATTTCAACTGTTCCAGCATGCCTTTGTCAGTCCCATCTGTAACGAAATGTGTGAATGACCTTGGAAAAAGAGGGGGAAAGATGCTGTCTAGGAAGCAATAGGACAAGAGAAGCAGGAGCTCAGTACCTTAATGGTCAGAGAAAGAAACTTAAAGAAGGGCCCACCAAAATTGATCAAGCAGTTAAAAGCAGTGGGAAGTTTATGCCTTCAGACTTACAAGATTTTGTTAATGTAGTCTTACAATGAAGTAGAATTAGTTCATCTAGTCCTGTTTCCTGTCTGGTTTAACTGGGAGGGCTGACATCTACAACAAACATCTTTGCTTCCTGAGCCACAGTAGTTATAAATAAGTTTCTGGGTTCAATTCAAGGTGTAGGTTATTAATTTTAAGTGATACAAGTCTTAATTATCTAAAAGGCCATCTGTTTTTCGTGGATCTTGACTGTATAATTTTTTCATGGTTTTTGGCTGTATAATTGGGCAGAGTTGGCATGTCCCAGGTCTCACCCATTAAACAATGACACCTGATGGGACCTAGGAAGCATATCTTCACCACTGTAGCTCTGGTCTCTGGAACACCATCCCCCTGAGATAGCCTAACCCCTATCATGGCCATATTTAAAAGAACCCTAAAAAGCAGGTCTTTTCCCAGGCTTTGTGTTAAAATGTGTGTGTGTGTGTGTGTGTGTGTGTGTGTGTGTCTGTGTTTGTGTGCGCATGTGTTTTAATGGTTCACTCTCCTACCAGACTTCTGGGTTTTGATTGTATTTTATTATTGTTTTTTACTATTTGTTGCCCAGAGTCATTGTAAAGTTGGGAAGCCTTCTAATTTTAATTAATTAATTAAATACACGTAAAGCAGCTTTTGGAGCTGGCAAGATTGACGGAGGAAAAATGGGTCCTTGAGATCTCCTGGATCCACATTTATACACCATGACAAGTAATCATCAATAACCAAGCACCACTGGGTATATATTTCTCCTTTTCAAATTTTATTCTGTTACTAATCCAAAATTTTCAAAAGAAGAGAATCTTTCTTGACAGAGAAACGCAAAAGATTAAATTGGCCAAGATGGGACCTGCACTATAATTAAAAAAACATAATAAAAGCCTCTGTATGAGACAGATGCTTCCATCTTAAGAGAGGCTGTACAGTATAAGAGACCTACTTTTGCCTTAGGAGTTGTAATTGCCTGTGGAATTACAAGCCATTTTGCCTGAGACCTTGGCTGGAGCCTGGAATAGGCGTGTGATGGGAGACCTGGACTGGATTGCTCCTATGCAGTCTCTCTCTGTGTGCTAAACTCAGGGTGCTCCTTGGTTTTCTGAAGAATTCCAAGGGATGAAAAACCAAGAGTGATGCATAGAGTATAACTGAAAAAAGTCAAAGAGTTAATCTGATCAAACATGAGTAAGAGTACATATTAAGGCCTACATTGTGATAAGGATGGTAAAAGTTTCTATTTCTCCACCCTTGCCACTTCCTGCTGGCCCTGTTTAGAGTGACCTGCTGTCTCTCATGGGGGCCTGCGCCTCAGGATCATTTCCAGGGCTGTGGTGAGGAGTTCTCATGCCATCTGGTAGACAAAGTCAGTTAGATTCCTTCAGAGGTGGATTCTGACTGGAAAAGTTCTAATGAGTTGCCCACAGAACAGTCTTTTGATATTATCTCAACTGAGTTTGATTCTGTTATGAGGAAGTAAACAATATCCTTTTGTTTGTTAATTCACCCACCCCTTTGTGAGATCCTGGCCCTCCTGGATTATTAAAGCAGCCTAAGAGGTGATCACAGAATGGGTTTATGTGATGTTTCAACTTCTTTGACAGTCAAAATGGTCCTATCAGCATTGAAGGAGGCAGTGATATGCCCCCTCAAAAGATAATTGCTGGACCTTTTCCTGTTGGAGAATTATCAGCCAATTTCCAATCTTCCCTTTCTGGTAAAGGTTGTGGAAAAGGGGGTTGGATAACAGCTACAGAAGTTCTTAGGAGAAATCTATTGACTGACAAATCAGCTTTTATGCAAGATGTTTGAATCTAACAAGGAGTTAAGTAGTAGGATACTTATTAGGTTCAGTAGCTAGGTCATCTTATTACCTAGGTACATGAGGCCTCAGTAAGGCTTTTCTACAAGTAATTAATATTTTGTAATGATGCAGCCAGATCTAGAATTAGCTACATTAGGGCAGTAGTGGGTTCCACTTACCTTTGCTACTGGTTCGGAACTGTGAGTTGTGGAGTTTCTGCACATGTGCAGAATCTTCTGCGCACGCGCAGAGCATCCGTGATGACGCCCGGGCAGATGAGTGGAGCCTCCCTCCGCCACCACTACCAGTTCGCCTGAATGGGGGTGAACTGGTAGAAACACACCACTGCATTAGGGTAATCAAGTTAAATATAATTGTAATAATATATGGGAATGACCTTGGGAGACTGGCAAAAAGATGCTGCCTAGGGAATGGTCAGATAAGAGGGATCATAACCCACAGCTGCATATTTGATAGAGCAAGAGGCTCAGGAGGTACCCTTCCTAAGTTATTGGGCTGTAAAGGTGATAGTGGGAGAATCGTACTTTCAGACTTGTAAAATTCTGTTAATGTAGCTTCACAATAAAGCAGAATTATCTTATCTGGTAGTGTTTCTAGCCTGGTTTACCTAGTAAGGCTGACAATAGTAGAGCAGGTAGCACAAATTTTGTTATATTTGTGGTCAGTTGTTACTAGGAAACGAAATGATTTTTGCTGATGGGGCACATGGTCTATATTATATTCATATCCCTTCTAATTTTAAGAACTTTCAGGAGGCATGCAACTGTTAATTTGATTTAATCAGTGAATCTACCATTTATTTCTGTCAATTTATGTGACTATATTTTTAAATCACAGAAGAATTTTGAATCACTAGAAATGAAAACAAAGAACATAATTTTTAAAAAGTGTACTGGTTCCAATAGGTTCACATTTTTTTCATAGTCATATATTTAATAATTGCCCCCATCTGCCATATTACTGCCAAGTTACAATCTGGTTAAAAAAACGTTTTGGTATCTGAGCGGAGAGGGAACCCAATGTTTTCAGCAGATGAAATGGCACTGGATTATCCCACGCTTATAAATAACATATCTTCTGAAGGAAGGGGAAGAATTTATACCTTGCCTTCCTCTTAACAGGAGACAGAGCCAAGATCACTAAAGTGTGATAATTTAGCTAATGGATTATCCAAAAGTGGACAACCCATTATAGATTAGAGACAGAATATTAATCAACTAAAAATTATTTAACCAGTTTACATCCTTGATGCCATGGTAATCATTATCCAGCCCTTCCTGTTAAATATAGTTCTTTTTCCATTCAAAGCCACTCTCAATGCATTGCTGCTGACACATCCCAAAACTTCTAAAACCTATGATTTAAGACCTCACCTGAAGTCAGGTTTGAAAAACTATTTTCAGTGATTGAAAACTAATCTCTTTGGGGCAGCCACTTAGAACAAGTTTCCATGGAGAAGCTGGTTCAAAAACCAGCAGTATGAAGAAGGTGGGCTTTATGTTTACCTTTTCCACACTGCCACACATGTGGGGTGCTCCCTGTAACCCTTATGTATCAGATGCTGCAGGACTCTGAATAAATTTGAAGCAATAAGACGTCCTGAAGGGTGCCAGGCTGGACATTCCTTTTACAAGTTATGACACAGGGATAACAGCGTCCTGAATTCTAACTTTTCCTTCCCTTGTCCTCTTCATCAAATAATATCCCCATTATTTAAAACAGCTATGACACACCTATCATTTTGCTTCATAGGTATAAAAAAATGAAACATTTGAACCTGATCCTAGCACTTATTCATAGGAAAGTAGTTGTATTCCTCCAAATTACAGGGACAAACAATTCATGAAATGTAAAGTAGGGTTTTTTGGACAGGAGACAACACCCTGCTTCATGGATCTTCTGCAGTGTTAATATCTAAGTTATTGTTTCTTTATAAAATTTGGGTTAAACTATGGAATTTCCTGATTTATGATGGGGTGAAAACCACCAATTAATTTTAAAAGAAGACTAGACAAATGGGTGAGAGATTAGCCTACTGATGGCTGTTAGTGTTGATAGCTGCATGCCTTACATACCAACAGTGGCTTCTGTCCATACATGTGAGTATACCAAATACACCCAACTGCTGCCGTGTAATTCTATGTGTCATAAAATGCTACATTGGATAAACTTTTGTCTGATCCAGCAGGGATGTTTTGATGCTTCTGATGATGATCTCACAGGATTTTCATGACAATCTATTCCATGGATCTCTCAGCACAAGGAGCAGATGGTCCAACCATCTGGATGTCTTTTACCATTTGATGGTGTTTCTTTTCAATATTTGCTAGCTAAATAGTTTATATATTTAAGGATTGTTTTATCAATGGGTTCTGCCTCCCTATTTTAATGAATGTGTCTTATTATGTAATGTTTTTACAATGTCATGAGCCATCCTCAGTGATGCAGGGTCAGGATAAACATCTGCATGCATAAATAAATAACCAACAAGAAAAGCTTTTGTCCAAATTCGTGGGGAGGGGAACTACCATTCTTTCACTACTAAGAACAATTTCTCATTTTTATGTTTTTTTAAAATGCCGAATCCATACTTAGAAATTCCACTCCACTCCACTCCATTCATTTCTTTTCTTCCACTAAAATTCCCATTAAGCTGATGCTCCAACTAAAGACCCAATTTTTTGATTGTATGTTACAGTGCTTGTAGACAATACTTGCTAAACTCCCAGCAGTACAATTTGGGAAGGCAGTGCACTCAATAAGTTGTCTCAGAGGATAATAAACTTATCTATAGGTTGAAAAAAAAAAGACAAGCAAAACAATTACTAGTAAGAACATTTTGCATTATTACTATGTCACTGCAATCCTCATCCTATTCAAATTCAGCCTCAACTATGGAAACTCCCTAGAATTTGGATCTATAATTTTGTCTCTTATTCCAACCTAATTCACAGAGTTGTTTTTCCGGGCATAAACTGAAGGGAATTTCTCATTCTCAAAATCATTGTTCCTAAGGAAAATTGAACAGCTCAATAAAATAAAATAAAATAAAATAAAATAAAATAATAAAATATGCAAACATTAAGCACAATCCCTGCTTTAAAAAAGGGCACATGTTCTTGACATAAACTGGGTTCACACAAGAGATGTAAGTTCAATGTGATAGTCATTCCTTCTTTTGAATCTCTATTTTGGAAAAGTTTCCTGAATGTTATTAACAATAAGCTCTACAAATGCCCATTCCTGTAGTTTTTATGGTATGTAACATATTTCTACTTGCAAAAATCAGCAGTTTTATATTTGAATTCTCTCAGAACTTATGGATGGACAAATCTGAACTTTGTCTGCTTGTTTTTGATTTATAAGTAGCAGCTAAGCTTTTAGATATGTAGACTAACTCTTAGAATTCGGAGCAATAGAGATGCTGGCCATGAAATCATAGGAGCTAATGTCCACCTCTATGGAGAGTACTCAATCTGGATGTCACAGGTTGCTTCTTTTAATAAAGGCCCATCCTTCTAATACTGAACATGGCTGCCTTAAGCACTCCGCTTAAAAATAACACTTCAAATATTCTTACCTGAATAGAGTTATAACAATGGAACACCAAGGTACATTCTTAACTGTTCATACCACTAAATTCTGCACCAGCTGTAGCTTCCAAATGCTCCTCAACAACAGCACCGTATGCAGTGCACTGCAGTAATCAACTTAGGAAATAACTAAAGTGCAAGTCACAGTGAGCACAGTTTCTCAGTCCAAGAAAAGTGCAACTGGCACACAAGGCAAATAGTGCAAAAGTCATGATTGTCACTTGTTCCTCAAAAAAGGGCTGCAAGTCCAGGAGGACCCTAGGCTCACATAGCTGTGACTGTTACAACATCCCTACTACAGCCATGTGATTGCAATTTGGGTAATTGACAACCAGCTTGCAATTACATTGTAGCATCCTGTGGTCATGTGATCACCATTTATAACCTTTACTACTGCCTTCCATCAAGCAAAGTCAATGTGGAAGTCAGTAACTACCATTGTAAATTGTTGCTGTCAGATGTAAACAACCAGATCCAGATGTGAAGAGTTCAATTAGCTACTTTATTGCTCATACTAATTACACAGAAATCTTCCCAGACTAGCAGTCTGCATCTGGGCCAGATTAGATAAGGATCCACAGCATTCAAAGGGGGTGGGGGATGTCAGACCATGCCCTCTTATGCCTACATAATGACTCCAGATGAATTCCTCGCTTTACTTCTTTCTCTGGCTTGGGGTCTCTCCAACACTGCAGTCATTTGATGTTGCACCTTATGACTGCACTGCTTAGCAAATGAATTCCTGGTCCCATTTATGTTGGTAAGAGAGAACAACCTGTATTACTTCCTCCCACTCCCACCAGAATTAATCCACAAGCACAATTGATACTGTTTTGGTCTTATAACCTTGTCTGAAACCAGACTGACAAGGGTCCAGATAATGATAGCCATTTCTTCTCAACTGTAATCAAAATGGGTATTTATTCAGTCTTTGTGTGGTAAAATGTAGTCACCCATTATGACAATAGATTTTTTTTTTACTTCTTAATTTTATTCTTAGAAGAACACATGGAGAACATTGGCCTGGAGAATAGTAACAGATCTCCTATATTGATTATTGTTTGATTCTTCCACTGTTACCACAGTTGAATCTTCCTCTACAGAAGTTTCTAATTAAGTTCATAGAATGACAGTTCTTTCAGAATGCAGAGTAGAAGCTCCTTTCCTTTCTATAGTGCATAGCCATGCAAGTCTTTTTATTGAAGTCCACTCTTGATTTTTCAATAGCATACTATTGGGGGACTCAGTACTTCAAGTGGGTAGGATTTCATTATTTATATATAATTATCCTTCAATGTTTCTGTTTGGTCACAATTCAGCAGAAGCAGCATACCTCAAATGAAAAGAGTACATCTTGGTTTAACCTGGAGCAGTATGTGGCAGCAGCATGATGTGGCAGCATGGTGGCTCAATAGTTAAGTCGCTGGGCTTGTTGGATAGAACGTTGACAGTCCCAGGTTCGATATGCAAGCATTGCATGATGGGGTGAGCTGTTATTCCTGCCTCATCTCCTATCAATTTAGCAATTCGAAACATGCAAATGCAAGTAGATAAATAGGTACCACTTCGGTGGGGAAGTAACAATGCTCCATGATGTGCTGCTGGCTACATGACCACAGAAATGTCTTCCGACAACGCTGGCTCAACAGCCTCGAAATAGAGATGAACAGAGGTGGAATTCAGCCAGTTTGCACCACTTCGGGAGAACCGGTTGTTAACTTTCTGAGCAGTTTGGAAAACTGGTTGTTGGAAGAAATCATTAGGGCAGAGAACAGGTTGTTAAATTACTTGAATCCCACCACTGGAGATGAGCATTGCCCCTAATAGTCTGTAATGGCTAATGGAGTGAAATCTACAGAGATTCCTTTACCCTTTTTAAAGTATGTGATTCAATGATTTCCAGTTATACTCCTGCTGGTGTTTATATATGGCTGTATGTGGCTCTGAAAAGGAAAATATTTGCAGCTCAGTGTGGAAATGAAGGTTCCTTGGTCTCTTTGAGCTTGTTTGGGTTTCCCACCCCAATCATTTCATTACCCAAACTAGGTAACATCATCAGTGCTGGTAGAGAGTGAGTTTGCGCTCAATGTATATTCTAGTGCCTTTTCCTTTCACTGTTGGTGGGAATGGTCTTGGTGGTTCTTTGATTGGACTGTATACGTTTTTTTCAGTAGTTTGAGCTGATTTTTTGGAAAAATCCAAAGATACTGGGTGCGGTTATTTTGCAAGTGGGAAGAAGTGATATGACAAAAGTGTTATGGCAGAAGTGTTAAAAAGCTAATGTGATAATGAGAAATTGCAAATGCCCGGCATTTTGTATATTTATACTTTGCTTTAAAGTTTATCAAAAAGGGAAGTACTGTAAATAATTTAGCACTGACGTTAATCTGGTCCTTAAAATGCACTGAGAAAGTGATATATTTGAAGCATCTTCAACAGCCAATTGGATGAAAAGTCTGGGTGCAAGGGAAATGAAAAAGTGAAGGAATTATGAAGACCAAAGCAATGCCAATAGTTAAGCCCACTCAGATATTTCATATTGTTAAGCTATGTTGGACTACTTACTCTCATCAACTTCAAGATCAGGGCCAAATGCTATAGATTGTGCCAAGTTGACTAGTCCATATGATATGATAACATATTTCAGTCTGCTATTAGAAGCAATCTGCAAACCTGTTCACTTATGTTACTGTTTCAATTGGTAGAAGAGCTAATAGGATTATATTACAAGAAGATGTCTTCAAGATAATTATTAATAGGTATAGAGAAGAACAAAATTATGGATAAATAAACTAGTTATAAATATTTTTCTATTCATTAGAGTTTTCAAAAGGTTGGCTAATCTTCAGTACTTTGTGTCAAAATCTTGTATCGTTACTGATCTTCTTTAAAAATTTATGCCTATATGTAGGCTTTTTTTATAGATTTTTAGATTTACAGTGTTACTAATAAGGATTTCTTAGAAACAGCCTCTAGGCTGGATTAGGTAACATGATGGAGAGATATAATTAAATCTCGCATCTATATTTTAGCAAATATTAACCACAGGGGAGCCTATTCAGACTGGAACCCTTTGCTGGGTTACCAATTAAAATCTGAATCAGTTGGACAGAGGTTATTGGCAAGAAACCTTGTAGACATTCAGATAGCAGAGCGAAGTTATGAAGTAACAGCATTCAGAAGGTCAGTTCAAATTCTAACATCTCCACTCACTACCAGAAAAGATCCTGCCTGAATCCTGAATAGTCCTGCGTCAGGATGATAAATAAGCCAAGCATCTTGCTTTTGGCAGAAACACCATGATAAAAAATAACAGTGAAGCCATAATAAACTTGAGCTCAGACCCCTCTCTCTGATCTAGATCATCACAACCCCCTCTCTTTGTCTCCCCTTCATCTCTTATCAGATCTTGCAGTTAACAGGTGCAGTTTGAACCCCAGGCTCCAAGCATTTTTAGCCAACCACAAAGAGCCAAAAAGAAGTGAAAGTGTCCTGTCACAGTCTGCCAAAGGACCTGCAGGGTGAGAAAACTTCAATTTGTCATTGGTTCAGACAGATGGAAAGTCAAGAAAAGAGGGTATCAAGCAGTCTTGGCCATATATAGAGAAATGGAATGAAAGAGCCAAGTGGAGGGGAAACCGTCAAATGTTCTAAGTATTAAACTTTAAAACAAAGAGAAGAACTACAAAAAGGAGGAAGTCTTTCCAGCCTCTTGGAGATAAACCAGCAGTGTAGATTTCTATACTAACCAGCATCCTATCTTCACCCAGTCCTGCCCTCAAAAATCAACTGCCATGGAAGATGAGGTCCAATTAAACAGTTTCTTAGGAAGAACTTCTCTAAGAACTTCTCCCTTTTCTTTTGCACTTCCCTCTTTAGATTACAATTTTAGGCATCTATTTTAAAGATTGTTTAAACATTTCATTTAAGATAGTAAAATGAGCAATCTAACAGTGATTGATTCTTGATTCTCATGTTGTAATTCACTTAAGAAGTTAAAAGGGTGCAGGCTGAGTGGATTGCCTGTGAAGAGGTAGAATGTAACAGATTTGAGTGAACTATGTTTATTATCTTGGGGCTGAACAAGAAGGCATGTTGTGATGGCTACGTTGGGGTTAGGATTAATACAGAGTCTAAATTACTTTTATCTTTGAGCAAAATTGTAGGAATGTCATGGTGATTATTCTGGAGCCTGTTTTGGTAAGTCATCTTGGGTTCTATCTTCCCAGCAGGAATGATCCATGGTGTTTGGGTTCTACAACTGGTACAGCACTTCCAGCTTTCTACAGCTGATTCTGAGAGAGACATGCCTGGAAGGTGAAGCTGACTTATAGACCTAAGATGCTAAATTTGGGGAGTCCACAAAGATATTCCTGTCTGTAGGACTAGCTGATACCCCAACATGGACACTCAGATCTGGGTGAATGTCAAGTATGACTGGACACCCCAAAAGACCAATTTGGACATTTCACCAATACTGGGTTAGATGGATCAATAGTCTTATTCAGTAGTAATCAAATTCTTTTCTTTCTAAAGCTACAATACTACCGTATTGAGAGAACAGAGCTAATTTTTGCATGTCTGTTGAGAAATAAATTTTACTGTCTTAAATGAAATTTACTCCCAAGTAACTGGAGGTAAGATTGCAACATATATATTCTAACTTTAGATGAAGAAAATTGTTCAGAAGGAAATACCTGGATAGTGTTTCTGTCCTTGCATTATTGATATACAATTAAAACATGATGTTCATAGAATATTAATGCTAGTAGATATTTCTATCAAATTCAGATTTGTATAAACATATAAGAAAGGAATAAGAATTGCAACAATCTCTCTTAGGGATATAACTTGGAATCCATTTGTTCAAGCATTCAATTAACTGCTAAGAAATAAGCTGGTCTCCCTTAGCTATTGAGGGAAAATTATCTAATTTCCTTGTTTCACAAGATAGTTGTAACAATTCCCCAAGGTGAAAGATTTGTCATACTCCCAATTCTGTGGTATTGCCCTAAATGCAAAAATAGGAGGTGTTCAGCAAGTCAGCATATGTCATACTCTTTGTTATTATAAAGCAGAAATGCCCTCCTTCTTGCGAACTGGCCAAAAATGAGTGCTCTCCTCCAAATATCTAGTATGCTTGTAACTATCCATCCTTAACATGGCAAAAAAACAACAACCTATGCTAGCATTAAAATTGCTTTCTCTATTGCCTGTTTCTTATTCTACCCCCAACATTTCTGTACCTAGTCACCGCCAGCTAACTAATGATTCCAAGATAATGGAAAATCTTGGGGCTGCCCTTGGATGGTGCTGGAATAAGGGGGAAATACTCTTTTAAATTATACAACAAGGACAACTTAACTGCACTGATGAGCTGCAGATAAGATGATTTTAGTGACAGGCAACAGAAAAAAGAAAAAATGCCAAGGCAAGTTTGTGCTACAGTTAAGTCAAATAAGGAAAGGCACTATGTATTCCTATCCTATAATGAATTTACACAAGAACTCGTGGACAATTTAGTTCCAGTTCAGAGGATATGCCTGGAGTAACTGGAAGATCATATTTAAGCCAGTTTGTATAGCAGTAGAAGCCATAAACTGCCAAGCTGGTAGAACATATTTGCTGTACAGTGCTCCAAAATAAGGTGCTAGGGCTTATGCAACTATTCACTACAAACCTTTAAAGATGACTATACCAATTATTCTGAGTGCTTCTGGTAGTTTCTTCTTACAACAGTCAGTCTGCCAAAAAAGGCTAAATAAATCACTCCATTACAAGAACCCATTACATTTATAAAGGAAAAAGGTTCAGATAGATTTTTAAGGGAAGGAGGATAACACTGCACAAGAACCCAGCACTGCAAGTTTAGACAAAAAGATGGGAGGGAAAATGAGATATTTTTCTCTTTCTTCTACATAAATGGAAGATAATAGATCCATTACATCATAAACTTGTTTAATACACAGCCAACAGGAAGGAAGAGGACCTGCAGCAAAACTGACAAGATAGGGGATATGTTTGGTAAGGAACAGGCAAAATATTTAGCATATCATTTGAGACAGTCCTTAAAAAGGAAGAATAAAGAGAGAATCAGCAATAACAGAAGTAAATAATCTGTCTTTTCCATAGTCGGCCATAATAGATTAGTTTCATTAGTAGTAATTTTATGCATTTCTTCCTTTGTCCTGGACTCCTATTTGTGTCTTACAAGCTTCCTGCTGATATTAGTGAAAGGACTGCAGTAGTCTGAAGTTTTCCAATTCATTGCCCTCAAAAACAAACATATAGACCAGGGGTATCAAACTCACAGCACCACGGCAGCGTCACATGACATATCGAGACGTCCCCCCCTTGGCTAAACCAGGAGTGGGCATGGCCAGCGTGTGACGCATCTGGCCCGCAGGCCGCGAGGTTGACAGCCCTGATATAAACCATCAAGTAAACCCAACAAACTAACTTTAGTAACCTTTCTGATAGAAAAAAAATGTGCCAATTCAGGATCCTACATCACTGGCATAGGCAGAAATTTTAGTGACTGGGGTCAAAGAGTACAAATGTATTTGTGGATATTGATTAATATAAAATGAAATAGTAAGAATTTAAATCCACTTTTATGTGGAAGTAAATTCAACAGTAATCACTTTTGAAAAATCACAAAAAGGTTTACGCAGCAGACATTCAGCCACCTTCATTGTAAGCACAGAAGCTTACATAGTTAAAAGGGAATGGTGGGTTCATTACCAATTTTCATATCATCTTATGCCCTCAGAGAACAGTTTGTCCTATTCTTTAAGTATCTGAAGGTCATTTCACATAAGATGTTTTCCTCATTAGGTTATGTAACAGTGCAGATTTTTAAAATGAGGAGCAATATATAAATGCTTTAAATAGATAAGTTCAAAACCATGTACTTATGACAATATTTCAAGTGTTTATTTTATTAGGTGGATACACCCAATGAGAAAACGCCCCTATTATCAGATCCATAGAACCATAATTGGAAGAGATCATTTAAGGTTTGGTGCAGAACTCCAAATGAAAGCATCCACTGGCAGGCTGTCATTGTTTAGCCTATAAACAATGAACATATCCATGCACACCTGTGTAGGGAAAGTAAAGTGACATTTGTCCGGTGATGCATATACAGTAAACACGTCACTGCCAACTTCCTCTAATTATGTCAATAAAAATCATAACCCTCTCTTAATAAAGTTTCTATGTTTTAAAGAAGCAACTCAGTCTGCCGTAGCTCTTACCAAAATGCAAGACACTTATTTTTACAAGTTTCAAAAAACAAAACAGCTGGGGCAGTCTCTGAAATTAGGATGAAGCAAACTCTCACAAAAGAGCATATAACACTTTGCCACATTTTGGCAGGCCTTAATGAATGACTAATAGTGAACTTAGGATAGTTTTTTCCTTCTGATTTTTTTTTAAAACTGATTTCGGAAAAGCGCAATTCCACATCCTCAGTTTCAAAATAGTATTTCAAAACAAACACCTTCCACAAGGCATAGGCTTTTTGATATTTGGGTAATTTGGTCACTCTGCTGACCACTGCTCTCTCCGTAAGTCCGTCAAGCTCTCCAGCGCACAACCATCAACTCTAGTGCAAACTCCTTCTATAGATTTCTGATTCAGTTATTTCTATGCATTGGCTGGATTTCCATGCAATCCATACCTCAACTTTATTCTGTTCTTGGAGTCTGCTCTATCTGTATGCCGGGTTTTTTTTTTCCTTGAGCTGTAATGCTAAGAGCTGCCATGCCCCAGACAAGTCTATCCCTCAAGTAATCAGTGTCATTCTTGCTTTACCCAATGCCATAATCAGATCTAGTATCTTGAGTCTCACATTCTGCCTCTCTAGTGGCTCAGCCTCATCTTATTCCCTTGCCGCTCACATACTGCTAGCTTAGCCTTGCAACCCCTTCCCCAGGAAGTCTTGTCAATGTTGTATCTTCTGGGGAGTGGGGGTGACATTAACCACATATCATCCAACTCTCAAGCGCTCCAGTTCCTCCTACGGTATTTCCCTTCCTATTCTTGTCTTCAGCAAGGAGACAGCAACCCGAGGCTCTCCAGGTACAGAATAACCCTCCTTACCTCTGACAATGCCAGGGCTGGCTGGCGCTTACCGGAGTTGCAGTCCAAAGAGCCTGGGCTCTGGAGAATAACAGCAGGCTGCTTATCCCTTGTCTTAAACGCACATTCCATACTTTCGGTCTTCTCCGATTAGCACCACATACGTTCCGACGTACACCCCCCCCCCCAAAACCTAGCCGTGACACGTGACCAGCGCGGACCCCCCAACCCTCCAGTATTCCTCGGCTTTTTTCCCCCCCCCCCCCCCTTTCCTCCCTGCAGGTAAAAACCCCCCCCCCCCCCGATCCCCACCCCCCGGCCCCCCCCCCCCCCCACTCCGCCCCGCCGACACACAAGCGCATATCGTGGGGACTCTCCGCATCCCCCGCTTCTTACTCCGAAATCCCTCCAACTGTACACCCACACACACGCGCAACGCACAACCGCAGAGCTTCGCCACTCCGCCCCACCCGCCAAGGAGGCAGTTAGCCCCCTTGTCTCACCTGTGCTCCGGCCGCAGCTGGAGGTCTACCTCTCGGCCCACACGCCGCTCGACCCAGATCCGCTCCTCTGCCGCTCACAACCCGAGCCGGTGCGGAGTGAGCGGCGGCCCGTCAAGGCGAAGCCGCAGCTGGGCAACCGGTATGAAAACCCTCGAGCACTCTGAGGCGCCATCTAGCGGGCTCCTGCGGCAACGGCGGCTGCCCTCCGAAGGCTAGCGGCGAACCTTAAAGAAGGTCCCGAGCTTCCGGGTCGTTGATTCGGAGGAGACTTCATTAGAGTTAGGCATTTTTTTCCCCTCTCTGCTTTGTTTTATTCCAACAATTTTTACGCCGCCCAATAGAAAGGGGTTTGGGCGGTGTACAATGTCAAAGGAGCATCACTATCGCCTCCATTAAATTAAATCATAAATACATTTTAAAACAAACCGCCCAATTGCCCCCTAGCATAAAACTGTTTTAAAAGGAAGCGTTTTAGCACTTGCTTCGATGCTAGGAGACAGGAGCAATGTGTTTAGGTTGTACTACTATATAGGCAACCACTGAGAAGGTGTTGGAAGAAATATCCTTCTGGGTTCAGCTCCAAGTGGGGAAAAAGACACTGAAAACATGGAAACAGCTTGGAAAGATGGTTTAATGGTGGACAGGATCACATGGTTCGAGTTCCTGAAAGAAAAGGGTCGAGATACAGCGAGTCCCTGGGTTTTATGCCCTCTCTGGCTTTGAACTTCCTGGGGCCCAGAAAGAGTATCCAGATTGGTT
This sequence comes from Ptyas mucosa, assembly GCA_012654045.1. Taxonomy (NCBI): domain Eukaryota; kingdom Metazoa; phylum Chordata; class Lepidosauria; order Squamata; family Colubridae; genus Ptyas; species Ptyas mucosa. The sequence continues at coordinate 10,759,715 of WNWU01000032.1, read as the reverse complement.
GTCAGACTCCCAGGGGGTGGGGGGTCTTAGCTAGCCTTGCTGGCTGATGTAATCTTCCCAGGTGCAATGTGGTGAGTTTCTGTTGCTAGATGGGTCCTATTGTGTTGCAGATGATGGTCTATTGACAAAGATGGGAGGGAATTGAGTTTCTGCCTCTGGCCCATTGATGGCGGGGTGGGGTGGGCAAGAAAGTGGGAACTGCTTCGTCTTTAAAACATGCTTCTCCATTTCTCATCCAGGGAAACATAATATTCTGCCTTTTTAATATTTCCTAAAATATTTCATTCTTCTAGGAAAGGAGTGAGTGCTAACTTCCTACACCACAATCTGTTACGTGAGGGAGAGCTGTGCCATATATGGGTTTAAAGGTAATCTGTAGTGTTTTCAAGGGTGTTTCATAGGTGTGTAGGGATTTTCTATACTTGTGGTTTTCCCGTTAAATAGTCTGGTCCAGTGGTGAAATCCATTTTTTTTTACTACCGGTTCTGTGGGCGTGGTAGGGGAAGGATATTGCAAAATCCCTATTCCTTCCCCACTCCTGGGGGAAGGATATTGCAAAATCTCCATTCCCACCTCACTCTGGGGCCAACCAGAGGTGGTATGTGCCAGTTCTCTGAACTGCTCAAAATTTCTACTACTGGTTCTCCAGAACCTTTCAGAATCTGCTGGATTTCACCCCTGGTCTGGTCACTATTATTCGTTTGTTTAAATTTATTGGCTGCCCATCACTACATTCTGTATCAAGTGTAGCTTCTGAATCAGCTTCAAAAGCAGCCCTATACAAAGTTGGAGTTACGATTTCAGTTGTCCAGTTATGTATTGATCAGGGCATGGATTAATATACTCCTATCTTCTAATTCAAGGGATGCGTTGGCTCAGTGGCTAAGATGCTGAACTTGTTGATTGAAAGGTTGGCAGTTCAGTGGTTCGAATCCCTAGAGCCGCATAACGGGGTGAGCTCCCATTACTTGTCCCAGCTTCTGCCACCCTAGCAGTTCAAAAGCATGTAAAAAATGCAAGTACAAAAATAGGGACCACCTTTGGTGGGAAGATAGCAGCGTTCCGTGGGCCTTTGGCGTTTAGTCATGCCAGCTACATGACCATGGAGACGTCTTCGGACAGCACTGGCTCTTCGGCTTTGAAACGGAGACGAGCACCGCCCCCTAGAGTCAGGAACGACTAGCATGTATGTGCAAGGGGAACCTTTACCTTATCTTCTAATTTGGATAAGGCCATAACTGATGAACAAGCCAAAGCTCTTAGCCCTAGAACCTCTTTCTAGTGCCACAATTCACTTCAGGAAGATACAAAGTAAATTATTTTAAATAAAATAATTAAAAATTATAATTACAAACCTTCTGAATATGTTAAGAGCTCACAATTCTTAATCCACAAAAAAGATCCTCAAAGTCAATTGAGCTCAAAGTGATTCTATAAAGTACTGTAGACACTCTAGGAGTGCTGGAGCAGAGGATTACCAGTATATGATTTGTGTGCTGAGCTCTGTGCCATATGCACTGAGATCCAAAGGTGCAGATTCAAAATCACTTGCAGCAGATTAATTCCCCCATTTACCAGATGTTAATGATTTCATGTTCAGAAGGGGATTTTCCATCCACCCACACATTTGCAACACAACAGAAGGTAAGACATTATGGCGAAAGACCAGGTCATCATAAAATGCAGGCAGGCATTTTTGAATATAGGTAGTCCTTGATTTACAAGAGTTCATTTAGTGACTGTTCAAAGTTGCGACGACACTGGAAAAAGTGACTTAAGACTATTTTTTACACTTATGACTATTGCAACATCCCTATAATCATGTGATCAAAATTAATATGCTTGAAAACTGGCTCATATTTATGACGGTTGCAGAGTCCCAGGGTCACGTGATTTCCTTTTGCGACCTTCTGACAAGCAAAATCAATGGGGAAGGTAGATTTGCTTAACAACCATGTTACTAACTCAACAACTACAGTGACTCCCTTAACAACTGTGGCAAGAAAGGTCGTAAAATGCAGCAAAATTCACTTAACAACTGTTTCGCTTAGCAATATAAATTTTGGGCTCAATTGTGGTGATAAACTGAGGATTAACTATAATGAGAGATGTTCTATCAATCTTTGTTTGGAGGTTCTAACAGAGGAGTGCAGCTATCATATACCCTTGACCGAAGATCGGTACACTCCTTCTATCTGGGATGGTCGTCCTCTTCCACTGAGCGCGCAGCTTCGGGAGGGACGCACATGGAACGCTGAGGGAGGAAGGGGACACCCGCCTAGCTAGCCAGATCAGCCAAATCAACCCTGGAGATCAGTGGGGTGACAGATGTCGCAGCCAGATCGCCCTCACGTTCTGTGAGTTATACAGCGTATGTAGGTCAATATATATTCTCCCCTTACTAGAGAGATTGCCAGGGAGGACAGATTATTTTTATGTAGGCTTTCTCCTCCAAGACTCAAACCCGGCTATCACGCGTGCAATGGCAAAATTCCGGGTCGCTGCAATGTCCACAAGAAAAAAATTGGTTACAGAATTATAGATGTCAACTGGTGCCAATTGTTTGGAGATATTTATAACAATTATTGGAAAAATACATTTACTCACATACTTATCGGCTCCCCACTCATGTAAATTAGGGAGTGACCCTAATGTTTTGAGATCATGTATTTTCATAACAGGGATGTTATTATTCACCATTAATGTCAGTATTATTTTTAATTCATTGTACGTCTATTGCTGGTCGATGACCATAATAAAGTATTTATTCTATTCTATTCAAAAAAAATTTCTGGATCTAGGTTTCTTTAGGTGTATTGGAGTACATTATCCTATTACATTGGGTAGTCATAATATATACAGTATGGGAACACTAGGCCACAAAAAAGGCGTTCGGGGGGGGGTGTCACAGGAGGCCTGGGTCACACTTGTGGTTAATTTAGCTTCTGAAGATTGTATTATAAAAGGCAACTCTGAGCAAAGAGCAAGTCAAGGGGTGACATTTTTCATCAGAAAATTGAAAGAAAGCATTAAACCTCTTGCTCCCTTCTGCACAAAATTAAAGTACTTGGAAGCCTAGAATTCACATAGTGTACTTGACTTATTTGTGTGCAGAAAGGAAGTGGGTGAGTTTTGGCAGAGGTAGAACTGCTACCAACGCACATCACAGTACCTGGAAAACCAGAAATCACACCATCAGCTTTTGGATGCATTCTTTAAGAAATTAACTCTTTGATGTATATGAAGCTGCATATTCTTGTTCAGAACTTTATAATTACATTTTACCCTCAAGAGAAACAGTGCTTCAACTGTATTTTTTCCCCAATTAAACCAATGGCTTTTCCAAACAGAAGGCTACATGTCATTCCCTCTGTCTTCAGCAATGATCTTCAACAAAATTTTGGCAGGGAAGAGGCAGTGCTCTGCATCTGGAAGGTGTCTAGGATTTTCTGATTCACCTTCCTGACTGTTCTGCAGAATATGAAGTCATTGACTGTATTGCACAACACAACGAACTAGCCAACTACATTTTACTCAAGTGATGATGGTTGGGGTGTGTGTGTGTTAATTTAATTTATATCCAATGGCGCTTAAATTTCTGCCCCAAGGGCACTTAAAGTAGTAAACAATTGAAATGTTAAATGTAAACAGTTAAACACAGATTAAAGGAAGTAAAATGACTATTAATTCAAACTGAGAAACTTTCGCTAAAGAGGAGGATATTGAGTTCTTTAAAAGAGGGTCAAGCGAATGCAGTTTGTGTGCTTTAGGATGATCAGATTTCCAAAAATAAACTCCCCAGCACATATGGATGTACATATAGAAAAGTATGTATTTGTTGATGTTATTCTACAATTCAAGTGCCAACAGGGCTGAGGAAAAATATTACTCATCCACCAAAACTATTGAAACTTAAGGTTTGGGAAAGCTTCTGTATAACGAAGCACCTTTCAGTAATTCCAAATACTTCCTGTCATTGAGTGGTCACATTGCATGGCAAATGATTTCAGGTCAGATCAAACTAACAGATGACTAATAAGCAACAAAGGCTCTATTTTTCAGGCAGGAAATGAAGAACTGAGTAGGTCTTTTTTTTCTACAGGTAATCTGGAAAATCCTAATCGGCCACAATGGCTAAACAGGCAGTTGTTAGGTGAGGTATGCCTGAATTTATGATCTTTCGTGCCACCATTGTTAGTTGAGTAATTGCAGTTGTGTATCCAGCTTCCCCTATTGACTTTGCTTATTGGCTCCTGGAGAGTGAATTGTATTGAGTTGAATACTTTATTTGGCCTGGTGTGATTATAATCTCAGTGTACATACAAAGCAACAGAATGATGATGAAGATGATGATGATGATGATGATGATAATACCAATAAGAGGGGAGAGTGAGAAAGTTATTAAAATAATAATACTAAAGCCATGTGGTAGTATGGGTAAATACACATAGACATTCAACAGCACTGCGAGAATTAGGTGTTCAGCAAGAGTGATGGCCTGAGGGGGGAAAAGAGTATCTGTATCCAGTTGCTTTGGCTACAATGCTCTGTAGCACCATCCCAAGGCAGTTTATGTCTAGGATGTGAGGGGTCTGCAGATATCTTCTCAGCCCTCCTTTTGACCCACCCCATATACAGGTCTTCTGTGGAAGGCAGGCTAGTTGTCATTGTTCTTTTCGCAGTCTTCACTATCTGTTTGTACCTGTCCTGCTTGGTTGCTGTATCAAACCAGATAGTTATAGAAGTACAAATGACAAGATTCAATAAGTCCTTTGTAAAAGTGTATCAACAGCTCCCTGGGCAGTCTGAACTTCTTGAGTTGATGCAGGAAGAGCTTTGTTGTGCCTTTTTAATGATGGTTCTAATGTTAAGTGTCTGTTTCAAGTCTTGGGGGATTATAGAACCCCAAAATTTGAAGGATTCTACTGCTGATACAGTGCTGTCAAATATGGTAAGAGGTGGTTAAAATAGAAGGGTTCCTCCAAAAATCCACTCTCATCTCAATCCACAGTTTTAAGAGTATTCAGCTCTAGATTGTTATGGCTGCACAGGGCCAATTGTTCAACTTCATGTCTAGCTGCAGACTCATCACCATTTCAGATGAGGCCAGTGAATCATCTGCAAACTCCAGAACTTTGACAGAGGTTCCCTTGAGGTGCAGTCACTGGTATAGAGAGAAAAGAGCAACCAAGAGAGCACACAGCCCTGAGGAGAGTCTGTGCTTATTGCCCGGGTACTAGATGTAATTTTCCCTAGCCTCACCTGTTGCTCCTTATCTGTCAAAAAATTGAGTATCCTCCTAAAAGTATGAGTAGGCACAGTAAGCTGGATCAATTTAGAGTAGAGAATTTCTGGAATGATGGTATTGAACACTGAGTCCATAAAAAGGACCCGTGCATAGGTCCCCGGTGATTCAAAATGTTGCAGAATGTAGTCTAATGACATAGTGACAGCATCATCTGCCAACCTCTTTGCTCAGTAGGCAAACTGCAAGCGGTTTAAGAGTGGACCTGAGCAGATTTCCCCAGCACTGCATGTGAGGGAACATATGCATCTGTCATTCAAAGATGGTTGCATAGCTGTTGCATTCATATATCTGCAAATTTTATCGTTCTGGCTGGGAGAACTCAAACAGCAAAGCACAAAACAGGAAGTAAGATTAAACAATCAGCATGCAGAACGCGCCTCTCCACACAATGTACAGTTGAGATTTGGGAGGTGTTTGCATCAGCCCGTCTGTGGCCATCTGCAACTTTTGCATACCCCTTCACAGTTTAGGTATGTGACAACCACTATGGGAAGTTGCGGGCAACTTTATAATCTTCTGGTTTCTAGCTTGGTGCCTATAACCACTACAGCAACTTATTTTCTAGCTAAACTTATTCTGCTATATAGTAACAGAGAGACAAAATATCTGTCTTAAATTTCTTCATTCCTGTTTTATGTGGAATGGAAATCAGAAAGTTTGGGCAAAAGAGCTATCTGCTGCACGGTGGGGAGCAGAGGCAAATGATGTTGATTGCATTGCATCATGATGTCACATGTAAGTGATGTATTTGTGTCAGACATTTTAACACAATTACGTACTTGCATCATTTGACTCATGACATCATTACATGTATGCTCTCATTTTGCCATAAATGTGGTTTGTCACAAACACTGCAAGTAAATCATGCTTTCTGATGAGACAAGACCAGTATTGTAGAACAGGAGGTCCCGCCATTAGAATAATATTGCAAAAATAACTAAAGAAGCTAATCTCTGCCTCAGAAGTTCTGCATCGCAGACGACAATGCTTGATGTAGTCAGGCACGTAAATTAATTGCGCATGAAAATCCCTTTATGTAAAAACCAGTTTGTTTTCTTGAACTAAAAAAAAAAAATCCTCCTGCAGGCCAATAGTCAGACAGCTGTATAGAAGCCAGCTAATAACAAAATTACCTGGCTGCCTTCCTGAAGCTGGGTAAGTTTTTTTTACCCCTATCTGTGAATGTTACACATTAGGATTTATTCTACTGGAAAAGAACACTGTGGATGTTCTAAAGCAATCAAACAAATAAATAGCATGTGACACAGAATATCTTCACAGTATACCCCCAAAATAAATAGCAATGTTTCCCAAGGGAGGGGGGATTTCACAGTTTGTGTACTGTCCTTAGATCACAGCCAGCTAGATTCTGATAGTCACAGAATCACAAATTCTCAGAGGAAAGACAATCTGCAAAGGAGGCCCTTTCATGAATTCAGTGAAATCCACGACGATTTTGATATTGTTCCTTCAGTGTCTCTACTTATTTCCAGATATATTTATCTTGCTAAAATTACAGTACTCAGATTGACTGAGTTACATATATGAAAATGTATGCAAAATTTAGTTTAGTAGTCCAAACTGGCTTCAGAAGGATTCACATTTAGGGGTTGTGGATAAATTACAGGCAAAATATTGTTGCATAATGGAAATACATTTCTGCTGTCAAGTCAGAGTGTTATCAATTTATTTCAATGAGTTGTTTTTTTAAAAAAAGTCTTAAACCAGTTAATTGGCAAAAGTGCCGAAGAGTTTGATTGCAAGCAATTTACAAAGTAAATGGGAAAAAACAGTATATTGCTAGGTATTTTCCAAATCCAGTAGCTCAATAGCTAGGGAGGGTTTATATCAGATGAGGTCAAAAGATGTCATTTTTTATCATTTGGGGGGAAATGGACACAGTTATATAGAGCAAATGCCACTAATACAGAGGACATTAGACATGCATGGAGCTTCAAGTTCCAAATCTTTGATATCGTTAGTCCTGGGTGGGATTGCACTACTCTATTTAGATCTGTTTGCAATTCAGGGGCTCTTCTAGACCTGCAACAAGTTTTCAAAGAGTAGGTGGCAGGCATGACTAGGAGACAAGTGCACTTCAATTTGTATGCCATCCGTGGCGTTTCCTTGATCAGGATTCCTTGCGTTCAGTCACTAGTCTGAGTCACGTCTTGTCTGGATTACTGCAAGGCACTCTACATAGGGCTACCCTGAAATACATTCAGAAGTTTCAACTAGTGCAGAGTGCTAAAGTGCGAGCAGTTTTTGGGACCCCTAGAATGGCCCGTGTTACTGCTGCTCTGCAAGTTGCGCTGGCTGCCAGTTTGCTTTTGAGTGCAGTTCAAGGTGTTGGTTATGACCCCCATGGCATAGGTCCAGGTTACTTGATGAGCCATCTCATTTTAGTAGGACAGGCCTGTCCCATTCATGTTGGCAGAGGAGGCCTGCTGCATATCCTGTCAATTAAGGGATTCTGGCAAGCAGGATCCAAGCAAAGAGCCTTTTCGCCGTAGTGCCACTCCTTTGGAACATCCTGACCCCTGGAATGAAGTCTGCCCGCACCATCCTGTCCTTTCATAAGAGCTTGAAGACCTGGCTCTGCTGCTTGACCTGGGGAACCCTAATAGTGGAGGTGGCTATTAGACTAATAGCAGATCCCACCTTCCCCCCTGCACAGTCTACTCCATACCCACCCATCTTTTAATTCATAATTCATAAAATGCATTATTTATTTTGTTTCTTTGTTTTACTATTGTCATAGTTACATTCTCACAATTTTACATTCTAGTGTTGCAAGCTGCCTGGAATGACCCCATGGCGAGATGGGTGGCAAATAAATTTAATATTAAATAAATAAATTAGAAAGAACTGAAAATACAGTCTCACACATGCCTATTCAAAAGTAAAGTTACTGAAATCATCTAAGACTGTAGAACATGTTGATTCCTGGTTCAGACAACTATGGTTTATTAAAAAAGCTCATTTGGTTGGATTTGCGCGTGTAAATCATAAATCAGATTTTGTAAACCATAGTGATTTATAAGCCACTGAACAAACCTTATTTTGGCTTTGCATGATAAGCCAACAAAATCAACATTTACTTGAGGGTAAAGATATAGGATTGCACTGTTAAAGTTTCATTTCCCAGGGTACATTTCCTCAGGAAGATGGTATTCTCACAGAATTTGTTTCTAGCAATAGAGGATGTGGCTGTCAGTGACTGAAAAATGGCTTCTTTCCATTAAGTTTTAAAAATATATTCCATCACTGCAGAAATCATTTTTACCATGAAGTTCAATAATATTAACACTTGCAAGCATCTTTCAAGAATTCAAGGAGTACAATACTGTTATCTACTGTAATTATATTTCTTAAATCTATTCTAGAAGACAAGCTAGTAGCATTATTTCTCATGTTGAGGATGAAGTTATTTTCTAAGAATCCTTAGCAAGTTGATGGCAGAAGAGAAGACTTACTGATTCTTAAATCTGTGCATCAGTCCAATAGATTCTCAAACTTTGGAGATTACTGGCATGGAGACAGGGAGAAGACGCAGCCCAGTCTCTGAGTTCTGGATGCAAATTCCAGAAGTACTTTAGGAGAGATTTCAAGAAAGAATTTTCATTTTAGAGAATAAGATGGGTGTTTACAAAGAGGTGTAGATTTCTTATTGCATACTTTTATCCAGTGATGGGATTCAGCCAGTTTGCACCACTTCGGGAGAACCGGTTGTTAACTTTCTGAGCAGTTTGGAAATTGGTTGTTGGAAGAAATCATTAGGGCAGAGAACCGGTTGTTAAATTATTTGAATCCCACCACTGCTTTAATCGCATTACATCTATCAACACAGGAACATAACAATTATCCTAAATCAGGCAAAATGTTTATACATTATTTTAGAGAACATGCTAAGCTAACTGAACATGAATTAATAAATGTATATATTGTTTCAACTATAAATCATAGCAATACATAGCCTAGGTAGTGCAGCAGTCAACTATAATTAAAATCAATGAGTCTATTAAAATGTAAATGACATAGCTAAGTGATTGTATAAATAATAGTTAATTGCCAAAACATAGTATAACATTTCTTTGACTGAAAGTGTCTCCTTAGATATTCAGTGTTATGCAAATAAGACCAGAAAAGTTTCTCCTTTAAAAGGCACTCAAAAATGATCATGGACAAAAGTAGAAGAAATGTGGTGTTTCATGGAATCAAGCATTCCTAAGAACTGATAAAATTGAAGTTTGCTGAATGCCTCTTGAGAAGATGGCTTGTTGTACATACAAAATAATATTCACATTGAACGTCAGGTTTGTTAAGTGAAGCCAAGGGAGAATGTTATTTTGAGTGGTTTTAGAAAGACTCCTTTGAAAACTATCCCAAACTCTATTCTAAAAAAAACCCAATGTAGTATGAGGGAATTTTCTGGAAGACATTACTGAAGATCAAGTAGGGATCATGACTGAACCTTTCAGGATTAAAAGTTCACCAGGAAAGAAACCTAAAACTAATTATAGGGGGAAATAGGTCATAGGGATCAATCTAATGTGTGAAAACAATAGTTCACTTTCACTGAGAAGCTGGAAATGAACAATAGGTTTTCATAAGTCTCCACTCTGGAAATAGCAGGTAGCCATTTGAGATTGCTGATCCTTTTAGCCAGCTTGAATTTGTTTGATCCTCTTTTAAAGTCATCTCAACTTATACCCTTCATCCTATGCCTGTATAGAGGAGAGGGTTCAACTATATGCAGCATACAGAGAAGGGCTTCTTTTTTTTTCCCCTGCCTTGAATCTCCTGCTATTTTGAATCAGTGGATGACCTTGCTGTTGGGTATTACTTGAAACAGAGAGAAATATTTCTCCAGGCACTTTATATGCATGATTATATTCACCTCTATCTTGGTCCCATTACTCAACTGTTTTTAAGCTTTCTTTCAAGCTCCAGATATTGTAACCTTTCATCAAAGGGGAAGGGATCCAACTGCTCCCACTGTCATTTTAATTGCCTTTTTTCTGCCCCCCCCCCCCCACCAGCCTCATGTGACTGGAATTGCACTTAGTATAGCAAGATTTGCCAAGAACCAATAAGGTTTTATCTCTTATCCTTTTCCTGAATATTACATTCTGAAAGATTGCGATGTGCTGTGGTCACCTATTTCCCTTCCTGTATTAACTTCTGCCCAAACTCACCTTTCGCCACATGGCAGCTCCCCCCCTCCCCAGCTGTGTTCAGTATTGAATTCCAAAAATCTCTGGCCAAGTTGCTGGCGTTTCTGAGCCCTGAAGTCCAAACAAATCTGGACTGCCCTAGTTTGAAAAGATGACCCCCATTTTTGCAAGCAGATAATCACCGCCTTCCAGGTGACAGGAATGAAGACAAGTGGGCTTTTCTTCTAGGCCAGCTCTTCCTGCTTCCTCTGCCTCCGGTTCTTGTTTCTTGAACCAATCCTTTTGACCCCCAGTCAGATTTTAGAGCAGAATATTTTTCCATGTAATATAGGATGGCATGCTGTATGTGCAAGAACATTGTAAAGTGCTCTTTCTTTGCCGGATGCTATATTTCAAAAATAGATGACTCCCAAGGTAATTGATTTTTATTTTTATGGCTAATTGGTTTCATACAATGAATTTTGATACAGGAACAGTTTAAGTAAGGAAGGATTGGGTTATGATATGTAATCCAGACAACTTTAGGCAGCTTCAGATTGTTATACTCTGTAACTGAATAAATGAGAACTTGGGGTGAATGTAAGACAAAATCAAGAAACCTGCAGTCCTCTCAGTGACACAGCTCACCTATGTGAGCCATCATTTAGAGGAGATATTATAAATGATGCTATTTGGCCTTATGCATTAATATTGCCATTTCTACAACTAAGGCTAAGATGAAAGTTTTATTGTGACAGGGGCCACCCAATCTTTGAACAGCATGTTGTGGACTGTGCCTCTCATATTCCAGTAGATCCCCTATGGCAGGGCTGTCAAACTCCCAGCCTGCAGGTCAGATGCGTCACACTCTGGCCACACCCATGCCTGGTTTAGCGAAGGGGAAAAAGTCCACATACATCACGTGATGATGATATGAGTTTGACACCCCTGCCTTATGGCATATAGGCTACAGATTGAACATCTGTGATCTAAGACTCCCATTGATGTATCTAAGTTGAGAATGTTATTTTAGAGATGCTATTGTAAATCAGATTTATAAATAATAATAATAATAATAATAATAATAATAATAATAATAATATTAAGAAAGGATAATAACTGAAACAAAAGAAAGCAAAGGAATAGTAATAGGCAGCTGGGGAGCAATTCAAAATATCTGTAGCATCACTAGAACACCATTGCCATTGATAAAATGACCATCAGTCAATTACAAAAAACAGCTTTACTTGGAACATCTTACATCCTGTGACATTATCCTTAATATTATTAAAGAAAAATACCTGTCCATCCCAGTCATTGGGAAAGACTCAACAGCTGTCTTTCTCAATAGTTTTCAGCAGTTCCACGAAGGTTCCACACACATTTGCACTACTCAGGTGACCCTGAGGACACAGATAAACCTCCAAGTGGCTTCAATGACTCTCTAAAAAGAATGCAAATGACCAGCTGTCTGCAAGGAATATATGGTAAATCCTTCCATTTTCCATCATCCAGTCAGAGCTGAAGAAGCTTCTTGGATGAGAACTGAAATGTCTTCAAAGAAAAACCAGAAAGTTCAGTTGCATCTTGAAAAAGGACCTTTGGGACAACCATGACCTGGATGACTGAGAATCTCCATAGACATTTGCCAAATCCAGTTTAAACATCTCATTGTGCAACCAACCACCACCACCACCACCACCATCATAATGATAATGATAATGATAATAATAATGATCTCCCCATGAAGTTACAAAGGAAAGGGTCAGAAGGGTCACCAGAAGGGTCACCCATTCCAGACAGCTCTTAGTGGAAGAGCCAGACTATCAACCCATTTAATAATAATACAAAAAAGAAACTGGAGTTTTGATTTTGACTGCTCTCAAGAGGAAGCTATTCAAACTAATGCAGGAGTTCCCAACTGGGGGTGTGAGACGATATTCCTGTGGGTGCAAAAACTTGGGTTTAGAAGTTTCAAAATTATAGTGTATATGCATAATTAGATGCATATAATTATTTACTTTTGTAAGGTGAAAGAATATATCAGAAGTGTTCTAGGGATGCGGGGTATAGAAAAGGTTGGGAATCTCTGAACTAATGCAATCAAGGCAAGAATTGAAAAATCATCAAATAAAGTGCAAATCATACAAAGAAGCAGAAGAAACAGTAGATAATATATTCAGTTAATGCCAGAAGATCATACAAACTGATTATAAACAACAAAACAATCACCAAAATGATTCATTGGTACATCTGTAAAGATTATCAAGTGCCACTCATGAAAAGTTGATAAGAACATATATGGTAGTTGAAAAAATTATTGAAAACAAGCAGATTAAAATACGGTGGGATTTCCAAATACAAACTGATAAAAGTCTTGACTCATAACACACCAGTTTTAAATGCGATTGAAAAAGTGAAAGTGTGGATCATGGATGTGGCAATACTAGATAGCAGAACAGAAGACAAAAAAATTGGAGAAAATCACAAAAATTTCAAGGTTTCAAAATTGAAGTTGAAAGTTTATGAAATAAACCAGCCATGGTTGTTCCCAATAGTTATCAGCATGGTATGTGCCATACCAAAAAAGTTTGGACACCACTTAGAAAATCTGCACCTTGACAAATTTCCATCTGTCAATTACAAAAGACTTGCTTGGGTCTGCACATATACTATGCCAATACATGCCTTCCTAAATTCTTGGGATTCTTGGGAAGAACTTGATGCATACGAAGGCCAACACCCAGGAGTGAAATGTAAAATTTGTTACTACCGGTTCTATGGGCGTGGCTTGGTGGTGGGGGTAATGTGACTGGGTGGGCGTGGCCAACTTTTTTTTTTTTTTTACTTTTAAAAGCATTTTTTCGTCGGAAGAGGTTGTAGAACTTTTACTTTTAAAAGTAAAAAAAAAAAGCCTCTGATGATCCTGCGGCTCAGCTGGGCATGGGGGGAGGGGCACAGGGATTTTTGCTACCGGTTCTCCGAACCATCCACCACCATCGCTACCGGATTGGGCGATCCGGTCCAAACCAGGAGCATTTCACCCCTGTCAACACCAGCTAAAGAACTGGTAGCTATCATTTCATATTACTGTGTAATAATCAGAATAATTCTGCCACCACAACTTTATAAACAGATAAAGATTACAAATGTACAAGACTATTAAACCAAGTTAAGTAAACCCAATGGTCAATTAAATAGTCAAGATTGTCAAAGGATGATTTACCAAACTACAAGAACCAAAAGTATTATAAAGACCTACTGACTTGTCAGATCAGAAAAAGTGGAGTCCACTTTGGGATGGATTGATTTTTTAAATTTCTATCTTGGAATTATGCCTTACTCCTACTCCACCCCTCCCAAGTCCACGAATGAAAGTATCTATGAAGAGAAGGAAAGAATTATAATTTTCTTAATTAAAATTATCTAGGCAATTTGTGCCAGAGGACAAAAAACACTTTAAAAGAAATCTGGCAACTAATCACTTTGAGTGAAGATTTCCTTCACGACCCAAAACTGTAAATTCTTTGGTGGCTTTGGAACACTTTGTTTATGATACTGTTTAAATTATAATGTACAATGTTGATCAAACTGATGTTAAAACTGATAACAATTTAGGTTCATTAAAATGCACGTTACTGTAAGTGGTACACCCTTCTCTCATTCCTTTTTCATGAGCAATGGTACTCTTATATATTTTAAAGTAAGCATTACATATAAAAATATAAATGAAGACAAGCAGCATATGTATTCCTATTGGACCCGTTTCTGAATATCACATAACCACAGGGGCCTGTTGTCACAAAATGCCTGTTACTCACAGATCTTTGTGTCTGTCTGTCTATGACAACTGTATAGTGATGGAAATGCTACCACTGCTATGTTTATTATAGTATAACTCAGATCAGTGTAAAAAACTGGAACAAAGAAAAATGTTCTACTCTCTGTTCATTCTGCTGAAAGAAATAGTCTAGCTGGCTGTGTATGTCCCTCAGGTGCCATTTGAGCCTAAATGTTTGTAGCACATCCTTCTTTGAGCATAATTTTATCTGTAGACTATGAGCAGGTGCTGTCTTCAACTCCTATTGAGATCAGCTTGTAAGTTCTCCGCTGAGTAGAATTATACCTTTGAATGTATATTTGATTGCAGACTTAAGTTTGCTTTTGCCTAGAAAGACATGAGACATAATATTAACTAAAGTTAACATATATATGTATCCTGATTTTAATGTTCATTATTTTAATGTTAGTCCAAACCACAGGTCCAAACCAGGTGTTGGAAAAAGTGACAACTTATTAAAGTTAATGATGTTAAACTTAGTGTATATATACATATTTTAAATTCTCAAATGTTGATGATAGTCAACTGCACATTATGGTAAGGTCTACAATGTTATTGAGCAACTAAAATTTCACATAAATGAAGGCAAACATACATGTCCCAGGATAATTTTGCATGAGTCTGAAAGCTCGGAAGACTAAATCTCTGGTCCCGGTGACCAACTCAGATTGGATCCCAAAATTTCACATCTGAAAGTTTGCAGCTTTATCATGCTAGAATCCTACAATTTTTGCAAGATTGCCAAACCTTTACATGAAACCTGCTATGAAAGGTTTATAGAATTATTAGTCCTATTTATATTCCTGGATTGTTAACCTTTCCCTGGATTGGGTCCAATTTATTTTCATCAGTGTATTAATTATCTTGTTTCACTATTAAACAAAATTTCTATTTGAAAATAGAATTTCTGCTTTGTTTCTATTTAAAGAAAAAAATTGTTTAAAGGCAGTGGTATGACAGCCACACATTATTAACATTCTTGCTACTATGGCTTTTAATTAACTATAATTTTACACTGCAGGAGATAAATCTTCATGCTGCTCAGACTTTTTAAAGTTAACATTAAAAGTTGTTTTAGCTAAAATTTAGCTTTAAATGTGGTTTCGGTATTTATTTTTAACACTGCTATTTCTTCTAGTTTTGTTGAATTTAATTCTTCTTTAATTGCTAATCATTGTTATTCCTGCTTTACTTAACTGTGTATTATGTTCCTGTGGCTACGTACACTTAACTATGGAGACTTAATTATTCACTACTAATGTATCTTTTTAGTGTGCAATAATTTCCTTTTAGTATGCAATCATTCTAGAATTCATCTAAACTTGTACTATAAAATAAATTATCTTACTTTCCTTCTCTACCATAGCAATCACATTTACAGTTTCCTCAGATCTTTGAGACAACATTATTGTTTGTCTTCATTTGAGATGTGTATTTCTTCCTAATTTCATATCATTTCACTTTGTTGATGTGTTTTTTTCTTTCTAATTCCATAATCTTTGCAGCAGTCATTCCAAGCCTAAATCCTTGTGTAAACTTATTACCAAGAATCTCTTGGAAAGACTGATTTTACTGTTATACACAGATGTGCTTGCCTATCAGTGAAGTGCAAAGCAGAATTAAACAGTGCAGATTTTCCCTCCCATAAATTTAGCTAACTGTAAAAACTCCTGTCTCCGTTGAGATCAGGTCCAACAGCCTTCTTCAACTGTGTGTCCTCCAGATGTATTAAAATTCAGTTTCCCTAATACAGAGCCAGACTGATGTGATGAAAGTTAAATCCCACATGACTGAAGAGCACTAGGCTGGGAAGAATTGTTTACTATGAAGAGAACAAGCTGCTTTTCCAAGATGCTCTTAATCTTTAAAATTCATCCTTCTCTTTGCATGAATCTATTTATTAATTGCCTGTTTGGGACAAAGAGGTAGCAAAGTGGTTAGAATGCAGTATTGCAGGCTAACTCTGCCCACAGCTATGAGTTCAATCCTGACTGGCTCAAGGTTGACTCAGCCTTCCATTCTTCCAAGGTTGGTAAAATTAAAACCCAGTTGGGGGCAATATACTGACATTTGTAAACTGCCCAGAGAGTGCTGTAAAGCACACTATAGAGCGATATATAAATCTTAGTGCTATTGCTTTCTTTCTTTTTTCTTTTTTCTTTTTGGTTTTAAAAATGAACTTTATTCAATATAAAAAAGTTAAAATAAACAAAAAACGTTCTTAACTCTATATATATAGAGAGAAACAAAAGAGAGTTACATTCTTATCCTACATGCACACAAAAACTAATTTTCTATATTTATATTGTGTGAACGTTTAAATATATACATTAGTTATTATTTCTTATTGACGGTGTATATTGTTTACCTTTAATTTCTTACTGTTTTTTGACATTATCATTTTTCCAATGATTCACCCAATCATACCATCTGTCCCATATTTTGAAGTATTGTGAGTCTTCCTTTTCGTTTAGTTTTAAAGTTAGTCTGTCCATTTCTGTGCAAGTAAATATTTTTTTAATTATTTGCTGATCTGATGGCAAATCCTGACTGGCTAAAGGTTGACTCAGCCTTCCATTCTTCCAAGGTTGGTAAAATGAAAACCCAGTTGGGGGCAATATACTGACATTTGTAAACTGCCCAGAGAGTGCTGTAAAGCACACTATAGAGCGATATATAAATCTTAGTGCTATTGCTTTCTTTCTATTCCACTACTAAAAAATTGTTAGTAGTGAAAAAATTTGTGAAATTCAGTGCTAAATTCATATATCTGTTAGGATTGTTCAAGGATCGAGCCCCATGATTCCAATACACAAGCATGTGTAGTTTCAGTAGACTTTTATTTACATGATGTCTTATCTTTACAGGTAAGCAGCTGGAAGTGCCTCTGGACCGCATGGTTGGCCTTTAAGTACCCACTGGGCGGAGCCAAGGTAAGGAGGGGTCAGTGGGTGAAAGGGTGTCTGGGTAGTTAACCCCTGCAGTCCTGGCCCCTGGCACGAACACGGGGTCAGGCATTTATATCTAACAATATCTGGATAAGCTATTCTTTTAATCCTAGTTTATTGAATAGGCCAATGCCACTAAGCCATATATTGTAGTTTACAAACAGTAGTGATTGGGTTCTTACATTACTAAGCAAACGACAACAAAGTAAACCACCTAATGATTTCTGTATAATGCATGAACCTAATCAGTATATGAAAATGACTGAGTACTTTATTCATTGTGGTATGCTGCTGTGGTTTTTTTTAACATCTTGCTCAGGAAGTCTTTTATTTTGGCTGCCTCCAAATGTAGAACAATATAGCAATTATTATCAGCCCTACCTTGCACTACAGGAATAGACCATTTCTACCTTGTGCTGTCAAGCTTGCAACACACCATTATTTGAATCTGCGGGGGAGGTTTGCTCCCTCTCCTACTTGTTTGCATTGCTGCAATTAAATCCACTAGACTCCTTTCAGAGAAACCACTTTATTAAATCCATTCATTGTTTTACTGCGTCACTTCTAGCCCAAGACAATTTAACAGCAATCATCCCCCATGTTTTTTAGCTTGTTTTACAACAGAGTTGTTTGGAATAGTGCCAAGGCCTGGGCAGAGCTGGTTCTATTCAAGATTTTGTACTGTCAAGAAATGGAGTTTGTTGATTTACAAAATAAAATCTTGTAAACTAGCAGTTGAACTAGGAGTCATCTATTTGAACATCACACCAGGGCTGCTCAGAGCACTGAACGGGGAAAAAGTCAGAATATAAATTGAACAAATGCATATATACATCTATACATCTTGATGAAGCAACTCCCCGTTAAAGAAGCAATTTCCCCAATATAAAGATAGTGAACAATATTTCCTATGATAGTATCCAGCAAACTAATGTAATATTTTAACTCCATGCTTGTTTTGCATTCTCTGCAGAGAAAAAAAACCCAAATACACTTTGTGACATGTGGCATCTTATTAGAACTGATGCCAACATGAGTTTCCTTTAAGAGTTACTGGAAAATTCTTTTTTAACTTCCTTCACTGGAAGTCTGCAATAGGGCTCTTAGAGTTGAGCTACAAAAGTCCAGCAAGCAACAAAGAGATGCATAATCTGGTCAGTCAGATTTTCACAACTCAGATTGTGAAATCCATACTTGTAAGACAAAGAAGGGCAATGTTTCAATGCTGGGGACTGCAGAGAAGACAATGAGGCAGTAGAGGGCAATTATGCAGTGAGTGGGGCTGTGCAACCCATGCCACAACTTTTTTTCTCTCTGATTTAACAAATAGAGTTTAAGCAGTTTTAAACGGATCAGGTTTACAGTTTAGTTTGTAGATATAGCATTTCAGAATGGGAGCAATGTCTGCCAACTTTTGAGTGCTTGCTTTCAATGGAAAATCTTGGGTAGCACTGTGAATCTGAAATCTGTGTGCAACTTCTACTATACTTAAGGATTTAAGAATTTAAGTATTGTACTTTAAATGGATTCTGAAGTCCTGGTCTTTGGATTCCTGTGCATACTGGATCCATTTCATGTTTATGAGAGTGGACATTTGAAAAAGTATAGCACTATTGACATACAATTTCTCCCAGTTTTTTTTCCACATCTTCAATTTTTATCGCATTTTATCACACAAAAATTTTGTAGGGTCCCTCCCTGGGAGATCTGTTTTATTGCTTCTGAAGTTCAGCAACAAAACTATATCAGATATATCAGATTCCATTATATATACTACATTATATACTACATTAAGCATCCTGGAAACATTCATTAAATCCTCACTGAAGTTCTTTAGATTTTCCATCTTTCTTTACGTGCCTGCGTAGCTTGATTATATGTAATATTTCCCAAAGAAATGCATTTTAGATGTAAGAAATCATTATTTTCCACAACTATTTTCCTGTTTTTATTAGCTTTATTAAACTTCCTTGATTCCTCAGAATTGAAGGAATGTTCAATTAAACACGTTTTGCTAAACATGTTTTGTTTTCCAGGCTAAAAATCTTCAAACAAATCATATAATGGAATATTGGGAACTTTTTGGTTGTGCTTGGCTTTCTTCAGCTATAAACATGGAAGAGGATATTCAACCACTTTCTTTTGTCAAAAGAAAACAGACATGGTTTGCTTCTCCATCCCCCTCCTTCCCAGCATGAATTCAGTAGTTATTCAAATCTATGTGCGCCTCAAAGATATACATAAATATGCATGAAAAACCATTTTTCTATTCTCTTGATGTCTTGGATTATGGAATTACGGGAATTGTAACAATATTTTTGGAGTCCATGGAATAGGGAAGGGCTGGCCTTTCCTCACTTAGGGAATCCTAATAGGAGCCATTTTACTTATTTCATTGTGCATTTACTGATAACATTTTCTACCTGTTTTTTATTACACTCAAGCAATCTCTAAACAAATTACCATATTAGCAGATTCCAGAACTGCACTGCTGCTACCATACATGCATGTTATCATTGCTACAGGTGGCTTTTTGATTTTGAAAGAACATTCTCCTCTAACCAAAACTTATTACAGGTAGTCCTCGACTTACAACAGTTCACTTAGTGACCATTCAAAGTTACAACAGCACTGAAAAAGGTGACTTATGACCGTTTTTCATAGTTACGACCTTTGTGGCATCCCCATGATCCCGTGATCAAAATTCAGATGCTAGGCAACTGGTTCATACTTACGATGGTTGCAGTGTCCTGGGTCATGTGATCCCCTTTTGCGACCTTCTGACAAGCAAAGTCAGTGGGGAAGCCAGATTCACTTAACAACTGGATTACTAATTTATCAACTGCAGTGTTTCGCTTAACAACTATGGCAAGAAAGGTTGTAAAATGGGGCAAAAGTCACTTAACAAGTGTCTCACTTAACAACAGAAATGTTGGGCTCAATTGTGGTCGTAAGTTGAAGATTACCTGTATTGTTGCCCGATTATGGACTCAAAAACAGTAAGGAGTCAACATCATTACAGGTAGATGGACTCTTCATAGTAAGGTACTGTAGAAAATAGAATATTCCAAAGGGAAACCCATTTCCTTTTTACCCTTTCCTGGGCACTGCTCTGAGGTACCTGAGATGCATTTTTATTCTTCTCACCTTGACTTGCTGATCCATGACATGTGATCAGAGTTCTATACAAAGGGAAATTGTTCTCAGCCAGCCTATAACAGAAATGCAATACTGATGTCGTTACACTGAACTGCTCAAAACAAAGGGAACTCTTTCACCATCTCCAAGGTGGCTGCATTTCATGATTGGCAAAGAATTACGGGCTTGTAAATCAGAGTGGAAACAAGGCCAAGAAAAGACTTGAATGCAGATTGTGCCCATGAATAAGTAAGTACACCGTCTTTTAACAACAGGATATCCTTATGGATTTGGTTTTCTATGAGAATCAAATGCTACCGGTCAAAGATGTCGACACACAGCTTTGCTCAAATCATTCATGTCCACCTTCCTGTCAGTTTATTACTAACATACAAGTTAAGGCCCCAGCAGGAGACTGTTGAGTCCAAGTCCTGCCTTTGCTATGAAAGCCAGCTGGATGATTTTGGGCCAATCACTCTCTCTCTCTCTCAGCTGAATCCACTTCACAGAGTTGCTCTTCTGGGGAAAATAGAAGGAGGAAGTTGTGTTGGATAGGTTTATCACCTTGAATTATTTGTGAAAATAATAAAGACAGGAAGCAAACAAACAATACTCGTTTTTTTCCAGTTCTTGCAAGTTGATATCCTTTTTTTCTAAGTCTTCATTCAAATATAAGACATTTTCTTTGGAAATCTCATAGTTTCAGGGTCTATTTCAAAAGTGTATTTTGTGACTGTGCTCAAGTTTCTTCAGCAGACCCTTTCTTCCACTTTTCTGAACCACCTAGTTATGTTACCACCGGCCACTCTGCTTGCTAGCAGATCAGCTTAACTCTGTAGCCCATGTGTTGCCTAGAGCCATGATGGCGAACCTATGGCAAGCGTGCCAGAGATGGCATGCCGTCACCCCAGGTCAAATCTCTGTGGCGTTTCTTTCATGAGCTTCTGTTTCCCTGCAAACAATGAAATAGAAGCTCACGAAATCCCTCGGCGGTGCCCACCCGCTTCCCAGCTGGCCCGGCATGCCCCTTACCCCTCGGCAGCATCTCCATGCTGCTCTCTCCGACGGCCCTCCTGGGGCAGCTCCCCTCTCTGACAGCAGCTCCTCCTTTTCTTCTTGGCTGCTCCAGCATCCCGTCCAGAAGCGGCAGTGCGAGAACCGCCACCACCTCCTCGCCTCTCGCTGTAGCAGGAGCAGTGGGTGGGGCAGCCAGCCACCCAGCCAGTAAACACTTCCCCGCTACCCCATGTGCCCAAGCCGGCCAGGCGCTCTGGACCACAGACGCGTGTCAGTGCCATAGCCTGGAGGGCTGAGGCCATGCAAGAAGTCCACCTGTCCTGACTGGCAGCTCTGCTCCTCTTGCTCTTCCGGGTTCCGGCACGCCGGCCAGTTGGTCTTCATGCGCCTGGGAGCGCCAGAAACCAAAAGAGCAGCTGCCCGGTGCGCATGCACGCGCTGGGAAGATTATCTTCTGGTTTCCAGGGTGCACATGTGCACTGGCCAGCTGGTTTGCATGCATGCATGCACACCAGAAACCGCATGTGCACCGGGTGGCTGCTCTTTTGGTTTTTGGTACTCCTGTGTGCTTGAAGACCAACTGGCCGGCGCACTGGAACCCGGAAAAGCAACAGGTGACAGCTCGCATGTCCAGAGGGATGGTTCTGCATGCCATTCCGGCACGCGTGCTATAGGTTTGCCATCACAGGTATAGTGTTTGGGACTTTCTAACTTAGAAAAAAGA
The DNA here is from genome assembly GCA_012654045.1 of Ptyas mucosa. NCBI lineage: Eukaryota > Metazoa > Chordata > Lepidosauria > Squamata > Colubridae > Ptyas > Ptyas mucosa. Next base: position 10,737,583 of record WNWU01000032.1, on the reverse strand, counting down.
CAATACAGTGCTGCATGATACAAATCTATCAATTTATAGAAAACAGAGAGGAAAAGAAACACCTCCTTTGACAACACAAGAAATTTGGTGATATTCAGAGTATAAGTGTTTTTGTTTTTTATTTGTTTTGATTTACAAAGTACAAGACTAGTTTTTGGAATTCGATACCTATGATGTTATCTGAAGCTTGGACACATTTTTGGAAGAAAGGACCATCAAGGACTAGCAGTTTTGATGGCCCTATTACTTACAAAATCAAAAGAAAACAAATATTAAAAATCAGAAGCTCGGTGTTATTGAAGTCTATTGCTCTCAAATCCTGCACATTCCGGGATGCATTAGACTGCTATCAACTGACTGACAGCTGGACTAGAAACCCCTCTGGTATAACACTGGGCTTTTCTCTCTCTCTCTCTTTGACATAGAAACTTCAGTTGTGGTTTCAACTGACATAACACTCAATGAGCTTCAGCAAGTATCTGTTTATCAGCCAGTCTCCTCGGACTTCCCAGCAAAACCATGGAGCAATGTCTTGCATCTAGTCACACTGATGGTAAAAGGACAGGATGTTTTATTGCTAGTTACTGACCAGTAAACATTTTCTGGAAATGAGCAGGCAGGATTGGGGAATAATAAATGTATGATAATTAACGTCTTTTGCACAGGAATTTATAGTTCACATGGCATTAATTTGATACCAGCAAATAGATGAATGGTTAGTAAATCTTGAGTGCAACTGATAATTGGATAATGCTGTAATCTGGCAGCTACTTTTATTTGTGCCAGATGTTGGGACACATGCTGGCAGCATTTATGTGGTAATCTCATTGCAAGCTTGTTGAGATTTTGTCATCAAGATTTGCTTACGTCACAGAAAATACACTTTAAAACCAAGAATCAGCCTCGGTGGTGCAGCGGACTAAGTGCTGTTAAGTGCTAGCACTTAGCTGCCAGCTGCCTGCAATTAGTGTGAGTTCTAATCTCACCAGGCTCAAGGTTGACTCAGTCTTCCATCCTTTCGAGGTAGGTAAATTGAGGACCCGGATTGTGGGGGCAATAAGCCAGCTTGTATAGAACAACACCGCTTAGGGGGGCCTGAAAGGCCTAATAAGCAGGTATATACATAAAAGTATGCAGGCTATTGCTATAATGCATTGTAAGCCACCCTGAGTCTATGGAGAAGGGTGGCATATAAGTTGGACTAATAAATAGACTAATAAATAAATCACACCCAAGAAGAAATTTACCTCCCAGAATGACCTTGTTGTTGTGGTCCGCCAGCAGCCTGCAGACCTGGCAGCAGAGTTGAACAGTGAGAAGGCTGGGAAGGACAATGTGTTATGTATATAAGTTTGGGCGGGAAGTTTGAATTAACTGACCCTCAGCTGATTGGCTGACCACCACAGCTGCGAGGTATATAAGGGGAGCTGTTTCCCCTGGTCAGTTGCTGGATTCTCACCCTGAAATAAAGAGCTGTTGTCACACACTGCCTGGCTTGCTGAGTCCTCATTCACCCAACTTAACACAATGGGCCAGTCCTGGAGTCAGGGGAAGGCCCGGATGAGGACTCTGTGTTGGAGGCAGAGATGGGGCCAGGGCCATCGGGGAGTGATGTGCAGACTACGGAGCCTCCAGAGGCGGACAGCAGAGAGACAGAGCAACAGGGGTAGCCTGTTCCTAGTGCACGCATGAGAAGAGCTGCCAGAAGGCACGAGCAGCTAAAGCAAAAAGGGCAACTCGGGAGTAAGGCCAAGAGATGATTGGCTCCTCCCATAAGGCTTAAAAGACCAGTAACTGCTCTTGGGCTCTTTGTCAGAAAACAACATTGATAGATTTGTTTCTTGTCTTGCTGCATTTATTTCTTATCGGCATCTCCTGCTTCTGAACTTTTGCCAAGAAAAGCCTTTGGCAGGTTGCCAAAGTAGACCAAGGTTGGTGATAAGGCCGAAGAACTGTGTTATGAAGAATTTGTTTTGAATTAGTTTGGACTATGCTGAGAATGAGTTAATTCTCAGCTGTTCTAATAAAATCTGTTTGTTTAGAACTGATTGCGTCTGATAATGCCTACTTGGGCCTAGGTCACAACACTCATATCAAATATGGTATTGCCACATGCCTTTAGATCACATGTATATTGTTGTGGCTCCGACCTCCGAGCCCATCGTATCGGAGGAAGAAGGCTCCGAACATGAAGGAGAGGAGCCGGCCAGGCCTCCCTCTCCTGGCCCCTCCTCTCTGGCAATTCCTCAGGTGTCGGCCGAAGGAGAGGAGATTGGCCAGGAGCCAGGTGTCTCCGATCTGTTCGAGAGTGATGAGGGAGACCAGTTGTGGCTGGATCCACGCCAGCGTCGGCGTGCTAAACGGTCACAGCAGATGAGGAGGCGTGCCAGAGATTGAGCTGAGTCACTGGACCACACCCCATAGGCTATATAAGGGAGGGTGATGGCCATTCCAGCTCTGTGATGGACAAAGCAAAAACTCTGGCGAGTCACTTGCACTTTTGGGACAAACAACGCCTCATCTGTTGTGGATTTCTGTTGCTGGACTACTTCAAACTGTCTGTATTTTTGGTGTTATCTGGTGGAGGAACAACCCCTCCTTCTTGGAGTAAAAGCTCTTGGCAGGCAGCTGCTGCGTTGCTGCCAAGTTTTGATAATGAACCTTTGACTGTTTTGAAACAATTATTTAACCCTTTGGGGTGGGTGTTTGTGCGTGTGGGAGACGGGGACAGAACATATATATGTGAGTATGTTAATACAGGTAGTCCTCAATTTAACCACAGTTTATTTAGTGACTGTGTGAAGTTACAACAGCACTGAAAAAAATGACTTATGACTGTTTTTCACACTTATGACCATTGCAGCACTCCCATGGTCCCATGATCAAAATTCAGATGTTTGGTAACTGACTCATATTTATGAAGCTTGCAGTGTCCCGGGATCATGTGATCACCTTTTGTGATCTTCTGACGAACAACGTCAATGGGAAAGCCAGATTCACTTTAACAATCATGTTACTAATTTAACAACTGCAGTGATTCACTTAACAACTCTGGCAAGAAAGATCGTAAAATGGGATAAAACTCATTTAACAAATGTTTCACTTAGGAAACAGAAATTTTGGGCTCAGTTGTGGTCGTATGTTGAGGACTTAGTGTATTGTTTAAGATGATGACTGAAGTGGTAGTGTCTTTTTGAAAATGATGTCTCACTCTGAACAAATCTGTTCTCCAAAAATAGATACTTCTACACTAGAGAATAATTAGTTCAAACAATCATCCAAATTCAGATATCTAAAAGTTGTTCTCTTGTCCTTTTTCACACATACAGAGCTGCTGTGAAGTCTAAATAGGTTGGGTCCTATGGTGGATGTTATTTTGTGCTCATGGTGGAAATACTAAAGAAACTGTATCAGAAATAATAATGATTAGAGTTTAGATTTCTCAGCATTTTTATTATACTACTGCATGTTCTATAAAATGGGAAACTGAGAGGTATCTAGAAAATGAAGAATTTAATCGTCTGTCAAATAAGCTAAGGAAGGAGCCACTCTTGATATGACAGGGCATGTAAGGTGGCAATTTTTTGTGGTGGAAATGGTGGGCTTAGAACAATTAGTTGGTTTTAGGGAGGAAAAGAAACAGAACACTATTGTTTCATAATTTGTATATAGCTTGAAAATGTAAAGATTCCCTCAGGTAAAGTTTGTTCTTGGTGGTTATGTGGACAGTTTCTTTGTTATTCTTTTAATTAGGCATTTTAGAGAAGAGTATAAGCAAAGAAAGTTAAAGAGTAAGTAAAAAGAATAAAAAAGTAAAATGCAAATAAGTAAACAAAGGATCTAAAAATACTAAAAATATTATGATTTTCCAGTTTATTATTAATTACTCATAAATTATATTTTAAATAAGGAATTGATATTTTAATTAAAATAATTTTTAGTATTAATCGTTTATAATTTCATTGAGTCATTTATACTGCATTGATCATGGTTCCTGATGTATATTCTTAGTTTAAAGCTTAGCAGTGATCACTATATAGACATCTACAAAGTTACAGAGAATTGGACTGTGGGCACAACAAGCTGTTATTCCCTAAGCTTTTAACTGCAGTTATATAGAGGCAAAAACTCAAGCTAAACTGTCAGGATTTTGCATAGAAGTAGGTTAAAAGATAGCTAAACAGTGATACTTGGCTATGCATTTAAAGTTGCTTTCCAGATCTTTTATAGTCTCTTCCTGATACTAAGAGAGACATCAGAATGGACCAAAGTTAATGTTGAACAAGGATGAACAGAAATATTTGAGAGCAATCCATTTCTCGATTAATCTTTTACCTGTCAGCCGTCAAAGGGAAAAGAACAAATAGCAAGATTCAATAATAGTTACAGAGTTCTGAACAAAGTGTACATGATCCTTAAATTACTCTGAGGCTGGACTAGAGGTACAGCATAAAAAAGTAAGCAAGATGCACTCTGGGTAAACCTCAAGATTTTTTTTGAGAATAGTTTTATACAGTATAAATATGTGTGCAGAGATATAAAAGTAATAGAGCAATTTGCACAAAGATTTCTTCAGACTGCTGTTTATCTTTTTTAAAGAACAATTTGATTAGGGAATTGCATTTAGAAAGGAAGCCAAACGTCCAGGTCTAGCTGAATTCTAAAGAAAAGCATAATGTAGAAAAAAGGATCAGGAATTGAAAGCGGTGACAGCCTTCAGCATCTAATCAAATTGAAATACGTGAAGTAACTCAAAGAAGGCACATAAAGCAAACAAAGAGGGAATCGGGAATCCCTATAAAGCAGTTTTGACTACAAATACTGCTCTTACTGGCCAATCTTTTTTATGAGATGCTGAAGTTTCTTCCCACTGCAATCCCAGCTAGCGTACTTACTTTTTAAAAGTGTCCAGAAATTGTAATTGGTGCAAATGCAGCATCCAGGTGTTGACAATTGCAAGACACAAGAATTACATGATCCCTATACTTAAAAACTGCACTGGTTGCCAGTTGTCTCTCAGACAGAGTTCAGAGCTTTGAGATTGATTGATTGATTTATAAAGTCATAAATGCTGGAGCCGCTGTATTTGAAGATGACTCTCCCTTGTACTTTCCTGGCTACTCAGTTCGGCAGAAATGCCCCTTCTGCAAGAAAACACCTTCTTTGTGGCTCCCAGGCTATGAAATATAATCCCAGGAGAAATGTCCTTTGCCTACACTCTCCCAGCATTTAGGAAGTTGAGAAAAAACTATTTTGTCAAGTTTTAAATTCTTAATATATTTTTTTAACCCTTCATTTTAATTCAGATATTAATTGGATTAAACTGTTATCTATTGCATTCTGGTTTCAATAAAGGAGAATATATATAGTTTACGGAAATGAGGGGTCCTTGGTGCTCTCTTGGTTATTTTCTTGCAGCGTTTTCATTACCGAACTAGATAACAACCTAAGTGCTAGTCAACTAGCACTGATGAGCTAGCACTGATATTATCTAGTTTGGGTCATGAAACATCTGCAAGAAAACAACTAAGCTCAGAGAGCTTCAAGGACCCCTCATTCTGGTTTCAGTTCTGGATTCTGCACTAGGATATTTTTAGACTGTCTAGTGGAGTGGGGAAGTAGACGACTGGGGCAGTCCTTTTCTCAGCAGCGTTCATTACCATTGACCATCATAGTCTTCTGAACTTCTTCATAGGGATTTATGATTTGGAAAGTAATGCTTCTAAATGCTTCCTATCCTCCTTCAGAAGTTGGTTTAGGTGGTGAAGTTGGATATAAAAAATTTGGTTTATGAACTTTGGCACACAATATTCCTCAGGATCCATTCTTACATCCCATGTTATTCAACACCTAAATGAAACCTTTGGGTAAGCTCATTAGGGTATTTAGGATACCCCAATACCAATATGCAAGGGACTGTTTGCCTTTTCATCTATTGTTAGGGAAATATTAATGTCCTGAAATGTTTGTTAGTAATAATGGGCTGGATGAAAACGAATTGAAAATAAATCCAGAAAAAAGAAATATCCTCCTAGTAAGAAAACAAGTGGACTGTGGAACAAGCATTTTGGATAAGGTAAAATAAACAAGATTAAAGTAATTAAAAAACGAATAGAAAGATGTTTCAGTAGCACCTGGCCAACTTGCCTGGACCTTGGATTCTATGATTATGGGTGAACTTTGGATAGAGCAGCTGCCAACACTATTCAACTGACTCTCTCATAAGGAACACTGAAGAAACTTTGGAGAATCTTTTTTTCTGCAGCTTCTAGCAAGATCTGACCCATTTTCAAATCCAGTATTGCTCCCCCCTCCGTGATTTGGTTTCATTCTGTTCTGTTTTCAGGATGTATTTTGTTGATGGATAGATAGTTTGGTCTAGTGCAGTGATGGCTAACCTTTTTGCCATCGTGTGCCAAAAGCAGGGGGACCGCGGTGGGGTTACACGCATGCGTGCCCACATCCATAATTCTATGTGACCTGCCCCCCCCCGCTTTTGGCACACGATGGCATGGTGGGCCCGTTTTTTGCTCTCCTCAGGCTCCAGAACCTTTCTAGGAGCCTGGGGAGGGCAAAAACGGCCTTCCCCACCCCACCAGAGGCCTTCCGGAGGCCGGTAACAGTGTGTTTTCTGATTTCTGGTGGGCCCAGAAGGCCTGAAAATCAGCTGGCTGGTATACGCATGTGTGCCAGAGCTGAGCTCGCGTGCCCATCGATATGGCTCCGCGTGCCACCTGTGGCACCCGTGCCATAGGTTCGCCATCACGGGTCTAGTGGTTAAGGCACCAGGCTAGAAAGTAAAAGATCGTGAGTTCAAGTGCAGCCTTAGCCATGAAAACAAGTTGGTGACCTTGGGCCAGTATCTCTCTCACCTCACAGGATTGTTGTTGTGGGGAAAATAGGAGGAAAGTAGGTTGATATGGGTATCAAGCCTTGCGTTATTTGTGAAAATAATAAGAGGCAGGATATAAATAAATGAATAAAAAAAGAATCCCAAAGTAGTTTCTTTCCAACACGCCACTGGATTGGAACCAAACACAAGGTAGAAACTTCCAGCATTTTTCCCACCACCTGCCAGCAGTGATCATAGAATAGAAAACTGTATTTTCTTCTTTGTAATGTAGTAATATGTTACGTGGGTATACATGTCTTTATTGTAATATCCATCAGTGGTGGGTTGCTCCCGGTTCACGCCTGCTCGCGCAAATTGGTAGTGGCGGCAGCGGGAGGCTCCGCCCACCCACCCAGACACCATCAAAAATGATCTGCGCATATGCAGAAGCGCCACACACTCACAAAGCGAGCGCACCTGTGCGCCACCAATAGCAAATCAGTAGCGCTGGGTTTTGAAACCCACTACTGGTATCCATGTACTTGTGTGCACTGGAAAGCAGTAGGCAGACTGTATATGCTGTGCCCTGAGGCATATAAAAACACCAACCTTCTGAGGTACTGCTTAATTGTGTCCCATCTCCCCTCGGGAGATTTTCTAGACTTTTTTCTTCTTCTGCAGTTCCCAACCTAATCTGGCCCATTTTCAGTCTTTCTTGAACTGGCTTCTCTCCCCATATCCAATTTATTCCAGTACTGTATGATTTAGTGTACTCATGCTAACAGACAGGTGAAGGACAGAATACTGAGCCTAGAAATTACATAATATCTGCTGCATTCTTTTGGGTTGGAAAGAAGAAAAATGTGACACGATCAACAATACCACCATCTGGTGGCGCCTTGCGTGCAACACTAGAGCATTACAGTATAAATTACAAAAGACACAGTTAACATAACAGGTGGTAGTCCGCATTTAGTGACCGTTCATAGTTACAAGTGTGAAGAAAAAAATAACTTTGCAACCAAGGGTTTGTCTTTTAAAGCTCAAGAAGGCATGGGGCCAGGTTATTTCGGAACTGCCACTCCCTATTACATTCTATCAGGGATAGAATGGGATTTTATGTGTAACTTTTAACCCAGAGTTTTTTTTTTTTTTTTCTGTTTTATTGTTGTGAGCCACCCTGAGTCCTCTCGGAGAAAGGGCGGCATATAAGTCTAAACAAATAAATAGTAAATAAATAAAATACCATCAGGTTTGTAGGAGGAACTTGCTGCAGATCCAATTCACTAATGATTTCCACCTGATGGAATCCAGGAGACAGGTCTTTTCTGCTGTGGGACTCACCTTGTGGAACATCATCCCCCTTAAGATGAGGTTGGCTCAGATTCTATTGACTTTTCAAAAAATGTCTTAAAACATGTTTTTTCCAGTCAGCCTGGGATACCCTTCAGATAGGGAGCCCACGCATTGGCTGTATCATGTATAATATTGCAATGTATTTCTCTCTTCATTTCCCTTTTTTTAAAAAAATATTTATGTTACACGGCTTTTGTATAATATTTTAATTGTTGGTTTTATTGTATGCTGCTCAGTCACAGTGTCATGGGGCATACTCTAAGCCAAGAGGGGAAATGGCCACATTGGAAAATTAAAAATCTTTCTGATTTTTAATGCCACCAAGAAATAACTGCTACACGGATGAGTTGTTTTATACAGTAGCTAGTGGAGCCACACCAGCACTGGAGTTGGCAATTACAATGGTTCTAAATTTACCTTTTTTTAAAAAAGGTGGGCCACACAATGCTTGGTGGGCTACCTGTTGTGCAGGCAAAACAAGGTTTGTGTTGCTCTAGGCTGGGGGTCAAACTGGCGGCCCACGGGCCGGATGCATCACGTGCAGACTATGCCCACCCCAACTCTGCGAATGGGGAAAAATGTCACAATACATCACGTGACGGCAATGTGACAGCGCAAGTTTGACACCCGTGCTCTAGGCAAAACAAAAGTTTAAAGATCTGAGAAAGTAGAGCAAGATTTGAGCTCTGAACAGTTGGGCCATCAGGAACACCCTGTCCAACTTCCTAACTGTTCTTATACAGTAACAGAATAATAGATTAACAGAACTGGAAGGGACTTCGGACGTCTTCTAGTTCAATCCCCTTATCAGGCAGGAAACTCTATGCCATTTCAGACAAATGGTTGTCCAATCTCTTCTTAAAAGCCTCCAGTATTGGAGTACTGTATATATTCGAGTATAAGCCGACCCGAATATAAGCCGACCCCCCCAATTTTACCCCCCAAAACTGGGAAAACTTAT
>WNWU01000032.1:10675248-10728034 GCA_012654045.1 Ptyas mucosa | reverse complement strand
TGGGTAGTCCTTTTGTGCATATGGACTACTCAGAGGGCTGAAAAAGTAATTTTTGACTGGTCCTCGCACTTGTGACCAGTCCTCGAACTTACGACTGTCCTCACATTTTACGTTTTTGCCCTATCTTGTCACCATGGTGAAGAGAAGCAGTTGTGAAATGAGTGACATGGTTGTTAAGAATGCTACAATGGGCATAAATGATGACCAGTCATAAGTGCGAAGACCGGTCAAAAGTGCGAGGACCTGTCAGAAATCACCTTTTTCAGCCCTCTGGGTAGTCCTTTTGTGCATATGGACTACTCAGAGGGCTGAAAAAGTAATTTTTGACTGGTCCTCGCACTTGTGACCAGTCCTCAAACTTACGACTGTCCTCACATTTTATGTTTTTGCCCTATCTTGTCACTCCCACTCTTTCTCATTCTTTCTCTCTCCACCTCTTTCTCTCTCTCTCCCCCACTCTGACTCTCTCATTCTCTCTTTCTCTTTCCCCTCCCCTCCGCTTGCATTCCAGCTGTTGAATTCTTTGAAGCCAACTAAAAACTTCGGGGAGTGGGGGAGAGTCCCTGTTGGGAAGAAGGGGAAGGAAGGCAGGAAGGCAGGAAGGCGAAAGAACGAAAGAAGAACGAAAGAAATCTTTCTTTCTTCTTTCCTTCTTTTTCTTCCTTCTTGCCTTCCTTCTTTTCTTCTTTCTTTCTTGCCTTCCTTCCTTTCTTCCTTTTCTTTCCTTCTTTCCTTCATTTTTTCCTTCCTTCATCCCAGCAGGGACTTCCCCACTCCCCAAGTTTTAGTTATACAAAGTGACAGGAACAGCCCGAGGGGATCCCAAAGGAGATCCCCTTGCAGATCTGCTCAGCTCCGGAGAACATCTGACTCTGCTTAGTGCTGGCTAGCCCAGCCGTCTGTGTGCAGGTGTGTGGCTGCGTGTGTCGGTGACTGTGTATGTGTGCATGAACGTGCGGAGGGGGGGGGAAGGCTGAGTGTGGGGGGGAAAGCCAGAGGGCGGGGGGTGAGAGGGGAAGCGTTCGCTGAAAAAGAAACTTTGGGAAACTTTTTTCTCGCCCCGTTCTTTTTCAGCGAATGCTTCCCCTCTCGCTGCCCCCGCCCGCTGCCTTCTCTTGTTTCGGTCAGAGGACTGGGCAAGAAAGAACGGGGTGAGAAAAAAGGGTGACTTTGGATGTTGCTGGGAGTTGTTGGGAGTTGCTCCGAGCGCGGAGTTAGCGTCTCTTCCAGCGGAGGCTCTCGCCCTTTTTCAGCTTTCTCACCTGTTAAAACTTTGGGAAACTTTTTTCTCACCCCATTCTTTTTCAGCGAACGCTTCCCCTCCGCGCTCGGAGCAACTCCCAGCAACATCCAAAGTCACCCTTTTTTCTCGCCCTGTTCTTTCTTGCCCGGTCCCCTGACCGAAACAAGAGAAGGCAGCGGGCGGGCTTAGGGTTAGGGGAAGCGTTCACTGAAAAAGAAACTTTGGGAAACTTTTTTTTCGCCCCTTTTTTTCCTCCTCCCTTTCCTCACCCCCGAATGGCCGGCGAGCGAGGCTGCTCCGGTCTCCCCGAGGTTGCCCGAAGCGTTCCTTTCCGAGGGGCTTCTCGGAAGTGGGGAGCTGAAGCAGAAAGTTCCTTTCCGATGTGGGAGAGGGAGAGGGGCGCAGGTCCCCCACCCCGCCTCAACTCCCTGCTTCCCTCCCCCGGCTGAACTGAATTTGAGGCGCGGGTGCCAAGAAGCCCCTCGGAAAGGAATGCTTCGGGCAGCCTCGCGGCGACTGGAGCAACCTCGCCCGCCGGCTGTTCAGGGCGAGGAAAGGGAGGAGGTGCCTGTGGGGGGAAGGAAAGAGCAGGGAGCTGAGGCGGGCGAGGGACGGCGCTGGTGTTCGGGGCCAGTACCAGGCAGCTGCAGGCACTTGCCATGGGCCACGCATGACCATGGGGTTGCTCGGCTCCTGCTTGCCTGGCAGCAGCTGCTTCTGCTCTTCTTCGTCTCCCGGCACCGACCCCTCTTCAGCACTGGAGCCAGAGCCGCAGCTGCGACCGAGGCCAAATTCGGTGAGTGGCGAGCTCCAGCCACGGCGGGCGGGCCCGGCGGCCAAAGCGCCCCCGGCATGGCTGGCTGCTCGCTGGCAGCGCCTTCTGCTCCTCTTTTGCCCCTCAGCGGCTCCCGGCAACTCCCAGCAACATGCCGCAGCGGCACTTTGGCTTCCGCTCGTTAGGCATCGGCCGCCTCTGCTCAGTTGCTGGGAGCCGCTGAGGGGCAAAAGAGGAGCAGAAGGCACTGCCGGCGCAAGCCTCCCTGACCCCTACAGCCAAAAAGGGGCGCGGGAGAGGGGCACCGCACCCCTCCACACACCCCATTTTGGCTTTAGCAAGCCTCCCTGCAACCCTGGGAGCCAAAACGGTTGCAGGGAAAAAGGCATTTTTTTCGTGACCCGAATATAAGCCGAGGGGGGTGTTTTTCAGCCTGAAAAACGGGCTGAAAAATTCGGCTTATATTTGAGTATATACGGTACCCAGAACTTCTGGAGGCAAATAGAAGGTGAGCTCCAAGTTCTCAGTTTCACTTTTATGAATTTGGGGACTGTGTGATTGTTTCATGTTCCATAATTTTGACAATCCAGTACAAAGAATTTAAAAAATGTTGAAACTTATCTTATATAACGATACAGCATAACCTCTTCCATTTCAATTTCAGCACATTGCTATTTCCAGCTTTCAACCAGAGTGACTTGATAGTACATTTGTTTTAAAAAGTTTTAATTACATATTACATCAGTACAAACACAAACACAAACAAGAAACTGCTTAGTAAAAACAAAATATCTAGCAGCATTAAATAAAAATTAACTGGCTGTATAATTAGAGACATCTATAATTATGCAGGGGGAAAAATTCAAAGCCATAAGGTTTTTTTAAAGAAGAAATAACTAGAATAGTTTTGATACTAATAGCCAGATAAATCCACTGAATTCTGATCCAATCATCACTATAAATTCTGTCCATGCATTTGCAAACTTTCTGGCTCTATAGGTTTAGATTCAAGAGAAGCTGAAGGGAAATTATTCACATTTTGCAATCAATATATTAAGCAAGGGTGCATAAGAATCTGAATTGTAGTTTCATGTACATTATTTAAAGTTGCACTAACATTTGCAAATACATGAACAGAAAAAAGGCGCATCAGATGAAAATAAGGAATAAAACCTTCAAGACAGGTTGCCAAAGTCTTGCTTGAATTTGGAATCTTCAATAGAACAGCAGTAAACTTCATTTTGCATATACTGCTGGCATGTTTACATTTTTTTTAAAGTAATAAGTTAAGCAAAAAGAAATTTAATATACAATATTTAGAGAGATGGCCTTACCAGAAAGCTCATTTGTAACTGGAATTCATATACTGATCTCTATTTATGGTCGATTTAAAACAGTGTTTCTCAACCTTGGCAACTTTAAGATATGTGGATCTCAACTCCCAGAATTCCCCAGCCAGCATGCTTGGATACAAATCCTTCAATCCTTTTTAACATATTCCGGTATTCAATTTATGAATCTTTTCCTTCTTTCGGGTTGGGGGTGGTGGTGAATGTATGCCAGGGACTTATGTGAGAGTCCTCATAAGGTTTTGGTGATAATGTAGAGTTCCTCAAAAAAGGAACAGAGTGAGAGAATGCTATATTTTTGTTATTTGATTGCTGACTTGGGCTGTTGATAGGACCTATTAAGATTAAATTTAATCATACTCTGTTTCCCCGAAAATAAGACATCCTCTGATTAAAAGCCCAATCGGGCTTTTGAGCACATGCACTAAAATAAGCCCTCCCTGAAAATAAGCCCTCCCTGAAAATATTGAAACGCATGCGCAGCCGGTTCCCGCCATTTCCTCTGGTTAGGGTTAGGAAGACAGAGCTTGAAATCAGGTAAAACATCAAGAGGAGCTCCATCTTGCTCCTTGCGCCCCAAAATAATAAGACCTCCCCGAAAATAAGGCCAAGCGCTTATTTTGGGGTTCAAAAAAATATAAGACAGGGTCTTATTTTTGGGGAAAGATGGTTAATGTTTATGTTACTACCATACTTAATAAATGTGATTGTCCTAACTGTCCCACAAAGATACTAAGGATGCCCAAGAAAGTCCAAGGAAGTTTGGGAACATCGCTCTCATTAAATCAATTTACTTGCTTACCTTTGTCCAGGATCCATTAAGCTAAAATATGCCTGGCTGATTTATGATTCAGTATGTTATGTACAATTACAACGTATACAATTATACCTACAAAATACAGTACTTTTGAACTTTTAGAAGTATTTTGCATTAGTGTCCAACAATTATTCTTTGATTTTTATGTTCAAAAGCCTAAATGTATTATTTAGATAAATTCTAACTTGAAATCAGAATATTATACTAGTCTTTCATAACATGAGTATTATGGGAGGTTAAGGTCCAACACACATGAAGATAACAAAGTATTGTGTTTTTATTGGTTTATGGTTCTCTACTTTTTGGATTAACTTTTCTTAGAACATACATGGTTTGTGAAAAACATAGAGCCTAGTTCACACACCTTGTTAAAGCAAGAATTAAATACTTTATAACTTAAGTTCCATTCAAGCAATACATTCATATACTGTATAAATCTCAAATTGGGTTGTGCAGCCTAATTAAAAAAATGCACATCCAAGATAAAACAAAACAGAATTTTAATATTAGGAATACCAAGAACTTGGATAGCTGGAGAAGTCTGATCTATAAATACCAATTTTCGGAGAGATTACGCTTACAGAGTTCGTAAGAACTAACATGCCCGTTGTTTAATAATTAAGAATATAAACACATGTAAACAACTGGAATGAATTAGCCTCGAATGCTATAGTTAAAATGTTATTTTTGCAAAATGGGGGTTCTATCCTCACTATATCTGTTTTTTTTAGAATATACTAAGGGTGACATGTTTGCAATTTACTGTGAATTTTAGAGATGTAATCAATATTAATGTAAATGTTATTCTTGCACTTATAGTGGTTAAATTGGATGTTTCATCTGAACATTCTTGAAAAACTATTAAAAAATCATATTTCTTCACATAATATATAGATATTACACAATATACATAATGTACATGTGTATTACATATACACATTACATACTATACACAATATACATTGAGATTGAAATGTTATTTTCTGTATTCTCTTTAAAAGTTTGGCACAACAGGTCATTCAAAAGTACACTTTAAGAAAAAAAGCCTCTGTCCAAGCCTTTATGACCATGCAGATATACCAGGCTGTTTCTATTAGGATAGCTGTCTTCCTAAGCATTCACCTCTTGGCAGTTACTACACTTTCTACAATAGTCTTCAATGCAATCTAAGGTGCTGCAGCCAAGAGAATGCAGAGGAAGTGTACAACATCTCATGCGAACAGAAATTATTTCTAATTGCACACAGGAATTATTTGTACCCTAGGCAGAGGATGCAGGAAGAAACATAAAATCTACTCCATCTGAATAATAATAATAACATAACTTTACTTATTCCTTCTAAAGTAGCATTTTCCATTAAAACTTTATATTGGAATTAATGAAATTCTCAACAGCATTAAAAGTCAGAACCAGATTTACACTTCTGAGGCATAAACCACCATCCATTGAATAAAGATAAAATTCCTGAATGATTTATCGGTGCTTATTGCACGCTTAGATAATAGCAATTTATACCATTTATTTTGCCATTTCTTTATTTGACATGAGTACCTTGATTTAAATGTAAATATAACTATTTTATGTATACTATTTCTAAAGTATTTAATTTGTATGGCTTCTAAAATTTTGTTTATTTACAGATATGGCAATGCAAGTTTTCAGATTAAAACTGCACACAAACGGTATTCACACACATACACACATATTTATATTAATTTTAAGACTGAAACTTATGGACGGTATATTTTATGTTCATATCATAAAATAATACATATACTTAGTCCAAAGTTATATAAATTAGGGGTCCCCAACCCCTGGGCCATGGCCCATTCAAAATTGGGCTGTGGGATAAATGGGGAAGTCCATATGTGTGAAGCTCCACTCATGAGAGCAGACGGTGCTTGACTGGAGCTTCCCGAGCGAAACCAAGCACCTTTGCTCATACAAGTGGAGCTTCATGGGCAAGTACAAGCACCTGTGGCACCAGGCCACCAAGCTGGAAAGGTTAGGGACCGCTGATATAAACAGAGGAATACATGAATTCTAATATAAAAGATTGACCAAATTATTGCATCAATTTATTAGCATGTGATATCTATGAATACCTGAATGTTAGGTATGAACAACCAGCAATCTTAAACATTTGAACAATATGGACTTGCTAGGACTGATTTCTTAACCCCTTTATTATAAATATAAAGCTACAGACTATCCAAATTTACTTGAAGATAAACTCTAACAGAATACATTCCAACTTGCTTTCCAGTTTGTATAGGTCTGTAGTTTTTGTGTCATTCCATCAAATTACTGTTTCTTTCCATTTCAAAAGCTAACATTCGATATTCTAATAATGTAAGTTAAGTCACATCCATATAACTGATACCACTGTAAAGTCACCAGAGAAGCATTTTCAATACTAAAAACAAACACCAATGATGGTTTTTAAATTCTGCTTCACAGTAGGAATGAAAAAACCATATCTGTTGTAAAAAGGACAAAATAATCCTACCTTGATTTTTTTTAAAATGTATTCGTCCAATTTAGATTAAGAAAAATCAGATATTATTATCATGTAGAAAGAAGCAACTTTCTCAATGTTAAATGGATCTTTTAAAAAATACAGTTTACTAAAGTTGCCCAATTAGGTAATTGGGGGAGTTAAGTGCACTTTACAAGAATGCCTCTTCTTAGACAATAGTGTAGTCTTCTCACTCATTTTGTTGGTCATTTGATCATCCAGTCTCTATTTTTTAAGTATCTGGGACCCAAAAGTCATGGATCTGACCCTATAATAAAAGATTGTCAAAGGAATTAGATGGAAAGATGTACACATTTAAAATATATTTGAAATACTAAACTAACTAGTGGAAAATTATTGACATTATCAACACAGCTTTAAAATCAACTTGATTGGTCTAAATCCAACATTGCATATTCCTTTACTCCATTCCCCAGTTATTATACTGTGTCTACTTCTTAAGAGGCAAAAAAATTTCTTTCCAGAAAGTTTTATTTCTATGCCATTATTAACTGATAATGTGTAATATTCTGCATGAAAATATATTATAACTGTACCATACCTGAATAAGCTGAGAACTGTGTATCATTTGCTGCCATTTGCTGTATGTTCTAGCAACTAAGTCTTTTACCTACAGACAGAAAATTAGGAACTGGTTGGAAGATGAAGTGATGATTATTGCTGCTGGCCTACATTACTTTGGAGTGTAGGTTAGGAATATAACACAACTTACTTTGGAAGAAATGAGGACAGAATTTTATTGCAAATTTAAAGACAGACCATTCCACACAGTAGGACCCAGGGCAAGTCTCGTGCCCAGGACTTTAAGCAAAGTAGCCCTTTCAAGTTAACAGAATGTTGCTGGCATTATGAATTACAGGTAGACCTTGACCTGCGACCACTCATTCAGTAGCTGTTCAAAGCTACGGATGGTGCTGAATGAATGGCGGCTATAACCGGTCCTCAGTGTTCTGGCCATCCCAGCACCCCTGCGATCACATGATTGTGAGCTGGGTGCTTGGCAACAAATCACACTTATGACCTGTTAACAGTGCCTCATGATCATATGATTGCTATTTGCATCCTTCCTGCTGACCTCCCTAGAAAGTTAATGAGAAAGTTGGCATAAAAGACCATAAGTCACTGGGGTAAATCTTCCCCACATCATCCATCTTTCTCCAGCCCCTCTTTGTTCATGCTGCAACAGCCATTCATGCACCCTTCCTGCTCATCTCTTTCTCACCATCCCTGGCTTGTACCTCTCACGCACCCACTCATACACCCTTCTCCAATCCTCTCTTGCATTCCTGCATCCCTTCCCACAGCCTCATGTTGTGCCTCTCATGCATTCCCCCAAACTCTTGTGTACCTCCCCTGCACCCTGGCACTCTTTCATCCAATAGCAGCCATTTATCTGGCTTGGGACTTGCAACTTCCTGCTAGTTTCCTCATTGACTTTGATCATAGCAAGCCAGCAGGAAGTTGTCTTATCTAATAACAATGGAATTTGGTTAACAATGGCAACCAGAACTGCAGGACTTGCCATCACTAAGCAATCCAGTCACACTTTAGTACTTAAAGTTGTAACTTATTGTGAAACTCTGGTTCCAATATCTGCCATTAAGTTGAGGGCTTTCTGTACCTTGTGAAATTAAGAGTTGCTTCTAATCTTCTGGATACATTTCTGTTAAATACCCTTTCCATCAATATCTTAATAAATGGAACCAGTAACACAATGTTTTTTTTCTCTCATTTGGATGAGATAGAAGGAAACTATTTGCAAACTTGTCTTCTCAGATTTTATGTACATTTATTTGAAAGATTTACATAACCACTCATCTTATATAGCATAATCTGTGGAATCTTGCAAGCAATACTAAAACAGTAAAACCAGTAAAAAAAACCCAAAAACAAAATCAATGAGAAAAACTTCCTGGCACCTCCAAATATAACACACTCTAAACATATCACTAAATACATGTTACATACTGTTTACTTTCTGCATATTGACTGAAGACAGACTTGATACCCGAGAAAGAAACAAAATTTCCTACTTGTTGATATCCAGACTTTTCATCTTCATGTGTTAGATTTTTTTATCTACTGTCATGCCTAAGAAAGTAGGAACTGGTGCAAAGGCTTCAGAACCCACAGTTAAGAACGATCAAAGAATGTGTTTGCTATGATCAAGGTAAACTGTTATAATGGTAAAGAGAAATTTTAAAAGACAAGAGGATATAATGCATATCTTCTGGGATTAAAAAAAAGAAAATGCAAATTTACCTTAGTTCTGTAAAACAGTCTGACGTCTTCCCTAATATCACACTTTACATGTTTTTCTAGGGTGCTACAGAGTTTCAGCAGCCATTTCTAAAAGGACATTAAACATTTAGTTAGGTTATTTCAACCAATTGTTGCTATAGTTTATAAGTGTAAATAATATTATTTACATACGGTGGTTCTCCTCCTACCTCTCCGACCAGTCGCAATCGGTGTTGGCAGGGGGGCAGCGGTCGACCCCGAGGTGCCTCGCTTGCGGGGTACCGCAGGGATCGGTCCTCTCGCCCCTCCTGTTCAACATTTATGTAAAGCCGCTGGGTGAGATCATCCGTGGCTTTGGGGTGGAATTCCACCAGTACGCTGATGATATTCAGCTGTACATCTCCACCCCAGGCCACCCCAACGATGCCCTTGAAGTGATGTCCCAGTGCCTGGAGGCCGTGCGGGCCTGGATGGGGAGGAACAGGCTTCGTCTCAACCCTTCCAAGACCGAGTGGCTGTGGCTTCCGGCGTCCCGATATAACCAGCTGGTGCCATCGCTGGTTATTGGGGGTGAATCATTGGCCCCCACGGAGAGGGCTCGCAATTTGGGCGTCCTCCTGGATACACGGCTGTCTTTAGAAGAGAACATGACGGCCGTGGCCAGGGGGGCTTTCTATCAGGTTCGCCTGATACGCCAATTGCGTCCCTTTCTGGATCGGGACTCCCTACGCACAGTCACTCAGGCACTCGTCATTTCCCGCCTGGACTACTGTAATGCTCTCTACATGGGGCTCCCCTTGAGGTGCATCCGGAGGCTCCAGTTGGTCCAGAATGCGGCCGCGCGGGGGATTATGGGAGCAACGGGATGCTCCCATGTGACACCTCTCCTGCGTGAGCTGCACTGGCTTCCTGTGGTCTTCCGGGTGCGCTTCAAGGTGTTGGTGACCACCTTTAAAGCGCTCCATGGCTTAGGGCCAGGGTACTTACGAGATCGCCTTCTGCCGCCAATAGCCTCCCACCAGCCAGTACGTTCGCACAGAGAGGGCCTCCTTAGGGTGCCGTCCGCCAGACAATGCCGGCTGGCGACCCCCAGAGGGAGAGCCTTTTCTGTAGCGGCACCCGCCCTGTGGAATGACCTACCCCCAGAGATACGCATGATACCTGACCTCCGGGCTTTCCGACGAGCCCTGAAAACACATTTATTTCATCTAGCCGGCCTGGCTTGACCCTATTGTTTTGGTTTTAAATTATAAATTGGTTTTAACTTGGTTGTTTTAAATTGTGGGCCAAAACTATTTAATTATTTTAAATTGTTTTTTAATTTTGTATGCTCTATTTTATTTTGGCTGTTCACCGCCCTGAGTCCAGCTGGAGAAGGGCGGTATACAAATTAAATAAATAAATAAATAAATATTAATATTTTGTCCAAAATTTGTAAAGCTGCAGTATATTTCACATTTTTAGTGCTTTGCAATATAATCATGTCACAGATGATTACAAATTACTTAGGAATTTCTATTCTGTCTTTCCACTTCTAAAAATCCCCAACCCTAAATAGCTTAGAAGTGGGCTGGGTAAACAACTGTCTACCCCAATACAGGTAATCCTCAATTTACAACCACAATGAGCTCAAATTTTCTGTTGCTAAGAAATTATAACCTTCCTTGCCAGTTGTTAAGTGAATCACCTCAGCTGTTAAGTTAGTAATTTAACTGGTTAAGTGAACCTGGCTTCCTCATTGACTCTGCTTGTCAGAAGGTTGCAAAAAGTGATCACCTGACTCCAGGACACGGTAACCATCATAAATACATGCCAGTTTCCAGGCATCTGAATTTTGATCATGTGACAACAGGAATGCTGCAATGATTGTGTGAAAAACAATCATAAGTCACTTTTTTCAGTGCTGTTGTAATTTTGAATAGTCACTGAAAAATGGTTGTAAGTTGAGGACTAACTTGCATGTATCAGACTGGACATTGTAGTTGAGTTCTCTTATGAAGTATAGGATGTACTACTTTTGGAACTGTGTTCCTATCTGCCCACATAAGGAAAGGAGTCAAAAATTTCTGCAGGCCTCTTCTGTTTGAGCTAGTATATTATGGTGTTAGTCATTTATGATATCTAACTTTTTCATCATGGTGGAAGCAAAAATAAATCTAAATAATAATGATAAATATTAACAGTAAAGAATTCCTGTCAAACTATTTAAATTTTTCAAGCCACAGGAAATATCATTTCTCCCAAAACTTCTGCCTAAAATCTGAAATCAGACAGACTTGGAGAAAAGCAAGTAACAGAGCTCCCAAAAACATCTGAAAGGGACATAACCCAATATATGGAAACATCTAAGAGGCACTTCTTTTTGGATTATTAAAGCAGCCATATCATTTGCAAGGCTACCATAGCTGCATTAGAAATTGTGAGGTCCTTTTGTGTTCTCTGAACATGGTTGTTTGTTTGTAGACATTTCATTAGCCAACTAGGTAACATAATCAGTCCTAGTGAGTATGGAGTACAGAACAGAAAATCAGTGACTGCAGCCTGATACTTCACTACTATATTTTATGGAAGTATGAAGAAAGCCCAACAATTTAAATCAAATCCTAAAATGGCTTGCAATTATGGCCATATTTTCAGTACTCCATATACAGTATTAGCTGGAGATCCATAACTGGATCTTCACCAATTTTCATAAAGAAGCTTTTATACAAGTCATTTTTTTCTTAATAACTTCATCATCAAAGATTATAGCAGCATGTATGAAATGGGAATCTGTTATTTATATGAATAATAGAACACTAGTCAAAATTCATTGATTTTCAACCCGCAGTACATGTATGTTGAAGGAAAAAAAAACTCGTACATGTTAATGAAAGAATTTGAGCAAATTACTTACTCTTTGATTGGAACTTGTACGCTCAAAATTGCTAGCTTCCCTAACCAAGTGAAGGAGGACATAAGTCAGATAATAGGCCTAGAAAAAAAAAGCAGGCAACATTTAGTAAAAATGGTTACTTAAAAGGCTACCAAGTTTCTGGGACTAAGAAACCCACCAGGCTTTTTTTTTTTTTTGGTAATTCAGCTTTTGAAGTGCTTCATAAGGCTTACACAGTCCAGATATTTCTCTCTTTACTGCACATTAAACATGCATTAGACTTGAAAGTTATCAGTGCCAATTGTATGGGAAAACATATAATTTATATGTCGAACTCTCAACCATCTGCAAATAGTGTAAGAAAATTTATGTTCTTAAAACATGTTTAAAAAATACAGGTAATCCTCGACTTACTACCAATTTTGTAGTGATTGTTTAAAGTTACAACGGCACTGAAAAAAGTGTCTTATGACCAGTTTTCACACTTGTAACCATTGCAGCATCTCCATGATCATGTGATCAAAATTTAGCTATTTATTCACTGGCATGTATTTATGACAGCTGCAGTGTCCCGGGTCATTTGATCATTTCTAACTTTCCCAGCTGGCTTCCCATAAGCAAAGTTAATGGGGGAAGCCAGATTCACTTAACAACCGCATGATTTCCTTAGCAACTGCAATGATTTGCTTAACAACTGTGGCAAAAAGTTATAAAATGAGGTGGAACTCACTTAACAACTGCCTTACTTAGCAACAGAAATTTTGGGTTCAATAGTGGTCATAAGTCAAGGATTACCTGTATGTTTATATTAAAAAAAAAAGAAGGAATTCATTAAAAAAAACTATACGTCTTGTGGGTTCCCACACTATTGCCAGCCACTCTGCTCCTTACACATTAGGACTTGCATGTCAGACTCTTTGGCAGTTGCCAAAGTTCTCAAATGGAGAATAATCTTTTTCCCAAACATGAATCACACAGAGTTTTCTTAACAGGTTTTAATGAAGTAAAAGAAAAAAGGTTACAAGAATCAGAACTAAACAATATATCTTTTACTCCCCCCCCCTCCACAACAAGCAATCTTTCCCCGTAAATAAAAGAGGAACTAAGAAACTTGATTAACCACGATCAGATCAGAGAACTTTGCTTTTAATATCAACACTTACACATTACTCTTTTTCAGTGAAGGAATTTTTTCAAATTGAGTCCATTAACATTACTCTGCTGCACATAGAATAGCAACTTGGTTATGTGACCTCATGAAACATGAGCATCTCTTATATCACCAATAACCACAAATATAGTTTAGATAGCATATCTTGTCTAACCCTACTTTAAAAAAACCATATTACCTGGTGCTCAGATTCAGAAAGAAAAGGCTCTGTAATACCATCACGATGACCTGACGTTTCTGACAGCCTCTTTAACAGACCTGAAGGTTTCATCTTCACTAGCTCCTTACACAGTAGTGACATCTATTGGGGGAATTAGAGTGCAATACGGTTCACATTATGGGTTTTTTTCAACCTGGAGAAGAATTATCTTAAATCATTTTAGAAACTAAAACACTGCAGCAGCAGGAGTAGGAGGCAGTTTTCTCAAAATCTTTATGCATGCAGCTTATGAAACCCTGATGCCAGGAATAAAATAGGGACTATCACAGCAAGAGGAATCAAGCTATATCAAAAAGAACAGCTCTGAATTGAAATAAAAGTAGATGAAGATTATACTTCCCTTGATCTAAATTTTGAAAACCTCCAGAAGATACATTAGAATTTAAACACTAACCTTGAACAAACTGTGTTTACAAGTTTAAATAAAAGAAGAATGAAAAATGTAGTGCTGGGGCCATATTTAACCAAGCAAAAAATTTGGGTGCAGCTGACAATGTCTCTTCCACTTGGTACCTTATCTCCCCCTTAGCACAGCTGTCCTTGACATTTTCCTCTGTTAGCTTATTTTCTGCTCATTGTTTCTACCATTTCCACTGTTTTGTCTAGCTCTAGTTCCCCTGTCTATTTCCTGATTATTTTGTGTGCCTAAATTGCTGATTTGGTTTCCTCCATAATCTCTGCCTTTTGCAGAGACCCATTCTAAATGCTGTGCCTTTTTACACCTTGCACTCATTCTATATAATAGCATAATAAGCTGCAGCTTTGGGGAGCTGCAGAATATAGAATGGAGTCCATAACACTGAGGATAGGAGAAATTAAACGATTAGAAAATTAAAATATTGAATATCAATTAAATATATTATGTAAAATATAAAAAATAAAACGATGTCTCATCCATTTTCTGGTGTAACTTTCAATTTGCTATGCAATAGTGGGTGCAGTTCTCAAGTACATGAAAGCTGCACACCATTAAAAGATAATTAATTTTTTTATCCCTACAAAGTAATGGAAGGAACATGAATTAGCAGGATGGTAAGATTACTAATGTGAATGTATGCTCTGCTTATTAGACCCATGCACTGATTCAACCCTGGGCTGCAGACTAACCTAGGAAGTTAAAAAAAACATCCAGAAGAAGGCCAACTAAACTACCTCCATGGCATGTCAAGAAGGCTACATTCTCATTTTTAAGCAACTGAGTTAGACTCCTAGAAGACGTTCAGAGAACCACACAAGCACTTACACAGTCAAATTCAAAAAATGAAATTAAAAAAGCTCCCTTCACTGAGAAAACAAGTCTTAACTCCAGCAAACTATTGTTCTAATGAAAGAATGTATACTCTACCTGATGCTCATGGCTACTGGGAATTTTCACATGGCTTTTAAGAAGCTTTGAGATTATTACCAAGCTAAGATGTCGTCTTATTTGTCTAGAAGAATAAAGTTAACATAAACATAAATATGTGAGCAATTATAATTTGGTGCTTTTGGCATGAATTCTGTTAAGCATACTAAGTGGTATTGTCTTAAAAGTTTACCTTCCACGAGTTGTCCAATTGGGGACAAACTGAACAAGCCACAACAGATTATGATGGTGATTGGATAGACAACTTATTGCCAAGGATAACTGGGACATCTTTTTAAAAGAGAAAGACAAATTTGTTAATAGAATTTGAAAGCAATTGCTAAATTCAGTATCAGTGTGTATGCAATTGTTAGACAATGCGTATAAACATTATATTTAAAGACTATTCATAGCATGTGATTATAGGCATTGGCTTATTACATTAATATTTCATATTAATTGAAAAGACAAAAGTTGACTATTAGCACTACAACTTAAAATGCTCCCATTATGCAAAAATATTTCCATTTAAGGCATCTAACAGCAGTTACTGTTAAATGGCTTAACTATATTTTATTAGATATATCAGTTCCACAAAACATAATTAAACCCACTGATTATATTTGCACTTAACATCAAATGAGACTTTTTTAGAGTCAGGAACAACTAGCACGTATGTGCGAGGGGAACCTTTACCTTAGACTTTTTTAACATCACTTTTGCAGACGATCAAAATAATTATAGCTTTTATAGATCTCTATAGATTTCTAGATTTTTTTCGTTATTAAACAAAAATCCAGTCTGCATAACACTTTTAAAATTATTTTTTACTACTAAAAATAAATTGTTGTCTCTTTTGGGCAGGTTTGCCCACTGTGATAACACAAAGTGAGCAGGCAATATATACATATGCATTAGAGCAGTGATGGCTAACCTTTTTGCCATCGTGTGCCAAAACCGGGGGGAGTGTGGGGGGTCATGGGTGCGGGTGCCCACATCCATAATTCAATGTGCCCCCCCACGTGACCCCCCCATACTTCCCCCTGCTTTTGGCACGTGATGGCCCGGTGAGCCTGGTAGGCCCGTTTTTCGCCCTCTCCAGGCTCCAGAGGCTTTCTAGGAGCCTGGGGAGGGCAAAAACAGCCTTCCCCATCCCCCCGGAGGCCAGAAACAGCCAGTTTCCTGACTTCCAATGGGACCGGAAGGCATGAAAATCAATTGGCTGGTGTGCGCATGCGCGCTGGAGCTGAGATAGGGCAACACTCGCGTGCCCACCAATATGGCTCCGCGTGCCACCTGTGGCACCCGTGCCATAGGTTCGCCATCACAGCATTAGAGCATGTAATTTAAAGAAATCCTAAGGTTAATTGATGCTAAGAGTTTTGATGTTAAAAATTGGATCTTCTAAAAATGCATTAAATTAGCACAAATTAAGTTACCTCATTATCCCAGTTTCTGACGCTTTCAAGCAATTTTATAATAAGGCACTCCAAGTCTACTAGTGGAAATTGCTTCAGTTCTGTTTCCAAACTTAATTTAAATAGTAGCAGTAGCAATATAAATATTTCTCTGTCTGTGTAACCTTCTGGACACACATTTATACACAGCCGCAGAAACTTAAGGAAAGAAAAAGAGAATGACTTCAAATATTTTGAGCAATATTAACTTTCAATTTCAAAAGCAGTATTTGTGTGAGTACATTCTGAATGTATCCTTGATTCTAGTGAACTTTTTAAAGGTAGCAATATATTATATAAAAGATTTTTTAAAAAAAACTTTCATGTTTTATTATATTAAATTCTTATTAATTTTCTCTATCTTAGAGAAATGTTTTCCTGTGCATCTTGAATTTGCAAGGAAAATTCCAGCTACTACTAACGATACTCAGTTAAACTCAACAGAGGACTTTTAAAAAGCACCATTCTTACCTTTGCTATATTGCAAAGATTGCTCTCTATTAGAAGAAAGAAAGCTGTTGGGTTTATACAGATGTCTCTTTTTGATTGTTTATTCACAGTTACATGCATTTCAGACCTGGTTAAAAAACAAGAGACTTGTTTCCACACAGTTTATTACATATTTTTAATTACATATATTCATCCCCACATGTAACCTATTATGAAGGGATAACCTAGAAAGAATATTCTGTATTTTAAAATTTCAAAACTAGTAGTTTTATTGCATAATGTGATAGGGATGAGGACCATACTGTAACAAGTCTCAGACCCGTGGCAATCCGAGTTTTAGAAAAATCGCAAAAACAAAGGCTTAAGTCATGATTGTTCAACCTTTTGTCTTGCCTGAGCTGCATCGACAGAAGTGGAATTTTTGTGTATGTGTGAATACACACCAGAAGTGGTATTTTTTTCCCCGCACAAAGGTCCTAATTGGACTTCGACTGACATGCTGGAAAACCCACTTCTAAAAGTAGGGTGGGCCAGGACACAAATTAAAGCTGACTTAATTCACATTTACATTTAATTAAAACTAATTTACTTAAATGCAATTAATAGAAGTATTCCAAATTATTAGAGATTTTCCTTTTACATGAAAAATTATTAATTGGTGACAAATTTTTAGACAGGTCCTAAAGATTGCATACTACAGATTATTACCTTTTGCTAAATACTTGCATAATATCATTTTCAGTAAAGCGAGGCTGACAATGTTGCAAAGGAAATAACACACTGAAGGAAATACCCATGTTGATTAACACAGTTGTTATATCAAATAATGATGGAATCCATGGCTTCTGTTTGTCATTCTTATCAGAAACTGCAGAGAGAGAGAAAAAAATAATTTTCTCTTCAGGCCAGAGAAACTGGAGTTCACTTAACTATGAAATTTTTTTTATTCAGTAAGCAGAGCAGAATTAACAAATAACCAAATGTGATATGATCACAACATACTTTTGAAATTATAGCAGTTATGTTTCTTGAACCAAACTGTACTTTTAAAATATTTTTCCTATTGTTCTTGTACTTCTGCTCTATGTAATAACATTCAGAAGGGCAAATATCTATAATAACAATAGCAATAGCACTTATATACCGCTTCACAGTCCTTTCCAGCCCTCTCTAAGCGGTTTACCGAGTCAGCAAATTGCCTCCAACAATCTGAGTCCTCATTTTACTGACTTTGGAAGGATGGAAGGCTGAGTCAACCTTGAACCGGTGATGTTATAAAGCTGAGAAAATGGATGAAAATATTGTATCTGCACAGAATATCTTTTAAATTGTATGGTCTAAAGCCCCCTCCTTGAATCTGTTTTGTTATCAATTAGTTGCATCAACTTAGTTCCAGCTTCTATGTAGATATACTAACATACTTTTGATTGTATTGGTAAAGCTATAAGGCACAATCTGGAATAGGAATCCTATAATTCACATCACTTTTTTTTTTAGCTTAATCAGTTTAAAGTAACAGCAGAATCTAATCGGGTTTCTTTTGAATAATTTATACAGCAAGTAAGGTTACAAGGTCTCAAGTTTTAATTCAAATACTTACAATTTCTAATTGTTAATAGTATCAACGTATCCAAAATTTTTCTTGAAACTGTGCTATCTGAGTGAATTGACATCATCTGTTTGAGAAAAAACATATTTAGCAAATTAAAACATTTTTTACAGATTTAGATAGGACCTAATACAACAGCTCATAACACTGGGATTGCAACATGATGCCTTTGAGTACCATAAGAAACCTCTACAACCTGATCCTCCTCCTGCCCCAATTCTTTGGAAGAATAGAATAGGACAGTGTTTCTCAACCAAAGTTAGCTGTGGAATTCTGGGAGCTGAAGTCCACCCATCTTCAACTTGCCAACGTTGAGAAACACTGGAATAGGACTGTAAATTTTCTCTGAAACATTCACAGCCAGCTAAATTCGGTCTTTGCTTTTTTAGAGGTTTTTGAAAGGAAGACATTTCTATGCTTCACAAATTATTTTTTCTTCTAAATTTGCTGCGCATGTTTGAGAGGAACATTTTACTAGTATGCTTTTGAGAATTCAGAGTTTCTCAAAACATCACCTTTTTTTCTCTGAAATTGATATTTTATGGTATTGTCTAGGCGCAAACTTGTTTGGTATCAACTTTTACTTTGTCCTTTGTGAGTACATAGGTCTATTGCAGCCAATGTGCCATTAATAATTCTTCAAATTTTCAAATGTATTTTAATTTTTTTTAAAAAAATGAGACACCTGCTCCCTCATAACAGAATATGGTGATTTGTAAATGATTTAGCAAATGATTTCTTGAAACGCTATGTTCAAATGCAGTACAGCTTTTTCTACAAGCCATGCATATCCTTATGGAACCCCTTTTGATGTGGGAATAAAGATAAAATAATTACTAAACTGACTAGTTTCTCAGACAAAACAAATGATCTAGGGTACTTTTGGTATTCCTACATCCAACATGTTAAAAACAAACAGTACATTCTCCTGAAGAAGTAGAAGGGAAAAACAACAGGCAAGCACACTGAAAATGTGAAATGCAAAATGTCAAATAAATTTTTAGCATTATTGAATATAATCTTATAATTATTTTCTAAATGAAGTAAAATGAAATGAGAATATTTATTCTATACTTTAATGCTATTCTTATTGACACCACAACATGGCAGGAATACTGGATAAAAATGTAAAAAAACCCACCTCCACTTTTCTGTATTTGGCAAGTGATCAAGTTCTACCAACTAACAGTCAAGAATGGGAAAGTGGAAACAGGCAATGCGGAAAACTAAGCTAAAGTTGTGAACTAATTATAGTTCATACTCATTATGTATTTAATTATATCCATCCAAGGCAAAATAAAAGATAACATACCTGAAACATCCATTTTAAAATTGGTACGGGACAAGGAGAATTATGGTAAGTAGATGCAAGTAAGCCTTCAATAGTTACAAAAAGCTGCTGTGTTATTCCAGATCTGCAGAAACAAGCACAAATTAAGGTTCAGTCTGATATGTTTAAAGTTAGCCTATACATTCAAATGTTAAAGGATCCATTCTTACCTAAGAAGATATTTTTCAATTGGATTTTGAGGATGAAAATCAAAGTTTCTCAAATCAAGATTATTCTGGTTGAAAATTTTCCCAGCATTCGCTATTTGAAATATGTTTTCTCCAGGGTGCTGGTCAGGAATAGCATTCTGGCTGAATGAGTATTTTTCTATAAATTCTCTGAAAGACAAAATTATATTTGCAAATACACTAAAAAGTATTTAAAGCACAATAATTTGGATGTTAATTCATCTCAGTTTATTGACCTGGATGAGATTTTTACTTAAACAGCATGTAACTCATGTTCAGTACAATCCCTTTATACCTCCTTTCTAGCTAACTTTAGGATATCCTATAAAGCAGCTGCTATGAAAAGAGGGGAACGTTAGGAGTCAGAGCAATTCAGAGTTATGTTAGGTTCATGTACTGTATTAAAACATAGTTATGTATTTATGTATGTATGTATCTGGCTTACGATGTTTTGATAAACTCAGCACATTACATCAAACCGTGGCTGAGCAGGATACATAAATACAGATACTAAATGACAATGTATCCAAACAAGTATAATGTTAAAATAACTAGAAAGCTAAGAAAGGGAGTGGAATACAAAAAGTATGAATATGACTAATAAATATGTCAAACAGTAACATATGAATATAACTAACTGTAACAACATGAGAAAGCAATTAGCAACTGAAATCAGAGGACCAACCTATGTTCAGCAGATAATTCACCATCAGTAGATTGATCTTCAGGTTCAGAGTTTATTCCAACTATCTCTTTAACGTGCTGTAACTGGTTCTCTAATTCATCTACCCTAAAAAAGAGAGATAAAACTTCTTTCAAAAGAATCTTGATCCCTAGTTATAAAAACAAACTTTCCAGCAAGTTTATATGTCAAGATAGTAATATTACCGAAGATGCTTCTCCTGATTTTATTTTAAAATAAAATCTGGTAGTCATGTGGCTATCTAATTTATAAGCATGTACTGTAACATGATGCAAGGACATTTCTGGTAATAAAATAAAAGTGCTGAAAGACTAATTTCAACGTCAGTTCTTTTCTACTGAAAACAGTAGAGCAGGTTTGTCTGCTTTAAAGCGGTGGGACAAACAATCTGAAATACTTTCAGTATAGAAAGGTGAGAGAGTGGGCTACCCAAAGAAACTGGGAAACTGTTCTTAAGGGGAATTTACTGCATTAACCAGCTTCTACAACAAATCGTAACATTATTTTATTCATACATCACTTCTGCAGCTATTACCTCATCTTTCCTTAGGGATGGGATAGGGATAATCTTTCTATATCCTTTTGTAAGGGCCTAAAAGCGTGGCTCTTGGGGCCCCAGTGGGGGAATAGCAGAGTGGAGGTGATTGATTGAGTAACAACAGATAACAACAGATCCCTCCCCCCCCCCACTCCACCCCGTCCTCCTCACATGTCCTTATATTTTAATGTTTGATTTTAATTTGTTTTAATGTATATATATATTGTATGTATAGACATATTTTTATAACTGTAAGCCAGCGACAGTTATCCTCTGGTAAGATGGGCAGCCATTACATTTTACAAATAAATAAATAATAAATAAATAGAGGATAATATATGCAGCTCAGGGTTGAACTGTGGAGTCCTTGGCGCTCTCTGAGCTTGGTTGTGTGGATGCAGATGTTTCATTACCAAGTAGGTAACATCATCAGCGCGAGTGAGAGGGATTTGGCAGGGATTAACACCAGACAAACAAGCAAGCAGAAAACAATATCCCAGTCAAGGAATAACAAGGAGAAAAAGCATATAATCACTAACACTGGCAGGGCATGCTACTGTATATAAACGGGGAACTGCATATAAACAGGGAGTATGGGCTACAACCTCATCCTCATTAGCACTGATGTTACCAAGTTGTGTAATGAAACGTCTGCAAGCAACCAGGCTCAGAGTGCCCAGGACCCTATAAACTTTATTTATTACTACTACTAAGATTCTGGTAGCCTTTGATTTAGTTTATTACTAATTTCACTGCCCTCCACTCCCAAGTGATAAATCTTTATTACTGTCTTTTTTTTTAAAGTCATTAATTAGCTGTCCCAAGAAATAAGTTGGAAACATTTGTTAACTGCCCTTTTGTAATAATGTCCTAAGGCCATAAAGAGGAAGGTTATCTCTTGCTCTGTCACCTTAAAAATAACCTTCAACATTTATCTGTTTTTTATATTTGCCCCCGTTTTTCTTCTCTCTTTCTAGGCTCTCCCATACCTACATGGAGTCAAGTTACACCTTCATCCAAAAAAACTTGTTTAATCTAACAATTAAGTACTTTTTCATTATATATGTAAAAGAAAAACTTAGCTCACTTGTCAAGAGGCAGATGAAATGCAAGTAAAAGCCAAGTTATAATTATGTTATAAACAATAATACGTAATTGTGCAAATAAGGATGGACCAGAAAGGTAAGCATGCATACCTCCTTAACTCTTCCTTCTCTTTCAGGAGATGCTCCAAGTGATTCATGTATGAGGCCCCACGCTCAGTAAAAGCTTTAGAAAGCTGAAGCAAAAGTCCATGAAAAACATAAAATATTTTCAGACCACTGATGGCTATTACACTTAACATCCACATTTCTTAGATGTTTATTTAAGAAAACGCTTGAAAGAGCTAGGACACACCTGAAAATCAATTACAGATAGTCCTCGACTTACGATAGTTGAGTCCAAAATTTCTGTTGTTAAGTGAGACATTTGTTAAGTGAATTACTGTAGTTGTTCAGTTATTGACAGTTATTATGCAAATCTGATAAAATCCCACTGATTTTGCTTGTCAGATCACAAAAGGTGATCAAATGACCCTGGGACATTGCAGCTGTCCTAAATATGTGTCAGTGTCCAAATTTTGATCTTGTGACCACAAGGATGCTGCTTATAATTATAAGCATGAAAAATAGTAATAAGTCACATTTTTCAATGCCACTGTAACTTCACTAAACATCACTAAATGAATGTTTGTAAATCAAGAAGTACCTGTATCTCAAATGTAATAAGTGGCATATCAGAAGGGAAAAAATATGATCTCTTAAAAAAATTGTCTGTTGGTCACAAGTCCTCGAATAGACTGCAACCTATTAACTGAAAAACAGTGACTGAGCTAATCACAAGAATAAGTCAATATGGTGTTTTTTTTCCTATGAGGTACAAGTACAAAGTTTCAAAAGTTTCCACCACAAGCAAGACCAATTGAGAAACAATTTTCTGGCAAATATTACTTTGTATGTTCTGATGTCTAAAACTACTCCAATTTGAAAATATTTTCCCTTTTGCAATGGCTTTCTAATATACAGTATATACAGTAGATTCAATTAAAAAGACAGATGCTATCTTCATATTATAATGAGGGTTTTCTGGATTTTTTTTTCATGTAAAATTATACCAATATTTAAAAGTTTTAAAAAGTAAAGTAGGGCTAACTCAAATACTTTGGCCACCTAATGAGAAGAAAGGACTAACTGGAGAAGAGCCTCATGCTGGGAAAGATTGAGGGCAAAAGAAGAAGGGGACGGCAGAGAACAAGGTGGCTGTACAGAGTCACTGAAGCAGTAGGCATGAGCTTAAATAGACTCCAGAGGATAGTATAGGACAGGAAGGCCTGGAGGAATGGTGTCCATGGTCACAATGGGTCGGACACGGCTTCGCAACTAACAACAACAACAAAAGTAGGGCTAGGAACTGTACAAGTAAAGAGTTGGTTTTCATGAGGATATTTGTACCTATGGTCATCGTAGTAGATAAGACTTTCTAACCAAAGACAATTACTTACAGAAGCATTATGTGTTGTAGAATTTGTGCTTGCTATTTCATCCTCATCCATAGCTTCTTCTGACTTTTTTGCAGCTGGTTTGATACTCTGGAATAATATTTTTTCAAGAGGGATGAGTGCCTCTTCTTCGCTACTGTCCACATTGCAATCAGAAGCTTCAGCATCACTATCAGAAATGCTCTTTAATTTTTGAATTAACTCATACGCTTCATTGTTGGATTTATTTAAGTTACATGAAGAATTAGGAATAGTGTCACAAGTATAATCTTCAAGTGAGACAACACTGTCACACTCTTCCAAAGAACATCCAAGTGGCTCAGCAATTTTTTCTGAAGGAACTGTAGAAGCATTATTTCTTCTTGTTTCTAAATAAATAAGAGGAGTAGATGTCTGTAATTTCCTCTTGCTAGTATCTGAAATTTGGATTTGGTCATTTTTACTTATAGTGTATCTATATGATTTAATTTCATCTTCTTCAGCTTCAGATTTTTCTACTGAAATAGCCAAGTTGCTGCTAGACCAGTCTATATCTGCTGGCTGGAAATTCTTGTGAGCAGATATTCTGTTTTTTGAGTAATTAGGACTATGGGAAATTTGTGAACTACGACGTTTGTGTTTATTTAGCGTCTGAACATTCTGTAAATATTTCACATTTGTTTTTGATGAAATCTTTTTCCGTTTTCTAGGTTGTTTATGGTTAGCTATTCCAAATGAAGTTGTAGCACTGGAATATGCTGTTGGACTGGGCTGGCTTTTTGTAACAATAGTTTTATCAGAGCTTAATCCTGAACGAAACACACTTTTCAAAGCTTGTGTTGAAGAAGACTCATCTGTATAATGAAAATAAAGTGATGATTACACTTTATATTCCTGTCATTATTAACTATTCAAATGGTCAAGATAATAATGAATGTGATTATTCTCTCCTCTTGCATGCGCACATACACAGAATGTATAATGTTAAGCAGTATACATTTTGAAGCAGTAAACCTCAGGAAATTAAATGTTGTAGGAACTGGGTACTGTATTTAATTCCCTAAAGTAGTTCAATACTATTGTTATGAAATTAATAAATTATGAATAGCATGTCAAAAAAAATGTTAAATAATAAAGTTCATAGCTCAAGATTAAGCAAAAATTGTGAGAGATAAGAGAGTTACAAAACAATATCTTACAAGGTCAGAAGTTTGTATGTTGTAGAGTCCTTGGTTGTTTACATGCTATCTGAGCTTGGTTGTTTACATGCTAATCCCTGAAGAGATTACCCAATTGAGTAAACAACCAAGCTCAGACAGCACCAAGGACTCTGCAGTTCAACCCTAAGATACATATATTCTCTTCTATAAGTACGTACGTTCTTGCTCTTTTAATGAGTAAAAAGAAGAATAGAAACATCAAAAAATATAAGAAACTGATCAACCAATGAATATATGTTTTAATCTATATTTCTATTATACTGTAAGCCACCTGGAGTCATCCCAAGGAGTGAGATGGGCAGTTCAAAAATGCAATAGGTAAATATACTTGGGTTTATAAATGTAGCTTTTTAAACATTCATAGCATACATAAATTTGGAGTTAGGATTTAAAATGACATCTTCACAAAAATATAATTTTAAATATTTTTAGTCTGAAAAATAAGTATCAGTTTTTAAAATTATGACTTTTAGCAAGTTTAGTCAGCTATTATCTAAACAAGATAATAGCTTAAAGGTTATATCCGAATTTTGGAGTTAAAAGGCATGCATGACATTGAAGCTCTTGCTACAGAGTGCCCTTCTTTTTTTTTATTAATTAGTCCTATGGGATTTACTTCCAAATAATTATGTATAGAATTGTTTTGCAAATGGAATACAGTGGCCTTCCATCAGTCACGGAATCTTTCTTGGTGGCTCAGGGCATTAGGAGGCACTATATTGTTTCTCCGTTCTTCAAGGCTGTTTCCAGTCAGTCTTAGAGGTCCCTGCTTTGTGGGGCTCCTCGGGGCTCTATCCTCTCCCTGCTCTTACTTAACATATTACATGAAGGTTGTTATGTTGAGGTTATTATGTTGATAATATCCAGTTTTACATTTCCACCATGGGCCAACCAAGCAATGCTGCCAAGAACCTTTCCCACTGTCCGAGGACTGTGGGGGACAAGAGGCTTTGTCTCAACTCCAGTAAGACTGGATAGCTGCGGAATATAAAGCCTCTTCCCCCACTGACTCCAGAGACTTGTCATCTTTAATTCTGCCTGGCATATAATTTATGTGACTTTGAGGGCCAGGAGCTGCAGATCTGATAGGCAATTTAAAGGTTCTTCAAAGAACAGGTGGCAACTGTGGGTGGGAGCGCGGAGCCTTGCGTGGGTTCATCTTGTGCAACAATTGCGTCCATTCCTGAACCAAAAAAGCCTTAGTCATGGTGAATCATACCTTAGTTATATTCCATCTGGATTTCTGAAACACATCTTACAGGGGGCTGCCCTTGAAGAGCATTCAGAAGCTGCAGCTGGTCCACAAAACTGCAGCACAGGCGCGTTTTGACATTTCTTGCTACATTTATATAGCACTGCTGTTTCATGAACTGCATTCTCAATAGCCATCTGAATGCAATTCAAGGTGATGGTTATCACCTATAAAGCCCTAGTTGTGCAAAGAGCATCTTCAAGGTCCTTTCCATCACAGTGCCATGCTACTGCAACCAGGAGTTGCCTTCTTTGTGACAGCACCTGCCCCGTGGAATAACATCCCTCCAAAAACTGTATTGCCCTGACAGTATTAAACTTTCTCAAGGCTTTGAAGACCTGGCTGTTACTCCTAAAATTTGGTGGTTAGGTGAGATCTGCTTCTGATGTGGATTCTTTGATTGGAGTGAGGGGTTTTTTCCCCTTTAACTTCAGGCTTTGTGGATTACATATGGATGCTCTCATTGCTTTAATTCTTATATGATGCCCTGAGTCATTGTTGTAAGAGGGGTGGCATAATTTATTTGAATAATAGCCAAGGTGTAATGAGATAGCATATATATTTTTAAATTTTATGTTACATCATTTACTTTGCTGTTTGTACCTGAAGAAGATTCCAGTGAAGCTGAGCTTGAATTTTTTCTTAAGAAATCTTTGGTGCCCTTAAAATAAGAATATACAGAAAAAGATTTTAGAATATACAGGTAAGCTTTTACAGAATATAGATCTTTTCAGTATAGCAGACATTTCAGGCTTAAACAGTACCATTACTGTTTATTTGAAGCAGTTAAAATATCACCTGCAGAATCACAGCATCTTAGAAGAAGTAATAAATTTAGAACTGATAAACATTTAAACAGATTCAAAGGTAGAGAGGAGCTTCAGTTTATAGTAAACCAATCAAAATGAAGCAACTCTCTCCTGAGAAAATCATTACATTGGCCAAGTTCAGAATTTGTGCTAAAGATAGCCTATGTCACAACTGCTACTGTCACATAACACAGTTATGTAAAACCCAACTACATTATGGTTTAGTACAATTAAAAACCTAATAAACATTTAGACCTTTTTTGGCTTCTGGGTGAGGAAATGGCAGGCTAAGACTCTTCAAAAGAGTGGAGACAACATTTTGCCCAAGACCAGCACTCAGGCATTAAGCCAGACAAGGAAAAGCCAAGAAACCACCTTCTTGGGCTCTAGAAGGTTGCTCCTCACAAGGAGATTGCAGAGTTCTTCTGGTGGATTTGTGACTTTGAGGGCCAGGAGCTCTAGAAGAAACTATGAGCTCACAGCTGCAGTAGAGCCCGCATTAGGACACTGGGTTAAACCCTCACTTTCTTAATCCAATTAGGATAATTATTTTAAAGTCAAAGAAAAAATGACAGCCATTTCAGCACTGTGCCATGTAGAGCAAGCTGTTCCATTCCTGATTTGTGTGGTGCAATCCTGGAATTAGCTGCTACTTTTGGAGTGCCCACAATTCAATGTGGCTGCCCAAAACATGGTGGGTACTTCCAGGATTACACCATGTGGCCCAGGAACAGAGCAAACTATCCTTCTTCCCTAACCTGAGTTCCTGAGATCTTCAAAAGATGAGGAAGGTGTTGGGCCCAACCTGGTGGGAAGGAGGCCCAAGGCCTGCAGGGACCCAGTGGGGGTGGGGAGGAAATAAACAGGGTGGGGAGCGCTGCAGCATTTATAAAGCCAGTCGTAAGGGTGAACAACTGCAGAGGTGCTATAGTGGCCATAATTTTGGAACCAGTCGGTAAGTAATTTTGAGGGGAGTATCTGCTATAACTCTGAACTAAGTGACCGGTTTCAGCCCTGGTGGTGCAGTGGTTAAAGTGCAGCCTAGAGTTCAATCCCGACGGGGTCAAGGTTGACCCAGCCTTCTCTCCTTCCAAAGTCGATAAAACGAGGACCCAGATTGTTGCAGGCAATATTCAAATAATGTTTCTACATGGCAAACTACCCCAGAGAGTGCTGTAAAGTGCTATGGGCCTAAATGCTATTGCTATAAGTCAAGGACTACCTGTATTAATATGCTATGCAGTTATTATTCTTTAAATATACATGAATAGGAAAAAATAATTTATTTTCAGAAACAATGGTGCAGTTTTTTCACCTTCTTTTGTTTCTTTCCGCCAACGGTTCCTAATGATTTCGGAGATGAAGGACTAATTGGACTGACTTGTGGCAACCTGGAATAGATTGTTTTTTGACACTGAGTTACGTGGCTCTGCTTTTTCAGACTGTTATTTCCTGAAGTGGAAGGCCATTTATTCAAACTTGAACCAGTTGTGTCTAGGTCTTCATGTTCTGTTTTATGTTGTCTACTACCATTATATATTAAATGTGTTCTTGTCTGAACAGGATAGGTCTCATTTCTTTCCAAATTTGTTGTGTTAACATGATCTTTTAATTGGAAAGAACCGTCAGGTAAGGCATTAGTTATGAATAGTCTCCGAACCACAGGTTTTGGAAGATTAAATTTCATGCAAACACCATTTTCTGAACTGTTGTTTTTCTCTGACTTTCGGAATAAAGCATCAATTATTGGGCTTCTGCCTGATGGTGAGCAAGGCAATTTCTTCTTTCTATTTTGCTTTGAAGAAGATGTATTCTTTTTAACATGGTCTACACATGAAACTGTATGTCCAGCTTGTCCATTTCCTTTTTCTGGAGAGTACAATACAGTTCTTTCTTCATTAATACATGTGAAAGAAATGAATAACAGATTAATCATGCACAATTTCTAGAATCTCATGAAGCATGTCACAATTGTCATATTCCAAAGGCCAGTAGAAGTCCCTGACTATTGATAATTAAATTTTTTTTATATTTATTGAAATATATATGTCTTTGGATGAGATTAGTTGAATAAGGGGTTAATACTGCAGCACCTACTAGATTTTTGAGAGGAATACCCTTTCCAAAACATTTTTTGGAATCTCTTTAGGTAAGATTAAATCTTTCCAAGAGAATCAAAAATATGCAAGATCCCAGTAATGGGTTCTTGGGAGTCAAAAAATTTTGTTTGCCTATGGTGTAAGTCAGGGGTGTCAAATGTGCGTCGTCATTGTTATCGTGTGACATATTGCAACTTTTTTCCTCTTTGCTAAACCGGGCATGGGCATGGCCAGCACGTGATGCATCTGACCCATGGGTTTGAAAGCCCTGGTCTAAATCATACAATTGAATTATATTTCACAGCAAGAAATGTATCAGCTATAACCGTGATGGCGAGCCTATGGCACGCGTGCCACATGTAGCCATATCGGTGGACACGCGAGCTCAGCTCCACAGCTGATTTTTGGGCCTTCTCGGCCCACCAGAAGTAGGGAAACAGGCTGTTTCCTGCCTCCAGAGGGCCTCAGGAAGTGGTGGGGAAGGCCTGTTTTTCTTTCTCCCCAGGCTCCAGAGCCTTTCTAGGAGTCTGGGGAGATCAAAAACGGCCTTCCCCACCCCACGGAGGCCCTCTGGGGCCAAAAAAGGCCCATTTGCCAACTTCCAGGTTCGTAAAAACGCTCTGGAGGCTGGGGAGAGAGAAAAATGGGCCTTCCAGTCTCACCAGAAGTTGGCAGATGGGCTGTTTTCGGCCTCCGAAGGGCTTGGGGGTGTGTGCGTTTTTGCCCTCCCCAGACTCCTAGAAAGGCTCTGGAGTCTGGGAGAGAGAAAAACGGGCCTACTGGGCCATCGCGTGCCAAGAGTGAGGAGAGCGGGGGGGGGTGTCGTGCACGCATGCGCAGGACGCATAGAATTATGGGTGTGGCCACGCACTCCCCCGCCTCCTGGCACGCAATGGCAAAAAGGTTAGCCATCACTGAGCTGTAAGAAAACTCACTGCTCAGTAATACCAATAAATACTTTGCAGGTAAGAGAACCCAACATTTCAACTGAATAGGAAAAACATAAGGGACACTGCCATCAGTGTAGACCTATTTTCAGGCAATTTATTTTCTCTTGTTATTTTGGATGGCAACATTCAATCAGCTTCAACTAGTATGGTCAGTGATCAAAGACAAGGGCAGTTGTAGATAATATTAAGAAATGTGGATTAAAGGAGAAACATTGTAATTGTAATATTCCAATCTTGGGGCAGCTATTCCAGTGCATTATTATTAGCAAATTGTTTTAGTTCCTTCAGGTTACTGAGATTTGGAAATTTAACTGCCTATATAATAGCATAATTCCATCCCAATTGCCAGCGGATCCACTAAGGAAGAATAATAGAACCATCATTTGTTTTCACCAGTCCTCAGAAAACATGATCACAAAAGGGAATGGAACGTGTAGTTCCTGGGACAAGAGAAGAAGCAGAAGAATCTACCAAAATTCTACCAGGAAATCTGGAAAAATATTTCTTAAGACGGCTTCATTTCTAGTCCATTTTATGAGATACATGCAGCTGTTCATAAAATCTCTATGAATCAGTAAACATTCATTAACAAGTACAGAACATTACCATATTTCTGAGGTTTGTTTTAGCCATGAACTTTATCCCTTCCATTGCCTAGCCAAGAAGCATGGCACTATATATCACATATTTTAATTTCCTTGCATTAAATCACAAATTTTGAAATTTTGATTTTGTTAATGTATATAACTGCATATGATTTTTCATTGGAGAACAACTTTATAAAACATTTTAACATACATTTATTTATGTATAAATCAAATGAAAAGGCCACTCAACACAAAAAGCCACACGGATATCTAAATTAAAAGAAACATTGCTTACCTTGTTTGACAGTTGGTTTGAAAAAGTCAGTAATACATTTGCTTCTATAATAAAAAAACAAACGTAATAAAAAACTTAGCAATGTTCAGAAAGGACATTTTAAAACATACAGAAAATTCTTTCTCTCAATCAGATCTTTCTAGATGTACTGGAATCACATTTCCCATCAAGTCCAGTCAGCCTTTGTAAGTTGAAGGAGGATAATTTACTGCCTGGAAGTCAACAGGTACCAACCCAAGTTGAATTATAGGAACGCAGCAATCTTTAGCGTGTTGAGTATTAACAAACAATACAGCTCTCTCAACAGATTGAGTGAGATGTAAAATTGTAACAACAGACTACTGACATTACAGCTTTGATTAAGTAACATGGACTCTTGCCACACATATAAGAGAATGATCATCCCCAGTTAGGGTAAATGTAGAATATTTACTGTACTATATCCTTAGTTCTGATTGGATAAATTTTGGAATGAGGCCTCTATTATTCTGATATTCAATATTCCTTTCTTTGATATCTCTCTTAACCAAAGTAAATCTGAAGAATGCTTAAAACATTTACCGTATATACTCGAATATAAGCCGAGTTTTTCAGCACGTTTTTCAGGCTGAAAAAGCCCCCCTCAGCTTATATTCGAGTCACGGAAAAAAAAGCCTTTTTAAAAGAAAACAAATGAGTAGACCCCTGTCTGCAAAAATAGAAAAAACAGCCCTTTCAGCTTCAGTGTAGGTTAATTACCATAAATTGTTTTGAACAGCCAACC
Source organism: Ptyas mucosa (assembly GCA_012654045.1). NCBI lineage: Eukaryota > Metazoa > Chordata > Lepidosauria > Squamata > Colubridae > Ptyas > Ptyas mucosa. The sequence goes on along the minus strand of WNWU01000032.1, from coordinate 10,696,691 downwards.
GACTCTCAGCTGATTTGCAAAGAGGTGCAGATTTCCCCCCCCAAGCCATGCTGAAGCGCGAAACTGAAAGTAAAGCAGGCTCTGTTGCAACGTGACAAAATGAGGCAGAGAGAGATTTCTTTTTCCTCACCAAAAAAGGTAGGTGGAAAACTGCAAACAATGGGAAATTTAGGGCAAAAGAGGAGGTTCAAGATTTTAAAACACAAAAGAAAATAAAGCTCTATTTAACTTGGGAATTGTAATAATTGAGATATTATTAATTGTATATTGTGTTGAAAGCAGAAATGGTTAAGTTGTGGTTTGGAAGAATATATGGGGGAAATTATTTGGTTTATTATTAGTGGTAAATATAATTACCGGTAATTGATTTGTAAAAAATTGGATTGCATGGAAATAATTGGAATATTCATGTTCATATTGATTAATATACAAAAAAGATAGTTATAACTAATTGATTTATATAAAAATGTTGAATTTGTATTAAACAATTGTAATATTAAATAATTAACCAATGTGAGGATGGATATAAAAATTGATGACAATAGAAAGGGGTATAATATAGAATAGAAGGGAAAAATTGAATTTGATTAAGATTAGAGATGAGGATGAAGGGTAATATTGGTTTTTTAAAAAAATAGATGAGGAATAAATATGGCAAAAAGGAAATATAGAAATTGTAAATTTAATTGAAATGACTAAACACTGTTTAAATTTGTGAACCAGCCAAATACTCTGTTCAAAGAAAATACATTGTATGTGTCTTTGTGTGTTTGTATAAAAAATAAAAAAACCTTTAAAAAAAACCAAAAAAGGTAAGCGCGTCTTATACTCCAGTGTGTCTTATACTCCGAAAAATACGGTAGCATTACCCCACTTATCGCTTTAGAACTCCCCTGGAATGCATGAGTACAAAAAGTCTTGGCCCTTTTTGCATTTCTAGAAGAGAGGCCTAACCTCACCTCTTAAAAATCCTCAACACCCCTGTCCCATCAGGCTGATTTTTCCAGACCTTAAAGGATGTAAAGGGACAATGGGTATTTTACCAATTTAATACTCAAAACACATAAATGGGCCGACAGTGTAGTTCTACCCACTGTAGTGATGTAATTGTAGGACTAATATAGCTAGTTTTAGCCACAGAAACCCCATTTTGCTGAGAAACTTTCTGTCTTTAGAACATCTTTAGAACATCTCATTCTGGGCCTCACATCCTGGCCCTAAAATTCCTTGAAGGCTTTGTGATAGCTTTATCAAAGAACTTGAACCATCCTGAAGGAGGCTAGCAATGGAAACAAGACTGGACCCTCTTCTTATTGTAAACAGATTACTTAGAATGCACTAAACTCCCCTTTTCTTGTGGCAGATAAATTAGCTAGAATAAATAATAAATAACTTTATTGTCATTGTACGTGTATACACAGTATAACCATACAACAAAATTCACTTAACACCCAAAGACCAGGTCCAACACACATAACAATCCCCAAACACACTCCCACCCACTGCAATTCTCCACCCCTAAACGACCCAAGCATCCACACAACAGACCAAGTAATACTGTCCAACAGCTCACTGATGGTGGCCCTTTAGTTCATTGTTGAATGCAATTATAGCTCTGGGATAAAAACTATTCAGAAAATGTGTGGTCCGAGTTTTAATTGTTCTGTATCTTCTGCCAGAAGGCAACAATCCAAAAAGATTATAAGCAGGATGAGAAGAGTCTCTGAGAATGTTATGCAACTTTCTCAAACAGCGAGATTCGAAGATGTCGTCCGGGGCTGGTAGCTGAAGTCTGATGATATTCTGGGCAGTTTTAATGATTCTCTGTAGAGCTTTTTTGTCCGCTACAGAACTGCTCCCATACCATGCAAGAATGCTGTATATCAGGACACTCTCAATGGTACTGCGATAATAGGACAGAAGTAGTTGCTGAGATAGATTTATCTTTCTGAGCATTCTCAGGAAGTACAGCCTCTTCTGTGCCTTCTTCACAAGCATGTTAACAACCCTTGGTCCATGAGAGGTCCTCCGAGATATAAATGGCCAGAAATTTAAAACTACCCACCCTCTCCACCTCCTCACCATTTATGTACAATGGTAGATGTACATCTCTCTTCCTCCTGAAGTCAATTATAAGTTCTTTAGTTTTTGTGGTGTTAAGTGTGAAATTATTTTCATTACATCACAATGTCAGCCGTTGTACTTCCTTCCTGTAAGCAGACTCATTGTTCTTATTAAAGAGCCCCACCACTGTTGTATCATCTGCAAATTTAATAATTGTGTTGGTGTTATACAGTGGGGTGCAGTCATGTTTGTACAAGGAATAAAGGAAAGGGTTTAGCACACAACCCTGGGCAGCTCCTGTGTTTAGTATAGAGTAGACTCTGGCCTACCTGTCAGAAAACCCCTTATCCACAAACAAATTATCTGATTTATACCCAAACTGGACATTTTAAAAAACAACCTGTTGGGTAAAATGGTGTTAAATGGTAGAAAGTTTGCATACTATTAGAAGCTTAGAAGCTTTATCAGGCAGGGACAGAAGGACCTCTACAGGAGTGTGAATACATTGCTGCTTGTTGCCTATTGCTTGCTAATTTTTAGGAATGGCCCTGCAAATATTACAACATTTTATATACCGTATATACTCGAGTATAAGCCAACCCGAATATAAGCCGACCCCCCCAATTTTACCCCCCAAAAGTGGGAAAACTTATTGACTCGAGTATAAGCCGAGGGTGGGAAATACAGCGGCTACTGTTAAATTTCAAAATAAAAAAAGACCGGTCAAAAGTGCGAGGACCTGTCAGAAATCACCTTTTTCAGCCCTCTGGGTAGTCCTTTTGTGCATATGGACTACTCAGAGGGCTGAAAAAGTAATTTTTGACTGGTCCTAGCACTTGTGACCAGTCCTCGAACTTACGACTGTCCTCACATTTTACGTTTTTGCCCTATCTTGTCACTCCCACTCTTTCTCATTCTCTTTCTCTCTCCACCTCTTTCTCTCTCTCTCCCCCACTCTGCCTCTCTCATTCTCTCTTTCTCTCTCCCCTCCCCTCCGCTTGCATTCCAGCTGTTGAATTCTTTGAAACCAAGTAAAACTTCGGGGAGTGGGGGAGAGTCCCTGTTGGGAAGAAGGGAAGAAGGGGAAGGAAGGCAGGAAGGCAGGAAGACGAAAGAACGAAAGAAGAACGAAAGAAATCTTTCTTTCTTCTTTCCTTCCTTCTTTCTTTCTTTCTTTCTTCTTGCCTTCTTTCTTCCTTCTTTTTTTCTTTCCTTCTTTCCTTCTTTCTTTCTTGCCTTCCTTTCTTCCTTCCTTCTTTTCTTTCCTTCCTTCTTTCCTTCTTCCTTCTTTCCTTCATTTTTTCCTTCCTTCTTTTCTTTCCTTCATCCCAGCAGGGACTTCCCCACCCCCCAAGTTTTAGTTATAAAAAGTGACAGGAACAGCCCGAGGGGATCCCAAAGCAGATTCCCTTGCAGATCTGCTCAGCTCCGGAGAACATCTGACTCTGTTTAGTGCTGGCTAGCCCAGCCGTCTGTGTGCAGGTGTGTGGCTGCGTGTGTTGGTAAGTGTGTATGTGTGCATGAACGTGCAGGGGGGGGGAAGGCTGAGTGTGGGGGGGGAAAGCCAGAGGCCCAGAGGGCGGGGGGCGAGAGGAGAAGAAACTTTGGGAAACTTTTCTCGCCCCTTTTTTTTCTCCTCCCTTTCCTCGCCCCGAACGGCCGGCGGGTGAGGCTGCTCTGGTAGCCGCGAGGCTGCCCGAAGCGTTCCTTTCCGAGGGGCTTCTCGGCACCCGCGCCTCAAATTCAGTTCAGCCGGGGGAGGGAAGCGGGGAGTTGAGGCGGGGTGGGGGACCTGCGCCCCTCTCCCTCTCCCACATCGGAAAGGAACTTTCCGCTTCAGCTCCCCGCTTCCGAGAAGCCCCTCGGAAAGGAATGCTTCGGGCAGCCTCGCCTGCCGGCCGTTCGGGGCGAGGAAAGGGAGGAGGAAAAAAAGGGGCGAGAAAAAAGGATGACTTTGGATGTTGCTGGGAGTTGCTCCGAGCACAGAGTTAGCATCTCCCTTGCTCTTCCAGCTGAGGCTCTCACCCTTTCTCAGCTTTCTTGCCTGTTAAAACTTTGGGAAACTTTTTTCTCACCCCATTCTTTTTCAGTGAACGCTTCCCCTCCGCGCTCGGAGCAACTCCCAGCAACAGAAGAGAAGGCAGCGGGTGGGGTTAGGGTTAGGGGAAGCGTTCGCTGAAAAAAACTTTGGGAAACTTTTTTCTCGCCCCTTTTTTTCCGCCTCCCTTTCCTTGAGGCGCGGGTGCCGAGAAGCCCCTCGGAAAGGAACGCTTCGGGCAGCCTCACGGCGACTGGAGTAGCCTCGCCCGCCGGCCATTCGGGGCGAGGAAAGGGAGGAGGCGCCTGTGAGGGGAAGGAAAGAGCGGGGAGCTGAGGCGGGCGAGGGACGGCGCTGGTATTCGGGGCCAGTACCAGGCAGCTGCGGGCACTTGCCATGGGCCACCCATGACCATGCGGTCGTTCGGCTCCCGCTTGCCTGGCAGCAGCTGCTTCTGCTCTTCTTCGTCGCCCGGCACCGACCCTCTTCAGCACTGGAGCCGCGGCTGCGACCGAGGCCAAATTCGGTGAGTGGCGAGCTCCAGCTGCGGCGGGCGGGCCCGGCGGCCAAAGCGCCCCCGGCATGGCTAGCTGCTCGCTTGCTTGCCAGCAGCGCCTTCTGCTCCTCTTTTGCCCCTCAGCGACTCCCAGCAACTCCCAGCAACATGCCGTGGCGGCGCTTTGGCTTCTGCTCGTTAGGCATCGGCCGCCTCTCTGCTCAGTTGCTGGGAGCCGCTGAGGGGCAAAAGAGGAGCAGAAGGCGCTGCCGGCGCAAGCCTCCCTGACCCCTACAGCCAAAAAGGGGCGCGGGGGAGGGGCGCCACACACCCTCCGACACCCCATTTTGGCTTTAGGAAGCCTCCCTGGAACCCTGGGAGCCAAAACGGTTGCAGGGAAAAAGGCATTTTTTTCGTGACCCGAATATAAGCCGAGGGGCCATTTTTCAGGCTGAAAAATGGGCTGAAAAACTCGGCTTATATTCGAGTATATACGGTACCTTTGTTTTCCAAAAATGTATAAAAGGTATGCTAACTGGAGGCTCTCGATTTGTGATGAAGTCCCCAAGAGTACATCTCTTTGTGCTGTACAGAATAAACAGGTTGCAGTTTCCCTCATTGTGTGTTAATTGGCTACTTCGCACTAGGGAAAAACAAATCCAGCATTTTACTGGGCCAATCATGAATTGGCCATCGTAATGAAATAACTGGCTGTATTTCTTCTACTCCTCAAGTAGATGTAAAAAGGTTGTCCTCCCCTGCTTTAAAAGGCTATTTGCCAGTAATAAGAATATTAGACTCCTTTTTACTTCCTGTGGGTATCCTCAATGACCCACTTACTCTGTCTGAAAATAACAAACTTATATATTTATTTGCCAGATAACATATTATAAATCTTAATTCCAATTTAGAAGATTAAAAAAATACAAGTATTATTCTAATTTTTTACTGCAAGAGGCAACTAATTTCTAATATCAGTGCACTGATGTTGTTACCTTGTTTGGGTAATGAAATGTCTGCAAGAAAACACCAAGCTCAAAGAGCACAAAGAGCCCCTCATTTCAGCCTTGAGCTACAATATTCTCCTTTATTAATCTCTAATAGTTGCTTCTTAAAAAATTAGGTTGATCGTATACTGCAGGTAGGCCAGTAGTGGCATCCAAGAGGGTGGTCAAGATTCATTTGATGAAAACAATTTTGTGCTGAAACACCATAAGCTTCATCCCATGTGGGTATCATGATATCACACATTTCCAAAAGACAGTTTGCACTGCAATGGTGTTTTTGTCACATTACCAGAGCTGCAAGTAGGGGTGTTAAACAAATATATTAACTCCCAATATTTATGAGGGAAATATTACACAAGCAAAAAATGCGCACAAAACTTTAAAATCTCCACCAACAAATTCTAGTCCAGTTACTTTAAATCCATAAACTAAAGAACAAACTACTATATATTGCCCACATTGAATTATAGTTGTAATATAATGTTTTGTTAGTATCATTTCACTGCCACTATTTAAGTGAGAGTCCAATCTGATAATAATTTACAAAGGTGATCACATATTGATTAAAAATAAATACATGTACATCCAACAGACATATTAGCAAATGACATTTGTTCGTTTTATATGGCCACCCATCTCATACATGACTCTAGGTGGCTAATAGTTAAAGTAGTAGTAAAACTACTCAGTACTTTTACTGAGTCTGAACTGATAGCAACGAAAGAAATGCAAGATCTGAGGTTAAAGGCGCTAAAATTACATATTGAAAGTATTCCCAAATCCCTCCCCCCAAGAACCCTGGCTGAATGTCCAATCCCCAGCCTCCCATAATGTCATGTGAAGTGCATCTTCAGATGGCCCCATCCATCTGGTATGCCAGAACGGTTGACCTTGACTGGCTATCAACAAATCTATTCAGCTGCACAGAAGACGATGAGAGCATCCCTCCTTTTTCCTCCCTTTTTGGTCACATCATGAAACGTCTCCACCAGCTCGCTTCCCCACTCAAAAACCTATACCTCCCCCCCCATTACTATGGCAGCCGATAGCAAGCAAGCATCATAGAGGCTGACACGTACTTTGTTTAGTTTTCACGTAACATAATATATGACCCTAATCATTACACTACATATATTAAAACTGTATTTTATGACAGAAGTGGACAATCTGTGACTCATGCATTAGTTTGGCGCCGAATGGCTAATTTTCAGTGTGGGATTTAAAATAAAAATAAAAATGTTAAATATATCTGTTATGAGCTTTTGTTTTGAAACAACTGTAAAACTGTTAACTATGGCAAAATGCAGCTTTGTTTTTAAAGGGATCCTTCTTAGCAGCACCATTCTTACTGTGGATTTATTGATTAGCATTACATGTGAAAGATAAAATGGCTTGTTCTACAAACTTATTAATAGTATAGCTCTGCATGTGTGAAACTACCTTGCTTGTTTCCTCTCTAGGACTGTTTAGGTATTGTGACTACATGCAAAAAAGCTTTATAAACAGCTTTTCAAAAAAAAAAGCTTTTTGTTAAAAAGCTATACTTAAGTATTCCTATTCCTACAAGATATATGCACACTTATTTTATTTTGTCAATTTGCTTAGAAAACATTAGTTAACATGAGAAAGTCACTTGTGGTTTTACTTTGTTTAAAAGTACTGTAATACATTTTGTTTCTCTTGGCTTAACCACTAGAGAGTGGTATTAAGCTATGTACAAATAAGAATGCTGGAAAGCAATAATATCACCTCTAGTGTGAGAAAACTAGTAGTTTTAACTGATAGTAGTGGGTAAGTACTGTATAAATATGCTTCTATTAATAATTTTAGTTGGTGCTCTGAAATGCTGAACACCATCTATAATAAAATATTTCTTTTTTTAAAAAAATGCAACATACCTAACTTGCACTGATCAGTAATTGTAAAGTCAAGCTCAATTTGACATTCTAATACTATATTTTTAAAAAGCCTTCATAAAATACAAATCCTTCAGATGATTCTTGAGTGCATAAAGCCTTAGAATTTCTCTTTCTCTGTTTTTATACTTTCAAGTCAGTGTTGATTCCTGGCAACTGTCTGAACAAGTCCTTGAAATGTTAAGATTTCAAAAGTGGTTTGCCATTACCCTCTTCCAAAGGCAATGAGTGTGACTGGCCCAAAGTTACCCAGTTGCCTTCATGCCTAAGATAGGACTAGAATTCATGGTGTCCTGCTTTGTAGGTTGGTAGTTTAATCACTACATGAAACTTGCTGTTGGTGGTGATAAATGTTTGAAAGTATCACTGTTAAATTGTGGGTGCAAGAAAGGACAGGACTAGCAGTAAAGTCAACTCTTTATTTAGCTCCGTAATCACAATCGCAAAACCCAGCCGCAGCAGCTCCTTTTATAGCTAGGACCTGTCCGCGGCTTCAACCACTGACGGTCTCCTGAATTTCCCGCTCTTGTCCCTGATTAGTCCATTCAAATCTGTCACTCAATACTCAACACCCCTCCCCTCTAGTTAGCATAACCAATCCTGAAGTCTGTAGGCAACGTAGTCACACAGGTAGGCGGGTCGTTTCGATTCGCAACTTGACCTGCACAATTCAGTCGTCTCGGCGTTCTTGGAGTGAGAGGTCGAGTTCCGTGGCTCTGTTCGCTCCGCCTCTGGAACTCTCTCAAACTTGTTCGCCGATGTGGAATTATTTTCTTGGGAGTTGTTCCCCTCCTCCCCCAGATGACATGGTGGATTGCAGCTGACGTTCCGTTCGTTCTCCTGGACTTCAGATAAGTATCCGCGGCCTCTATTCGGGTTTGAGCCTTCCCTCCTGGTGTTAGGTGCCTGTGCTGGTGGTGGGGTCTGCTTTTCCTCACTGTCTCTGGTGGGCTGAGTTCACTCCTTGTCACTCTGCCTCTGAGTTGGTTGATGTGGCGTTTCCACTGTCGGCCGTCCTCAGTCTGCAGCCTGTACGACAGTGGCCCTGTGATTTGTGTTATTTCTCCTGGTATCCAGAGGGGGTTGCCGCTAAGTTCTTAGCATAAACTTTGTCTCCCACTTGGAATTTTTGGATTTTGCTCGTAGAGTCTGGGGGTTTCCCTGTGCTGTATTGTGGATGTAACCTGTCCAAAGGGGATCACAGTTTCCTTCCCATCAACAGCTCTGCTGGGCTTCTGTGCGTGGATGCGCTCGGTGTGATGTGCTGGATCGTGAGCAGTTTATCTATTTTGGCTTGCATATCTCCGGGCCCCAGCCGGGTCAATGTTTCTTTGGTCGTTCTCACCATTCTTTCGGCCAGCCCGTTAGTGGACGGCTTTCCTGGCGCTGATAATGCATGTTGGATCCCTTGATTGGCTAGGAACATCTCAAATGCGTTAGCGGTGAATTGGGGCCCATTATCCGACACCAGCAAGTCTGGTAAGCCATGCGTTGCGAACAGCCTTCTCAATACTAGGGTAACGGCTTTCGTGGTTGTTGAGGGCATCAGGAATACTTCCAGCCATTTGGAAAATGCATCCACTATGATTAGGAACATGTTGCCTTGGCATGGACCCACAAAGTCTATATGTATTCTTGCCCAGGGTGTCCCTGGGTTCTCCCAATCATGTGTGGGTGCAGTGTGTGGTGCCAGTCATGATTCCTGGCAGGGTGTCCAGGTTGCTACCCAAGCTTCTATCTCCTTATCCATCCTGGGCCACCAATACATAGCTTCTTGCCAATGCTTTCATCTCCACAATTCCCGGGTGCCCTCATGTAGTAAGTTTAGAATGTCCTGTCTGAGCACCCCGGGAATTATGACTCTGTCCCCCCACAAAAGACACCCCTTCAGTCCCGACAGTTCAGTTTGTCTGGATTTAAATGGTTGAAATTCTGTGTTCACGTTCGCTTCCGGCCAGCCCTTCCAGACCCAATTCAAAACGCGCACCAGGGTTTTGTCTTTCGCGGTGGCTCTCGTGATGTCTGCAGCCAAGATTTGAGCACTTTCCATAGTCTCAATGAGTAGTGTGGTGGATACTGGAACCGGATCCTCTTCTACTTCCGGAAGCGGGCATCTGCTGAGGGCATCGGCATGGTCAATTGTTTTGCCAGGCTTGTATTTCAGCTGGTAGTCGTATGCTGTTAAAAATTCTATCCAGTGGAACATTCTTGGTGATAGAATGGGAGGTGTGGGCTTGTCTCTGGCAATGATGCCTAGTAGTGGTTTGTGGTCAGTGATGAGTTTGAATCTCTGGCCGTACAAATATTCATGAAATCTTTTTATTCCAGCTACTGCAGCCAATGCCTCTTTGTCAAGTTGGCTGTAGTTCCTTTCTGGCTTTGACAACATTCTGGAGTAAAATGCTATGGGGGCCTCTCTTCCGTCTGGCATGCAATGGCTCAGTACAGCTCCGATGCCGAAAGGTGATGCATCACAAGTCAAACGTATCGGTAGTGTTCCGCTGTACTGGACTAGCTCCCTGTCCGATGTTAGTAGTTTTTTTATTTCCTCAAATGCCGTTCTTTCCTTCTTTCCCCACTTCCATTCTGTTCTCTTGTCCAGTAGCTGGTGGAGCGGTTCAGCAGTTGTAGCTTTCTGTGGTAGGAAGATATTATAAAAGTTCAGTAATCCTAAGAAAGCTTGCAGCTCCGTTTTGTTTTTTGGTGTGGGTGCCTCTTTGATTGCCCTCAGTTTTCCAGGAGTGGGTCGTATTCCCGATTCATCAATTAAGTATCCCAGGAATTCTACTTGTTTTTCTGCCAAGCTGCATTTGTTCTTTTTCACTTTAAGTCTCACTGTCGAGCCCTGACCTCCGCTCGACGATGCTGGGAGGGGGAGGAGGGGGAGGACCCAGTCGAGGAACCGAAAGGCACACACACGAAGACACAGGACTGCGCTCACCAGCACACACACTCTGAGACGCAGGACTGCCCCTAACGTTTACTCACAAGCCAAGTGGTGGTGATGGCACTGGGCATAGGCAGCCGCAATGGGAAAGGAAAGGGGGAGGGGGTCTATCCACACACAACTCAGAAATGCACCTTGCGCAGCAACTGTGAAGCCGACGCTGCTGGAAAACCCCCGGAAGGGATGCGTGCTGCCTGTGGATGCGCCTTACAGCTGATTGTAGTCAACGCCCAAACTAATGAGGGAGGGGTGGGGCAGCGGCATAAAGGGTGCTACGAAGTGGATGTTCGTAGCACCAACTTTAAACTGAATTAGAGCTCAGCGTTGTCCCGGAGCTCATGTTAGCATTAAACCAACTTCACTGACTACTCTGCAAGTGTCCGGTGGAGTTTTCTTGCTACCTGTGGATCGCCCGGGAGAAGGAGCTGAGACCCATTTCTCAGAACTTAGATAATACTTCTCTCAGGCGATGCTTTAACTGATATAAATTCCTTGCCGAGATAAGTACGTCATCGAAATATGGGACAACTCCCTCAATCCCTTATAACAATCATTCCATCAGGCTTTGGAACAATCCTGGGGCTACACTGACTCCAAATTGTAGCCGCTTGCACTTGAAAGTACCCTGTGCATTACGATTGTTTGGGCTTCTGCTGTGGCATCATCTACAGGAAGCTGCTGGTATGCCTGTGCCAGATCTAGTTTTGCGAATATTTTCCCTCGGCCCAATGAATGGAGCAGATGTTGTACAACTGGCACTGGGTACGCGCTCTGTTGTAAGGCCTTATTTACTGTACTTTTGTAGTCTCCACAGATGCGCACTGACCCATCTGGCTTAACTGGGATGACGATGGGTATCTCCCACTTTGCATGGTCGGTAGGCTCTAATACTCCCTGGGCAACTAGCTTGTCTAGCTGTTCATCTATTTTGTGCCTTAGAGCAAAAGGGACCCTCCTGGGCTTAATTCGGACAGGGGCAATTTGGGGGTCTAGATTAAAGGATATTGGGGACCCCATGTACGTGCCTAATTCGCCGTTGAATACTTCCGCGAATTCTGCCATCAGGTCTTCTTCCCAGCCGTAGTCTTTGATGTGGTCAATGCCTGTTACCGCCAGTCCTAACGGCTCGAACAACTCCAGACCCAATAGACTAGGTCTGCCCCGGTCCACGATGGTGAGAGGTAACTTTGCCTTGAAGGTTTTATAGGCAACGTTGAATTTTCCTGTGTCAATTACTGGGATTCGGTTCCCTTGGTAGTCTACGAGGGTTATTCTTTGTTGCTTGAGCACGCTGGTTTTGATGCCTGCAGCTCGGGCGGCTTCTTTGGGCGGCTGGTTGAGATGCTCTGCAGGCTTTTGCTATGTGCCCTTTCTGGTCGCACCGTTGGCATATGACATCACGGAACCTGCACTCTGCCCTGGGGTGATTTCCCTCATAGCCTGCGCACCGCTATTCTGGCTTTCCTTTCCCTCGCGGCTTGCCTCTCTGGTCCGTTTGTAGGTGATGGACCTCATCCTCCTCTTCTTCCTCCGACTCTGTTTGTACATCCTCATAATGGACCCTGGATTCCTCTCTCCCTTGCGGCCCCTTGTAAACTTTTTTCATAGCGGCCACAGATTTCTGGGATGCCTCTGATGCTGTGGCTTCTTCCAGGGCCTCCTTGAGTGTAATCTGGGGTTTGCCTAGTAGTCTGCTTTGCAATGTGAGGTCACTTAGTCCCAACACTAGCCGGTCTCTCATAGCCTCTTCTAAGTTTAGGAAATCACAGGCTGCTGCTATTTCCCTCAAGGTTGCAACGAATTCGCTGATCGATTCGCCTTCTCTCTGATCCCTCCGGTAAAACTCATGTCACCTTACCAGGGATGATGCTTGTGGAACGTAGTGCACCTTGAGGATGGTCTGCAGATCCGTCCAGGACATTGTTCTCAATTCTGTGGGAGCCGCGAGCGCTTTTGCCATTTTGACTACCGTGGCTCCACAGTATGTGAGAAATATCGCTCTCTTCCTCTGCTCCGACAGGCTTAAGAAGTCATTTCCTTCCATATACATATGGAATCTCCCCATGTAAGACTCCCAGTCTTCTCCAGCTGGGTTGAATGGTGTGGGTGGGCTGATTGAAGGCATTTTGGTAGCCGATGATCTGACCGATTCTCATGGCCATTGATTGGGTGGCTGATGATTGCTGCGGGGCTTGGTGTTTCGTCCTCTGTCCTAGAATCCCACCATTTCCACCTTGTTGCTCAGACATTCTGACTCCTGGGTTACTTCACTATCCATTTGAGGAGGCTGAGTGTCAATCTTCTCCCTCCTTAGCTGGATACGCCCACTTCCTGCTTCCTCTCCTCAGTCTTTTAACTCAGCCGTGCTGTGAAGGCTTGAGTGTCCGTTTGGCTACAAACTTTTCTATTTTATAATTTCTTATTTACTGTTTTTTATTCCTTTTTGTTAATTTTATTAGTTTCTTGCTGGGAACTGTGAGTTTGGCGTTATTTGTGATTGAATCAGCGTTTCGGGGCTCCGAATGCTGCGGGGGTGGTCCTCAGCCGCGCTGCGGTTTGATTCCAGCCCCCGCTGCTCGCCGCCATTGCTCAGCGCCACCGCGGCTTTCCTGAGCTATTTGCCGCTTTTTTCTTTGATCACAGTTCCTCTCAGCTGTTTTGCGGCAATCTGAGCTAGCTGGCTTTTGCAGCTCGAGCAGCGGCTTTGTTTTTGCGCTCGGAGCGCAGCCGGGGGAGCTACGCAGCTTTGGCTGGGAAGCTTTGCAATTGGCGCCAAATATCCTCTGCATCGTTGCCTGTTTGCGCCATTGGATATCGGGCCTGGAGCGGCACCCTGGGCTTTGGTTTCCAAGGCTGCTAGCGGCCCTGCGGGTGCTGGACGCTGTCCATTAACACCTCGCTTGCCTTCGGTGGATCTCCTGCTTCAACAAAGGAAGTGCAATTTACTTGATTGTCTTGGTTTCAGAAGTAATCATTGCCTATTGATTTCAATTCATTGTTTATATATATATATAAAAAAAGGGAAAGAAAACCTATTTATTATTTCTTCTATCATATTCTATTACTTAATTGATTCTGTTATATAATTTATTAAAAAAAACATTGATTATCAAGGAATTGGGATAGAAGGAGACTTTGTGTAATATATTCTTATTAATTATTTTCTTGTTTGAGCGCCCCTTTTTTGCTATGGCAGAGGCTGAGCTTTCCTCTGATTTGGAGCAACCTTCTTCCCCCCCCTCCTGCTCTTACCACCAGGGCTGCAAGGGGTAAAAAGTCCAAGACCACCAAGGCTTCTAAGGCGCCATCTGCTCAAGATAAAGATGCTTTATGCAGACATGCTGCCCTGGAGAAGCAGTTCTCCAAAGCACAAAAGCATTCCAGTTCAGGGCATGAGCAAGACCAGGACCCCCGGGGGGAGGTCAGTCAGGCGCAGGAAGAATTTGCCATCGAGATGGAATCTCTGGAGGCTTCTCATGGGGCTCCCCATCTGGGGCAACAAGGGCAGGTTTTGGTCTCTGCTACTCCAGTTAATTTGTCTATGAGGTCACACTCTGCTAGTGTAGATAGCCGGGCTTCTCACAGGAGTAGGCCTGTTCCAGAAGCTACCTTTACTCCCACTGCAGCGGGGCTCTGCTCTGAAGGGGGAGGGTTTCCTGGCCAATTTCCAGACTTCAATGCCGTGATGTCTCAGGCGATGATTCGTATATTTCAAGCTGGCCTTCAACAAACAGGCTGTTTGTTACCTCCAGAGTGTGCCACGTTCTCCCAGAGTCGCATGCCCAGTTCTTCCAGGCATCCTTCTGCTGCTGTTTGTGATTTGGCACCTGAACCTACTCATGAAGAGGAATTGTGGGAGGATGTTCCGTTGTCTGACGATGAGGCAGAGGTACAGGAGGCTCCTGCCTTTCTGGGCCTCTTCAAACCTTCCTTGTTTAAGTCTCTTTTGCGAAAGGCCAAGGTGGCTACGAATATGGATTCATCTTTGGCTTCATCTTCCTCCCAGTCTCAACAGCCTTCTGCTTCCGGCTTGTTTCATGTGCAGACCCCTGATCACGATTTCATTCCCTTTCTGGAGCTTTTTTCTCAGGTGATCCAGAAGCCCTGGGAACATCCAACTTCGTTGTCTGGCCCGAATGCCTTTGATAGACGTCTATATTGTTCCTCTCCGGAACTCGATGCCCTTCTCCAGTTGCCTGCCGTCGACGATCCAGTCGCCAGTCTTACGTCGTCTGCGATTCTTGTGGGTGAGGCTGGAGATGGTCTTAAGTTCGAAGACAAGAGAGCGGAAATGTCCATCCGCAAGACTCACCAGGCAGCTGCCTGGGCCATTCGGGCGGCTACTGCTTCTTCCTTCTTCACTCGCGCCTCCTTGGTGTGGCTCCGTCAGCTAAAGGACAGACTGCCTCCCGAGGATGCCCGTATACAGCAAGATCTGGCAAAACTCATTGCGGCAGCGGAGTATTCAGCAGATGCGTCCTTGGATGCAGCCAGGTTTGCCTCTAGAGCCATGGCATCTACGATCGCGTCCAGACGTCTCCTGTGGCTGCGTAATTGGAAGGCTGATTCCAAATCCAAGTGGCGTCTTACTGCAGCGCCTTACAAAAGTTCAGCCTTGTTTGGGGCCTCCCTAGATTCTGTTCTGGTTGAGAACAGAGATAAGAAAAAAGTTTTGCCCACATTGTCTCGTCGCCAGGAAGGTCGATTTTCTCCTTATGGTCGGCAGGCCTTTCGGGGGGATCAAGGCTTCAGTGGGGCCTCTTCCTTTCGCCCGCCCTTTCAGTCCTCCTACAGAGTGTTTTCGGATCGATCATCCTTTCGGGACAGGGGTCGACGCCAGTCGACCTTCAGACGCCCTTTCCGAGGCGCGGCTTCCCGCTTCCCCAGACGGGATAAGTGACTCACCTCTGGCTCTTCCCATCGGGGGCAAGCTCCAGGCGTTTGCTCATGCTTGGGAATCCACCACTTCCGACCCTGGTTGGTTCGCACTGCTTTTGAAGGTCTGGCCTTGGAATTCACGACTCTTCCCAAGGATTTTTTCCTGGTCTGTCCATGGCCTTCCCAACCCGCCAAGCGGGCCTTGTTGCTTCTCGAAATACAACACATTCTTCAGATTCAGGCAGGGAGAGAGTGCCCCTGGCGGAGATTGGAAGAGGTTTCTATTTCACCCTGTTCCTAGTTCCGAAGAATTCGGGAGGCTGCAGGGGGATACTCAACTTACGTCGTCTCAACCGTTATATTCTGTACAGGCGTTTCAAGATGCATTCCCTCAGGTCTCTGTTGGGATGCATCCGCCCTCACGACCTCATGCAATCAGTGGATCTAAAAGAGGCTTACCTTCACGTTCCTATCCGACCAGATCACAGAAGGTTTTTGAGGTTTGCCTTCCGGAACGACCACTTTCAGTATCGAGCGATGCCCTTTGGCCTTTCTTCTGCGCCGCGCTCATTCACAAAAATCTTGGCAGTGCTGGCGGCATCTCTTCGAGAGGTTCCAGTTCGTCTCGCTTGCTACTTGGATGACATTCTGATCCTGTCTTCTTCCCTGGTTCAGGCGGCCCACGACAGACAGGTAGTTCTTCAAGCGTTGCAGGCCCATGGCTTTACTTTGAACGTGGAAAAATCTCATCTCGTTCCAACGAGCCGCATTATCCATCTAGGAACACTGATCGACTCGGATCAATGTCAGGTTTACCTATCTCCCGACCAGCAAAACGACATTCGCCGTCTGGTGACCCAGTTGTTACATCAGCGGAGAGTCTCGCTGCTCCATCTGTCGCAGCTGTTGGGCAAATTAATTTCCACCATCAACATCGTGCCTTGGGCCCATCTTCATTTACGTCATCTTCAATGGTTCCTCCTTCCCTTTCAGCGACAAGGTCGGGCGGAGTCGCTGACCAGAGTGGCGGTTCTTGCATCGGTGAGACTGGCTCTTCGTTGGTGGCTGTCACCTGCTCTCCGCCAAGGGTCCACCTTTTCAGAACCAGACCGGCTAGTCCTCACGACGGACGCGAGTCTCCGAGGTTGGGGAGCCCATCTTCTCGATCAACCAGCCCAAGGGTTGTGGTCCCCTCGGGAGCTGAAACACAACATAAATTGGCTAGAGCTCAAAGCAGTCAGTCTGGCCCTGGTTCATTTTTCGTCCCAGGTGGCCAATCGTCACATTCTAGTCCTAACGGACAACATGGCGACCAAGGCCCATATCAACAAGCAAGGGGGAACCCGGTCCTGGGCCCTAATGTTGGAGGCGGAACGTTTGCTTCTGTGGGCGGAGAAACATCTACTATCAGTGACAGCAGAACACATATCCGGCGCGATCAACCGGCAGGCGGACTGGCTCAGCAGGGATCTGCTGGACCAGGCCGAGTGGCAACTGGATCCTCACCTGTTCCAGCTTCTGTCGAGGAGGTTCGGTCGTCCTCTGGTGGATCTGTTCGCCTCGGAACGCAACGCCCAGTTGCCCCGATTCTTCTCCCGCTTCCCTTCCTTGACTGCAGAAGCCCACGACACTCTAAGGTCGCCTTGGCCAGGAGGTCTGCTGTACGCGTTTCCTCCCTTCCCGATTTTGACCAAGGTGATTCGGAAGTTAATCAGAGAGGCGGCAGAGGTTCTTCTCGTGGCTCTGTACTGGCCTCTCCGAGAGTGGTTCGCGGATCTCAAGGCTCTTTCCATAGAAAATGGAAAAAGAGAACGTCAAAGAACGATATTAGAGGAGCTGAGAGAAATAGAGAAAGAAATTCAACAAGTCCCAGATAATGAATCGGCAAAGCAAAAATGGATGATTACACGCCACAAAATAAACTTAATGGACCAAGAAAATTTAGCATATGAAATTAAAAAAACCAAACAATACTATTTTGAAAACGCCAACAAACCGGGGAGATGGTTGTCATATAGATTAAAGAAAGAAAAAGAAAAAGGGATAATATATCAATTGGAAGACCCTGAAGGCCATATAGTAAATAAGGAGGAGGAGAAATTAGAATTAATCTACGATTATTATGCCACATTGTACAAAGAGGAAGAGATACCTAAAGAGAAAATAGAACGATATCTACTAGAAGAAGGGCTTCCACAAATTGAGGAAGAGGAGAAGGAGCTGTTAAATAAGGAAATTACAATGAGAGAGTTAAAGATGGCAACCTCTAAACTTAAGAAAAATAAATCACCAGGCCCAGACGGATTCCCAGGGGAACTATATCAAAATCTAGATTTAGAAGATGTTTTGCTCCCAAAATTGTTAAAAATATTTAACGAAGCCCTAACAAAATCTGTAATACCAGAATCATGGAGGGAGGCGTACATTACACTCCTCCCCAAAGAAGGAACAGACATAAAGTCTATTAAAAATTACAGGCCAATCTCTTTACTTAACACGGACTACAAATTATTCATGAGCATCTTGGCGGAAAGGTTGAAAAAAGTACTGAATAGAATAATACATAATGATCAAAATGGATTTCTCCCAGGGAGACAAATTAGAAATAATATAAGGACGATATTGGACGTAATAGAATACTACGAGGACCACCCAGGCCAGGAAATGGCATTGATTTTTGTAGACGCCCAGAAGGCCTTTGATAATTTAAATTGGGAATTCATGATACAGCAAATAAGTAAAATGGGATTTGGGCCAAATTTTGAAAAAGCAATAACAACCATTTATAAGAAGCAAAAGGCAAATATTTTGGTAAATGGAGAGCTAACGAAGTCATTTTTAATCAAGAAGGGGGTGAGACAGGGATGCCCACTATCACCGTTATTATTTATATTAGCTTTAGAAGTTTTACTGCAAAAAATCAGAGGGAATAACCAGATTAGGGGTCTTAAAATTAGGAAAGAAACCTACAAAATTCAAGCATTTGCGGATGATGTGGCTTTAATTATAGAAGACCCATTAGAATCAGGCATACAAATACTAGACGAATTTGGCAAATATGGAGAGGTGGCGGGACTCAAACTTAATAAAGCTAAAACGAAGAGATTAACTAAAAATATGACTAAAACCCAAATAAGAGCCTTAGAAGAACAAATGGGAATTAAAGTAGTCAAGAAAATCAAATATTTGGGAGTTTGGGTTTCTAAAAGACACTCAGCCATTAAAGAAGATAACTATACACCCCTGATCAAGAATATCAAACAAGACCTAGAAAAGTGGGGGAAATTGCAGATATCCTTTCTAGGGAGAATTTCAGCAATTAAAATGAGTATCCTACCTAAAATATTATATTTGTTTCAAACAGCGCCAATCAAATTGGATAAAAAAATTTTTCAAGAACTTAATTCGATCACTAGAAAATTTATATGGGGAGGGAAAAAACCGAGGATCGCAATTAGAGACATGCAAGATAAAAAGGAAAGGGGAGGACTCGGACTCCCAATTTGGGAGACATATTACAAAGCAGCAAATCTAATTTGGCTAAAAGACTGGGCAACTCTAACTAATAAAAGGATACTGACATTGGAAGGATACGATCTTCAAAAAGGCTGGCACTTCTATCTCTGGGAAACAGGGCAAAAAACAAAGACATATTTTCACAAACACAAAATAAGAGATACCCTCATGGCAACATGGAGAGAGATAAGGAAAAAATACTATGCCAAAATCCCCAGATGGCTCTCTACAATGGAGGCAATTATATATCCAAATGTTTTAGAATTGGGAAAGACGGCCAGATATAAAGAGATCCTAGACGGGATAGGGAATATTAGGACAATAGAAGAGTTAAAAGAACAAGGTATTAGCCTAGAATGGTGGACGTATGCTCAAATTAAATCAAGATATAAGAAAGACAAAGAAGATCCGGGAATAGAGATAAGTATGAATGGTCTAGATAAAATTTGGATGGGCATAGATGATAAATTATTAGCAAAAATATATAAATATCTAGTGGATTACGATTTAACAGAGGAAACGGTAAAGAACACTATGTTAGCATGGGCCAGGAATATTGGACAGATTATAACATTAGAGGAATGGGACCAAATCTGGACTAACAATTTAAAAATGACTAAGGCCATAACATTTAAAGAGACTCAATATAAAATGATTTATAGGTGGCACCTGGCCCCGGCCAGGATCGCTAAAATATACCCCAAAGCAAGCTCAAAATGTTGGAAATGTGGGCACCAACAGGGTTCGTACTACCACTGTTGGTGGACTTGTCCCAAAACGAAAATTTTTTGGAAGACGATAAATAATTGGCTGAAAGAAATTTTGGGAGACACTTTGGAACTAGATCCAAAAATATTCCTCCTGGGAATCCTTAAAAAGTCATATGCAAGAAAGAAGAAATACTTGGTGATACACATAATTACGGCAGCAAGAATCACTTTTGCCCAATATTGGAAGGAGAATAAGTTACCCCCTGAAGACCATATCATTAGAAAGATATTAGAATGTGCTGAACTGGACAAGTTAACACTAGAAATAAACGATAGAGAGGAATCAGAATATTATAATGCATGGGATCTATGGTATGAATGGTTAAGGAATAGAAATCTAAGTAAGACTCGCAAATGCGAGAACTAGACAAGAGAACTAGGATGAACAAGTGGAAATTGTACATTGTTAAAAGGATGAATAGATGTATAAAACAATTTACAGTTAGCACTGCTTTAGCACAATTGATAATTTTATATGAAGATCAATGTAAATATGTAACGTAAATACGAATTATTTATATACAACGACACCTCAAAGCTGGAAACGTTGAATTGATTTATATGAAAATTTTCATTTTGTATGTTTTGTTCGTCTGTCAGTGTGGTTTTGTCTACTTTTTGTTTTTTGTTTTGTAAATAATAAATGCTTTAATAAAGAAATTTTTTTTAAAAAAGGCTCTTTCCATAGAGGCGCCGTGGAGGATTCCTCAAGAGCAGGTGGTCCTTCTCCAGGGCGAGGTTCGACACCCAGATCCAGGATGGCTCCGGTTGACCGTGTGGCATTTGAAAGGGTGAAGCTGCTGCGCCGAAATTTCACCGTGGATGTCATCTCTATAATTCAGGCTGCCCGCTGTCCGTCCACTGTACGCATCTACAATGGCTCTTGGAATGCCTTTGCCCGCTGGTGTGTATCTCACCTTGTTGATCCTACGTCTGCGTCCGTTCCAGAAGTTCTCAGTTTTCTTCATTCCAGCTTTGCCAAGGGTCTAACTCCAGCGACCCTCAGGCGTCAGGTGGCGGCGCTGGCTACGGTGATCTCTGGGGACGCTAATCAACCTCTTTCCCAGGACCCAAGTGTCCGGTCCTTTCTTCAAGGGGCTACGAATTTACGTCCACCTCGGGTTCGCCGTTTTCCTAAGGACCTATCTCTTGTCCTTCAGGCCTTGACTGACACTCCCTTTGAGCCTCTGGACTCAGTGGGGCTTCGTTATTTGACATTCAAAATGGCATTTCTTCTGGCGATCACGTCGGCCTGGCGAGTTTCTGAAATCGCGGCCTTGTCCATTCAGAGTGATATCTGCCTTTTTCGACAGGACCGTGTTATTCTTCGCCTGGATCCTGCCTTTTTGCCCAAAGTCAATACCCCCTTTCACAGAGCTCAAGAAATTGTCCTTCCTGATTTCTGTCCTGACCCTCGGAACCCGTCTGAACGACGCTGGCACACACTGGACGTGTGTAGGGCCTTGCGCCTCTACATTAAGAGGACGGCATCTTTTCGTAGGACCGAGGCCTTGCTGGTTTCATTTCTTCCCTCTTCTTTGGGTCAGAAGGTTTCATCAGCTACAGTGGGGAGATGGCTCAAGGCCTGCATTTCAAAGGCCTATGAGATAAAGGGTAGGCAGGTTCCTGGGGGGATTTTGCCCCACTCGACTCGCAGCGCGGCCACCTCGGCCGCCTGGGCCACTCAGGCTTCCGTGGATGATATTTGCCGGACTGCCACGTGGTCTTCCCTTTCTTCCTTTGTTCGTCATTACCGCCTTGATGCTTTCGCGTCGGCGGATGCTGCCTTTGGCAGGAGAGTTTTGCAGTCA
>WNWU01000032.1:10568247-10675238 GCA_012654045.1 Ptyas mucosa | reverse complement strand
CAGAATGTCCTCGCAACAAGGTGAAATGGGACGTTCAGGTAAACAACGTCAATTCGTCGCCAGTGTTAAATCGTGGCGCAAGAAAGGATAGGACTTGCAGTAAAGTCAACTCTTTATTTAGCTTCGTAATCGCAATCGCAAAACCCAGCCGCAGCAGCTCCTTTTATAGCTAGGAGCTGTCCGCGGCTTCAGCCACTGACGGTCTCCTGAATTTCCCGCTCTTGTCCCTGATTGGTCCATTCAAATCTGCCACTCAATACTCAACAATCACAGTATGTACTCTCTGCCTTCCCTTTTTTGTCCTTTATTTTCTGGGTAGACAACCTGTAGCCCTTCTGTTGTAGTGGTATTTTTTTAATGACTCTTAAAACTTTCTCCACCTATGAGTGCTGCAAATTAGCAGTGAGATCTCTTAAAGGAAATCTATTATGTAATGCATAAGAAGGCTTAATATAACAATAACAAGTCTAGAAAAGTCCTGATGAGGGATCTGTGTCTTTATTAAATGCTATAAGGATCAGGAAGAAGGGAGAAATTTTAAGTGAGAATTTCTGAATGTTGGTTTCCTATGGATTGCTTCTGTATGCACACTGCAGATATTAACAATGTGTCAAGGACGATCTGTTCAGATTCTCATATATACCGCACAGTGAGACAACTTTCAGAATGGTGGCGCCTGGAGATTTGAGTGACTTATAAAGGGAATAACTGAAGTAGAGAAATGTGACTGATTTCCTCAAGAAAATACTGAAGAATGAATTAAGTAGTACTAATCAAATACAATTGCCAGTTTCCCAAATAAATTGCTGGAAGGTTATAATAAAATCAAATATAAGGATAGGTGCAATATTCAACAAGAAGCCATAGCCAGAACAATGACTATGAGGTAGAAGATGGCAACTGGCAATTGAATGTGAGTGGATTTGATCCAATCATTTTATTGTGTTGAGGAGAAGGAACGGGAAAGTTGGTGAAGCAAGTTAAACCTGGAAAAGAAATTAGAAAATTAAATTAACGTTTAAAAAAAGTAAAGAACTCTGTAATATATACTGTCTTAAGCTGTCATGGTAAGAGAACTGGCAACTTCTACCATGTTCCATCAAGAGAGCAGAGAATGGTGCTGTAATTCAGGGAGCTCATGGGCCCAGCAATGGACTCTGGATCTAGCACTGTGCCAGTACTGTGGACAAACTTGGAAGCTACCACCAAATTTCCTTGCTAATAAATAAGAAAAATTGCTGAGGAGTAGAAGAGGCAACAGCATAAAGTAATTGTATTAGTTGAACTTTAAGGTGGAGTAAGGTGAAAGAAGAGAAAAGAAGGATGATAACTATGTAGAAGAAAATAAAGCTAAAAAGAGGGCAGAAGGCACAGGATAAAACAAGATGGAAGAATTAAAATAATCAAAAAGTGGTCAGGAGTCTCAAGTGGGCCAGGTATTTACAAATCAGGCCAGTTATGTAGGAGGTAAAATGATTTTGCCAAGGGAAAACATGCTCAGTCTTGTCTTATCCTAGGTGGACTGTGTATAGTTGTGAATTGGTGAATAGGAAGTTGAAGAATAAAATGGAAAATATGAAAAAGAAAAGAACTGTCTTGCTCTTTGAGAAAAATATTCAGGGTCTTTGCATCTTTCTCAAATCAAAAGTGATTCTTTTCTGAGTAGAGTACACAGAGTGTTAATTTCTTGACTATCCCACCACAGAAAATAAGATTCTTCCAGAAGAATAAGACTTAGCAAGTGGATATTTTTTCTTTCTATAAGTTAAGTTGTCTACAAAGATGAAGATTTTCTCACTCTTTTACTTATAGCTTTGTATGAAACTGCAACTTCTCTGTTCATTGATCCTGGATGTAGGAATGTCCAACAATGTTTATGGTTCTAAGCATACCATTAGACTGAATCTCTTTAGCAAGATTTATTGACAAGGAAAGTATGAGTTACAAAAATTCCAGCAACTGTACTGCTTCCATCTACAATCAATATATCTCAAAATATATTAAAGGTGGAGACTTCTTTCTTGTTAATTTCTTTTCTATGAATTGGAGAAGTTGTGAGATTTTTCAGTGATAATGAAAGAACTTTCAGCTGGTTATTTAGACAACCACCTCCTGAATCTGGGAACTCACCATTACAAAGAACCTGAGAACTAAGGGTGAAGACTTGCTATATATATAATAAATAAATAATATTGAAAATTATGTGGTCAGGAGCTTCCATTAATTACTTGATGCTGATATGAGCATACTTTATCTTCTCCAATTGCAGGGAATTAGTAGCCATTTTGGGCTAAGCCAAAAGAGAGTCTGGATGTGTGGCATCTTCCTGCATAATGCCTGATCATAACTCTCTGAAATAACTTTGTGAATATTGTGTGTGAGCTACTTATAAAGAGGAATTTATCACTCTTTTGCAAGAACATTACACCTTCTTTAAAAAAAACAAAATAGCTAATCTTTGGATGTATTCACTATGTGTATGCAAATATGCCTTTTTCTTGGATTTTAGAAAAATGAATACTGTGAATCACTTTTGATCCCCTTTCCTTATTTTACCTTATGCATCTACCTAGGCGCGAAGACCAGCTGGCCGGAGCACATGCGCGTAATGGAACACGGAACAGCAACTGGCAACGCCGTGCGTGCCCACAGAGACGGCTCTGCATACCACCTCTGACACAGGTGCCATAGGTTCGCCATCACAGATCTATAGAGAATGCCTCTGTAAACTGAGAAAGACAGCTGGACTCTGCTGTTCTATCCAATATATTACAAGTTTTCTGCTACTTCTGCTGATAAGGAGTTTGGATTACTATACTTTCTAATACTTCTATTATGCTGGGCTGGTGGCCAGGCAATTTTGTCTACTGTAACAACATTTTATACGGTATATATCATGAACTGTTTCTCGATGCTGCTGGCTGTGACTTCTCATTATTGGTACTGCCATATTCTTGTAGCACTTACCAATTGTGTTCTTCAAGAAAAGCACTAGTCATGCAGTATATAAACAGGTTTCTTCTTGTTACCTGTCATTTAGGCAACTTGAAAATTGGATTATGTCTCTGCCCGTATTTACCCAACCCATTGTAGCCACATGTTAAAGAAAGCATTGGAGGGTTGTTTTTTTCTTGCCAACTAATGACATTGTAACAAGGAAAACACACAGCCAAGAGAATTTACCAACTACTGCTCTTAAATTATTTCATGTTAATGGTGTAAGACAGCATGGTTCACAAGCTTTGTTATTGAGGCAGAATTGAGCTTGGCCATTGAGGCAGTACAAATTATTCCATCATATTTTTTCTGTTACTTCAAGCATGTTAATATGGCTGTGAGAATGATCCCATAACTAATACACATTAATAATACTGACAAAGATCATATACTGTGGTGAGTCATGGAGTAAGTCACAAAACTGGATTCACATGTTATAGTCCAGATTAAGCAAATTACATTAGGATTTAATACATGTATGACCCTAACTACAGCATTCTAAATAGCTGGCCAACCCCAAAATTTCCATGACAGCATTTGGAGCAGTTCAAATTCTGTTTGAGTGGTTTTTTACAAAAGCCGCATCACAGATTAAGCACATTACAAAACACATTGTAAATGTAATGAATCAGGCTAGAATCAGTTTGTTAATACACTGGCAATGCTAGAAAGTGGGAAGAAAAGGCAGGCATCAATGAAAATGGTGATGGGGTAGACAGTAGCAAGGCAAAGAACTGGCAGAAATCCTGAGGTTTCCCACAGAAATTAGGATTCAGCCCAATTTGATTGAGATATAGAGTTTGACTTTAACTCAGACCAGAACGGAAGAGGGTGGGGGTGAGGTGGGGGGGAGTTAGTCCTTTTGGCAGTAAATAAGTCTGGTTCCACTACCAGACAATTCATTTATAAAGAGTCTCCAAAATGTCTCAAAGTTATGAGCCATCTTTTCAGTTCTTAAGAATTCTTAATCATCTGTTAAGCTAAGAAGGAATGGAGATGGGGGCAGGAAAGAGAGATGGGGCAAAAACCTTCTGTTCAGAAAATCAGTAAGAGTGAAAAGAGTTCATACAAAGAGTTAAATAGCAAACGATTTTGACAGAGTATTACACTGTCAAATTTCACGTCGCATCTTGCTGCTGCTTGTAAAGGTTCCAGCTTTATAATCCTGATAGTAAACATGATCAATCATTTCTTCTTCCTGTGTGTGAAGGCTCTTTTATGTTGCAATCATCTTATTTTCATATAAAGGCTGTATTGTATTTGAAAAAAAATGAACTAAAATGATTTCATAAAAGAGCTATATATCTAATGACACGCTGTAATCCAATAGTGTTATTCTTTAGGGGAGGAGAGGAGTAATTAAAAAGAAAATGCCAGACTATCATGCTCCATGTAAAACACTTCCTGTAAAGCTTTGCCTTTATCATTTTTCCCATAACATAATGATTTGCAGAATGTTGTTTGTAATTATTGTAATTATAATTACCTGTAACATGTTAATCAGCCTTTTGAGGATTCCTCAGCATGCAACATAATGATTTTTAAATAGCTGAGTATGATCTTTTCTTCTTAAAAAATCACTTTGCTGAGGGGCCTCCTTAGGAATCAGAACGCAAGGATTTTGGTCTAGGAACTAAAGGCCATCTTCCACAAAATTCAACTATTTTCCACTGCTTTCTTCCTCCTACCCTCAATAATGAAAAGCAGCTGCTGGCAATTGCAGTCTGGAGAGGAAGAAAAGAGTACAGTAGTATTTTGATAGTATTTTTCTGCTTACTGTCCTAGATGGAAAAAATAGTCTGAAAATTTTTTGGGGGGAGAAATGGCATGATTCTCTTCAGTGGAAGAAAAAGATGCTCAGAGAGAATTGAAAGAAGAAACGAGCCTGAGGGGACAAGTTCACCATGACCTCATCATTTTTTATTTCTCTGATTCATATTTTATGCTACTTTTCAAAAGAGAACAAATCTATTATTTGGAGGTCCTCCTGGACTCAGAGGGACTGCTGGATCGGTAAGCGGAAGGAAGGCAAGATCAGGGTTCTTCCCCCCCACCTCCCCATCTTTGGCAGTACACTAGTTGGTACATGAGGACTTTAGAACTGTAACTAACTCATGCCCTCCTCATCACAAATGCAGACCACCATAATGTGCTTTAGATGGAGCTGCCTTTGAAGAACATCTGGCAGTTACAATTGGTACAATGATGACCCAGTTATGTGCAAATAAACATCAAAAGCATCTTATTCTGTGCTCAAGATCCTGTACTGATTTTATGACCTTCTGAGTACAATTCAAAGTGCTGTTTTTATCTATAAAGTCTGATAGCAAAATATGTTTAGGTCTGCTTCTCCAGTCATAAGCAGCCCACCCACTATGTATGTACAGAAAAATTCCTAGTAACTTTACATTTTAGGAAAGCATGTGTTACATGTATGGTCCCAAGTTCAGCTTACGGTTATTCACCCATACTCACAGACCTGGAAAACAGCCACATTGAAATCATTTTCAATGGCACAAAATAAATACACAGAGACTCAGAGAATTTAAGAACAGCAAAACTTTACTGGTTACAATATGTGTGTGAAATATACATACACATGGGTGTACACCTGGGTGTATTCAGGGGTGGGTTCTACTTACCTTTACTACCGGTTTGCAACGGGATGCTCCATGTGCTCTCTGGGTCGGCAGCTGCTTCTCTCAGCTGCTGCTCTTGCTGGGAGAGCATCTTGTGTAATTTAGCAGCTGTGAGTCACCACTTTCCTCTAAGAGAAGCAGCAGCCATGTTGAATGCTGTTTCTCTCAGCCACAGTGCTATCTGGATGGGACTTAGAGGAAAGCGGTGGCTCACAGCTGCTAAAGTGCACAAGACGCTCTCCCAGCAGTGTGGAGAGAAGCAGCCGCTGCCCCGGAGAGCAGAGATGGAGGGGAGCAGGCCCCCAAAGGCTGTTCGGTCAAGCCTTGCCACATGGCGGAAGTCATGTATGTGTGGAAGTCTTGAGCGTACGCTAGCGCACACTCACATTTTCAGCAAACCAATGGTGGAATTATTTTAATCCAACCAATGGGTGTATTATGTGTGTATATACACATTTGTGTGTGTGTACACACACACACACACACACACAGTTATCCATGTGCACATCTAGACTGGCAGACATTAGCTAGAGGACAGGAGCTGCCAAGTCTGGATCCAAAGACAATTCCAAAGGAATCTTCGACAACTCATGCGGCCAACTCACCAGAGCCAAATCGCCACAGCCAACTTGCTGCAGCCAACTTGCTGCGGGACAAGAATTACACTAATATTGAAGAAATAGTAGAACAGAATAATTAAAGAAAGGATGTCAAAGGAAGAACAAAATGAAATGTGAATGACAAAAATTAAAATATTTTTAAAATCATTTTAAATAATTAAATTGAATTGTTGAATTGTCTCACAGTGAGTTGTCCCATGGCTAGTTGACCATGGCGAGTTGTTTACAGTGAGTTGGCTGCAGCGAATTGGCTATGGCGAGTTGTCCCATTCTGTTCCAGAGTGGGTGGGTTTCAGGATTCCTTTTATCCCCAAAGTTCTTGCTTTGTTGATTCACATGACTAGGAGCTACTCTTGCCTTGTTGATTTACACATCTGGTAGCTGTTGATGGGATTTGGGGAGGGGTTTCCCATATGCTCAGGCCCAACTTCTTTTGTCTGGTTTATGTGACATTTTTCCTTTCTTTCCTTAACAACTTAGTTCCCTTTTATCTCCTGAAGGGTTCTTTTAGGCAAGATTCCTGGTTATCCACCCTGATTATATACCTGCATCATTTTTAGATATGGCAACTTCAGCCTACAGTAGTCTTACACATGGAGTCGATACTTTTATGCTATTATGTAAGTGTGATATACCAGTTTCTCAGTAGAAATTAGATCAGCCCCACCTTGATGGCATTTTGTGAAACAGATGACTGAATCATTCATTAGGGCTTTTGTAATTTAAACATAATTTTACTGTAATTGAATGTTGGTTGTGTACTATTATAGGACTGTTGTGTTACAATATATTAAATAGGATATAGGGTTAGGATGTTGTCATTATTACTTAGATGCTTCACCTTTCTCACCATATACATTTTAATGTTTTTATTACTATGGATGTTTTATTTATATTGTTTATTGCAGGGGTCCCCAACCTCTGGGCTGCGGCCTACTACCAGGCCATGGCCTATTCAGAACTGGGCTGCACGAGTGGCTGGCTGGAGTATGCGTGCAAAGCACAACTTGCATGAGCAGCAGGCTGGTGGGCAATCACACGCGTGCCAGCCTGCCACTCTCGCAAGTTGAGCTGTGCATGTGTGCGCCAGCCCACTGCTTGCGCTGCCCAGTTCCCCTCTCCTCTTCTAGTTGGGCTGCCAAGCCACCAAGGTTGGGGACTGCTGTTTTATTGCATACATGCCATGCACATTTTAATTGTGCAGGCCACCACATAGGCATCTACATAGTCTTTCTTCTAGGAGATGACCAGGCAGAACTTGAGGGAGGGTTCAAAGAGTCAAGGTTGCTAGACACTGATAACTGCTGTGACATCTAAAAATCAACTATTATTTCTGAAGAGGATCTTGATATTGAGAAAGCTGTGAAGATTTGGAAAGTAATAGTCTTTTACCAGTGGTGGGATTCAAGTAATTTAACAACCGGTTCTCTGCCCTAATGATTTCTTCCAACAACCAGTTTGCCAAACTGCTCAGAAAGTTAACAACCGGTTCTACGGAAGTGGTAAGAACTGGCTGAATCCCATCACTGTCCTTTACCCCTCCAAAAACTCAGTTAGACTGATGACTCCTTAGAAGCAGTAATACATCAGTGCAGGATCTCGGTAGATAACATGTAGCACAGAACTGCCATATTCAAGCCAATGAAGCAGTTAAAAGAAAGATTTGTAATGAGAATAGCAATAGAATATTAAATTCATTTGAAGTATTAGTCTTGCTTATTAATATCTACAAAATCTTAAACTTCACATATCTTTTCAGAATATCAGAAATTATCTTGGTTTGAGGAATGATTTTAACGATCATGCAGGTTAAAAAAGTAAATAAAATTATATATTTTTTCATAAATTTAAAAATAATACAAAAGTATAATAATATACTTCTGTTTTTAAGAGAAAATCTGTGCAGGAAACTGTAACATTAGAGTGAATGCTGGAAAACCCCTGTTCTTCCCCTTTATTCCAAAAGAACAAAATTGTTATGCAAAAATACTCACCACTTGAAATAAGGCTTAGTTTTTTTGTCACCTTCCGCTTTGGGAGAGGACAGAAAAATGCTTTCGTACTAAAACTAAAGCAAATAATTTTGGTAGCTATCAGTCCCTTAGAATTAGATCAATACTGATGTCAACATTATGTGGTTTAAAAAGAAAATATAGACTAAGTTTATACTTTAGACTATGCCCTGGTTTGCTTGGCCATGGTTAATTGAATAACATCTCATTATAATACATTTAGTATGTTCACAAGCCTTCAACATTGCTTCTAATCATAAAGATTGAATTCATAGAACACATTAAACCCAAGTCAAGCAAAGTATATCATGGCTTTACACAACATTATGTTCTTCTTAGGTAAATGTGAGCAATAACATCCAATGATGGCTATCTGGGAAAGATTTTGAAGTTTATATAGGCATCCATTAAAAGCCATGTTGATTGCTGCACCATGATCACCATGATTAAGAACATCATGGCATCACTGCCTAAATGAAGCAAATGATATGATTTGTAACAAATTACATGGTTCATGCAAGATGACATCCCCACCACTTCAACTCTATGGACACCTATAGGCAAGTAAAACTTAAAATATGTGATTAGAATTAGGCTATCTTTAGCATATTTTGTCAGTTATCAGAAAACATTTATTCAAAAGCAAGCCAAAGTGATTGCAATCTGGCTTACTTCCCCATGAAATATTCAGGTTCACAACCAACAGCATTAAAAATAGCTTCACAGTTAACTGTGAACCTTTTTCAATGTTTTCCTCATCTTATTAGGTATTTTATCTTTATAAAAACCGGTTAAGGTAGGATTAAGTAATATCCCATATTTTAGCATAGCAGCATCAAAGGGAAATTTTGAGAGAAAGAATAAAATGCAAAATACATTTTTAAAAACAGCCCCAAGCAATATTTAATTGTATGCCTTAAAATCTTGCTATATTTCCAAGATTAAATAGTAGGTTTTCATGCACTATAGTCCACATCACTAACTGGACTGTATATTTATTTATTTTATTTATTTATTGGAATTTGTCAAATAAAAAATGAGAACAAGAATAAGAGAATAAAAATACAATGACAGGGACGATAGGCACGTTAGTGCACTTATGCACCCCCCCTCTTTTATTTCTTTTGGGGTATCAAAAGGTTCAGAATCTGTAAAAATGTAATGGTGGAGATTTCCGCTTCCGGTTCCGCTGGCGACAGACTCTGATCGGGCTAGCTCTGGCCCCAGAGTCTGATCCCCCCCATCTGGAGGCCCTTTGGGCCAAGCGCCCCATTATTGGGGCGTTTGCCGTTTGAGGGCGGCTCGCCAGGGGTCCCCTGCCTCACTTCCAGGGGCCGGGAGGCCGATGCTGGCGCGCCCGAGGCTCCAGAGGGGGTGGGAGGCGATCGGCGGCTTTTTTTCGAGGCCGCGGAGGCGCCACAGCGCCTAAGGGGACCGGTGCTACCTAAGAAGGCACAACGGACTGTACTGACTGATTGGAGAGTGGAGCAGGCATCCTGAAGGCGAGAGGGGGGGTTGGAGTTTCCCCCCCCCCCTTGTAGCTGGAAAGGTGCCGTGGCAGAGAACTAGGGGGAAGGAGATGGGGTGAAACCCCTTACCTTTCTGACTTTTCCTTGGAGGATGGCTGTGGCAGAGTTTCTTAGAGAGGTCTGGTGGCCCCTCTCCCCGGCAGGCAATGGCGGCGGTCTGACTTCCTGCTTCTTTATTTATGATTGAAGACAACATTCTCCTCTGGCTTCCTGTTTGACCTACTCTATACTTCGGACTCGTTGCTCCTGTGAGCACCCACTGGTGGACAGTTGAAAAATTACTTTGATTGCTAATCCCTCTTTCTTCTCTGGAGGTTTGCCCTTTGATTTCTCAAGGGAGGCCAGACCATGGTTTTAAGAGCCAGAACTAGGAAATGAAGAAAGGAGGGGAATCTATTGTTTAAGGTTTTTTTAATTGACTTTTTTTTTTCTCTCTCTTTTTTTATCGTATTTTGTATAACACTCTTTTTTTTGTTTATATAATTTTTATATAACCTGGTTGTTTGTTTTGATTTAAGATAATAATGTCGGTTGTGTGAGAAATTTAAAAAAAGAAAATAATAACTGAAATATCTTTATATAAAGATATTGAAAATTCAACATATTGTAAACTATAATATTGTATATTCTTAACCAATAAAAACTTTTTATTAAAAAAAAAATGTAATGGTGGAGAATTAGCCCTCAGACATCTGCACTAACTCCAATCTTGTTCATTAACTCCTTTTGTTGTCAGACACTATTTTATAGATAGTCTTTTTCCAAAAGGAAGACTAGATTATTATATTCTCAGAAAAAATATAAGATTGATAAAAAGTTTGGTTAAAAAATCACCTGTTTTCCTTTCAGGTAAATTCAGCATAGCTCTTACAGTTCTGGTAATATTTTTTTTATTATGTGGATTACATTATATGGTAAAATGATATTACTTGCCAATAATCTCCCTGCTGGCATGGTAGTATTTTTTGTTTGAAATGTCCATAGCTCTACATTTATAGCTCCACTCAGAAAATGCCACAAAATCTATTGTCTGTGATGAAAACTTGTGATAAAATTATACATCTCTGCAGTGCTTTGTGTTTGGTTTCCAACAAAACCACAAGAGCAAGAATGTAGCCCCTGTCTAGATTTTTTTAAAGCACTGGAGTCTTTTTCTAGACTCACATAATGTGACTGCTTTTAAAGAGACAATTTAGCCATGCACTTTGAAACACTTTTTTAGAGATTGAATCAAAAGCACAACATAGCATAGCCCTAGTATTTTTTCAGACTTGTTAGTCAAAAAATTGTAATTGAATTGAGAATATTTCTGAAGCACAGTACCCATCCTAAGAAGAATATCATTCAGATGAGTTTTGTAGTTTGAAGGATATACAGATCTATATCCAGCAATGGTTTACTGCAAGATAGACCTGGATGAATTCACACTTTAAAGTGTGCCATAATGTAGTTAGTTGACTCTACTTAGAAAATTTGCAAACCCAACCAGTGTATTAATGAGCTCATTCATAGTATCTCTGAAAGACCCAATAATATTTTGTGAATGGTCACTATTATATATTATCTTATTTACTCCACCAACTATCACTTTGCATATTAATGCACAATCAAGATAACACTTCATGCATGTCATGAATTACAAATAATCTCTAAAATGTTATACTATAATACACTTAACAGGATTTTTGTTTGCAACCAATGAACTCAGCTACTGTACCTCAGGCTTGGGAAGACTATAAAACCTGGAGAGCTAAAAACCCTGGGTTACTCTTGATACTTTTCATTTCTTCAAACATATCATAAGACCAGATATTGGTTTTATGTTAGGTTATCTTGGTTCTGAAAACATGTAAATGACAACAAGTAGAAACCCAAAATTAAATGTGCAAATAAACAAAAGCAAATTAATTAGTATTGTTTATGTATTTCATGTGGTGGGAAGGAAATTAAAACTCCAATCAGAGCATAAATTTTAGCAGAACAATTATAATCTTTATTATATTTTAAATGTATTAACATTCCTCTTTAAAATATGACTCACTTAGATCTAACTTGCAATTCTGTCTTAATACTGAATTTCACTATCATAATAGTAATATGCATAATAGTAAGAAACAGGGAAGGAAAACTTAGGACATACCATATTTAAATAAGCAAAGCAGTGCAGAATTCCTAAAAACCATATTCTTTCTATCATAAGGGTATTTTATTTATATACTGCCCAGAGTCTTTCTGAGGGGGAGATGGGTGATTTCAAAAATTTTAAATAAATAAGTATCCTCTGCCGCCGAAGGAATTATTATTGATATCTTTATCCCATATTGGATTCTGCTCCTTGTCTACTTCCTTTAAATCTGATTCCAGGAACTTTCTGTTTTTCCTTATCTGATAAACATGAGATACCATACCTCCTGAGGAATATTGGGGGGGAAATTGTCATTTTTAGAAAGGTTACCTCTGTCTTTTTTGGAAGTCCAGGTGGTAATATGAGAGTTGATTTTATATGGCAAGATATGCAAAAACTCAAACCATGGTTGACTGAATTGGGTTAGGTTATGTGAACCTAAACAGTGATGGCTAATTCAAGAAATTATTGAATATATTACACAAAATATTACATTGTATGAACCAGGCCATTGACAAGGAAATAACTTTACAGATCTGAAGGTGGTTTCTCTTTTTAATGTGTTATTTATAGCAGCAAAGAAATATGCAAATCCATGTGTTTAATGAAGTATGGCATGTTACATGTTAACAAGTCTGTTTATTCCTTTTCCATACAGTTAGAATAATACGATGGAAAAACTGACACCCCTAAATAATGTGTTCATATGGTAGGAAAGGCTATATGGCAGCAACTGAAATTCATTTGAAAAGTTTCATATACTCTCATATTGCTATGAGAAAGATAGCACATTGTGGGCTTGTTATGTGTAAATATCAGCTTGTCATGAGTACATTTTAAAGATACCAATATGTGACGTGGACCTGTATTTGAGGAGCATATTGTGGGCTTGCTTTGAGAACTGATTCCAGATATGAGGGAACTTTCAACAAAATGTTCTCACTGGACCTCTCTTACAAGGCCCAGCCATTTTAATTTCTTACAATACTACTCTGGAATATGGAAAGAAATTTTGCCTTGTAGAGTGGAGAACTCAAGAAGACAGCCCCACGGCTCTGCATCACGGCGTCAAAATGATAATGCCAAGCTTGATGAAACTTAATCTAGACAACCTTTAAAACACAAAATTTACAGTACTTGGATTGAGTATAATCACTGGCATGGCTACAAACCCAGGGCAAATTCATACATGCCATTTGCTGTATGAAACAATTGCTACCACTGTGCTTGGGCGCTGTGCTCATTTTTCCCTATTTGGCTATCAACCAGTCTAAACAAGATTCAAAGGCCCAAGGAGTGTATTCAATGGTTATTGTATGTATTTGGCAAAAATAGGAATGCTAACAGCCATAGCATTTTATCTTGGCTGCTAAATTTTGAAGGGGGGGAGGGGAAGAAACCATTTCGCCAAGATAGCATAAAACGCCAGCTTTTTCCTGAATTGTCTGTTCCTGTCAAGCAAGGGAAACACAAATGCCATCCCCTGCTGAAGTACTGTATCTCTTTGCCCTCCCACTCACCTTTCTGTTTCAAGCATGCTTTCCTTTTCTTGGAACAGACAGTTGCAATGACAAGTCCAGAGATTTTCTTGAGAACAAGATGCTGGCAGAGATTCTTCTGTGGGATGCTTGACTTGCCCTCCCACACTTTCCTCATTTCTCAGAAAAGCCTGGAAGCTGAAAGATTGGAAGGAGGGGGCAGTGGAAGTTGCTCAGACCATGTGCGTGCCTCAGCAGTCCAGGAAGAGAAGTGAGTAAGTAGCTTGTCATATTTAAGTGCCTCCGGCTAGGTCTCTTGAACAGTCTGGAAGAAACAGCTGGAGCGACCACACAGAAGGTTAGTACTTTGTTCCTAACTTTATCTGCCTTTGGGTGTTATGATCCTGCTTTGGAACAAGAGGTATCTTGGGAGAATTCAGGAAAGAGTTCTGCAGTACCATAATCTTTGGTCTGGTCTGTTTTTTGTGGGTGGGTGGATGGACTGACAGACTGATTTCAGCATATTACTGACTACAGGCTAGCAATCATCAAATCAGAGCAATATGTTTAATTCTAATACAGTCCTTTCTTCTGGTTAACCAAAAATATGATTTGTGGAAACAGTTAAAAATATAGTTGCAGTTTGCTAGAACTGTTGTTTTCTTTTTTAAAGACTGTGTGGAGAATGTATTTGCACATCAGGGAAGCTATTGTTCTTTGAGATAGCAAAGGAAAGACAAGAGTGGAGAAAAGGAGAGCATTTTCTTTGCCTTTGAACTTTCTACTCCAGAGTTGGCCAGTGTGGTTTTCTTTTAGCTAATTTGTACTATAACTCCCAACTGATTTAGCCAATGGCAGGGATTATGGGAATAGCAGCATCAACAGTAAATAATACAAACTAAAACTAGCTGCATTATGATTAGATTGTATCTGCTAAAACCATGTCCGATTTCTAGGGGAAGATACATAAAAAGAAAGACTAATATTCCAGAATTGTATCTTTGCCTCTCTTTCAAAGATTTAGTCATATAATCATTTGTCAGCTCTGTTAAGACAGCACTGAAAAGAAGTGATATCGATCTTAATTTGAAACAGGCACACATGAAGCAAAAAATCCCTAAAACGATTAGATAATATAGTGCTTAGAGATTTAAAGGTTAGGAAAATTGGAACAACTAATCTGTCAGTTATATTGATACTGCAACTTATAAAATTCTCCAACATGCGTAATGGAGAACAGTTGAAAGGCATTAGGTTTAGGTAAAGCTACTGCAGATATTACCTATCAAAGATATTACCTATCTTAGTTCACAGGGATAGAAGAATAGCTTACATAATTGTTTGAAGATTAAACTCACCTGTTTTAACCCCAGCCAAAACCAACAACATTGGTCCATTTACACTGTGAATACTATATCACCAGATGGGCTTCTTGCAGTACTTGGGATAGGTAAGTGGATAGGTATGTGTGTATATGTATATACACACATACACACATTCACCCACATATTCAGAGAGAAAGAA
The DNA here is from genome assembly GCA_012654045.1 of Ptyas mucosa. NCBI lineage: Eukaryota > Metazoa > Chordata > Lepidosauria > Squamata > Colubridae > Ptyas > Ptyas mucosa. Next base: position 10,660,314 of record WNWU01000032.1, on the reverse strand, counting down.
TTCCAAAGCAGAAAAAAATCACTGTGGCTTACTTCTTGGTTTAATACAATATATGAATCAATTCAGAGTCCATCCCACCTATCACTCAGGTAGGCTGAAGAGCACTGTAGGGTTCATGTTCCAACCTGGCTGGTTCACTAAACAGGAAGATGTTTTTAAAGATGTGTTAAAGCAGAGACCAGAAAAGGAAATTCTAAAATTCTGCCAAAGAATAAACATATCTAATTACACTGAGATGTTGAAATATTTGCAAGCACTCCCCCCGCCACCGACTGTATTAAAAATGCAGTTCACTTTTGTTTTAACAAATGGGGTGGGGGGGAAGGTTGCAAGTGTCCTTTAAACCAAATGTTCATTAAATCTGAATAAGTTTTGTGTAATCATGATTACATATTTGACATATAGTTAAGATGGTGACAGTGGTGAAATCCTACCGGTTCACACTGGTTCGGGCAAACAGGTAGTGATAAAAGCTACCAGTTCAGCGAATCGGTAGTAAAAAAAGCTACCGGTTGGTCCAAACCAGTATTTCTGACGATCAGCTGTGCCGTGTGATTTATATTCGCTAGAAAGCAGGAAATCTGAATAGTGCGGCACAGCTGTTCCCCCCCCCCCGAACTCACTGTTCTACTTACCTTGTTTAGTGTCCTTTTTCCACGTGAACCGCACGTTTGGTGTGCACTGTACATGTGCATGCAGCATGTGTTTGTTGCACACTGCGCATGTGCACAGAGCATGCATTTGGTGTGCACTGTGCATGCACACGCATGCAGCGTGCATTTGGGGCGCACCACACGTGCGGGCAGCGAACCGGTGGCAAACCGTGGAAGATTTCACCACTGGATGGTGAATGGGATTTTATGAATATACAAAAATATAGTATACAAAATGTGTCTGTTACATCCAATATCTACTAAACTAAGGTCCATTAAATTGAGTCATTTACAGCATTGGCATCTTTAGTAGTAAATCCATGTTGCTTTTTCCGACAGATGACATCTGCAAAGAACAAGGTGCTTACATGGCTGGTTTAGCTCTGAGAACTGAATTCCATAGGCTTTAGAAGAAATGAAACGCCCCGTGGATTCAGTTCTACAGCTAGGCAGCTAATAAACTCCAGAGAGTCTGATCACAAATGCTTCAGGGTATCATCAAAGAACTTCTGCCAAGAACAGATTTACAAACTCATTCAGTTAAATATTTGCCATCCATCATTCAGCTTAGGGATCATTTGTTATTCTTAAAAAGTTAAAGCAGTTCTATTTTAAGCAGCTATTCACACAACCAAAGCCAATCTTTTAAAAGTTTATGATACTGCAGTGTCACTTTTTGGCATGAAGGCATGACTCACTAAAGTGCTATAAAGACAGTATCCAAGTAGAAAGGCTGATCTGGTACAGTGGAAAGCATCCAATGTAAATGTGAGCACACACTCTGAGCATGTCATCAGGTGCAAGAAATCAGGAACTAGTGTTGTTCAAATGAGTACAAGTTTAATCCGTGCTACCTATTGCAAGAAACTGAACTACTAATGATCAAGGCATATTGGTGATAGATAAGGGTCAAAGGAATTCAAGAAAGGCTGGACTTAGATGTCTTATGGGTGCAAAGGGACTCCAAACTAATGACGTACTTGACTCCTGCCTCACGTTCAGCCCAGTCATCTCCTACATATGCAGTATTCTATTCTCAGCATTTGCTATGCGTATAAGGGTACTTCTACACAATTTCCCTCACAAAATATTTGAAGTTGAGCTGTAATTCTTCTTACAGCAGTATTTGAAATGTTAAAGATATATAGGGAACTCACACTCCACTGTGCACAAAATAGAAATAAAATAAATTGCCAATGTCCTTAGCTCTTTGTTATGTGAGTTGTTTTCAAAACAATCTGAGTGATTGCTATGAGGGTAAGCTGGCTACAGATATGCTGTTATTTTGTGGCATTTAAAAGCCTCTTGCAAGTTCCAGTGGTAAAATATTTAGTTAGGTTTTTTTAACCCATTCTTTTCCTAATAGCTCTAATTATGTTTAATGTTCCAAACATTGCTTATAAGCAGAAACAAATGTCCCAAATCTGGGAATATTCCTTTCCTTATGAAAGAACTGAGCAGATTGAGGCACATTGATCTCCTTACAATGCCTTAGAGGTCTTCTGCAGCTAAGCCAATCTACTTCTGACTCTGGGCTCACCAACCAATATAATTTGGCCCTGTAAATTATTTACATCTTTTTGGAGTAACATTTTAATAAACAGTACAAAAGTAGATGTGTGAGGAGTCAATATGTCTCAAACTGCAGATAGCACTATTTGCTTTGGGACTTGATAAAGCCCTGGCTGAGCTAAAGCAAAGGAATTGGGATCTAGATATCCAAAATGACAGTACTGGACTCTGCCATCCCTTTCATAGCACAAACATTCCCTGGTCTGTTCCTAGGTATTTTATAATATTTCATATGTTCCGTGACTATTTACTTTGGCACAAATTGGGGTGTACCTATTAAAGCAATAACTGGTAGGTATATAAGCCTCCCATATGAAAGTTCAACTTGTTTCTGTTCAGATTTGGAGACAGAATGTATCTCATATGCTATTGTCTATTACACAGCCAATGGTAATCAGGTGGAATGCTTCCAGTTCTTAATAACTCTCATTGCCATTGTCACCAGGAGACTGATGTTGTTACCTAGTTTGAGTAATGAAACATCTGCAAGAAAACAACCAAGCTCAGAGAGCACCAAGGACCGCTCAGGCTGTTACTCTTCTCCTAGGTGCCTACCCTTCAGAGATCTCCAAGGAAGTTGCAGAATTCTTATCTCTTGTCTCTTAGGAACTATTCTCCCTCATGCTATTCATTGCTAGTTTTATTTGTTCATTGCTAATTGCTTTAGAATTTACTCACAATTTTATGTCTATTGTATTGTATGCCAGTCTTTTATTATATTTGGTTTTGGACTATAAATAAATTTTGATTTGGAATCTGACAGAAGGAATTATGGTTGTACTGAGTACAGGCGGGGGAGGATTGCAAAAATAATTACACTGGGAAATGGAAAAGTGATGTTATTCCAGATACAAATATTTGTAATTTATCTGTGTTGAAATGATATTTTTTACCAGTCAAAACATGATGCAGCACTACAGGTAATCCTTGACTTACAAGTTTGTTTAATGACAGTTTGAAGTTATAATGACACTGAAAAATATGACTTATGTCCATTTCCCACACTTATCACCATTGCGGCATCCCCATGATCACCTGATTCACACGTGGCTGCTTGACAACTGGTTCATATTTATGACAGTTGCTGTGTCCCAGTTGCTGTGATCACCTTTTGCGACTTTCTGACAAGTAAAGTTAATGGAGAATCCAGTTTCACTTAAGAACTGTATTACTAATTTAACAACTGCAGTGATTCACTTAACAACTGTGACAAGAAAGGTTGTAAAATGGGGCAAAACTCACTTAACAGATGTCTCACTTAGCAACATAAATTCTGGGCTCAATTTGGTTGTAAGTCAAAGATAACTGTATATGTTTTTATTTGGTACAAATTTCACCATATTATATGACAGAGCATTATTGTTACATTTGGGGGGGGGAGCAGGGTTAAACCAGTGATTTCAACTGGTACCTATGCATGCGTGCGGACACACACACAGAATATTGAGTTTATTTGGGGATCCTTTTTCTTGTGGAGTTTCTAATTTTTAGACATTTTTTTTGTTCTTTTTAGTTCATTTAATATGATTATTTACATTTTATATTTATTTCCTGTAATTTTGTTATAAAATACAATACAATGGGCAATCTTCTCCCCCCCCCCCCGCCCCACCTAAAAAAAAAAGAATTTCTGGTTCAGCTGCTTCTCCAATGGAAATGTTGCAAAGATAATGTAACATCACTATCTATACAGTTGCAAGATTAGCGATTCCATCTTAATGCCCACTTTCTTCCAGTTAGCCAGATTTCATTCTGTGTTCTGGAGTCAAGCACTGTATGCTCGTCTCTATTGATTCTAAGGTAGCCATTTTGGTCTATTCCTGAGAGTTTGGGCTAGGGTTTGGAGTGTCAGAAGAGGTCTCTGAGGTGGTGAACACCTCAAAAAACAGGCTCTGTTATCTGATGATGTGCTTAATCCAAAACTAAAAATAGCAGACAACTTGTGTTTCATTTTGACAGTAGAAGTAACTAAACAAGTCAGGACCCATTGACCCATTGACATCATTTCAGAGTTATTTCCTTATTTAATATTTCTACATGCCCATGCACCCTCCTCAACTCTTGCTTCACCTCACCCACATCCTCATACACCCTCCCCAATTTATACCACACCCACTTCAACCTCCCTGACCTCTGCAGTATCTCATGCATTTCTGTGCACCAAGCGTCTTGTAACCTCCTTGCCTCCTTGAGAACCCTCAGAAACTTCACCACACCTCTTAAACAGACCCTTGCCCCTCCCCCACCCAGCCGCCGCCATTTACCTGCCTTCTGATCTTGGACATGCAACTTTCTGCTAGCTTCCCCACTGACTTGTAGGAGGCTGGCAGGGAGCACCGGAAATGACAATCACATGACCATGGATGACTGGCAGCATAGCAGTTCTAAAGCAGCCACAACTTTTCCAAATCCAATCCCATGGGAGTAATGGTTTCTGGATTTTGCATGCATTCTTTAACTTAGCCCATTTGAGGTACAGTATACTGGTTGAAAGATTGTTGTCCTGTGATGCACAGTTTCATTCAACTGAAGGTTGCAAACAAACAGGCACAAGAGTTTTAGTGTTATATAAATAACTATCACTGCTTACACTGTCCTCTACTTTACAGGTCTTAAACCTGACCCATCAAGTTTTCCAGAGGATGAAGAATGGTGTCATGACTGTCATAAGACCAACATTTTTATATCATTTTTATAACTGTTTTATGTCACTGTTTATACCGTTTCCCCAAAATAAGACATCCCCTGATAATAAACCCAATCCGGCTTTTGAGTGCATGGCAATAAGGCCAAGCGCTTATTTCAGGGTTCAAAAAAATATAAGACAAGGTCTTATTTTGGGGGAAACACGGTAACTGTTTCTCATTATATCAACAGCCATTATGGCCATCCTTAATGGAGGACTTCCATCAAAAACAGTATTTCATTAGTTCCTGCTTGTCATCTGTATACTGATGCCTCCTATGCATTTAGCCTTAAGTTCCCAAGTCCACAATATTCTTAACATTTAAATGGATTCAATCCACAGATGTTTCAACTCTACTCAGAGTCTAATATACAATCCAGTTTTAACAGGATTTGTGGGCCTGTGAAACTTCATAGACCCGGTCTCGGCAACGCTAGGCTGCCGGAGCAAGTTTGCAGGAAAATACACTCACAGTCCGGTTGGGTGGAAAGTAATCCTGGTTTATTAGTGCTTGTCTCAGGTAGCTGCTACTCGCTGCCAGAATGCTAAACACAAAATAAGTTGGAGCTGAGCGCAGCCGCCGCTCAGCCCCTTTTCAATCAGTCCACTGCTGCTTGCTTCCAGCTGGCTGTCATTAGGACCTCGCTGAGAACCTGGTCGTGGGTGAATGATGTCACCAGCGCCGCCCCATACGCCCACCCCACACGATCCCTCTATCCCCACCACCGGTGCTTGGAGAGCCCTAACCACACTATCTATCCCCTTCACCAACACCCGTGCTCATCTCCCCCCTCGTCGCTCTTCTCCCCTGTCATCTGGGTAGATATTGGTCACGTTGCCAGCGAAAGGGGTCGAGGGACGCTGGACACTCGACACCTGGGTATTTATACTGAAAACTAGGTATCACTTCATTCAGCACCATGGCCAGTTTATGTGGTATGTCTCTGTTCCAGAGTGCTTAACACTTAAACTCTGGAAACACTGCCTAACAGGAAGAACAGTTTGATAATGGAACCCCTTACTAAATATGATCAAGTGGAAGATAGCCAGCAATTGGTCAATTTAACTTTGACCCAATAGACTAAATATATTTCCAATTCCAAGATCAAAAATAATAAAAAGAAAATCAAAATGATTTGACTTTTGCCTCAAAGTCCATAATGCCTGATGAAATAATAATTTATTCAAAAAAAATAGTCTTACCATTATAAAGAAATTTTCACAAGCAAAGTAAGAATAATCACACTAGAACATGCTTGTTTTTATTTAAAATTGCTCAAATAGCTTGTGTACAAATTAGGTTTCAGTCTAATAGTCTATCATAACTTTGTGAATTGAGATTCAGAGGAATAATCAATGGCACAGAAGATATTCAAAAGGCTATACTTGCTAACCTAAAATGATAATCCTGCCCTAATGTTACCTTTCTGTGTATCTGAAATTACAGGTGAAAAAATAGATGGCGATGAAACACACTATTATCTTGTATTGTCATTTCAGATTTAATTTCTAAGTAGATCCATAGTGAATATCTTATGGTTATTTTGTTTAGTAGTAGTTAGTGCCTCCCTTCCTTCCTACCCCATATATATATGACAGAAAAAATCCTTGGGAAGAATTTGAAGTAAGGGTAGCAGCAATTCTGATTTTCGCATGGCCTTTCAATGCAAGAATCATTTCAAATACTGCCAAAACAAGCAAGAACACAAAATCAATTATACATAAAATATTAGTGAATACACCCCCCCACACACATCCCTCTGTGATTACTGGCTGTAAAGGAAGCAATTGACAACTGTACAAATTTTAATCGAATACTATTTTTCACTACCCCCAGTGTTGTGCTTATAGCCCAGTTTCATTATAGACATCCCTGGCTCTTACAGCAGCAGAGATGAGTGTTTTTTCAGTCAGTATAGTTTAATCCAGCTACATCATCTCTTTGCTTTCTTTTTCTTCTTTCTGTTCCGCTCTTCACTGCTGTCCTCCGCTTCACTGGCAGTTGGCGTGGGTTCTTTTCTTATGATTGTCTTCTCTATCTTGTATTCTTGTTCTCCTACCCTGGGGTTTCCTTTTACGATAAATTCACCATTCTGATACATTATGGAAACATCTGTCTTTGGATACGTGCCATAGACTCTTCTGAGATCATCTTTCACAAAGTCTGGCAAGTCCCTCCTAGGCCCCACAACACGATCAAGCTTACCCCAATGGAGCTCTCCTCTCAGAATAAACCCTTCAGGCCACAGATCCCAGCTTGGTCTCTGGACTGCCATATGAGGATGATAGTTACTGTAAGGCTGGTAGAGAGGAACAGAAGTCACCTGGGGAAAGTGCCAGAAAGGATAAGGGTAAAAAAAAGGACTTGGACCATAGATGTGATGGTACGCCATTTGGTTGGATAAACTGTCATTGTAACCATAGTCCATGTTATAGTCCATGATAGCAAGAGGCTTGTAAGTGTTGTGCATCGGAACCTGGGGCAGGAATGCATAAGGAAAATTCTGAAACATGCCAGGATAGTACAGAGCCATACTCGTAGATGGTGCACACAGCTTCTTCTTAACCAAGTGCCACTTTCTCATGAAGCATTTCACCTAGGTTTTTTCTTCCACACTGTGAAGATAAAGTAAGAGATGCTGAACTTCTTGAAAACATAAATAATGGTAGTTCATATCTATTTATCAACTCTAAATGTTTAGAAAAATTGCATGTAAAGTGTACACATTTTCTAAAATGAAATTTGTTCAGGAGCAACATTTATAATACGCCTAAAGGGACTTTTTTCCTTACAAATAATAATTTCATAATTAGTGCTCTAAACAATTACAGTACTTCAATAGCTTTGAAGCTTGTTGAGACAAGTTCTGTGTACCTACTATGGTGTTCCAATAAACAAAAATGAGGAAGCTTTTTATTCACCTGCTTCACCAGGATACGGGGAGTGATGCAAAACAATGTAAAGCAGTACTCAGATTTATATATTGGAAAACACAGGCCTGAGGCTACATTTTAAAATGTACTTGGATCCTTTTTATTTGTTTTTGAAGCCATAATTCTGGGTAGAAGAGAATTTCAACTTTGTCCCAACTGTGATCCAAATTAGTTTGTACGTGCACAAATAGGTGGTGTTCCTATTGCACATTAAGCCACAGAGAGTTGGCTTAGAGTTAAGCAACTTTAGCTTCCCAAATAAACTATACTTGGATAAGTTTGCATAAACAGTTGTGATTTAGAACACACAACTGCTGGGTTCACATCAAATGGGAAGCTACGCAGAAGCACCCCACAGAGTAGCTTAATAATACTTGATTCCTGTGCCACGGGACCTCTCATATGTTTTCCCAATTACGTGCCTAAATGGAAAGTAGGCTGAAGAGAAAAAAAGCCAGCCACAAGCACTGTGTTTATTTCCAAGAATTGCTGTATAATCTCCTGGGTGCCATCTTAGAAAATAAAACAGAAAGGGGCAGCAGTCTAGCATTCTGATAAGAAAAAGACAAGATGCTAGCAAACATCCAGAGAGACTAAGCAGAGGGGACACCAGCAACAAACTCAATTGTCATTTCCAAGGAAAGCAAGGCTTTTGATAGTACTAGTGAAATGTGTTTTTCCTTATAAGAAACAGACAGAAGTGAGCCTGATTACAACCAGCACAATAATTAGGGCAAAATTAAAGTCCTCAACATTGTACTATGGTCCCACTGTGCCTCGGTCTCCCCCAAACCTCAGCTATTGCTTATATTAAAAATCAGTTAATATTAATAATAGTAATATTATAAACAATAATGAAGTAATGTTGCAATAAATGTTATGCTTTGACTATGCAATTCAGACACTGCATTACATTTTTTTTTTAAATTTGATTTATATGCCGCCCTTCTCCGGAGACTCAGGGCGGCTTACAATGCGCTAAGCAATAGCCTTCATACTTTTGTATATTTATACAAAGTCAGCTTATTGCCCCCACAAACTGGGTCCTCAATTTACCTACCTTAGAAAGGATGGAAGGCTGAGTCAACCTTGAGCCTTGGTGAGATTCGAACCTGCAATAATTGCAGGCAGCTGTGTTAATAACAGGGTGCTTTAGACCACTGTACTATCCAAGGCTCTTATTTTAATATACCAAGGTATTTTAATATACCAGGAAATGGCAAATTATCTATGCATCTGCTAAAATGATCATAATCAATTTACTGAAAGCTCTTCCTGACTTCACTTTAGTTACACAGAGTTGGCTAAGTCAACTCTCAAGCATATTCTCAGGAATTGCATTTGAAGTAAACAGTGATGGTAACTCTCTTCTAATAGAAATACAAATCGCCACCTGAAGCTAAAAAGCAGCCAAAATATTATTTTAAAAATCAATGAAGTTGGCTAGCTAAAACATAAGGAAAAATACAACTTTTTACATTTCTTTCTTTTTTCATTTTACTGTCTGCAATATCAAGGAGATAAACACCAATTTCCATTGCTAATTTAATATCAGAAATAGACTTTCCTAAAATGAAAAGTCTAAGGTTTCCTATCTTTGGCTGATCAATACTCCCCCCCCTCCATTTCACAATTTCCACTATTAGAATTAGGCTATAATTATGTGTTTCACAATCTGCTTTAGGATTTTAATCTTCACAGCAATCTTTACTTTGCATTTTATTCCCAACTATGTTTCCCACATAACCTGTGTCTTGAATACCAGATTTCAGTCTAGAATGGGACACAGATAGAGATACACATCAGTTTAGCTCTCTTTAAAGGAATAAAAATAGAATCAAATGCCCTGTAAATCCTGCATTAAAAAGCAAAAGCAACATTACCAACCATAGTAGTGCCAGAGCAGCAAGTAAGTTCTGCCTAAGCAGTACCCAAGAATATGTAAGGAAATGCAATTATCACTGCCACAGCTCCTGCCCACCTAGCAGTTTGAACGTATGCAAGTAGCTAAATAGATACCACTTTGGTGGGAAGGTAATAATGTTCCATGCACCTTGATTTATAGTCATGCTGGCCACATGACCACAGAAGTGTCTTCAGACAACGTTGGCTCCCTCGGCTAGGAAATGGAGATGAGCACCACACCTTAGAGTCAGACACGACTGATCAGGGAAAACCTTTACCTTTACTTAAACATGAATAGTTCTCCCTCCCTCCCTCTCTTTCTCTCAGTTCAGGTTTCAGGTTTTGTTGTCTGGAGAACAGGACAAAGGAATGCATAGCAACCAATAAACTCTAGAAAGCAGGAGAACATTCTTGCAGATATTATCTCAATCTTTTCTTATTGAGATTACAGTATTGAACATGTTCTGTTCCTCCTTGCCCTTTTAAATTAACACAGTAGCTTGGATTCTTTCTACAGCAGAGTAAGAGGTACTATTGAGGTTTATTTAATTCCCTTCTTACCCTGTAAAAGAGATTCATTTATCCGATTACTGACTCTTTGTATTACCACATATGTATTTTATCACTATTTCCTCCTATTTATTTTATTTTGGAATTAGACTTTGCACGTATTATATTTTATTTTATTAATAAATTTGCAAAACTAATCATTCGATAAACAAGCCATTTTTATATAGTTGAAAAGAAAAGAGAGAAAGAGAGAGAGAGAGGGAGGGAGGGAGAGAGAGAGAATCAGAGTTCCTCAGGGGAAACTAAGAGAAGCCAAGCATAATCCAACTAAAAGGATTCTTTAATATTTTAGTAATAATATACAATACATTAAATAAGATTTAAAAAGTCAAGATAACAGTTGCAATGATGTGATTAAAGTTTCTCATCTTCCTCAGGTGAAACTTCAATTGCATCATCATGGCTACCCTCTTGACTTTAATTTTAAAGATAAAATTACAAAGCTGAATAAATTCCATTAACAGGGTTAAGAGAGTTTATCAGGAAAAAAAGGTCTTTGGTAATCAAGGCTATAAACAAGGCTATGAAGTTTGAAGTACGAAAAAGCAAACCTTATGCTTCAAACAACTGGTGTCACTTAGTTGGGTAATGTAATATCTGCAGGAAAACAACCAAACTCAGAGAGCATCAAGGATCAAGGATCACTTTATAAATTAGTGGTTTTGTCTATTATTTGAAAGTTTTTAAGTTTAACTTTCTCCTACACATGACATTATAGGTTTGGGAGCTAATACACTGGGGCCCATTAGTAAGACTATCAAAGGTATTGCTTTAAAAAAATGTTATAGCTTCCAACTCTGGTTTGCACAAATCCAAATAAGCAGCCTGTGACAGTAAAAGCATAAAAAAAGTAACTGGTGGCTGTTCTAGTTTTTACAGCCCAGGTCTATATATAGATTTAGTTATATTAAACTGAATTACTATTTTTAAATATAAAAAAATAAATTGTTATATAAACAAAACTTTAAAAAACAAGAAAAATACAGGGAGAGAGAAGCAGGAGGTGTAAATTTTCTCAGGACAACTTCATAAAGGATCAAAGTCTCAGTAGCTACTAATACTGATGATTATTTACTGTCTCATGAATCCTGAGTAGCAAAAATGTCCAGGCTTCTGAGCTTCCAAATATATCCAGTTGGCTGGTATACATTATTGAAAGCTGGACTAGATGAGCTTATGGATGATTCTACGGGACTATTTGTTTATAACTTATATATGTTATTTTTCTTTAAAAGTGATGGCAAAACAGGATGCAGTAAAACAATGTTATAAGATTTGCTGTCCAACATAAAACTTAAGGACAAATCAACCAAGTTTTTTTTTCTCTTGTTCATCCTAGTTTGATGGAATGAACACTGGATATTTGTATTACATTTATCCATGATTAATTGAATCAGGGTTTATTCAGTTAACCTTCTGGACTAGATTAATAAAACACATGCTGTATTTTAGCTTATTGCATTGCACAAAATCCACACCGGTAATTCAAACAGCATATTTTGTTTTGGTTTCTTCAGGTCACTCTTGACTCCTAGCAACTGCCTAGACTAGTCCCTGCTGTTTTCTTGGCAAGTTTTTCAGAAATGCTTTGCATTGCCTTCTTTTGGCCCAGTGTATATCACTGGCCCAAGGTTACACAATTGGCTTTGTGCCTATGGCAGGACTAGAACTTAGTCTCCTTGCTTCTACCCTGGTGCCTTAAACTGGTTCTCATAGCATGCTTATCCATATTCCGTCGGACCATGGTTTATCAATTAATCCAATTTTCTACATTCTCACATTTACAGGTCCACAAACTAGCTGCACAGGATATACTTGCATATTTCAGGTTAAAATGTAGTTGGCTTGGTATTGTTGTTCAATATACTCTTTGCTAACCTTTAGATAACATACTGTACGGGATTTATGGAGTTAACATAATTGTAAGAATTTCTACATTACACTGAACCATAAACCATAACCACATAGGTCAAGTTCTCACAACATAACATTTGGCTAGAAAACTGCAAGTCCACAATAGGCTAGTCATCCTACTATTTCATAAATAATTTTATGTAATCTTAGTAATCAGCAGAGACATGTAAGATATACCCTAGTACACTATACCTGAAGTGTACCTAGTACACTTCAACAAGAGCTGAGCCTTTAGCTGTTTTCAACAACAACAACAAAACTAAGAAATGTTAGAAAAACAAAGCTCATTAGACAATGTATTAAAATTCCCATCTCTCCCATTGTCAGAAGTTATGCTAGTTAAAGATTGTGAGAATTACAGTTTACCATATCTGGAGACCATTCAGCTGGAGGAAGATGCCCTAACCTTCTTTACGTAACAGGCTGGGAAGCCTCAGTAGCAGTTTAAATCCAGTAATACACTCAACAACAATCAAACAGCATCTCCCAAGTACTGCTTATATAAGTATTAGTCAAGAATTAGAACTGCCCTACTATTATAAAAATAACGAATTACAGAAAGCATTTGTAAATGTTTAGTAAAACTACCAATTATTATATTTGCTATTTCACAACTTTAAAAATGCATCACTATTAAATATTGATTACCTTTTAGGACTTTGAATCCTACCCTATTCTTCTACCTAAAAACAAAACATTGTTATCAAACAATCTTACACTAACCAGTCTTACTTGCAACTCTCTCTTTCCACACACTTATTACTTTCAGCTCATTGCTCCCCATTAACTCATTTTATCAAACCCAGGCAGCACCTGGGGCAATTAATTACCCATCATTCATTCTTTTGTTAGGCAAAGGAAATCCCAATATAAATCCATTTCAGGAGGAATTCTATCATTAGGCCCAGATAGTCTATTATTTGGAATTATCTTTAGGAATCAATTTCCTTCCAACTTTACACTTGTTTGAAAAACTTTCAAAATTAATGATGCCAAAACTAGTAAATAGCCTTTTTTCCTCAAAGGAAAATTTGAAAAAAGAGATGATGATAGGAGAAGATGTGTTATGCTGTTTGATGTTAACTGTAAAGCAGTGTTTCCCGGCCTTGGGCATTTTTTGGACTTCAGCTCCCAGAATTCCACTGCCAGCATGGCCATTGATAACAATCTGGCAGTTTCCATTACCCTGGAAGTGGGCAAGGTTGGAAAACACCAGTAAAGTGTAAACCCACAGAACAGGTTAGCATCATGGCTATATTATCATCATAGGTTAATTGAGCTGTGTATGATGGGCCACATAACTCTAATTATAGTTCATGGTTTAAGATATATATTATGTGACTGTGGAAACCATTTCTGATTAGCAACAATGACATTTGAAACAATGACTAATTAATTTCAGCTCATCTCAATTATCCATGGCCCTAATTTTGTTTCAGTCCTTTTACTGTTTAAATATTATGTAATAGTTTTTGTCTGCTGGATTTACTTTTTATAATGTAGCAATATAAAATGTTGTGAATAAGAAAAAAGATAAACAAGTCACAATCATAGAGTTGGAATCACATGGTAGAAGAAAATGACAGCACACACACACATATACTATATTAACATCCTCTGACGCCCCAAGATATATCCAGAACTACCTTGCAAAGTACACTTCTGCTCATCTGCTCCAATTATCTAGAGATGACTTTTTGAGAGATCTGCAGGTGGTATGGACTAGGTGTTGGGCCTTAATTGTAGTGGTCCCTGTGCTTTGGAATATACTCCCTCTGAAAATAAATTTTGTCCCAAGTCACCTTTTCTTCTGAAGAACCATGAAGACTGTTTATTTCAATGGGCCTTTGACCCATGGAATCATGGGTGAAATTCGACCGGATAGGACTGGATCATGCGTACTGGTAATGGCGATTTTAAATGGTTCACCAAACCAGTAAACACCACTCCTGGTTGGCCCCTCCCCCACCCACCCGGTCACCCAGACACTTGCCTGTCTTTGCAAACTGGCCATGGGGACCGCCGGGAAGGCCACGTAGAACGCAGGCAAGCAAGCATGTTGGGGCCGCCCGTCTGTGAGGTATGGAGCTAGCAGCCTACTCCCTTCTCCGCAGGCCTGCCATGCTTGCCTGCCTTCCACCCAGCCTTCCCGGCAGTCCCCCATGCCCACCTGCCTTCTGAGGTCCAGTCCCACATCCAGCCTGTAACAGGAGATGCACCGCTTCTGGGCAGCCCTTGGGGGAGAAGCAGCCACTGTGCTGGGGCCAAAAGGGGTGGTGGCACTCCAGGAGGGTGGGTGAATGTCTCGGGGCTGCACATGTGGTGAGCATGTGCAGCCCCGGGACATCCACCCTCCAGCCCCAAGTGCCAATGCCGCCCCGGAGCTCGCCTTGCCTCTGCAGCCCACCGGCCCCTTGGGGCAACGCAAATACCGCTTTTGCCCTTCTCTATCTGGGCACAGTGCTTCTGCTTGTTAGGCTGCTTCCCCAAAGCTGGCAGCTCTGGGGCCAGCTGCTTTGCTTTTTCCCACTTTTAGGGAGGCTCACAGGAGGCTTGCGCAGCGGCACCAGCACTGGCATGAGGGAGGGAGGCAATCCAGATGCCCCACGCTGGTGCTTATTTGGTGCAACTGCAGGCAAGCCAAGGGACAGTGGAACGAAGGGGCTGGTGCATTGGGATCACCTCTGCCTCCCCCATGCCTCTGCCTTCACCTTCTGCTGGTGCCACCATGCAAGCCTCCCATGAGGAAAAAGAGGGAAAAACCAAAACGGCTGGCTGAGGAGCTGCCAGCTTTGGGACATGGCCCAACAGGCAGAAGCGCTATGCCCAGAAAGAGACAGGTGAAAGTCACTCTGCTCTGAAGCAGAGGCATTCCGAGCCTTCAACGTATCCAAGGATTGCAACGCTGAAGGCTCGGAATGGAGCCGTTTTAATGAAAGGCAGGAAAATGGGGAAGGGGATTTTCCTGCCTGTCATCCAATCCTGAAGCTCAGCACTGACTGAAGGAAGAATGGTAGGCAGGAAAATTCCCCTCCCCATTTTCCTGCCATTCGCGACAAGGAGTGGCTGGGAGGGGAGGGGCCATGTGAGGCACCCCTCTACGTGACTGATGTTGAGTTAGCCACGCCCACCCAGTCACATGACCCCCCTCCCCCAAGCCATGCCCACAGAACCAGTAGGGAACAATTTTGAATTTCACCACTGCATGGATTGATGGGTGAGCAACTAGAGATTATGTTCTTACTAGAACTGGAATATTGAACTTTTGTTTTCTGTAGTCACACAATAACGGCATTAGGCAAGTATTGTAAATAACCTGAAGATTGTATGATTTAACTGTTTTATTCAATGAACTATAATTTAGTCACTCATTTACCAAATCATAGTTGTGCACAAATTTTAAAACACATTTCAGTGTTAGTTTATTTCTTTTGGGGTACAGGCTAGTGATAGTAATACCAATTCTAGGATAGCTTTTATTCATGAGCTGTTACACTGATGTGGAAATAAATCTGAATATTTAATACATCATTCTAAGTAATCCCTTTTCAAAGTTTTAAATTAGCTATCAGATGTAATGGATATAACAGAATATCAAAAAAATAGAGAAATAAGAGTTCAGAAAAAAGACCAAATGCAAAAAAAAGTGAGGAAATGTCCTAAAAGACAAATCAGGTTCTCTATTTCATCATGTACACTATTGCTATTTAAGGTATGTTAATAGATACAAACATTTCCCAATACAGTATCAGTCATGATATTCCTGTGCTTTAGTAAGTGGAATGTGTGAATCATCAGTGGCAATTGATATTACAAGCACTGTAAAACAATATTTACGGAACAAAGTGAATTAACTGTCTTCCTTGACTCATGTATGATGCAGACATTCTCAGAAGAAGCTACGGAAAACACACACATGGACTTCTGAGGACATCCTCCTCAATTCTTTTTAGGCTATTTTGAACTATGTAGTGCCAATGATTTTTTTTAAAATTTTGATTTAATTTTGATTTCTCCGGAGACTCAGAGCGGCTTACAATGCATTAAGCAATAGCCTTCCTACTTTTGTATATTTATACAAAGACAGCTTATTGCCCCCACAATCTGGCTCCTCATTTTACCTACCTTAGAAAGGATGGAAGGTTGAGTCAACCTTGAGCCTGGTGAGATTAGAATTCACAGTAAATGCAGGCAGCTGAATGTTAATAACAGTGCTTTAACAACACTGCTTTAGTCTGCTGCACCACCAGATTTAAATAGAATTTTATTTCATATATTGAAAACACCACAAATCTGATTCTATAGTGCCCTATATTCATTACAAATTACCTAGCAGAATTCAACAAATTAATGGATAAAAGTTAATTACGCTGAAACAGATAACCTTAAAGATGGATATATATAATTATTTATTTATTGAGTATATTACCACTGCCAAATACAGTTTGCAATAAAAAAGCAGTTAAAACCAGGATATTAAAAGCAGAAAAGCCGTAACAGGGCCTTTTCAATGATGGCATCCTTCTGTGGAACAACTTGCCCCCATAGCTATAAGAACCATCTTCCCCAATTGAGTTTTTGTTCAGAGCTAAAACCTGACTCAGAGATCATTTGGGGGAGATTAGGATTTTGTGTGTGAAAAGGGGGGAATTTACTTCTATTATTTAGTATCATTGCATCCATTTGAAAAAGGTAATCTACATCCACCTAAATTGCATAGTGGAGAAGCTACTACAGTACTCCAAAAGCAGATTATTTGTTGGATGACTTTATTTTATTTATTTGGGAGCAATGCCTTTGAGTCAGTCTTCACACCTGGTGGTGACTGCCTGGACAAGTCCCTGCAACATTTTTAGCAAGATTTCAGAAATGGTTTGCCATTGCCTGCTTCCTAGGATAAGAGAGACTGACTGTCTCCAGGTCATCTATCTGGCTTCATGCCAAAAGTGGGACTAAAACTCACATTCTGGTGCTGCAATCACTAGACCAAACTAGCAGCCTACATGAAATAAGTGAAACAAATACCAACAATTGGTATAATTTGTTCAAACTCCCTTTATGTAGGGAGCACCACCATGGAACTCTAATGAGGTCCGGTAGTAAGTATGCAGAAAGTCTAAGGAGCAAATTATTTTCACAATGCAAGCAAAGCTATTCAAGAATCCAGAGGACAAATAGCAAGACATATTGCTCCAAGCTATCTATCTATGTATTCAAATTAAACACTGAACCAATCTAGCTATTGTAAAGGAAAGAAACCTTACTAGATGCTCCATTGGTGACACTACATTCAAGGTGGCATCTAGACTATCTTGGTGATGAGTTTCTTTTTTGGCAAACCAATTGAAGACGTTTCAACAAAGCTTTAAAAGTTATGTAACACATCACTGGAGGAAACAGGCAGGTAATAATCACTTCGCAATCCCAAACAACACAGTTGCGTGGAGATTTTGGAAATAGAACAATAGAGTTGGAAGGGATCCTGGATTTATCCCAGTCTAACCCCCTGCTTAAGGCAAAAAAAACCCTTATACCATCCAGGTCAAATGAATATTCTTGAAAAAGTCCAGTGATAGCTTTTCTTTTCTAAGGTGGGAGCAGTTTAGGCGAGTAAGTCAATATCCCAAGAATGAATAAAAACCAGTCTTTTCCATAATATGCATCTAACTCTCTTCTTGGATATTCTGTAAATGCATTGCTTTACGTTTTAAAATTATAGATCTTGTTTTGGTGGCTGCTATATCGGAATCCAAATAAACTGAGCAAATGCTGAAACATTTCTAACTTACTGATTTATATTTTTTTAAAAAACCACACACCATTATCCCACGTCACCGATCTGCGTATCATCTCCGTGATGCCCTACATACGTTTGAAATTCTTACAGGACAACAACAATCTGGAATTACAACATAAACAGGATTTACAATATACTTAAAAAATTAAGTAACATCCTGAAGTTGGACGCGAAGTTGGACGGATCTCGGTAAAATTAGTAACATCACTCCAACAACAACCATTTTCCTGACAATGAACTAATTCTACCAAGCGTTTCTTTTTATTATTATTATTATTATTACTGCCCACACCAAACATGGCATTTAAAGCTTCGTCCTTTCAGTGTTAAAGATGGCCGTCCTGTGAACGTCACTGGAAACTCCGGAGGTTGGCCCCTGAGAAATTGAAGTACGGCTGCGCGACTCTGAAAACGGAACAGGCAAAATCGGGCTGTAGATGCCGGCGGAGTTCGGTTAGCGATGGCTGGGTAGGCAAAACTCTTCGTGATTTCCTTGAGGGGTGTTTTTTTTCCCCCCCTCCTCCTTCGTTTATAGTAATATATCTTAAAACTCTTTTTAAAATTCTGCCTCGTCTTCCTTCTTTTAAAGAATGTTCGTTCTCAAGCCATTCGATCTTAATCCTAATTTTAAAGGATTTTACCGCTCCTAAAGCGGTTTCTTTCTCGGTGGTCGGTTAGCCCTTGGTTTCCTGTAGATTGCAGATGCTTGACCTGCATTAGGCTAAACCACTCGCCCTTTGAGGCATTTCTTTAGGTTTCTTGGCGGCTTCTTCGATATTGACAGGCAAAGCTGAAGGATGCTTCCTGAACTCCCATTTGTGTTCCCGAATAATTATCCGGGGCAAAGACCTAGACTTGTGTTTCTTAACCTGGACAACTTTTAAGACCTGTCGATTCTAACTCCCAAAAATCCCCCAACCTGCATATATAAGAGAATTGAAGTCTTACACAGCTTAAAGTTTCCAAGTTGAGAAACACTCGTTTAGATACCTGAAGCCTGTATACAAGAACAAAACTGGATTGTAAATATTCAGATGTGCTATGTGGCAGTTCGTTGTAGCATGTGTCACTTTCCTGTTATACTCCTGTGGAAAACGGCATGGTTGAAAGGCAGATGTAAGCATCCAACTACCTGTTTGTGCATGAAATTCTCACCTTCTCAAAACGGGCCTTTCATCCCATTTTTTTGAGTTTTTGAAGCAGCAGCCTTTGCAGTTTGCACTGCCTATCACCTGGTCCCAATGCTGCCTACCATGTTTGCTTTCTTTTACTATTTATTCCTGCCTCAAACGAATGGTTCCTGATATAATATCTCCACAGATTTTAGTTGTAGTTTTAGAAAACTGACCAGGGAAGGGGATCTTCCTGCCATTGTTTTTCTCTTTATTGTTAAAAAATCATGTGGACAAATAAACAGGTAACTCTCCTGTTTATTTACTAGTAAAAACACTTTACTAGTAAAATAGATGACCTAGTCATAAAACAAAGCACAGCGTTTGCGTTTTCTGGGGGAAAAAAGTGTTCAAATTTCCAAAAGCCAATTAAACATTGATCATTAATGCCATCCAACAAATTCTCATGTATTTTTATGTTCAAACAATGTACAAAGTCAATGAATCATAATGGGGTTTTCTAGTTGACTTAAACTGCTGAGCATTTTTTTTTACTATGAATATTATGATTTGCTTCCAATTAATAACTTGGATAGGAAATATTTTGACTAAAAATTTAGACTGAAAATGCTTCTGATTGTAATTGTCAAAATGTTGACTTTAGTTTCTTGCAAGAAGAAATAGATTATATTGCTGACGAATGAGAAACCATTTCCTTGTTTCAGTGTAATTTATACTGTGGGATAGTACAGTAGTGTAATTGTGGCTGACTATAATTGGAGGTCAATTTTGCATGTGAAAATCTTGATTTTAAATATATTTAAGAGTCTATTTTTAAAAAATTTCTACCCCTCTCTTTGCCCTTTCCAGTGTACTGGATTAGATTCCTATTTGAATTTTTAAAGTTAATAATTCTGTTCACATTATGGTGAAATAGAATTATATAGATTGAATTGCAAAAGATCAACCTTACTCTGAATTCAGGAAACAGAAAACTCTGTTTCTTTTTTTTTTAATATGTTATCTCCAAATGCCTTCAAGTTAAGGCAATTATGTATCAATATGCCAAGTGGACTTCTGAAGTTCAAGTATTGTAGTTCATGTATTTCATCCTATTTGATCGTTAAACTTGCCATATTCTTTTGAAAGGAGTCTTGCAAATAACTTGTGCTTTCAAGAAACATGTAATTCTGTAAACAGCACATAAGCCTGGTGTGTTTCTGGTTTTCTCCCAGAAAGGGGATAAATTCTCTATGCAAAAACAAAAAAACATCTCAGAAGTTAGTCTGTAACTGCATTGGACAACATACAGAAAAACTTGGAAGGAAATTTTCCATTTCAGTCTTGGATATTGTAAGAACTCATTCTGTGCAGTTAGTTAATAATTCATGTACTATATCAATCCAGAAAATTGAGTAAACCTTGATCCAACTAACCTTGTATGTATATATTGTGTGAACACAGCCTACACAAAAAATGGGAATTCAAGATCCTAAAGCCCAAGGACTCTGGAAAGTGTCAGGTTTGGGAAGATGGCTATCATGTGTTATAAAATTAGCACATTAAAAGTTATCTTTTTAAAAAATTAGGCATTCAGCATCCCTTCCTATTTAATATTAGTAATACTTCATTCTAGTGCCTTTCAATTAGAGTATGATCTTCATCATCCCCATCCAATCCCCATCCTATGCATCTGTGATATTGCACAAGCTTAGGACATTCTAGTTTGTTTAATTTTAAATTATTTTGATTTAAAATTAATTTTAAATAATTTTATATACTTAGTTAAGAACTATGAAGATATATCAGCAGAAAAGTAGGCTTGATTTGTATTAGATGTATATAAATATCCAAAGTACAGTAGAGTTTAGTGAGTAGTCAGTTTGATCTGAAACCTACTGTTATGTGATGCATATTCCTTTGTTACTGTATGTATAAATCCTATTATAAATTTCCTTTCCTACATCTTATGTAGGTTTTGAAGCCCAGAGCAAGACTTGCTGAAGTTGGTTTCCTTGTTGCAATTTAACTTGTCTCTTTCTTTGAAAGAGTAGAGAATGTATCAAACCTATACACTAAATTGCCCAATTTCTTCTTGTCTGCCCAAACAGAGTTAATGATGGTTTGGTCCCACCAACAAATCAGCAAGTACTGGACAGAGAGGTCATTTTGGAACTGGAGGTGACATCCAGAACGTGAATCAACATGGGTTTGAAGCTTTTAGCTTGCCTGTTCAACTTCCCCGTTGGAGTAGTTTATGGATCCTTGTCTCTCTTTATTTCAATTTTGCATAATGTGTTTCTCCTCTACTATGTGGACACCTTTGTTTCTATATATAAAATTGATAAACTTTCCTTTTGGATTGGGGAGGTAAGTTCTTAACTTTGAAAATCAGCATTAGCCCTTCCTTTCATGTGATAATGTGGTATTTCAGAAATTAAATACATTATAATTTATTATGGCATAGTTATCATAGAAGATGCGTGAACTATTGATTAGCCAGTATATGCAAATATATGGCAAATATATGTGTGCTATAGCATTTGCACTGGTTGTAAAGATTCAGTGACATTAAAATGTAAAAACTGTAGCTTGGTAGAATTCTGGGTAAAGTTTAAAATGAGTTGCAGTAATAAATAATTTCAGAGTACAGTAATTAGTCTGAAAAAATCTGGTATCAGATTCTTATAGGTATGCAATATTCAGATCCAAAATGTGTAAGTGCTTTACATCTTGTGTGGACACTCTTGGTGTACCTTTAAGCAACTCCTTAAAAGGGTATGTGTATAGGCATTTCAATTATTGTGATTATTCTTCCCAATATAGGCATGGCTAACTTGTAAGATAATAGATTTGGTTAAATATTTCAGTATCAAAGTCATATTCTTTTTGTTTTTTCCTAGACTGTTTTTCTGATCTGGAACAGCCTCAACGATCCTCTGTTTGGTTGGTTGAGTGACAGAGCTTTTCTTAGCACCCAGCAGTAAGCAGTGTTTCATTTATGTCCTGCTTCAAAATCTAAACAGCATAAGAAGACAGAAGCTCATTGATAGTAGATGTTTAAAAGAATGTAGTAATTATAATTATGTTTCATTAAACATGTCAGATTTCACACTATTCACAGTAATGCATCTTGCAGACATTCAGACACCCTAGTCAGAAACTAGCTTAAAATTGGAAGCTCCACAGAAAAAATGATAGCTATGTAGGTTGCTTTACTACTGTACTAGCAAGAATTTTTTTCTTCTTAAGATCCATATCTTTTGTTTTCAGTTTCCCTGTAAGTTTCCCAGGCTGTGAAGTAATAAATATTACCCTCTTATATCAATTTAGGTTGGTCTAAGGTCAGTCCTGTGTCCCTTGGACCAACCTTTTAAAGGTCTAGAATCTAGATTATATCAAAGTGTTCCTTTTCTTTAGTTTGGAGAAAGACCTTCAACTCTTTAAATATAAATTTGATGTTACTTTCTACTTGTGTGCCAGTCTCTGATGACAGTTTCCAGCAAAAGGGGAATATTAGGGAAGAAACTTTGAATCCATGCTTGAGACAAATTAGGTTACTATTTGGCCAAAAAAGTGGTATCTAATTTAAAAATGAATGAGTGAAGTGGAGTGAAGCTCAACCAGTTTTCATAGACTATATTTTTCTTCTTTTTAGGTCTGGAATAGCAATCTCCACTCCAGAAGTTGTTTCAAAGAGACTCAAAGCTCTAAGACGCAATGGTCCATTATTTGCCTTGTCATTTCTGGCTTTTTGGATTGCCTGGACCAACCCAGGTTTACAATTCCTTATCTGTCTCTGCCTATATGACAGCTTCCTTACTGTGGTGGATCTAAACCAGAATGCTTTGCTTGCTGATCTCGCTGTGTCTGCAAAGGATAGGACTGACCTCAACTTCTACTCTTCACTGTTCAGTGCCATTGGCTCCCTCTCAGTTTTTATGTCCTATGCTGTGTGGAACAAAGAGGACTTCTTCTCCTTCAGGGTATTCTGCGTGGCTCTGGCTTTCTGCTCAGCACTTGGGTTTACCTTGGCCACATGGCTACTGAGGCAGTGTCTTCAGACAGATGGACACGTGAAATGGGATGAAAATGAAGCATTAAAAGAGTGAGTGGTGTTTGGTTGTCTAGTATCTTTTCTCATTTTAAATAACTAGCCCAGTATATACAAAATGTTGTGGGTAAACAGTGACCGCTTTTTCCAAGTATTGTTTTATTCCTTGTGAATGAAATGACTAAAGACTTTTCAAATTTTAAGGAGATGGAATTGTAAAGAGTTCAGGTTCTTTTAAAAAGCAGTGCATGACTGAGCTTCCAGATCCATGGTTAGCGTGAAACCAAAGAACCATGCTTTCCAACTGTGGTGGAAAATTTAAATTATTAAACTATGTAGGAATACAGTTTCAGCACTTCTGTATGAAGTTGTTCTAACTGGATTTTGTATTTAAACCCTCTGAACACTGGATGCGTTTAATCCATATATGTAAAAGGTTTGTGCAGAACAAGCCTATTCACTTTGATACTTAAGGGCTTTTTCTGCTAGCCATATAAAATATGTAATGCTAAAAACTAGCTGCTTAGCAATTAACTAAGGTTATTTGACTGGATTTCTCAAAAACATTTGGCTAATATTTAGCTTTTCTTTTAAACTTTTTGTAATGTTTTAAATAAAATGTTTTAACATGTGCTCACTATCTCCTTTTATTCAAAATCAAGTCTCCTTCTCTTTCTTCTCCTTTTTTGTTGGTTTCCAGTGACTATCTGGACTAGTCCCTGCAGTTTTCTTGGCAAGATTTTCAGTAGTGCTTTGTCATTAGCTCCATCCTAGGGCTAAGAGAGAGTGACTGGCCCAAAGTCACCCGTTTGCTTCGTGCTTAAGGCAGAACCAGGCCTTAGAGACACTTAGTTTCTCCTTTGGTGCCTTAACACCACGCCAAACCGTCTCTCTGTATAATTTATAATATAATTTAATAGATAATAAAGCCTGTCATCCAAAAATTAGGAATTTTAATTCCCATCAGATCTAGTCGGCATAACCCAAGAGGAAGGTGAGGCTCAAAATATCTGAAGGACACTAGGCTCTCCCCTTCTGATATAATACAGTTGATGATAATTGTCTGTTTTCCCTTGTCGCCTCTATCCTTCCCTATGAAGTTTCTAGCTTTAATATTGAGAGATACAGAAAAATGAAACAAAATATCAGTATCTGCAAAATGGCCTCAAGCTTAGTTGTGTAATTCTTGAGCGCTTTTGAAATGAACCCTGTAAATCGAGATGGAGCTTGCCTTCTGTAACAAAATGGTGACAAATTCACCTTGAAAGTTTTACTAAAGTCCTCTTTTAAACGAATTATATTTTGTGTTGCTTTTGGTTTGGTGGCTGGATAAAAATACATCATTCTATATAAAGAGAGAAGGCAGAGACCATTATTAATTTGTATCTTGCATTGTATGATTGTTTTGGAACTTTATCCTCTCTACCTAACCAAGAAAGTAAGTGTTCAAGAAGATAAGGACCTGGATTCATTATATTGGCTATCTTTAAACTGTGGAAATTTGTTCCTGCAGATTATACATTGATCATCCTTCTAGAAATCAAGATAAAAGAATCACACTGGCTGAGTACCTCAAACAGCTTTCCAGACATCACAATTTTCTTTGGTTTGTCTCCATGAATTTAATGCAGGTAGGGGTTGCATAGTCTCTGTAACAAAACAGTACTGGCTACTAGCTAGAAACCCAGTTAGCACGCTGATAGGAATCCTATCCAACAGAGTGTTGGTGATCGTCAAGATAATTTCATAAATCTTTGATAATTGTCTCTGTATTCAATATTATGTTTAAATTACAGCTACCAGAATTCTTAGCCAGCCTGGTTGAGGAGTATGTTGCCTAAGATTTCTAAGAACTATAGCTCCAACACATCTAGAAAGTGATGGGTTGGGAAAGTTGGAATTAGGAAGCGGTATTGATCTGAAAGATTTCAGGATGAATCTGACCAATAATCTCATCTTGACTGTTTGTTACAAGTCAGCTACTGGGAAAATTTATGATAAACTTTTCAGTTTCCTGTTTCTCAGACAAAATAATTGGTATGGTGGGATAAGAACATTCTTGAGAACTCTAAATATTTTTGTGCTTTTTTCCATTAAGAGAAAAGTAATGCCTTCCTTTTGGGAAGAAATTTGAAGTTAATCTTCAAGTAACTGTGTGCAATAGAACAAAGGTTCCTTTTCTGCGTTCTTCATCAGTGTACTTTCATATGACAGGAGGAAAGGCTGTGAGGCCATTCTGTCTTCAAACATGGCATTCCTGTTATATGATGAGTAGATGTTCTTAGCATTTGCAGATGTTGACACAGTGTTAGTATTAATTGGCAGTGCAGACTCTGTGGTTTATTTGCATATTAGCAAAAATAATCTACAGAGTAATGTATATTGTGATACAAATAATTGTGTTATGAAGTCAGCAGCAGCTGCATCTTGAAAATAATAAAACACAGCTTTTTTAGAATAATTTTGTCACCCTGATGTCAAGACAGGCTTGTGTGAGAATATTCACATTTTCCTGCCAGATTTTTAGGGTCTTGTGAAAGGCTGACAGGGTTGGGGCCATTTTACTTTCCGAAGGGAAGATGTTCCATAGAGCGGTGATCATTGCAGAAAAAGCCTGTCTTCTAATCCCCACCAGCCAACACTGTTTGGCTGACAGGATCTGCAGCATGCCTACTTTGCTAGATAGAGTTGAATGGGCAGAGAAACTTGGAAAAAGGAAATCCCTCTGGTAACCCCATCCTAACCCATGTAGGGCTGTAAAGGTGACAATCAGCATCTCAAATTGCATCCTGAAACATACCGGTAACCAATGCAGCTGACCTAGAAGTGGTGCTATGTGTGCCATATATCTGGCATCATTTACTATCTAGGCACCTGCGTTCTGCACCAGTTGACATTTTTGAATGCTCTTCAGGGGCAGTCCCATGCAGAGCATGTTGCAGTAATCTTGCCGTTATTCCCTTCAAAGGGCTTATTTAGAGCCGATTGTGCAATATAAACTACTAGGTTCCATCAATGGAACAGATTTGTTTCTTTCTGATCTAATATAGACCCACGGAACTGGCTTGAATATTTATCCTAGTGGGGCAGATATTGCATTAAGGATACAGTGTGTTTATTTGTTCTCTAATTGTCTTTTTATAGGTCTTATTAATGTGTTTTACAGGTTTTTCATTGCCACTTTAACAGCAACTTCTTCCCTCTGTTTCTGGAGCATTTGTTGTCTGACCGCATCTCCCTTTCAATGGGATCATTTCTTCTAGGTAAGTCCAAGGTGGGAATTGTAGGAATTGTTCTGCAGATGTATTCAACTGCAACATATAGCAACCGTTCTACCTGGGCACATTTAGGGGTATGAAACAGGTAAAGCTGGACTATAGAGTGGATATTGCTACTCTTTAAAGGTAGAAAATATATGACTCATCTCAGCTGAATCATTTTCTGGAATTATTTTTTTTTACTTCTTTCTCTTGAAAAAAAGAAACTTTACAGATATGATATGCAGTATCCAATAGTATAGATTCAAATTATGTAAATTAGTTCCGGTCATTCTCTTAATTATGACAAACAGTATAGTCTTTTAAAGGTAGCATTATATATATTCTTTGTGTGTGAATTCCATGAAAACAAATAGGACCAGTAAGAAGACTATAGGATTGAAGTCAACCAGACAGAATTCCATTACATTTTCGTGTATCCTCATAGTTCCTTTCTCTCCAACAGTTTACTGGATATGATTATTGTAACTTAAGTTATTTAGTGATCTCTCCTTCCTTACCTCCCTCCCTCCCTCTCTCTGTCTCTCATAAATGAGTGATACTAAAGCCCCTACTATCACTTTGTCATATTAGTAGTTCAGATTCATATGGAAACCATATGTACAAGAGTCAGACAAATTTATTTCTTCCAGGGGGTTTGGATTAATAATAATCCCTAACTATCATCCATATTGAGTGTTATGAGAGCTTTAATTAAAAAAATCTAGATTCACAATATTTTTTAAAATTTCATTTAGTACAGTTTTTTTAGTTTAGAATGAATCCAGGACATAGAATCATGCAGAATGTGGTCTATTTAATATAAGTTTGGACTTCTAAATTTTAAAACAAAATAAACCTCAAACCCTACTACTTATCATAAATATTTATTCCATTTTAAATGGAAAAGGGCTTTAGAGATGTCAGTGCTATGCAAAGGCATTTGCTTTGCAGGAATCAATTAATGTTTGCTTATGTCAGTGTGGAAGGGTTTTTAGTTTATATAAAACTTGAATTCATGTAATCTAAACCATGTACACAATGAGAACAAACATGATCTGCAGAAACTGATATGTTCTTTGAACCAGAACGTGTAAACGAACCAAAATGAATATTCAGAACAACTTCTATGTGTGTTTCAATTTTCCTGTCTCTGGAGGAAAGCGTATTGTCATACTCATTGCATCTATTAAAGGGTCCTATTGATTTTAATGGGTTTTCAATAATCAGAAAATTTAATTATTTAATTTCAAATGCTGTAGTAGTGAATTTCTACATAACAATGGAAAGAATTTTGGACTAAATCTATAAAATTTGCAGCAAGTTATAATCTAAAGGAAAATTGGTGCAAAATGGTGTTTTACAAACTCTTATCAGTAATATATGATAGACTAATCATTTAGAAATAAATATTGGAAATGCCATGAAACATCAGAAACATTGTACCGCAGATGATAAACATAAAAAGCCTCAAAAGTACTAGAAAGTCATGCATGATTTTATGTAGAAAATCTTGGTATTTACATTTATTTATTTATTTATTAGTTCAATTTATATGCCGCCCTCCTCCAAAGACTCAGGGTGGCTTACAATGCATTTATAGCAATAGCCTTCATTCTTTTGTATATACCTGCTTATTAGGGCTTTTGGCCCTCCATAAGCGGTGTTTCTACAAAGTCAGTTTATTGCCCCACAATCCGGGTCCTCAATTTACCTACCTTGGAAGGATGGAAGGCTGAGTCAACCTTGAGCCTGATGAGATTTGAACTTGCACTAATTGCAGGCAGCTGGCAGCTACGTGCTACATAACAGCACTTAGTCTGCTGCACCACCAAGGCTCTTGAAAAGAAACCACAATTTATTAGGAATAATCTCAGGAAAAAAACAAGAAAAACATCCTCATGTAACAAAATATATGCTTACAGTACGTTTTGCCCCACATTGGAAGAAAGACATTGCTATCTGATCAGAAAAGTTAACTTCACTTGGAGAATATGAGACAATGGCAAAACATACACAATACACATACACAATAGAAATTTCACTAAATTTAAGCCAGAATTGTTCCCACATATGCAACCTATCATGTAGCCTGGCAAATATAATCACATTTACATTTTTGCAAATATTGCAAATTAACAGAAGCTAGAAATCCAATGTTTTATTTTTATGTTTTATTTTTCTTCTATTTTTTTATTTTGAGTATTTCAATTCTTGTTAAATTTTCTCTATTTTCCTTTCATTAATACACGCACACTCACAAACATACCAAGTAAGAACATAATGGGCACTTTAATATTCAATAATTAGCTTAAGATCAAAAGTTTTATATTGCAATTCAGTGCGAGTTGTACTGGTTTTCTCAATGTTATGTTCTAAATTGTAAAAAAAACCCCTAAATTGTAATATTATCTTAAATCATAGTTAATATTGACGAAATATTTTTCTCTATTTTTGATAATTTAAGCTATAAATGTTTTTTGCTGTCCCCAGCCTCCAGAGCCTCTCTAGAAGTCTCTGGAGGCTGGGGACAGCAAAAAAGTCACTTCCTGTCTCACCAGGAGTTGGGAAATGGGCCGTTTCAGGCCTCCAGAGGGTCTTTGAGGGGTGGGGAAGGCTGTTTTTGCCCTCCCCAGATGCATAGAGAGGATCTGGAGCCAGGTGAGAAACGGGCCCCCCGTTCCCCCCCCCATGCCCTCTGGAGGCAGGAAACAGCCTGTTTCCTTACTTCTGGTGGGCCCAGAAGGCCCCAAAATTAGCTGGCCGGCATGCACATGCGCACCAGAGCTGAACTGGCATGCCCACTGATAGTTGGCATGCGTGCCATAGGTTCGCCATCACAGCTCTAAGCTATAAACATCACTATATTGAAATAATACAATGTATCAAGATTTCTAATACCGGTAATAAAATAAAATATATGTTTTAATGTCCATTTATTGCTTTTATTTTTCTTTTTAGACTCCTTTTAGATTTTTGTTTTTATACTTTCTAGCTTTTTATGTAATTTTATTTTTGTATGTTGTATTTTTGTTTTCAAATTTTTTGTACCACACCCATCTTAAACTTTAACCATAATAAAAGTTGATCTATTGATTGGAGGAAAAAGAATCAGATATTAATCTGATTACTTTCCATCAATCAATCAAGCAAGCAAGCAAGCAATCCTTTATTATGATTGATTGATTGATTAGGGTAATGTGGCTATTTTAAAAGGAGGAACATGATTGGTTGTAAGATATATGTCTAGTCTGCTCTGCTAAAAATGATATTTAATGCAATGAAATCACATCCATTTTATGCTTTGAATTCTTAAAATCAAAGGTCCCCAAAGTAATTTTAGCTGGTTTATTTAGAATGTATATAAGTTTATTTCTTCATTTCTTGCTAGATATGTAAATGCAAAGGAAGTCATTACCAAGAAAAGAAAAACATGTCTAGTTTAGTATTCACTTCAGGATTTTAGGCAGATCTCTTTTCCTATATTTCCTCTAGACTAGATGATGAAAGATTCTGTCCAGGATCTACTGTATACTGTATAAATAGGGATTGTGCCATTAAGCTCTGACTTTCCTTTATTTATTCTTTGTCACAGGTGTTTCCTATGTGGCTCCTCACCTCAACAACCTCTACTTCCTCTCTCTCTGCCGGAGGTGGGGCGTATATGCTGTGGTGCGAGGGCTTTTCTTCCTGAAACTGTTGCTCAGTGTAATAATGCTCCTTGCTGGACCAGATTGGATCTACCTGCTCTGTTTCTTCATAGCCAGGTATTTATTCCTATATTGCTATGACACTGGAGAATTGGGGTAGTAAACACAATGGGCTAAGCCTCTATGATAAAATATTAGATTTTAAAATATAGATTGACATCATAGAAAGTGAAGCTAAATTATTTAACATTTGAATTCTGGGTGCATGCTTAGTTATTTATATCTCTTGAGATACTAGTGTTCTTTTGGGATGACTGAATTTGTGTAGGATTAGATTTCTGAAGCTCAGTGGGTTTCTCATTTTCTTTTTTATATTACAAATCTAGCTCCTGAGGAACGAGGAGTTTTTAAAAGTGCCGTTATGGCTAATGATTTGGTGAACTGAGTTGGTGAACAGAGTTGATACCATGCTGAAAAGCATATTAAAGCGGGAACAGATGTTTTGGGGGTTTTGGCTAGGGACCACATTATTATTGTTCTGACCTAGGCTTCCTGAGTCAGTAAAACACACGAGTAGTCCCAAAAACCTGTTTTATTTTAACAGCTGTGAATTCTGTTCATTCACAGATGACTCCCAAATATAGTTGTAAAGAGTCCTTTGGGATAAGGCTGATAATCATCCAACTTTATCTCCCTTCATACACTGCCAAAGACCTAATTGGCAAAGCCACACGGAGTCCAGAATCAAACAGAGCTTCAGACTTTAAACTGCACAGAATTAACAACGTTGCTCCCTGCAAAGGCCCACGTGCCTTTGCTCCTCTTTTAAGTTTTATGGGAGGGGCCAATCATCTCCAAGCCCTACTCCCGAGTCATCCCTTTTGTTTTAACTGTTCTTGCCTTCTGGCAGTTCTAGCATGCGCACACTGGGAACAGGCTCCCCCTGTTCCTCTGCCTTGCTGAGGTCTGACTCTGGAGGCTCTGGAGACAGCACATACCTCCCAGATGACCGTTTCTTTGCCTCCGACGCAGAGTCCTCGTCTGAGACTTCCCGAAATTCCAGGACTGGCCCATGTTCCTCCCCAGTCTCCTCCCTGTCTGACTCAGCTGCCAGATCTGCAGGCTGCTAGCGGACCACAACAATTATTTTTATTTTTCATTAAAGTCAGATTCTGATGGCCACAGGAAATCTGAATGTATTAAGAAATGTATGAATAGGATTGGTGAATTTGATCCTTTTTCATTGTGGGGAAGGTTGAAAATGAAGATGTTTTATGTCCTAGAGAAACTTATCAAACCTGCTTTTTTATTGATCAATTGAGTTTATATAGCTGCCCATCTCACATACGTGACTCTGGATGGTTCACATTGTTAAAACAACAAAAGCAAAAAAACTATTAGGACAATTAAAAGGTAGACTTAGAAAACACTGAGGAGTGCAGTCAAAATCTTACACACAATACAGCCATTTTGCAGGTTTCTATTTCCCAAGGCCTAATGGCAAAACCAGGTTTTCAGCACCTTCAGGTGGACAATAGGGTATAGAACAATCTCACCTCAGTGGTAATGATATTCCAGAGTTTGTTTTTTCATATTTTAATTGCAAAGAAATATTAAAAATTGTACAAATGAACTTTTACACTTTATGATGATGAATTTGAAGGGAGCTGTGGGGGTTGCAAGTAGAGCTTTTTCCCACATGCTGCTTCTGTGTTTCTTTTATGGATCTTTTTCTGAATATCTACAGTAGTCAATCTAAGAGTGAAGGCCAATATAAAAGAAAACAAAACTGAACCAGCTCGTCTTCAGATGTATTCATGTATATGCAGCCACATAAACACATATAGTATATTTATAGACACATACACATAAGCAATCAAGCAGAGAGTTTTTTGCACTGAGTTAACTCCCAGTTGTTTCAAATCAGTCAAGAATGAACTAGAATTTCTCTTAGCCTGATGCTAGTGCTTTCTGTTAACAACCTCCCTCTCTTTTTCCTTAGCAACCGTGTGTTTACTGAAGGGACTTGCAAATTGCTGAATCTGGTAGTGTCTGACTTGGTGGACGAAGACTTGGTGCTAAATCGGAGGCAGCAGGCTGCCTCAGCCCTCTTATTTGGCATGGTGGCCTTGGTAACCAAACCAGGCCAAACCTTTGCCCCCTTAATAGGCACCTGGCTGCTTTCTGCTTATACTGGTAGGTGAAGGACGATGGGGGAATTGATTGGAATATCAGAGCAGGATAACTGATTGGGCAGACAACACATCAGCAATGACAATATTCATTGTTTTGCTTTTTATTGTCAGCTTATTTTTTCTTGGGGAATGTCTAGAATAGGTCTAGAAAAGAAACGGCACAGTGGTCCCTCTTAAGCTTGTTCTTTCTGCTGAATTGTGAATCTACAGAAGAAAAAAAACCCCTTTCCATTAGTGATGTAGTGATTCATGTTTTGCTTTTCTAGATACCACACCAGTGAGCTTTGTGATTGAAAGGAACAAACCAGGATAGTTTGTTCATGAATAAATCTCATACCCAATAAGCACCCCCAAAGGGAATGGGTGTTTTCTACTACTAAATATGCTTGATGGAAAAGATTTTAATCTAAACTTTTAAAGATTTTTGTTTAAGAGAATTTCATTTTCTCTTGTTTTGCTAAGATCACTTCATGCAGGGAAATATTTGTATTTCTAGTGAAGGATCGTCCTGAGAAGTGCAGTTGCAGTATAAAAGTGAACAGAATCCCCTGCTCCACTGCAACTTGGCCTCTACTGCTGCACTTGTTTTTACTATTTTGCTTAAAAAAAAAAAGAGAAGGAAGTAAGTTTTGGTTCAAAACCGAAGGAACAGGCAGGGCACACCTTATGTTTGTTTGATCAGGACAACTGTTACTTTTTACTCTGTGACTCAGGTAGTCTTACAAAGAAGTAAATGGCCATACAAATAATGTCCTGGTTATAAATATTGAGAACTTGTTCAAGGCTGACTTCATTATTTTTACAAAAGCAAATAATGAAGGCATCAGGAGGGTTGTTGAGATGGAAGTACATGAATATAACAGGGGAAGAAATGTTTTCAGTGAATGACAAAATCAAATTAGACCCTCTCAATTCTTGAAAATATTCTCATCTTTCTTGTTGACCCAACTTCTCAATCTCATCTTTCTTTTTGACCCAGGTTATGACATTTTTCAACGGGATCCCTTGAGCAGTATAGTGAGTGCCCAGCCAAGGTTGGCTTCCAGTGTAGCCTGGAAACCTACACTACGCCAGGGCTGCTTCTACCTCCTCGTCTTTGTCCCCATGACCTGTGCTTTACTACAGCTTCTCACCTGGTCACAATTCAGCTTGCATGGCAGACGCCTTCAGACGGTGAAATCTCAACGTCAAGCTTTTACAGAGAGTCATTCTCGAGAAATCAAGACTATTTAATTGAGAGTGAAGATAACAGCGAGCAGCATCTTCCCACTGTCGATGACTGCATGACCCATTTAAAAAGGAAAAAGTGGGAGTAAACAGGCATTTGTTACATCTTCAGATCAACATTGGCTAGTGGAAAATAAATGGAAGCTTTTGAATTATCTTGAATTTTTTTGTGAGACTGTCCAGGGTCTAGTCAGTCTTGTAGAATTCATAGAGGTTTGAAAGTTTGTATCTTCTGTATCCAAGGTTGTCCAGAAAGTGATCGCCTTGTATTTTTAAAAATATTTTATCAATTACTTGCTGTTCATATTGGTACTAATTCATTTCCAGGCTTGGGAGCTAAGCAATCAGATTACAAATAGTCTTATTAATGAAGAAGGGATTGAGTTGAGTAAATTGGCAACCTTCTGGTCTTTGTATCACAACCCCCAAATACTGTTTAAAGACACCTTTGCCACAGGTGATAGATAAGGTTTAGGTATTCTTATATCTGTTCTTTTTTGCATTGGATTGGTGGTCAGGCTTGATTTAGCCAAATACAGTTAAAATAATTGTAACTTCATGATTTCTCACAGTGGGCAATAGAGCACTTAGATTCTGTAAAATAGCTTCTCTGATATTGAATCTGGTCATGTATTGCCAATGTTCATCTTTTTCAAGAGAATGAATGTACTTTATTCTGACTCATAATTCAAGATAGAAATTTGTTTTTAAAAGTAGAGTACTAAAGGCAGATGTAGCTGTCAGAAATTAAAAACATGCATTTTCAATCTCTAGTCCTAATGGTTATGCTGAAAATCCACTTTCTCCTGTTCTGCCGAAGGGGGAATACGGGCTAGTGGTCTGTGCATTTCTACTGAACCAATGCCAAGTATTGGTTTGTTCATGGATGACTGATAACAATTCTGCTTTTCTGAGACTGCCCCTTGCTGAAAAAGCTGCCACTAGCTGAGCAGTGAAATCATTTTTATGAAGAAATACTGATCACAGGAAATGGCCTAAAATTGCCTATATATCATAAATATCCTTGATTTCCCCAAATGTTTTGGGCTACATTTCCTGTCAGGACCAAATCATATCCTCTTCTGCACGTGCCAAATATCACTTTGTTTAGACAGTAGCCTTAGCTGCTGCAACTGCCATTTTGCCTTCAAAGACCAGGATGATGAAATGTTTACAGCTTTTGTATTGTTGGATGGCTTCAGTGTAATTTATTGCTCTCAGTATGTATACTGATTACATTGATTTTCATTTCATTAAATGTCCTTTTGAAAATCTGTTTTGCGTATGTATGTATGCGTGCATGTTCATGAGAGACAGTGATAGTTTGATTTGTTGGCTATATGGTAGTTAATGTTGATATGGTTTTCCAAGAAAGTATTTTCTTCCCATCTTAGGCTATTGGCTGGCTTCACCAAATCATATTAATATACAAATATCGTAAGGGTATACAAATATTAGTGTTGGGGTTAGGACAATATATTTAATGTGAACTAGACTTAAGCCTTTTTCTCATTATTATACATGTAAGAGAAGTCACAGTTACCTGCTAGGAAATGTGAGACCGTCTTCTCTATTTCCTGCAGTTCTGGTCTGATCTGTTTTTCAGGGCACTAAGGACTATTAGTAGGCAGCATCCTTTCCCCAAATGAACATCATAGCAAAGTCTGAGAGCAAAAGGGAGAAAATCAGCTGTCTTTCTACATCATAGACTTTCTTTGTGTATCCCCCCTGAGGAATTTTACCCTTCCTTTCTGTAGAAAAAGGAAGGGAAAATTAATCCAATGGAATCTCCTCTTGATTTCTTTTCTGGATTTAGCTTGCAGGCCAAACTATAGGCACAGAGGCACAATCCACATGCCCAGAGTAGAAAGCAATGCAGACATTGAGTCAGATAGGCAAAGGTTTACATTGCATCTTTTCTTTCTTCAGTAAGTTCAGTTTGAGTTTGCTTATCACTAAGGAAAAGGAATAGCTGAATCCTTTGGTCACCACACACATTTATAGCGCGTGGCCATGCAGTGGTGCTGTTGTATTTTCACTTTTTGCATTTTGACTCTTACATTGCCAGAAAACCAACACCAGGAATGTGAGCGCTCTCTTGCTAGCATCAGAAGGTGGATGTCAACTGTGATGTTCCAAGATGGGTGGTGGCAGAAGGCTCAATCAAGCCGCTAACCCAAGTATATCATTAAAATATCAACAATAACAAAAATATCTCCCCCCTTCTCCTGTCTCTCTCCCTCCTCCTCTCTCTCCTTTTCCCTTCTCTACGTCTCTCTCCTTTTTCCCTTCTCTCTCTCTCTCCTTTTCTCTCCTCTCTCCCCCTCTCTCTCCTTTTTCCCTTCTCTCTCTCTCTCCTTTTCCCTTCTCTCCTCTCTGCCCCCTCTCTCTCCTTTTTCTCTTCTCTCTCTTTCCTCTCTCTCTCTCCGGGTCTTGCTACAGACAGACTACAGCAGGAAACGGTGGGTGGCTACATCCGGCCTTTGTTGGTGCTGAAGATGCGTGACCGTCTCTCCACCCCGAGACACTGACCTCACCCGCACCGCTGTCAAACTCCACATGGCTTTGTCATACTGGGGAGGGGGGGAACCCCTGAACTGGTGCTGGGTGGTGGGAATCTGACATCTGTAGGCCGACCAGCCTATGAGCAGCACGCCAATGAGCACCTGGTTGGCGGAGAGCCAAAGACCAGCTGGCTGGCGGGCAAGCAGGGCATCATAAGACAGGCAGCCTGCAGGCACTGCAGGAAAAGCAACTGACATCCAGGAGGCGAGAGCGAGCAGACGACACTGCTGCTGTCACTAGGGGCAAGTGGGGCAGAGTCTCATTATGGCTCCACATCGTAATGGGCTCTAGGAGGAGGAGGGGACCCTGTCTCCCCCACTGTGATGTGCGCTAAATTTCACTGGGCTGTGCAAGGAGCTGCAAAAGCAGTGAGCAGGCCATGGAGGCGGCAACAGCAGCAGCGTTGGGAGCCGCAGCAGAGAGCTGAAAGAGCCACATGTGGCTCCAGAGCTGCGGGTTCCCAACACTGTGCTAGCCAAACAGAATTATTTCCAAAGAGGACACCAACTCCTCAAGCAATATTTTTTCTTCTGTTTAATTGTGCCCAATTCTCAGCAATTTTCTTGGCAATAGTTTGGTTTTTTTTCCAGAAATGGTTTGCTACTGCCTCCTTCATAAGGTTGAGAGAAAGCGACTGGCCCAAGATAACCAAGTGGGCTTTGTGTCTAAGACTCAAATGAAAATAAGATCACTCACATTAATTGAATTGAACGGTTTCTCCAAGCAAATAACCACACTGTGTATTAATCATTTTATTTACGTACAGTAGGCAATACCCCACAGTGATTTGCACATCTGTGTGAAGTATAGCATCAGACTGATAAAACCAGTGCCGGGTTTGTCTGTCTGTATACAATTTTACTGCTTCTGATGTCAAAACAAATGGCCATGAATTAAAAGAAAGGAAGGGGGTAAGTAAGGATTGTTTATACACAGGAATGCTACTTCCACATACATACAGCCATAAACATGAATTAAAATAAATTACAGTAATGGTTTGCCATCCTTCATACCAGTACAAGCTGTAGCCCTTATTATTTCCAACTGTCCCTTCATTACTGCAATTACAGTACAAATTTCATTAATACTAAAATTTTCTGTTTTTTCAAGTAACTCAAGCAAGACTCAAGGCCTCCAAAGTAATAGCCTGCACTGGACACACATTTCAAACGCTATACAACTGGAATAAAATGTGACATTACTGTAGTGCAAGGTAAGAAATATGGGCTAGGTGCCTTTTCCTGCAGTGAAAAACCAGTCCTGTGGTCTTCCATGAGAAATGCCAGGTTACCCTGTACATAAATCTTGTCAAAAGAAAAGCTAATACAATACTCAATATTTTTTAATAACTAGTCTACTGCTTCTAAACCTGCATTTAATTCTTTAGTTTTCTAAACTTTGTCTAATCTCAGTACCCCAGGCTTCTACCGTATCTGAACACATTTAGAGCCAACAGGAAAAAATATACTTGTATAGAAAAACAGATCTACAACTCAAGCCTTGATCAACACAACAATAAACTTGCTTGAGCCTCTGCTCTGAAGGCAAATAGTTAAAATCAAAGCGGAGCAACTTCTCAAGATCTTGCTTAGCCATGCAATGAACTTTCGAATCAAGCATAGCAGAAATTTCATTTCACTTCCAATCACAGACTAAATGACTTGTTCAGGAAGGTTTCATTAAAACAATGACTGAATTGGGAGATTGTTGTCTTGTAATGAGGATATGATCTCCTACCACTGTCCCCTTAGATGCTTAGGATACATTAAAGGTAAGAAAACCAGAAATAATATCAGGAAATAAAGAAACACACAGGAGATCATTTGTAGCAGCATTTTAGAAGAACCTTGCAAAATGTAGCGTATAGTCATTTTATTTTTTAGTATTTTAACCATTATTCTCAATAAACTGCGAAACTAGAAAATGCCTTATGCTATTTTTTAGCCTTATAGGATTATTAAATGGGCAGAGTCTTTCAGACTCATTCTTGTCACAGTATAAATTTTCATTAATGAATATAAGGGCATAATGGTGAAATTTGAATATTATTCATTAAAGGAACATTATCGCTCTACCCCCAAAATCTTTTCTTTGTAACAGAAGAAATGGCTACAAAGGACTCTACATATTCCTGTACTACACAACTATTTATGTACACTTCAAGAATTGCTGAATTCAGATATGTTTGTTTTCCTCCCTTAAAGGTCAATTATAATTAAAGACTCTTCTGAAAATATATCTGTTCTTACACTAAAAGGGGACTAAGCAAAACTTACTCAGGGAGAACTGTAGCCTCAGATCTTACCCTATTTTTAACACTAAAGGATGGCTGAATAATGCACAAGACTATATGAATTATATGCATTTCTAATCAGCCTGCTGGCAAGAGAAGCTATATTTTCCTCCATCCATTCAGCCAATATGGATTTTCCACTTATAAGCACTGAAACAGAGGCAGAATGCCACTAAATATGTAGTTTGCCTACTTAATTCCTGTGTATTTTTTCTGAGAATGCTAATAACTTAAGAAGGAAAACAGGCTTTCAACCAAAAACACAACAGGACCACATTTATAATATACTAATAGCAAACACTCTGTATTTCTCCTCTGGGATAGTACAAGTTATTTAATATTTATTTCTGACTACGGTTTCTCTTCCAATATTTGGCTATTGGTCGATGTAAGGCTTCTTTTCTGATGCCTACTCTTCAAATACTTAAATGGACAAAAATGCAAAAATATTTGGTTTTCAGCAGCAAAGTAAAAAAAATGTAAGCACCAAAATATATATAAAAAAATAAAAACAAAAATGAGTTCAAAACAGATTAATTTTCATTTCTGTAGCATGTAAAATCAGAGGCTGACATTATTTTAGAATGCCAATCTTCTGGAGATTACTATTAAATTCAAATATTCTATTACAATTCCTTTTTTTCTCATGTGATGCATTCACTGAAGCAACAAATCCAAAAATAATACAGCAGGGTCACCAAACAGACCTCATAGTATTTAACAAATATTTTGTTAAAACATTAGTCCTAGTATTAAACTATGAGCAAACACAATATAATAGGACACAGAAAATGGTGGAATTAATTTTAGTAACAGTAGTTCAGCAACCACCAAAGCTTCTCAATAAATAAAACAAGTCTGAAAAACAATTGCATGTCTCCCCACCAGGCTTGGCTGAAGATCCCTTGGGCAGAAATTGTGACATAGGCACAATGTCTTTGCATTTCAGGAAAAATCAATATTAACATTTAGAACCTACATGTTTGGGAAAAGAGAGAGGGTGGGCAGAAGAAGAATAGAATGGGCCATCAAACACATTTTGGAATCATCTTCCATTCGTTAGTTAAATGACAGCTGCTTTATTACAGGCTGCCAAAACCAACTGTCTAGAAAAGAACAAAGAAAGGCTCTTTCTGATCTATGTCATGCATTATAAACTAGTTCCTAAAATTAACTGCTCCAACTATCATATCGTGATTCTGATTCACACACACCAGCCTAAGAATATACATACATGTACAAAGCAGTAAATGGAGTTGTAATAGTTAAGAATGTGCTTATTCTCTTTTCTGCATATGTCAGGGGAAAAAAGTGGGGTGGAAGGAAAGCTCTGAATTAACCATCTAAAAAATATCTGCTAAGCACTGGAATCATTTTCTGTGCTCAATTTCCACCTGGTCAGCCTATCTAAATTTGATCCAATGTTAGTTGACATTTTCTATTTCTGTCTTATTATTCACTTTTGTATTACCCAAAGTTTCTTCTGACACATAATAGGGTTTCCTTCCTTCCCCCTTAGAGGTTTGTGGGTCACCTAGGGAAAAAAAAAGGGGGGGGGCGTGTTGGATTTTTCTAGTGGATTAAGTCTCAAACCCACACAACCAGTTGGAACTCAAGTCAAAACCCAGCTTTCCCTTTGGCTCTGTGAAAGTCCAGGGTGCGCTGGCACCCATCTATCCATTCATGCATACACAGACAACTCCTTGGAGATTCAGAAAAGAGAGTTAAGAATAAGAACAAATATCTAAAGAGATCCCTGAACTTGCCAGGGTTAGAAGGTTTTTCGGTGGATTGCCCAGGAACTGTCTTCTTCATATTCTTTCTTGGAAACCCACATTTTCTTAAACGTGTCAAGTGAAGCCAGGATGGAGCCTCTGTAGAGGAAGAAGCACAGAACTTAGATGCATGGCTATTAGGAATAACTTTTTAAAAATCTTTCTAAAAATATTACTAAACTCATAGTCATCAACTTGCTGTTAATGAAAATTAAAGGATGTCCAGAGATTTCTTTTCAAAAGTATGGCAAACAAAATAATCAGCATTTGATTTATCTAAATCCATCTATCATCTATCTATATCTGTCTATCATCACTGTCTTTCTACCGTGTTTCCCCAAAAAATAACACCCTGTCTTATATTTTTTTGAACCCTGAAATAAGCACATGGCCTTATTGCCATGCGCTCAAAAGCCCGATTGGGCTTATTATCAGGAGATGTCTTATTTTGGGGGAAACAGGGTATCTACCTACCTGTCCTCCCTCTCTCTCCCTCTCCCTCTCCCCCCCCTCTCTGTGTATCTATCTATCTATCTATCTATCTATCTATCTATCTATCTATCTATTTCTTTCTATCTTTCTGTATCTCTGTCTGTCTATCTCTTATCTATTTGACTGGCCAAAGTGAACTAGCTGACTTCTATGTCAAAGCAAGGATTGGAACCTGGATCTTCCAGCACCTTAACCACTGCACATTAAAAAGTTTGTTTCAAACTTCCCCAAAGAGCAATTATTTAACCACAGTAATTTGTTGTATACCATATATAGTACAAGACTCTAGTTCAGAATCTTCTTAGCTTTAAATGAGTCACTTTCTATTTTAACAAAATGTGTGGATCCATGTAAAGGCAAGTAAAACTACAATTTCTGCTGCAGGAGATGTTGTACATACCCAATCCATGTAGAATATAATCTCTCTTGAGGAGCAGATATCTAAGGATTAAAATAAAAAGTGAGGACGATTTAGGAGAAGACATTTATTGTCCATATACCAAACTTACAAAACTCTTCTATTGCAGGCTATTGGACTTTTTTTTCTAATAGTCCCAACCAACCAATTGGAAAGCCAGAAAGATACTTATTACTGTGGTTGACAATCTGTTCAAAAGACTCTTTGAAGTAGACTTGTTGTGTCAGGTAAACACAAGTAGTTGTGTTTACCTGACACACTGAATCATAAATTACTTTTATCACATTTTAACCTACTATGTTTATTAACATAGCCCCTGATGTTAATTTATGATTAAGATGGTCATCTAAATCCTGAAAATTCATAAACCATAGGTTGGTTAACCATAGGTAGCTGCATTATACAACCATAGTAATAGTAAAATAATTTATGTCTTTCTAAATTAATTTATCACTCTAAACAACTCCAAGAAGGGCAATGGTGAGGGATCTTGGGAGTTATAGTTCAGCAACATATGAGGGCCACAGTAATTATATCACTGTGTTATAGGTTTCATAGGAGAGGCACTAACAGCTATGGCAGATGAAGAGCTGGTAAGTAGACCGGCTCTTTGAGAATTCCTCTTTGGACAAGGAAAAGACTTGAGATTGCCACAAGTACTATAGACAGTTGTCCCTCACAAGGAGATAACAAGACAGTGGTCTCAGGCAGGTTTAGAGCTCTAATAGGCAAAGTAATAGCCATCTTGCTCAAACTGCGGTTGGTGTCTTTGAAAAGACACTAAATTCCTTTTAATCACTTTCAGAAATTGCTTGTCAACTGCTTTTCAGCTATTGGGAATCTTTAGATTGACACTGAGTGAGTTTCCATCAATTGGAAACTTAAATTGGAAATTCAAATGCTAAATACATTTGAACTACAAGTTTAAGAACTTTTTTTTAAAATAAACAGCAAAAAGGGTGATTAAAACTTTGATTTTAGAAAGTTGCAAACGGACTAAGACTCCAGATAAAGTTGAAATAAGATTTTGGAATTAATTATACAGAATTCTTCTAGTAAGAAATTAGTTTGTTTTAAATGTTTTTTTAAAACTAAAATAAAATAAGATTTTTAAAAAATGGGCATGGGGGGGAATTAGAAGAAATTAAAGATTACAATTAAAGGAGACGACTCAAACTTAACTTATAAATGCAGAATGAAGCAAACTATTTTAACATTGGACATAATAAAGGATAATTTTTGAACAATAGATCCAGAAGTTAATTTTACAAGTATCTGCCTCTATGGACAGACTATGTCTAAAATGTGTTATGGAACAACATTGAGACAGAGTTGAAAGTGGATTTTAAAATGGCAGACTACAAGAATGACATGGAAAAGTATGTTACACCAGACATGCAAAAGAAACTGGCTGACATTTTAATTATTAAAAGGGGTTAAAAGAACAAATAAAGATTCTTTTTCTCTCTTTTTTTATGGTATTTTGTATAATATTTTTCTGTTTATATGATTTTTATGTAACCTGGTTGTTTGTTTTGATTTAAGATAATAATGTCTGTTGTGCGAGAACTTAAAAAAGAAAATAATAATTGAAATATCTTTATATAAAGATATTGAAAATTCAACATATTGTAAACTATAATATTGTATATTTTTAACCAATAAAAACTTTTTATTAAAAAAAAAAAGAACAAATAAAGAGAGTGACCTGGATAATTTCCCTAACTGTCCACAGCCAGGAGTTCAATCTTAATCATCTCAAGGCCTTCCATCCTTCCCAGGTAAGTAAAATGAGGACACAGATTGCTGGGGGCAATATACTGACATTTGTAAAATGCTCAGAGAGCGCAATAAAGCACTATGGGGTGGTATGTAAGTCTAAGTGCTATTGCTATAGTCAGTTGACAAAAAAGGCTTGTTAAGGTTTTGAAGAATCTTGTGAGAAGAGATAAACAAAAAGTGGGGGGGAAAATCAAAGGTTTACAACATTGTTTGAAGGGATTAACTCTACTCTTACTTAGAAGTAAAAAGAAGGAATATATGGTTTATTTGAGCAAGGGTAAAATAGATACATTATTATATCTGGCAACCCTTAATAGACTTTTGCTGACACCAGAACTGAAATGACATTTTTATGGATTTGTTTATAGATAAGAAATGGGATATGGGAAGAAGAGATCATTTGATGTATTTTAAGAGGCGGCGATAAGTTATTTAAATTGTTTATCGTTATGATGGTGATGTCACTTCTGTATATATTTCTTTACTTTTTCTTTACTATAATTTTTTCTTTTCTATTTTATTTTGTGTATCTTCTGCTCTTTTATTCTTTGTTTTTTTTAGTTTGTATTAATTTTTATTGTTGTAATCGTGATTGTTAATAAAATTACAATGAAAAAAGAACGTATTGTTTTGGTGATATCTGAGTAGATGATAGTTAAAACAGAGTATGATAGGTTTCTTAGGTCCTTTAATGTGAGGATTATATGGTTGCAACCTGTCACCCCATTGATCACTAGGGCTGAATCTGCTGATCTGGCTGGTATTCCCTTCCTCCTTCACTGCTCCATGTGCATCCCTCCCGAAGCTGCGCAATTGGTGGAGAAGAATAACCATCCCAGATAGGAGTGCACTGATCTTCAGGCAAATGTATACATTAGTTGTGCTCCCCTGCTACAACCTCCAAACAAGCTCTACATACCCTGATTTTGACATCTTTAGGGGCCAGTTTCTTTACTTCGCTTAGAAGCCTATCACCAAAACCTATTAAATATAAGCAATAATTTGAGTTAACAACCTAGGGTATTATAAAATAATCAAGGTTTCCTGAAAACAAATCTACAATCAACCAAACAATCTCTGAAACAACATCTACATCTTCTTCCTCTATAATGAAGGAATGCATGAAATGTATTAATACATCAACTACACCAGTGGTCCCCAATCCCTGGGCATGGACCAATCTGTGGCCCTTTGGCAACCAGGCTGTGCAAGTGTGCGAAGCTTCATTTACGTATGTGAAACCATCCCCTCCCCTGCTACTGCTATTGCCGGTCCATGGAGGCAGAAAGGTTGGGGACCGCTGAGCTACACGAATGAGATAAATAATAGAATAGGTAAAATCATTTAAGCACACAAAAACTGTATTTCATTAATATTAAAAAAAAGAGACATATTAGGAAATGCTATGACTATTTTCCCGGAAACTATATGTGAATCTAGCCTGCTGACTTCCAGTTCTTCCAACAGGGCTGGAAGAAGATTTTTCTGGCAACAATTTTTGCCTACTTCCAGGAAAAGAATTATATGGAGTGCTGCCAATATTTACTCCCAAGGAGCTAATATTATTTTCAATAGCTACAAAGAAGATGAGGGGACAAGTTAAAAGTTAAGTTCAAACACCACATGTTTATAAAAGTCAAATAAGCATCAGAAGGAACCTTTGAAGAGCGTGGAGCCTCCGGAGAGCACAATGTTGGAAAAGAGAGTTCGCCTTAAGTCCATATCAGACTTCTGAATCGCAAAAACCAGAACTTCATGCAATCCCTCACATTCTTCTCCAATCAGATCTGGACGGAACAGTAATTCAGGAGCCCTGAATCGGGCAGGACCAATCTGCAAACAGAGCAAGAATGTCAGGATTCTGGTTCGCATATAAGAAGTCTT
Source organism: Ptyas mucosa (assembly GCA_012654045.1). Taxonomy (NCBI): domain Eukaryota; kingdom Metazoa; phylum Chordata; class Lepidosauria; order Squamata; family Colubridae; genus Ptyas; species Ptyas mucosa. The sequence continues at coordinate 10,615,579 of WNWU01000032.1, read as the reverse complement.
ATTTCCTAGATTGAAAAAACTGTAGTCACACAAATATTCTTATGCTCATACAAAGACTTTCTTCCCACCGCACTAGTCTAATCTAAAAGGACCCTTAAACAGAGCTTAAAGTGCAGAGACAAGGACCTCCTCCTCTTCAGTATTGTGGTGATAAACTGATATGCTCATAAGTTACTCTATTTTAAGATTCTACAGGATTTAGGCAGTCTGATGCTATCCAAATGTTTTGGACAACTTCAACAATATGTCAATTTTTTCACTGACGACTAGGCCTGATGAGAACTGAAATTCAAAACATGTGAAAACTGATAGATTTCATATTTTGTTCTACAGCAACTTTGAGTAAACAAAACTTCAAAAGCCCTTATTGTAAAGAATGCAATCTTACTAAGATTGTGTCAGATTACTGACACCAAAAGTATCAGTTGTACCATTCCACTGAGATAAAAAGGAGAAAAGGAGGAAATGGCAACTCAAAATAAACAAAGAGATGATTAAAAGATGAATGAACCTAAATCAAGATCACTTAAATTCTAGAATCCTGAAGGAGCCTGAAGGTACTGTGTCACTTCAGAGCCTTTTCCCATGATTTCTTTAAGCAATATTTAAATTATGTGAAGTTTTAACAAACCTCAATGGTGCTTCCATCAGGAAGGTAATATTGAGCTTTTTCAGTTTCTAAAGTTTCATCCTTCTGAGGGTTTATTGACAGATAGCAAGCCCGCTGTGGAAGAATGACAAGCAAAGATAATAATCATCAACATTCCAAAAAGCAGCCCATGGTAAAACAATGTTCACTCGGATGCTCCATATGTACTATCATTCATTAGTTTTTTTGCCTTTCGGTATTGTTTTTATTCCCCACTTCTAACATGGAAGGAGCCTCACCATACAAACAATGTCATAAAATTTTTAACCATTTGATGATTAAAAATGAAAAATTCTAGAAAATTTATTAAGAACCAGCAGTTCTACAAAGAAAATCCAGAGTAGCAAAGCTCTCCAGTAGACATTGTTTTGAGGAATATAGATGAATCTATAAGATGGGAGTTTTCAATATAAATAGCCTCATTCAGCAATGATACAAAGGACATGAAAGAAGAGCTTTTACAGTGTTTTCTCTTACAATGCTTAACAACAATTCTGTAGTAAAACACTATATGACCTCCTTCCAGCTGATCACATAGTAAATGGTAACCCAGTTTTAATGATTATGTAAAGAGACACACCACTGTTCATGAGTTAAGCCACTTTTCTCAACCTGGAGATGGTCACTGAGAACTGGAAGACATCAAGTTGAAGAAGTTGGAACAAGCCCACATGATCACCTTATGATTACAATAAGGTACACAAGCCACTCAGAATATACCATTAAAACACCTTGTTTCCCTCAAAATAAGACATCCCCTGATAATAAGCCCAATCGGGCTTTTGAGTGTATGGCAATAAGGCCAAGCACTTATTTCAGGGTTCAAAAAATTATAAGACAGGAAACATGGTATAATGGTATGATATGTCAGAATGGTATATTCTGAGTGTACATTATTTCAGTAATCCTGTATGATAAACTAGCTCTATTATCAGAGGTGAGTTGCTTGAATGACTAGAGAAATTGTACTTTTAGTAGTGCTACTTCAATTGTAAAATTCACTCTTCAGGGAGGCTTATCTGACACCTATTTTGATATAATTTTAAGATAAGATTTCTGCAATTTTTCCAAGGCTATACTCCTGAATCTTGTTTTCTTTCTTCCTTTATGTGAAATTTCAACTTTTTGTAGTGTTCTAGTGTTTGAATTTTATTAACATTGTGAGCAACCTGAGAAGGACAACTTGTAAATATTAAGAAACTAAAGTAGAGTTTCTGTGTTTTAAACACAGAAGGTTAAGGTTAAGAAGTAATGCTTTTCTAAAATGATCTAGTAGCTTCTTTATGGAATAGAAATTGGAATGAAGTAATTGTTTTCCACTCATTTTCTCAAGTATCACGCTATAACGTAATCAACTGTTGTAGTTAATCTGAGCTTTTATGTCAAAGTTAAAGTATCTATTAATAAGAATTAGGCACATCTACTTTATTATCCTTGGCTTTTGTAGAGCTCAGAAATCCTTCTATATAAGGAAAGTTTATAGTCAGAAGGGCCAAGAATCCTGGATATACTGTAACTCTCTGGTAGCTTTCCCAAACAAGATCTGGCAAACAGATTTGTCCAGCTCTGATTTTTCTTGCCAAGATGTTCGCATTACTTATCTAGTAAGCAAATTCTGCATTCCTGACCTAACCCTAGCCCTAACCCTGACCCAATGTTTAAACAGGCAGTGAAAGTTTGCATAATAGCCATAAATCTACTGATCTACCAGCGGCAAATGAAGTCCTTGACTTGATGTAAATTACGATGCAATTTGATCCCAAAGATTAGTATGTTTGCTATGTTGTGTGTTTTTAAAATTGTTATCTGGGCTCAGTCACCAGCTAGTAATTTGAAAGGAATACGTAATGAAATACAATCTTTTTACAAAATGGTATTTACGGAAATGTCTGAAGGCTTTCCTTGTTTTACCATTTTTAATAAAATAAAAGATATACATGCAAGAAGCCAAGGTAAGAATATTCTATTTGTTTTTTAGATGTGATAGCTTTCTAAGCACCAAAGGTTTCTGATAAGGGGGATAATTTTAAAAACTGCAATCATGTGTCCACTATATGAATGTGCACAATTACACATTAAGGATTAAGATTGTAATCATATCACTTCCCTAAACATACTGATTGGACTGAGATTAAAGTAGAACTAAGGCAAAATGGCCCTCAAGAGCCAAGAGAGAGCAGTTCTGCACCACAGATGCTATTTAAACAGGCTCGTTTCTCCATCTTTTCTTGTAATCTGGATAGACATTAGCAAATGCTATGACATATATCAGCTATAACTGCTCAATCCACCCTCCTCTGCTCAGTACCTTAAAACAGAAGAGACCCCAGAATCAAAAACAAAGGGCATCCATGCACCTCTTTTATGGTTTTGACGATCTCAAATTCAGATGATGTATGGAAGTCATAGCCTTCCTTTCGGAGATAGAGGCGAAGAAAACGAGAGACATCACGGCCAGCTATGTCAATTCGCATAATGGAGTGGGGCATTGCAAAACCTTCATAAATAGGTACTGCATGGGTGACCCCATCCCCAGAGTCCAACACCACCCCTGTAGTTCGTCCTGTTGCATAACTACAGAAAGGAGAAAATCAACAGTATTTGATGGATAACCTGTAACACTTCCAAGATAGCAATTCCCCCAGCATAATTCTATTCTAATGTACCTAGTAATAATTAAATAGCAATCTTTATGAAAGAAAATCAGTGATAATAAGTAATGTATTATTACATCAATAATGTAATATTGATGTAATGATACATCAATTATCATCAAATTAAAACAGAGGAAAGTTAAAATTGTAAATTCACTATGAAAAAGTGTGGCATTAGGCCAATTCCCCAGAATTTATACTGAAGCAGCAATAAAAACCCACTCTATGTTAGTATGTACCATACTAACAGAGTGGATTTCTACTGCTGCTTCTGTATTTGCCTATGGTATAAATCCCTTCATTTAATTGTCAAGATATCTTTGAGGAAATCTTTTTTAAAAATCAAGGTGCATATTTAGTTAGAAGTAAGTCTCAATGAACAAAGTTCTACTTGTGTGTGCATGTAGAAAATCTCCTTGATCATTCCATATCCAAAGTAATGCAATAAATTACAAAAATTAGTTTCTGTTCCAGGTTGAGCTTTAAAAAAGGTAGAGATAGGATACTTACAGACTAAGCACAGCTTGCATAGAGATGAATAGAGCTGGCACATTGAAAGTCTCAAAGAAAACCTCAGCTGCTCGTTCACGGTTCTTACGAGGATTCAGTGGCGCTTCCGTCAAGAGCACAGGATGCTAGTGATTAGGAACACAAGGGACTCAGTTAGCCATTATTCCATGGCCAATGGAGACCTTCCCAGTTTTCTAGCACAAAGCTTTAGGTTTAACAGTCTCTTCCTTCTTGTGGCTATTCATTTGGAAAGTTGATCCCACCAAAAGGGAATTGTGAGGTAATCCTTACACTAAGCCTGCCATATTGGAACTGCAAAAATTAAGGTAACCACTAGATGGTAGCACATAGTTAGCATTTTCTGTAACTCTTTGCTGCCACCTACTAGTATTTTTGGAGTCCAGATATGGTAGCCTTACATATAGTAAATAGCTACTCATCATGGATGGGGAATTTGTATTATCAGCATTCAGTCAATATTACTACTGGTGAGGAAGGCTGAAAGCTGTAGTTCAGTAATATTTCCAAAACTACGGTATAAGTTTCCCTTCCATGAATGGATATATAAAAGATATAAAAACAGCTCTTTTAAAGCACAAGTTTAAATGAATTTTTTTTCTTTGTTATAGTACAGTGGAATTATTACGTTGAAAGTCCATGCTTGTGCCCCCTCATATCTTAAATCAGAAAATGTTAATCCATTTTTGTTAAATATATTATAATGGCTGAAGTCACACATCACATCATCTTATGGCTGTTTGGTTTTGACTTAGTGCAATGCACAATTTTAGCCATATTCTCTTATTCTCTGTATGAATCTAGCCAATAACCCGATTCAGGCTAAGCCTAAACAAATTGTTACATATTCTTACATAATACCTATTCTCATATTAAGTCAAAATGGAGCAAATCACATTACTGCTTGGCACCATGGGTATAAGACTTCAGGTCAGACATGACTATAAACCCCTACTCTTCCTGAAACTCATTCCTATATTCAGAAATAAGCTAATAGCAGAAACTTCACTCTTAGAAACTTATACTCCTAGATAATTTTCTAGATACAGAAGAAGATCAACATGCTATAAAATGTATGTTCCAGGACCAAGATTTAAATTGTAAACTTTTTTATTGTGCGTTCTTGAATTAATAAACTTGGCTGTGCTTTTCCTAGCCATGAGATTGGAATGCACCTGGTTGGCTTATAAAACAGCTATCTCTGGTCTTTCCAGTTTAGTTCTTACCCTGTAAATCCCACCAATAAAATTGCTATCTCTTTTGAAGTGAATTGAACAGAATCAAAAATGCTAATTGAGTTGTCATTGAGATTGAAAAGCAGATACAGCCTTTTCTCTTATTAGGTACTCTGAAGCTTAAAGAAAGAAAGGCAGCTTACTTCTTCAGAAAATGTCTGGAGTTGATCTTTTGAATACACGTACTGCCAAATGCGCTCCATATCATTCCAATCCTTCACTATACCATGTTCCATTGGGTACCGTATAGAAAGAAGACCTCTATGTTCCTTAAGAAAATTAAAAAGCCAAGACAGCCAATCAGTTAGAGAAGGAGACATATATGCATACATTGACTTGCTGACAAAAGATTCCCAAATATAATAACCGCTAAATTTACAATAGAAATTACACTTGTAACATAGCAGAAGAAATGTGTTCATCATCCAACAATCCTTTCTTCGTAACAGCAACTGTGTGGATGATATGTATGCATCCATAATGCATATGTTTCATTATGTATAGATATGATTATTACTATAATCCATTTGAGTTCATTCAGGAATACTTCTAATATAACCCTAAGCAAATGGCTAGAACCCAATCTGTTTATCAAGAGGAACATAGGAACGATAAATATCAGACCCTGCTTAGATAAAAAGCACAGGCTGTTTCTCAATTTCTGGTGACCCTAAAAAGAATAAAAATTAAATCAAATAAATATTGTGATCTTACCTCTGCTTTTGGGCCAATGAAAATGTCACCTTCCAAAGCTCCAGCCATAACACGGACATGCTTTGGTCTGCCAACACTGAAATAAGTATCAGAAAAGGAAAAAATAGATTTATGAGTTTAAAAATTCACTCAGGAAAGGCCATTTTAGAATTGTTAGATTAAGGTGCTGCAACCTGAACTGAGTGGTTGAGTTTAATATCATAGGATGATTTAATTTAACCATGGTTATTAAATAAGAATAATGCACATATCACATTAATGCTTAAATTAGAGTCACTGGTTCATGCTACAGAACTAATTCAATATCAAATATCTTCAAAATCCACCAAAGGATTAATGAAGAAACTAATTTGTTTTGCTTCTTAGAATAAGCTAAAGGATTCTAATTTGCTGCAAGCAGCAAATTGTAAATATCGTTAAAATTCCAAATCCATGAGAAGCTATTTCTGAGCTCCCCCCAAACCCTCACTATTAAGGAATTCTGCATCCTATATGCCATGTAATAGCCTAAATCAGGTGTTAAACTCGTTGTCGTCATGGCAGCATTACGTGACATAACAGGACTTTTCCCCCCTTCACTAAACTGGGTGTGGGTGTGGCAGCGTGTGACACATCTGGCCCGTTGGCCGCAAGTTTGACAGTCCTGGCCTAAATGAAGCTACGCATAAAAAATTGTGTGCGTTCAACTGCCAGAGCCAGCATAAATTAAAAGTCTCAGTCTGCTCCATGCTAAAATGTTCATAATAGGAAATTATGGAACAGCAGCCAAAATTATGAGGATACTTACTAGTTTGGAAAACAGTACTTAGGTATTTGATCACCTGCAAATCCAGCTTTAATCATGCCAGAACCCTGTTGGGATAAAAAACAAAGACCATCATGTGAAATGAGATAATTATTCATGAACATCTTGGCTCCAAAACTATGCCTATCAACATATGAAAAAAATAACAGTCCAAATTTAGCACCAGCCTTCTTGTTGAGACCCTTCAATGAAAACTTCACCCAATAAATTCCATTATGAAAACTGTATGACCTGTTAGTGAATTTATATGACCACTAGATGGAGCACATCCCATTATCACACTTATGCAGCCTCAGACCACCCAAGAAGAATTTCTTTGTGTGGGACAAAAGGTTTTAGAACTAGATAGTAAGACAGAAGGGGCTTTTCCTCAAGAGAAGTACAAAAAACAGGAAAGCTCCAGTAAACAGCACTGAATCACATCACCTTAATAACTTACAGAACACTGAACTATTTGCCCCTCTGTATATGTCTTTAGAAATTTATGAAAATAATACGCTAGCCACAGCTTGGTTCAGACAAGAAACTTGTAAGGTTGAAATGGTATTGGCTAATTTGGGACTCAGTGGCAGGATTTGCAGGACATGTTAAAACTTTAGTGATTAAATAATGGTTAATTTGACTGTGGATAAGCATTGAAAGTATTAAAATCTCAGGTGAGTCAAACCTGAATCTGGTCAATTTATGTATATGTTCATCTAAGCAATAATAGAGAAATTATTTGCAATTGCCTTCTTCCAAGATTTGATTTTTAAAAATTGCCTATGTTAATTTACAGCAAACTTTGAATAATAATAAATAACCTATCTACTGTGTTGTGCAAACAGGTCTTTAAAATACAGTTCTAACGGCTGTGCACAACAAAATCATTATCTGTATTAAGGTCTCTGGCCAGCTTTTACAATTAAAAATACAGTAAAACGATGGCTTAACACAACAATTAGTTGTTAGGGAAGGGAAAAATAATGGGACAGTAAACAATGTCTGTGCAGTTGTGTGAACTTGGTAAAAAAAATGGCTGCCTTATGTGTAAGTGTGGGGTTAGTGTCCCTTAAAAATAACAAACATAAAATTTACCTGCATGGCCCTCATATTTGGAAATGATTGGTGCAATAAAAGCCCATTTTGGAGCATTGTAGAAGGGACACTGTATGAGAATATGGGTGTTCCTACCTTCCTAGAACCACAAAAGCAAAGTCTCTGTGAATAAGGGATCCCATGAAATCTTTCTTCAAGGGGGACCAATGCGACTGCATCAAAACAGGCTCTAGAAAAGGCCCATCTGTTTTTGCTTAGTGTTAAAACTGTTGAAGTACTCTGCAATGGAGGGGTTGTGGCTCTCTAACAAATGGCAATTCAGGGCTATTGGTGTTAGGTGCTGAACAAAGTAAAGAAAGGTAGAAACAGATTAACTTTTACAGGGAAGCAATCCATCTAACCACAGAAAAGGCCGTTCCCTATTCCCAACTGCCTAGCCTCTTTCAACTAATTAGCATACAGAAGAATCCCTGAATCACATCATATAATAAAACTACAGACATGTTCTTCTAGCAGGCAGCAGTTTTTCTTATGACTTGGTTGTTAACCATATGAAGATTTATAGAATAGAATAGAATTCTTTATTGGCCAAATGTGATTGGACACACACAAGGAATTTGTCTTTGGTGCATATGCTCTCAGTGTATGTAAAAAGAAAAGATACATTTGTCAAGAATCATAAGGCACAACACTTAATGATAGTCATAGGGTACAAATAAGCAATCAAATCATACTAGGAAACAATCAATATAAATTGTTAAGGATACAGCAACAAATTAGTCATAAGTGGAAAGAGAGGGATGATAGGAACGATGAGAAGATTAATAGTAATAGTAATGCAGACTTAGTGAATAGTTTGACAGTGTTGAGGGAATTATTTGTTTAGCAGAGTGATGGCGTTTGGGAAAAAACTGTTCTTGCGTCTAGTTGTTCTGGTGTGAGAGGTCTATAGTGTCGTTTTGAGGGAAGGAGTTGAAACAGTTTATGTCCAGGATGTGAGGGGGTCTGTAAATATTTTCACAGCCCTCTTTTTGACTCGTGCAGTATACAGGTCCTCAATGGAAGGCAGATTGGTAGTAATTGTTTTTTCTGCAGTTCTAATTATCCTCGAAGTCTGTCCGTCTTGTTGGGTTGCAGAACTAAACCAGGCAGTTATAGAGGTGCAGATGACAGACTCACTAATTCCTCTGTAGAACTGTATCAGCAGCTCCTTGGGCAGTTTGAGCTTCCTGAGTTGGCGCAGAAAGAATATTTTTTGTTGTGCTTTTTTGATGAGGTTTTTGATGTTATGTGTCCATTTTAGGTCTTGAGATATGATAGAACCTAGAAATTTGAAGGCCTCTACTGTTGATACTGTGTTGGCTAGTATTGTAAGCAGTGGTGAAATCCAATTTGTTTTTACTACCGATTCTATGGGCGTGGCTTGGTGTGCGTGGCAGGGAAGGATACTGCAAAATCCCCATTCCCTGTCCACTCCTGGGGGAAGGATATTGCAAAATCTCTCCATTCCCACCCCACTCTGGAGCCAGCCAGAGATGGCATTTGCGGGTTCTCCGAACTACTCAATTTCTGCTACTAGTTCTCCAAATGATTCAAAATTTCCGCTACTGGTTCTCCAGAACCTGCTGGATTTCACCCCTGATTGTAAGAGGTGGTAGTATGGGAGGGTTTCTCCTAAAGTCTACCACCATTTCTACGGTTTTGAGGTACAAAAATTTTTGATAGGTACAAAATCACTATTTTGAATTGTACCAGAAAACCAAGAAGGCTGCTGGGCAGTGATTTTATGACCCCAAAATCCAGAAATTGAACATAACATGGAAATCTAATTGAGGATTTACTGTGACGAATACTAATTACCAATTACTAAATCCTATCTTGAAAGATGTATGCATCATAGCAGTGTCCATTAAAAAAATATATTCAGGAGAAACGCTTTGGATCCTCCACAAGCACAGCACATGTTTGCTGGTATTTACCAAACCAACCCTTCATTTGAGTGGTCCTTGGCGCTCTCTGAGCTTGGTTGTTTTCTTGCAGACGTTTCATTACCCAAACTAGGTAACGTAATCAGTGCTAGCCTAGACTAGCTACAAATAAATATTCTCCTTTATTTCTCAAGCTTCTGCATTAAGTTCGAAAAAAATGCAACATTTAACAATCGTATTAACTGATGAGCTGATTCTTAACGCGGCGTTGTTGTTTTCAGGGTCACAGAGAAATCTGAAAAACGGTAGAAAGAAGCCTGGGCTGGATGGATCTAAAAAATCCAGTTTCTTCACTGCACTCCCTGTTTTACAGAAAGAGCAGCGCGGGTAATTAAACACAGTAGCAAAGATACACCCAGGGAAAATGGAGGATAGTGAGGGAATTTTCCGGGGGCCCAGCTACCCAACCCAGGCCATTCTCTCTCGCACGCTTTGACCGAAGGAGCGAGTGAGAACAAAACGGAGCCCTTAAAGGTCAAAAAGAACGAATAGCAGAGCCAACGCGCCAATAATCGCCCATGAAAACTACGAAGGGGAGGGGCGAACTCCCTCGCGAAACGCGAACCGATGACGCTGGGTCGAGAATCAGCCGAGCGGGACCAATCAGAGGGCGAGGAGCTCAACAGGGCGTGAATTTACCTGTTCCGTTGTTCTGCAGGCTGCGCCGTTCTACCATTGAATGGCAAAGGCATCGGCCAACGGGAACGTGGCCCTGAATCATAGAGGAGGAGGAGGAGAGGAGGAGGAAAGAGCCCAACTTCGGTTGGAGATGGCGAGGGGCAGAGGATTGCCCGGAGACTGCACGGGCGGGGGCGGGGAGGATGGAGCAGAAAACCACCGGCTAACAGATCCGTTGACTGGTTTCTATGAGGAGCAAAAAAAACCCACCGTGCCAATCGCAGCGCCTTCCCTCCCTCCCCCTCCCCCACCTTCTCACATTGCAGAGACAAAATTACGCTCGGACTCACGTTATCAATCACCACCGGCTGATTCGCGATCACATCGTAGGACTCCATGGCGAGCGCCTATGCGCCGCCGGCGACACCCACCTCGGTTACTGCCAAGCAAGCGACAGCTCAGGCGGCAGAGCGCATGCTCAGAGCAAAGGCAAAGCTTGCCGGGAAAGCGAGTTTCTATGGAAATAACCATTGTAATTGGAGCTTACGCCGGAAAAGAGGCCTTTTTTTTCCCCCATGAGTGGGTGAATGAATGAATTAGTCTATTTATTTGTTCTAGTAAGTTACTGTGGAGTACTGATTTGCAAAACTATTTTTGTCCTGGAAAGAAATAAAAGGTATTTATAAGCAAGGAAGAAATCTAATATTTTTTGAGCATTCTCAATTTTAAAAAGCCTCTTTCACACACGTATCGAATGCTGTATGTGCTGGTGCAGATATACTGTATACAATATGTTAGAGTTGCAATATTTAGTCCTAAAGAAATACAGAAAAGTAGTTATTTTGCAGCCATCTGTTGACTATATGAAAGATTTGGAGACCAGTTATGATAGGCCTAACGCATGTTGCATTTTTTCAAGTGTTTAGTAGTCCAGTTAATATAAATTCCACAGCAAATACAACTATTATCCTTTTATTGGGATTCCTGTTTCTTTCCCCCTTTTATTATGTAAGTAAAGGAGATTTAATACATTGAGGGGGAGAGAAAAAATTACGTTTTATCAGGACAGAAGTTCAGAGGATGTACCTACTAATATCTTTTAGATATAGTGCATTCAATTTTTTTTCAGTCCACAGAAGGAATTATACTTCCATTGTATGAAAACATTTATATGGTCCACTGCAGTGATGTGAACAAATGTAACATCCAAAGCCCCTCTTACTTGCCACATTCATTCATAACATTAACTGAAATGCATACATTTGAACTGTTTATCAATGTATAGACTAGATTTTTTTATTTGTATCCCACCTTTATTATTTTAAAAAATAACCCAAGGAGGTGAATATATCCCAACAGATCCTACTCCTCCTGTTTTCCCCACAACAACAAACTTGTAATATGAGTTGGGCTGAGAGAGAAAGACTGGCCCAAAGTCACCCAGCTAGTTTTCATGATATAGGTGGAATTAGAACTTACGGTCCTCCACTTTTTAGTTTGGTACTAAATCAAACTGGCTCTATTTTTATTTGACTTGGTACACACAATAAGATGTTATTTGCTGAAATTTGAATTGGTGAATAATTTAGTCAGGAAACCTTGCTGAGGTTGGATATCATAACTCAGCCCCCAATTTCAGGAGGTCTTAGTTATAACTTGCCAAAGAAGGCAGGGCTAAAACCCTTGTTATGTAGGTATGAAAGTACTAGAAGTACTAGAAAGTACTGGAAGATTTTAGACTCGGAGTGGGAACATTTTGCCTTCCATATGACTAGTACTTTTCATACAAGCATTGGGCTCTAGAACATTGGGTGGTTGTGTCTATGAAATTCAGGGCAAAAGCTTAGAATGCTTTATGGATTGCAAATGGAATCTGAGGAAGTACATGTTGTTATATCTTATGTGTTGCCCATCCCTTGTTTTATCTGATTTTCTACTCCCCTTTCTTTAACTAGCAAAATAGGAACTATACAGATAGCCAGTATGGACTAGTAGTTAAAACACAAAGCTAGAAAGCGGGAAACTGTGAACTCTACTCCCACCTTAACCATGAAAGCCATCTAGGTGACCAGTCACACTTCTCAGCCCAACTCAGTTCACAGGGTTGTGGTGGCGTAAATAGGAGGAGGAAGGAGTGCTGGATATGTTTGCTGCCTTAAGTTATTTGTAAGAATAATAAAGATGTGATACAAATAAATAAAATTAAAAAAGAGAATTTCCCAAGTATTTGTATTAATATCAGTGCTCTTTAACTTGTTCATAAATGACTTAGCAGTTCAGGTGACAAAAGTGAGATAGATGGTGAAAAGTTTATATTTAGATATGCCAACATTTTTCATACAGTTTATTTGTTTAAAAGATTATGTGTATTTTTACAAAGAAAAATATTTTCAGAAAACTCAACATTAATATAGCATTAAGCTTATGTGACTTTAAACCTGTACCCCATATCTTCGGAATTCTCTGAATAGAAAGAGCATAAGATGAATCATCCTTTTAAAAATCTCACATATATATATATATATATACACATCATCTATTAAAGAGGTGCAGACAGAAAATTGCACAATACATGTTGATTGGTAACACTAGGACTGCCCAACTGCAAGCAATTTTTAAGATAAACCCAGCCTAAGGTACTGGTAGTATTAAAATGTATTTCCCAACTAATTGCCCTCCAGATATGTTAGGATTATAATCCTCATAATTCCGTATTAGTGCAATAGTGGGAATTAAAGTCCATTATTGTATATACCATGTTTCCCTGAAAATAAGACCCTGTCTTATATATATTTTTAACCCTGAAATAAGTGTTTGGCCTTATTGCCAGGCGCTCAAAAGCCCAATGGGGCTTATTTTCAGGGGATGTCTTATTTTGGGGGAAACAGGGTATCACATCAGTCCGTTAGTACTTCAGTAAATAAACCATACTTGTTAGATTTTCACTACATTTAAGAGTCTAATGGTTAACAATGAGTTTATTTACTGTAGCACACTAAGCCACAAACAAGCATAAATATTTATTTCTATAAAGATTACACGTATAATTACATTTATTATATTATGTATGAATCACACCACTTGAATAGTTGAAGATGGTTGACCGGGGAAAAAAGGTCTCATACCAGTGCTATCCATCTCCTTGGTTCTGGTTTTTGCATAGTTTTACATTTTCAATGTGCACAGATTTAAAATTTTAATTGTTTTTCTATTCATCCTTTTACCTTCTATAAGTTCCCCAGAATCACCCTATCTGAGAGATAGACAGCATTCAACATACTAAATTAATAACTTTGTTACTTCGAATGTACGCTAATCAGCATACATTAAAATTGAAATTTCGTTGCATACAGTTCTCAAAGGGTCACCACTTCCAATATACTTTCGATACTGTACTGTTTCTGTATACTGCAATCGTGGACGATTCCCTAGGAGATAAAACTCTATTCGCCCTGGATTCATAGGCTACGATCTTTTTCAGGTAGGATTTGATAAAGAAAGCAAGAGTTCCCCCGGATACACACATGGCAAACTATGTCCCAAAGGTGCTTTTTTTCTAGAGGAAAACTGGACTTTCCGGGGGGAGGGAAGCCTCTAGAAAAAAAAGCACCTTTGGGACAACCATGACCTCTGGATGATCGAGAATGCCCACAGACACAGGGCAAGCTAGTCATTCAACGACGGCTTGCAGCGCGACATCGTTCCCTCTGCCCACTCTGGGCAAGAAAGCGTCAGCAATGCAAGCTAAGCGACGCCAGAGGTCAGAAACGCGCCGGCGGAGAAGGGGGTGGGACACCGGGTGGAGGCGAAGGTGGGATTATGTCAGTCTCTTCTTTCACTACGGCGTGATTGGCGAAGACTGTGGCCTATCAAGACTGGAGTCGGGGTTAGTGGGGGGGACGCTTTTCCCCTGCTGCTGCTGCTGGGCCCTGCCGGGGTCGCGAAAGGAGTTTGGAGCGACCTTTGGTTTGCCTGCGGGGGTCGGGATCGTCCCCGTCCCCCCCGCCAGCCGCTCCGAGCTACGTTGCTTCCCTCCGCCCTTTACGGGTTCCCTCATGGAGACCGTCGCCCCCGTTGCTCCTGGCCCCGGAGCGGGACCGTTTCCCTCGCTTTTCCCCCCGGGGCTACACGGGATCTACGGCGAGTGCCGGCGACTGTACCCGGAGCAGCCCAACCCCCTGCAGGTCACGGCGATTCTCAAATACTGGTGAGTGAGGCGGGAGGAGAAGGAGGAGCTGGTTCCGATCCGAAGGCTTGTTCCGCGGGTGGCTTCGGGGAGCCATCGCGGCATTTTTGGGGAAAGAGGCCTCGGGGGGGGGGGGCTCCTGAGCGAGTTTGGGCCTGGGCGAGGGGACCGGTGGGCGACAAAGGGCGGAGGGGGGTCTGTCTCCTTGAACGCGGTTCCGCCGAGGTTGGAAAGGTGATAAATGTGTGTGTGCGCGCGTGTGTTGTGAAGGAGGATCTATCGGGAAAACTGGGAGTGGCTAAGAGTGGTAGAAGAGACTTAAGTTTTGGGACGGCTTCTGGTACTTGGGTCGGAGAGGGTGGTTTTGGGGGAGAGGAGGAAAAGTTGTTGGAGAGGAGGATCATCCCTTATTAGAGCATCATCCCCAAAACGTTGTGCCAGCGGTTTGGGAGTTGTAGTCCAAAACGCTGAAATGACACGGGATTCTGGCCTGTACTCAAATCTAAATCCTGGGTGGTTGAAACCCAGATTTTAAAAATGACTCCGAATTTGGAAGAGTGATTTTACCAGTTTATAAACTGTAATTATTTATGGGTTGATGTCCTGATGTATGTCTGTGTGTGAATAGAATAGAATATAAAGTTTATTATGGTCATAGACCAGCAAAAGACAATAATCTATTTACAATAATATTAAAAGATAATATCAATAACAATAGTAAATAATAACATCCATAACAATAACATCCATTGTATCATACAATTTAGATGGTGCCCATGTGTACTTGATGGAAAATAAGTATGTATATAAATATAAATTGTGTAAAAATTGTTCGAGATATCTATGAAAACTTGGTACAAGAAAACATGTTTAGTCCTGTAACCAAATTTTTCCTTGTGGTCATTGCAGCAGCACAGAATTTTGCTACTGCAAGTGTAGTAGCTGGGTTTGTGTCCAGGAGGAGATAGACTACATAAAAATTGTCTGCCCTCCCTGGTAATCTCTCTAGCAAGGGGAGAATATGCATTGGCCTAAAAGCACTGTATAACTCACAGTGATTTTACCAGTTTATAAATTGTAATTATTTATGGGTTGATGTCCTGATTAATGTCTGTGTGTGAAGAATAGGGAAGTGTTCAGAGAAACAGCTTGAGTTTATAAAGGGTTTAAATTTTGTTACGCTGAATCTTGCATGCAAGATAGATTGAAAGAGGAATTGTTCTTAAATTTTGCCATACTGTGAATAAATATCAGAAACCATTAGAAGCCCGAAGACCTTTATTTTTAGTAAGGGCAATATTGATAATGTTCTGCAATTTTAGTAAATGAATGCATGCCTTTTGAGACTGTCCTTTATATTCATTATATCTTTAAGAGTTGGCTTTTGCATATTATTGCTAGCAGTAAGTTAGTGGATAGATCCTTTTCCTTGTCTTTAACTATCTTCAACACTACTTCCATTTCTTTTCCTATCTTATCATATGCACACATATTTTTCCCTTTGGTTTAAATCATATCTGAGTCTTAGTGTGTCCATCTAATGTTACACTTTAACTCCAAAATATATCGCTTTAAGAAAAAAAAATGTGAGCCCAATCTTTATGTTACTTTGCTATCTTTCAGCATTGAGTACACTTTCCCAGAAGGATAATTTCTGATGTTGTGAAACTATGTTTTCAGGTTGGATTATTTGTTTTGCTAATGTAGTTAGGCAGCAGTTGTGTCCATATGTGAAGCATCTTCTCCTTTCATTAGCAGTGGTTTCATCCTCAGTCATACCATTTCACTTTTTAAAATATATAGATAATCAAAATGTTACTGCCACTCCCAATAAAGTGCTCTCGAAGTGGCAGACTGCCTGCCATTGCAAAACTGTAGAAATGCTGCCTGGCTTGTCAATTCCCAATATAACCAGGGAAGTCACTGATTTCATAAATTGTCTGGTACTGGTCACCAAAATCATCTATTGATGGTTTAGGCCAAATTATGGTTAGTTGGGCTTCACGGACATGGCCAATGTTCTGCATATAACACAACTGCCATGGAAGAAATAGATGGAGAAAGGGAATTGAACTATTGTAATCACATTTCTGGATTGAAATAGTGCTATCAATAAATAGTGGGGGGGAAACTGAGGTTGAGAAAATTTGATGAGTTTGCTTGAACTTGTAAATGTTTTGAATTCAAATATTGCTGTTATTTAATACCAAGGTCATGAAGGGTTTAACAGAATAACAGAGTTGGAAGGGACCTTGGAGGTCTTCTAGTCCAATCCCCTGCTTAGGCAGGAAACCCTACACCACTTCAGGGAAATGGTTAACCAATATCTTCTTAAAAACATCCAGTGTTGGAGCATTTGCTGGTTATTTGCATGGTCCCATGGAAATAATAATAATATTTCTATACAGGTAGCCCTTTACTTAGGACCGGTTGCTTAGTGATTGTTCAAAATCACGGTGGACCTGAAAAAGGGACTTAAATCCCAGATTCAAAGTTCTGATGTCCCTTTCCTCCTGTAGGCTCATGAGTGTATTTTGGGTGCTCGGCAACCAGCCCACATTTACAGCCATGGTCATATGATTGCAATGTATGTTGTTATTTTCCAGAAACGTATTTTCCTCCAGTTGCTGTTTTTAAAAAAATGCCCCATTGAGAACAATATGCCCACAATGTTTGCTTTATGGACACCACATTTGCTTAATGACTATCACAAAAAAAGGTTGCAAAATTGGGCACAGTCATGATGAACCAGCCTAAAAACTATCAGGACTTAAGGCCAAAATTGTGGGTTCAATTGCCATCATAAATTGAAGACAGTCTGTACTTGATCATAACAGAGAAAGGACCTGGTAATCTGCTTTTTACTTGTCTTGATCACTGAAAAAGATTTAAGATTTTTATATTAGTTAGTAATATCAGCTTACTCCTCTGTGTCTGTTGATTTACAGAGCCAAAGTGCTGTGATTGTCCCAGATGGAGCTGCCTGTTGCTCCTTTCTTTGATTAGTCTTCCCAGCGATTGACAACTCTGTCAATTAGATATTTATTTAATTTGAATCTGGAATCAACCACAGCCTGTAATTTTAGACTTTGTTTCACTCAAAGGATGCCTCTGGAAAGTATTGAGTAGCTAGGTTTATTATATTTGAAAAACTGTTAGTTTGCAAATAGGCATCAACAAGATCTTAAGGACAGCATGTCTGGCTGGGTTGTAGGGCGTGTCAAATATTTCAACTTTCAATTTCCAAACAACAGGGGTGCTCAAAAGTTGTCACAAAAGTTGTTGGAGATGTGATTGTTTAGATGCTACATATTATCACATATGGTGGACGTGCAAAAAGGTGAGGGCTTTTTGGATAAAAATTTGGTGGGTTATGCAAAATGTTTTAAAGAAAAAAATACAATTTTCTCCGCAATTTTTTCTATTGGGTATAGTTAAAGACTTTACACTGGGTGAAACTAAACTGATTTTGTATATGGTGACAGCAGCTAGGTTGTTGATTGCCCAACATTGGAAGAGTGACGTCTTACCGACTGTTGACTAATGGACTCAGAAGATGGCTGGATTTGCAGAAATGGCAAAGATTTCAGCTTTTTTAAAAGATCAGACGCATGAGAAGTATATACAGGAATGGAAATTATGGATTGAGTATGTACAGAATAAGTATCAGACTAGAAAATATTATATTGCTTTTAGTTGAGAAGGATTGATGATTATGTTAGTAAAACATAGAAAACATAGAAAAAAGATATGGAAGATTGAATAATATATATATTGTTTGGGAATATTAGCATTGCATATAATGGAAGTCAAGGGGGGAGGGAAGAGGGTGGAGGGGGAGGGCTAGGGTGGGGGTGGGATGGAATTATATATTGTTTTTTATATGTATTTTATAACGCTGGGTTAGGGTGGGGGGGGGAAAGGGGGAAAGTTTGTATTTGTAAAACTTTTTCAATAAAAAAAAAGTTGTCACATGCCTTGGGGATTGTAAAGATATTTTGGTTATTTTAATATAATTTAGATGTGCTTGGTAAGTAACTACATACACATCATAACTTTTTAACATTTTGTTTGTTTCATTTAGTAACTAAGATGAGCTAATTGAGCACTACATAATTGCAGCACTTCTTTATTATTATTATTTTTTATAAATTTATGGGAACCAAAACCAGAATTAGGTAATCTTGATCATTTTCTTTATTTCCCGTTTCCTCCAAGGGCTTTGGTTTGAAATTAGTTACATTGTATAAAAGATTCTATAAAACATTTTAAGCAAATGTTTAGTTTCTTGTAATGTATTCTTAATTACTATCAACAGAAACTGAAAATTATTTAGTCTAAGTTTCATTTAAATATAGATTTATCTTCATGCAAAATTTCATATTGTACAAACCAATCAACATATTGTACCAGTCGGCCAACAATAAAAACATAACCAATCCATAAATGAAAAACACTTTGAACCTGCATCATTTCACTTAAAAATATTTACCTCGTCCTTGTCAGTTCAAATTAAAAGCCTGTTTAAAAAGCAATGTTTTCAGGGTTTACCAGAATGCTAAGATTAACAGCATAAGGTTAAGATCTTATTTGTCTACTCTGAAAAATATTCTTGGAATACAAGCATGCATGACTTCATTTCATTTTGGAAGATTTCATTGCCTGATATAATAAATATGAGCAATAGTAAGGTTTGTTGGTTCTGCAGTTTACAGTAGGTATTGATCTCTGGATATAGCTGGTTTGAGAATGAAGGGAAGAGAAGAAAAGGAAGAAACAGAATTGGAATAAAGAAAATATGACTTAAACTTATATTTCTTTGTAAATAAGAATGTATACTCATATTGATTATAAAATTGAATGCAGTGGTATGATTAGTTTTGTGGAAATTGGCACAAAGTGATATATTTTGATTCCTACACAATGATATGGAAACTGTATAATACAAGCAACTTTTTTATGGTAAGAGTTGGGAAATACCGTATTTTTCGGACTATAAGATGCACCGGTGTATAAGACGCACCAAGATTTCGAAGAGGTAAGCAAGAAAAAAAAGGTTTTTGCTCTCTCTGGCCCCCAGGAGCACTCTGCAGGCCTCCCAAAGCCTCTGCGCGCCCCATTTTTCACCCGTTTTTTGCAAAAATGGGGGTGTTTTTGCCCTCCCCAGCCCACTGGAGCACTCTGCTGGCCTCCCAAAGCCTCTGTGTGTCCTGTTTTTGTGAAAAATGGGCCAGGTCTTTGCAAAAATGGGACATGTGGGGTGGGGCTTCGGGAGGCCAAAAATGGCTGTGTTCGGTGTATAAGACGCACCAACATTTCCACCCTCTTAGGGTGGAAAAAGTGCGTCTTACACTCCAAAAAGTACGGTATCTGTTTCTCAGGCATAAGCCTATTTAAAATCACTCTGTTCTTCTATTGAGAATGGTATTTTGCTTTCCTTTGGCTTATATAAAATAACCTAAATTAGCTTCTCTATTGGTAGTGATTCTGCTTGCCAATAAGCATGAAGACCTTCAGCTCTTCAACAACAGAGTCTCAGAAATATTTGAAAAATATGGCTTGAAGCTTAACACGTCAAAAAGCAAGATCATGGTCGTCAGCAAACAACCCATTAATTTACCACTGATAAATTCGGAAGGAATACCACTAGAAAAAGTTGAAAGGATCACGTATCTCGGTTTTAATTTACATGAAAGCTGGGACATGATCAGTGAAGTAAAGACAAAGATAGAGAAAGTTGGAACAGCATTCTTCAAAATGAAAAAGGTCTTCTGCAGTCACGACATAAGCCTAAGACTGAAAATCAGGCTTGTCAGATGTTACATATTTTTTATCCTGCTCTACGGAGTAGAGAGTTCGTCTCTGACAGAAAACCACTTGAAGAAACCAGAAGCATTTGAAATGCGGATTTACAGACGACGGTATATGTATAAGCTGGGTTAACAAAATCACAAATGAGGAGGTGATAAGCCGCCTGGGAAAGCAAAGGGAAATCATCAAAGCCATTAAAAAGCGAAAGTTAGAATATTTTGGACATGTGATGCGACACCCAGAAAAATACGGCATCCTTCACTTAATCCTCCAGCGAAAGATTGAAGGCAAACGAGGTCCAGGCAGAAGAAGAACATCATGGCTTCAAAACCTAAGGCACTGCTTTGGACAAAACTCAGCAGCGCTTTTTCATGTAGCTGTTGACAAAAATAGGATTGCCAACGTCCAATGACGGATATGGCACAAGAAGGAGAATTGGTAGTGGTATCTGTAGTTTGGGAAGAGCCTTTCTAAACCTGCAGAAATAGTAAGACTGACATCTGGTGGTCCAACTGTTCAAAACTTTATTTAGGTATGACTGAAAAATGTTTCACTTCTGCAAGCCTCAGCTAGCATTCAGAAGTAAGCACACTGGAGTCTATGAATTACTTTTGACTTTACAAAAAAAAAAAAATTGCAGGACCATATCTATGAAATCTAGCCTGTCCCAAGAGAGACGTTCTCTTTTACTTCTTTTTAAACTTTGCCTTCCAATTGTGATTTTTAAGATGTCTAAATGGAGATTTTATTCAATCTTAATCTCTGATTTTACCTTTTCTATCTGAAAAAAATGCTAGGGCTTTTTGTAAAGTGTTTGTTTCAACTTTGCTCTTAGTTTTTTTTCATACAAAAATGGAAACTAGGCCCTGAGCTTGTCCTATGATTATCTCATTGTTTATTGTATTTCTCTTCTGACATCATCTGGTTGAAAACTAGGCTATATTAACTCTAGTATGGAAATTGTTTTTGCAGTTTTTTTGTATAAAATATCCATCTCTTAGGACTTCATGCCATACATCTATGAAATGAACTGAGACCCACTTTATTTCTAATTTTGAAAAAGAAAAGTTATTCATCAGTTTGGGGTAACAAATGACATATATCACTAATTTTGATAAAGGTGGTGATTACTATTATATGTTTCACAAAAACAAAATATGCTACTTTAATTTTTTTCTATTTGGTTTGCAATGATTAAAAGGTTGGCTTTTTATCTTATTGGTTTGCAATGATTAAAACTAGTTGCTTCACTAGTTTTATTAATATGATCTTAATAAATCACAAGTTTACCTTAATAGCAAAAAGATAAAAATGGCATGTATTTCTGAATCTAAAAAAGTCTGACTGAATTTAACCATTAACTAGGTCCACACTTATATTGTGTTCTAAATTGTGCTCTAATTTGATTTGTTTCTCTTAGGCTTAGCATAGTGCGTGCAACCAACTAATTCTGACTTATCAGCAAACTAAATAAATCATGGCTGATATAATATGTGAATCTAGCCCATGCCTGAATGATCTTTAGATAAATATTCCACAAAGGCACATTATATTTTTGAATAAATGTAGAGTGTTTATGGTGTAATATTATGGAGAAAAAAATTAGACGTATTTTTATTAACAATTTTTATGAAAAATTATGATGCTGTCAGATGAAAATATTCATTTTAATTATGTTCATTTGTTGCTTGCAATACACTAACATCTTTGCAATCCTGTAATTTGTTCAGTATTAAAACAGAAAAAAATATGAAAGCCAAGCAATATAGAACTTTTAAGATCTATGACAACAGCTATGTAGTTATGATGACATCAGGCAAAGTTCTGACTTAGTTTCAAATAGAAGCATTAACTGTTTTCAGAAGGAAGTGGTGTAATAATGTGGAGTAGAGGTAAATCCACTTATTTTATTTATTTATTTATTTATTTTGGTTCGATTTATATGCCGCCCTTCTCCGGAGACTCAGGGTGGCTTACAATGCGTTAAGCAATAGCCTTCATACTTTTGTATATATCTGCTTAGTAGGGCTTTCGGCCTCCCCCTAAGCGGTGTTCTTTTTTATACAAAGTCAGCTTATTGCCCCCACAATCCGGGTCCTCATTTTACCTACCTTGAAAGGATGGAAGGCTGAGTCAAACTATTGAAACTATAGTTTGACTATATAATTACTTGAAACTATTTCCCAAAACTGGAGTAAAACAATCTAATTTCTCTTTTTCTCTTTTTAAAATAGGCTAGGTGGACCGGATCCTCTGGACTATGTCAGTATGTACAGGAATTTGGGAAGTCCAAATCAAAATGTTCCTGAGCACTGGCATTATGTAAGCTTTGGACTAAGTGACTTGTATGGTGATAACAGAGTGCACGAGTAAGTCTTTAATTTCTATGTATTATGATCTGTTGTTTTCTGAAGTTGTTGGAAATACAGTAGAAGAAACATACATGCAAGTAAATAAAGACAAGTTTTGTGCATTCAGTTAAGAAATGGTTAGTTTTAAATTTCCGGAATCTCAGAAGATCATCAGTTTTCACATTTTTTCCTGTTTTTACTTGAAAAAAATGGGAAGTTTTGAACAAGAATAACTATGTTTTGTGAGTGTACGAGTGAGAAAGAAAATTATGTGGCATCCGGCAATTTCATAACCAAAAATATTTACTATAGAGAGTGTAGGAAGTTAGCACCCACCCCTTTCCTAGAAGAATGAAATATTTTGGGAAATATTAAAAAGGCAGAATATTATATTTCCCTGGATGAGAAATGGAGAAGCATGTTTTATAGACAAAGCAGCTCCCACCTTCCTGTCCCCACCCTTTTGTTAATGGGCCAGAGGCAGAAACTCAATCTTTATCAGTGGACCTCATCTGCAAGACAATGGGACTCATCTAAGACAGAAAGTCATTACATGGCATCTGGGAAGATTACATCAGCCAGCAGGGCTAGCTAAGACCCCCACCCCC
The DNA here is from genome assembly GCA_012654045.1 of Ptyas mucosa. Classification (NCBI taxonomy): domain Eukaryota; kingdom Metazoa; phylum Chordata; class Lepidosauria; order Squamata; family Colubridae; genus Ptyas; species Ptyas mucosa. Next base: position 10,592,394 of record WNWU01000032.1, on the reverse strand, counting down.
TGGAAGTCTGGCAATCAATCAGGATACGCTTTCTGGGCCCCAGGAAGTTCAAAGCCAGAGAAAGCATAAAACCCGGGGATTCGCTGTATCTCGTCCCTTTTCTGTTCAGGAACTCAAGCCATGTGATCCTGTCCACCATTAAACCATCTTTCCAAGCAGTCTCCATGTTTCCAGTGTCTTTTTCCCCACTTGGAGCCAAACCCAGAAGGATATTTCTTCCTACAAGAGGATGTAACTGCTGGTACAGCTTAATTTTTCAGCAATTGTAGTATTGGAACCAGTGGGAAGATTGAGAGTTGGAGGTACCAAGTTAAAATAATTTCTTTGTAGCACAATTGGGGAATTGGCCTTATTGGCCTCACAGAATGACAACTGTTGTAACGGCCACCGCTAAATTATGATATGGATTATTTTAGTAACACTAAATTTCTAGGAAACATCAACTAAATTCGTGCCTGCCTTGGTGGAATATGATCGTTTAGCCCTGAGAAAGGTTGACTGAGGGAAATCATGATACTGCTCTTTAAATACCTAAAAGGGTGTCATTTATAAGACCAGTATCTGTAGTGTCTCATTCTAGAGTGGAAGAAGCAAGGCGCAGAGCGCTCAACCAACCAACCTGTTGCTAAAATTTACTTCTGGGAACAGCTGATTGTGGGTATTCTGGGAGGCCGATCCACCCAACAATCAGGTTTTTTCTTATTTTCCTCCCCAAAAACTAAGGTGCGTCTTATACTCCGAAAAATACAGTACATGTTAGAAAAGTTTTCCTGACAGAAAGAGCAGTTCCATGGTGACTTCAAAGAGCTAGAGAGTGGTGAGTTCTCTTTCACTAGGTGTATTCAAGAAGAGCCTAGATGGCCATTTGACTGATTGCTTTACTTTGTAATAGAGATTTCCAATGTAACACAGCAGAAGACCATAGATCTCCTGATTCTTCATACCTTATCTTGTTTTGGCTGAAAACTATCAAACATAGGTAGCTTAGCTAGTTTAGCATCTTTATTGCAGATAAGGATGAAGCCCTACCCAGCATAGGATTGCCCCCTGGTGTGTTGGCCAAAAATGGCTGAATGCTATTTTTCAGTAATACACAGGCATGAATTTTCTGGGGTGGTATTTTTATTGGAATGGACTCCCACTCTCCCTATTGTAGAGGAGTTTATGAAATGAAACGTGTTCCTATTTCCATCTCAAAAATTGCATCCAAGAAATTCTGTTGATCCCTTTTGGACTGGCTCCAGTTTAGTAGAAGAAAATCTGAAATGTTTTGACTTCCATATTTTGGCAGAAATGAATTCTTTAACAGTTTCAGATGTTTTAGCCATGGCAAAAAATGAAATTCATAACAAGCTTTTTGGGGATGCAAGAATCTGAGTAATGTAGAACAATATTCTTTTAGTTTGTATCTGAAAAAAACAACAATTATGAATCAAAGATATGTGAATAAAGCATCCATAACATGCATGTCTTGGTCTGTGTATGAACCACCCCAAAGTAACTTTTATATGTAAAATGATTTGGTCATAAACTGATTTAAACATCCTTCCTGTTACTATATCTTTCCAGTGGTTGTTGGAGACAAATCTCTTTGTCCAGGCTTTCCATGCAGGAATGTTAGATGGTTTCTGATTTATTTATTTTCCTTTTCATCACACTTTAATGAATATATTTTATTTTGTATGCATTGTTTTAATAATTGCACTATAAGATGCTTTGAGTTGATATGCAATTGTACAGGAAGCAGTATTTTTAAAAATAATAAATAGAATATTCCTCAAAAATCCATGAAATCAGAAGGTTGGGAAGCACTAGTATAGAGTGCAAACGCAGGTTTTAAAAATAGTTCTGTGCAATATAATTCAAAGGGGTGGTTCTATTTTGGGCTTAAAGTATCATTTTTAGAGTATGAACAATTGCTGTAATTTATTACTGTTATGAAATACTTTAGAAGGGAATTTTAGTGTGAAATTAGGATTCATCATGAAGTTTAATTGTAATTGGCGATTGTATGTTTTCTTGTTTATAAGTTAGAATTAGAATTAAAATGAATAAGCTGGAAGGAACCTTGGAGGTCTTCTAGCCCAGCCCCCTGCTCAAGAAGGAGAACCTGTACTATTTCAGATAAGTGACTGTCTGGACTCTTGTTAAAAACATTCAGTGATGGAGCACCCATGATTTCTGGAGGCAAGCTGTTCCACTGGTTAATTGTCCTCCCTATTAGGAAGTTTCTCCTTGATTCCAGTTTGCTTCTCTCTTTGGTTTGTTTCCAACCATTGTTTCTTGTTCTGCCCTCTTGTGTTTTGGAGAATAATTTGACCCCCTCTTTTTTGTGGCAGCCCCTCAATACCTGGATGAATTGGCTTATCTGGATCCGTTCCGGTCGGGCTTCAGGCCTGGATACAGCACGGAAACGGCATTGGTCGCATTGGTTGATGATCTCTGGAGAGCTCGGGACAGAGGTTGCTCCTCTGTCCTGGTCCTATTAGACCTCTCAGCGGCTTTTGATACTATCGACCATGGTATCATGCTGCATTGGTTGGAAGAGCTGGGAGTGAGGGGCACCATACTGCGGTGGTTCTCCTCCTTTCTCTCTAACCGGTCGCAGACTGTGTTGACAGGAGGGCAGAGGTCGACCCCAAGGCCTCTTGTTTGTGGGGTGCCACAAGGGTCAGTTCTTTCACCCCTCCTGTTCAACATTTATGTGAAGCCACTGGGTGAGATCATCCGTTGTTTCGGGGTGAAGTACCACAAGTACGCTGATGACACCCAGCTGTACATCTCCACCCCGAACCACCCCAATGATGCTCTTTAAGTGATGTCCCAGTGCCTGGAGGCTGTACGGATCTGGATGGGGAGAAACAGACTCAGACTAAACCCATCCAAGACCGAGTGGCTGTGGTTTCTGTCATCCCGTTATAGTCAGTTGGCACCATCACTGACTATTGGGGGCGAGTCATTGGCCCCCACAGAGAGGGCCCGCAACTTAGGTGTCCTCCTGGACTCACAGCTGTTTTTAGAAGAACATCTGACAGCTGCGGCCAGGAGAGCTTTTTATCAAGTTCGCCTGATATGCCAGTTGCGTCCCTTTCTGGATCGGGATTCGTTAAAGACAGTCACTCATGCCCTTGTCTCTTCCCGCATGGACTATTGCAATGCTCTCTACATGGGGCTCCCCTTGAAGAGCACCCGGAGGCTCCAGTTGGTCCAGAATGCGGCCGCGCGGGTTGTTATGGGAGCGACATGGCATTCCCATGTGATTCCCCTCCTATGCGAGCTGCACTGGCTCCCTGTGGTCTTCCGGGTGCACTTCAAGGTTTCGGTTACCATCTTTAAAGCGCTCCATGGCTTAGGACCGGGATACTTACGAGACCGCCTTCTGCCACCAATAACCTCCCACAGACCAGTAAGCTCCCATAGAGAGGGACTTCTCAGGGTGCCGTTGGTCAAACAGTGTCGACTGACGGCCCCCAGGGGGAGAGCCTTCTCTGTGGGAGCACCTACCATCTGGAATGACCTGCCCTTGGAGATTCGGATAATCCCGGATTTTCGTGCATTCCACCGTGCCCTCAAAACATTTCTTTTCAAGCAGGCCGGCCTGACCTAACCTTGTCTAAAACTACTTTAAATTTTATATTCTGAATCTACCCCATAAATTTGAAATGATCTAATTCAATTCTATATCCGAACCTAACTATTTAATTGTATTTTTAAATCGGTTTTTTTCAATTCCTTTATTACATGTATATTTCGTTCAACTGTACACCGCCCTGAGTCCTTCGGGAGTAAGGCGGTATATAAATTTAATAAATAAATAAAATAAATAAATAAATAAAGTACTGGAATACTGCTATCATATCACCCCTCATTCTTCTTTTCTTTAGACTAGCCAAACCCAAATCCTGCAGCCATTCTTCATATGTTTTAGTTTCCAGGCCTTTGATCATCTTAGTTGCTCTTCTCTGAGCTTTTTCCAAAGTCTCAGCATCTTTTTTGTAGTATGGTAACCAAAATTGGTTGCAATATTCCAGGTGTGGCTCTACTAGGGCTTTATAAAGCGGTAGTAATACTTCATCTAAGTGTTAGATTAGAAAAAGTATTGATAGCAAGACAGCATTTACTTGTGATTTCTAATGTTTAAATAGAATTGCTGCATTTATGTATCTGTATTTTATATTATAAAATACAAATCTGTATTTTATATTCTGTTGCTATTACTGCCTGTTCATGGATAACATACTAACAGGTAGGTGATACTACATAAAATGACTTTTGGCATGATTCAGGTTGTTAAGTCATTATTTATTTTAACAGTGATTTGTGGCATGGACACAGTGTTTTACTTCATGGGTAATCTTAAACCATAAATCATTGTTGCAATGCAGTGGCACATTACACTAAGTGTGATGTATCTCTCGGACACCAATAGCCATAAAACAGTTAATCTAAGGTGTTACATATTTGGCTCTGCTTTTGTTGCAAGTGATGCATCCCAGACAGAACTATCTTGCTGGAATTATAGCAATAGCACTTAGATTTATATACTGCTTCACAGTGCTTTTACAGCCCTCTCTAAACAGAGTCAGCATATTGCCCTCAACAATCTGATCCTCAATTTATCCACCTTGGAAGGATGGAAGGCTGAGTCAACCTTGAGCCTGTGAGATTTGAACTGCCGAACTGCAGCTAGCAGTCAGTTGAAGTAGCCTGCAGTGCTGCACTCTAACCACTGCGCCACCTACCTGTAGCTGTGTGCATGTGATTGTTATTGATGTTGTATAGATAGCCCTTACCTTACAATCACAATTGGGACCAGAACTTCAGTAGCACAGTGATTCAGACGTTAAGTGAGTTGCGGTAAATTTTACCACCTTTTTGCTTGTAACTTTTGAACAGTCACTAAACAAACTGTTGTAACTCGAGGAATACCTGTAACATATCTGTGATAATATGTTTTAAAGCTGATGATTATTAACCTTGTTAGGTGAAAGAATTCCTGTGATGTGTTCAAAAGTATTTGAGAAAAAAGAACATTATGATCAATTTGTCATAATATCAATTTGTCAATTTGGTTTCTGCTTTAAATTTTTTAATAGTCAGTATATTCATATACATATATATTCTTTTCTATCTATCTATCTATCTATCTATCTATCTATCTATCTACAATTAGTCTTGTTAAAAGTAAAATATTTGGTTGACTCTATCAGGAGCAGGCTTGAAACTTTAAATATAGAGTGTAATATAATCATCATTTTAGCTGGCAGTGCCTATTTTACCCTTTGTTTTGCAATTTAGAATATATTATCCACAACTTTTTATTTCATTTTCTCTATATGTAGTTGCTGCAGTTCTGTTTCAAGGAGAAAGAAAGTGAAATGTAAATGTTTTCAATTCATACCCATTTGTTTTGGGGTAGTTTTGTATATCTTAAACCCTTGGCCACATATCTTACAAAACCTGAATCTTTTATGCACCCCACCAAGGCATTTCAGCACATTTCCTGTTCTTTGTTGGTGGTAGACCGCCCTGGAAGCCATGACCACCTTCGTTTTTTGTTTTGCTTAAGTCTGATGGAGTATGCTTGGCTTTAAAAGTCAATTGTTTGAGGTAGCTAATTTGAGAAACAGCCCACCTACAAAGAGGCTGACATGAACTACTTAAACTCATACACAATTCCTGGATCTAAAATACACCGATATTATTAAAAACACTTTTTTGTTGTTTGTTTTAAAAGCATGGAGAGATACTTGCTTTATATTTATAGCACAGTAGTTGAACTTAAAAGGACTGTTTTTAATAAGAGGAATGTGACTAAATTTAGCTCAGGGCAAAGCCAGTCTGCAGCATATCTGCATCTGCTTCTTTGGAGAATAATCTCTTTTCTAGCGTAAAACAATTTTCCAATATAACACACTGAGAGAGGAAAGAGCTAATTATTAAAATTATTAAAAAACAGTAAAGATAGACAGATTCTCATTTATCTTTTTTCAGTATTACACATTGGCCCTCTGTTTCTTCCTGATTTCATTCCTTTGAATTCTATCCTCTTTGCATCTTTTGCTATCCCAACATACTGTGAACACAGCAGTGCTGGGGGACTGATAATTAGGAATTCCACTTCTGCTTTTATCAAGTCCTTAATTGTATCTGGGAGGTTTGACAGCTATATGTGACTTGTTCTGCTTGCTAGTACTGAACTCATCATCCCACCCCCCCTTCCCCCAACATAGCGACTTTGGCATAGTTAAAGACAATTGTGCTTTCTTTCTACAGGCAGTCCCTGAATTAAGAACAAGTTTTGTTTCCCAAGCCTGTCTTTAACCTAGATTTGTATTTAAGTCAGAACAGGCTACTGTACCTATACTTCTGCATAATAGGGATGAACACGGCTAACAATCCTTTCCTAAGGCAATGCAATTCTTGAGAAAAAGAATGACTTTTCTCTATTCTACAAAGATACCGAGTTCATTTTATATCAAGATTTTAAAAGTCATGAAATTAGTGTTTTGATCTGTAAAGGATGCATGTAGCTGTATCCATTTATTCCAGATGAAGATCAAATTAATAAACAGGGTAGGACCAACGTCCATTCTATGGATTTAGAAGAAAGGAAGGGCTATGGATTTGTAGCCCTTCTGGATCTTCTACCAGGAAGATAAGAGATAGCTCTTATGAATTTCTAAGCAACAGTAGTTAATCTTTATAGTGTACAATGACTGCAAATGCCACCCTTGTCCCTCTAGCTTAAATTCAAGTTTCCCCAAGTCATACATTTCTGAAAATTCGACAAATTCATGGAATTTGCCACTATAACCAAATGGAATATTGAGAATAGGAGTAGAGAACACTTTGCTGAAGACATTTACTAGTCATTGCAATTTTGTCTACTGCAGTAACTATTCATAGTTTGGGAAACTATTTAAGACTCTTTTAATGGGATGAATAGCTATTTTCTAGCAGCATGGAAACTAATGAATTATCAAAGTTATTAGTAGATAAAAATTAAATGTTCTGCATAAATTCCTCTAACCTCGTACACTTTTATAATCTGCAGTTTTCTTGATGGGATGCCGTTGAAACTTGGGAGCCATTCTAAACTGACAGATACTGTTTATTTAAGCTTTGTTTTATTTTTGCTGTCTTTATAATTTAGTTTGCATTGGTCTAACTTTCATTAGTTACTAACAGTTTTTATTTATGTGTATTGCACATATTTTAACTGTTATCAATATTTTTGTTGATTTTAGGTAAACTACTGTGAATTTGTATTGATACAGAGGAATACTACTGATAGTAAAAGAAGTAGAATAAATGAACAGTGGAATTCTAAGCTTATATTCCTGAACCTTTCTTATGAAACCTTTTGTGGTTAATTTCCTTCAGGTTTACTGGACCAGATGGGCCAAGTGGTTTTGGATTTGAGCTGACATTTCGACTTAAGCGTGAAACTGGGGAATCTGCACCACCCACCTGGCCAGCAGAGTTAATGCAAGGCTTAGCCAGATATGTCTTCCAATCAGGTATAATTTAAATGTTTACTTTAAACACTAATGATTTGTTGTTGGGTTTTTTGCAATAATTAGCTCTGATTCTAGCTCCTTTTTCATAGTTATTTCATTAATTTGAATTTTGCGTAATTAGTCTGAAAGATGAAACTCATTTTTATTTTGATAAAGCAAATTACAGGCTATCACTTGCACTAGTAAGGACTCTGAAAACTGTTCATAATCTAGGAATAAGGACTTTGAATACCAGTGTTCAGTTGAACAGTGGTATCCAGATTATTTTACAGACCAGTTAAAATCCTGGACTTTTTTGTCTTGTCTTTTTGAGTTAGTAGTTTTGTAGCTGCATGTTTTTCAACTTAGAATGTCTCTGTTGACTATTTTTTATTTACAAATTGATTTTCTCTGGTTTGACAGTTTGAGCCATTTCACCAACTTCAATCCCAACAGCCAATAAATGAGTCAGTTCCCACCCGTCTTCTTAATTATTGGTTCGAAATTAATTATTTTTCATCTGAAGACATCTTTCTTTTACTGAAGCCTCATTTTCTAAGCAATCTCATTCAATATTATTTGACAGCCAAAAGTTTAAATCTTTCTCTAGCTTGTTTCTAATATTTTCTTTTATCTTAAATGTTAATTTATAGAATATTCAGCACTTTTTGCTTGCAATACATTTTGCTTGCAGGTTTCCAATATAAAAATATATTTCCATTGCCGGGTCCTGGTGCTCTCTAAGCTTGGTTGTTTTCTTGCAGAAGTTTCCTTATCAAAACTAAGTAACATCATCAGTGTTAGTAGGGAGCGGAGTTTGCTGTTATTTTATGTCAGTGGTCTTGGTGGGAATGGTCTTTGTGATTTTACTTTGAATTAGAGAAAAGGGAAGCAAGCTCAAGGTGAGAACATTAGTAATTGAAATCCCTTTTCCATTAACAAATTTTCTAAATGGAAATAATATTTAATGGTCCAAACCATTTCATTATGTTTACTCATATTTCTAAAACATTCTTATCATATCACTTTTGCTTTATTTTTATTAGAAATAAAAAAAATCTAGATAAGCATTTTTATTTTGTATTTTTCCTTTATACCCCATTTGGGTATCTATTATTTTGTAGTCTCTATAGTCAGCTAATAGGAAATTCCTATCTTTTACTGAACTTTTTATGGCATTCATATAAAAAAAGCTGGATATTTTGTACTATTTAAATTGGCTGTTGCTTCAAAAGTTTATCTGTTTTTACATTGAGTCTCAATGGCAGTAGCCTTCTGTGATTCAGTGTTCTTGAGCCTTAGGAGTGTTTTGTTCCTATGTACCAACTAGATGTTGAGTAATATTTCATGGGATAATGATTGCTTTGACGTCTGAACAAGAGGTTCATGTTTCAGATTTACCTTTCAGTGGTTATTGAATTAATCTTTTTAATTTTGTATTCAAGTGAATTGTAATCTTGATCATTTAAGTGTTGGGAGTGCAGTTCTTTGGAAGCACATTCAAATTATTTCAATTATTACTTGAATCTGTGGCATCTTTGTTGGAAGTAGATTTTAATACAAGAATTTTAAACTATTGTAAAAAATATTGTATAGTAATTTAATTGATCATTGGGTATGTGAAAATATAATTTCATTTTAAAATTGTTCTAGAATAGGGGTGTCAAACTGGTGACCGACGGGCTGAATGCGTCCTGTGCAGGCCACACCCACCCCAGTTCGACAAATGAGAAAAACACCTGAAATGTCACATGACAGCAAAGTGCCATGGCGAGTTTGACACCCGTGTTCTAGAATGCCATATTTTTGGTTCTGTTACTTATAGTAAACATGTTTCTCATATAATACATTAAAAGATAGGTAACGTTCTAATATGTAAGTGGTTTTTGTAAGCATTTATTGGAAGTCATAAGGACATAAGGAAAACTTCCAAAATAAAAGCTTATGTCACCACAGAATATTGTGACTAATTCAGAATCCAGTTTTTCAGTTTGAAGATTATTTCTGGCACCACTATAATTAAAGCACACCTCACCTCAGCTATGATGTGCAAATCCATTGACAGCTGAGAATCAAGTTGTGCGCTAAGATTATAAACTTTCACCAGCTTCATCAAAAACAGGCTTACTTTCTAATTTCAGTTGTCACTATCAGTTCCAGTTTTATTTTTGTAACAGCTCCTCCCTATTGTCTGATTTTAATTTTTCCCTCATCTATCAGTTTCCAATATTTTAAGAAATTGAGATCTACAATTCCTTGTTCTGTCTTGGCTTTAAAATTTGCATATCAAATTGTATTAATAATAAATATTTATAAAGACTAATTGTGAGGTTTTTGTCTCATAACATTTAGTGATGCTCATTGAATTTCAATAAACCTCAATTTATTTAGGTATCTCAGAAATTAAAAATGCTGGTGGTCCAAATCAAGGTGTTAATAGATGTCGTAATTGTTATGTGGGTGGCAACAGAAAAATGATATGTATCTTTTACCTTTTATGAAAATGATTTTTACCTTTTAACAGAGTTAATGATAAATATTCTTAGTTCTTATCCATTAATTGATTTAAAGTAAAAATGATAGCATCCATCCATATTTTTCATATAAGAGGTTATAGTTTTTAAAATTGTAGTTACCTGTATCTTCTTATTCACTTTCCAATCATTTAGGACATTTAGAATTTTGATACAATTTGGGTTGAATGATAATATTGGAAGAGGATACAAGTCCACTGAAAATTAAAGGAATTAGTCATTATTTCAGTGATAAAAATGTCTGTTTAATGTTTTTTCCCAAAAACTTCAAATTGCATAGCATTAATTTGTCTTGATAATGATTTGATCCAAGTATTGTGGGAAACCTCTATAGAAAGACAAGTTTTGCATGTTATTATACGATAGCAAGGTCCGCTTTCTTAAGCTTTGATATTGGATTTGCTCACTTTGAGGCTTTGAAATTGAATCCATATAATTTTTCATATACCGTATTTTTCAGATTATAAGACCCTCCAAACTATAAGATGCACATTAGCTTTAAAGGAGGAAAACAAGAAAAAAAATCTGCATCTGCCTCCCAGCATTCATCTGGCATTCATCTGGCTAGCGTCTTTGCAGCAAACAGCCTGGTCAGCTTCAGCACGTTATCGCAGCACCAGCACGTAGCTCGTCAGGGCTCTGCTCAGTTGCGCCCACCACTGGTCAACTGAGCTGAGCTGCTGCCGCCACAAGGCAACACTGGAGTCTTTGCTGCCAAGCAGCTGATTGGCAGTTGGATCGGCCTCCCAGAATACCACTGATAAGCTGTTCTAGGCGGTGGGGACCGCTGCGGCCCATTCGCCACCGCGGTCCCTTTACACCTTGGCCCATTCACCGCCGATCGCATTGATCAGTGGTGAACGGGCAGCGGCAATAGGCGGTGGCAATCCCTACCACCTAGAACAGCTGATCAGCACCGCACCAACCCCCAACCCCCCCTATATTCACTCTATAAGACGCACAGACATTTCCACCCACTTTTGGGGGGGAGGGAGTGCATCCTATAGTCCGAAAAATACAGTAGTTGGTTAATTTAATTGTAGTTTAATTGAGCAGTTAGTATGAATGTCTGTAGAAGAAAGACATTTCTTAAATAGTCTTCATCCAAATAGACACAAATAGCTGGACTTCCAGCAGAGATTTCTATTAGCATTTGAAAACCAGTTGGAAATGGTTGATTTCCTGAAGGAAGAAATCTAGGCAGTAAAATACAGAATCAAGAGAATATTGTGACAAAAACACAAACCTCGGGAATAAATCGCTTTGTAACTCCTTTCATTATGGAAAATAGTGACTGAAGTTTACATAATTAAACCATTTAGTTAATCAGAGTCCTAGCTGGTGTTTTGTATGACTTGGAAGACATTGAAATTTGGAATCCTAAGGACTCTTAAAATGGCTTTGAATATTGTTGAGCAGCTGCATGTCCCTTTTCTTTATAGGTCTTTATATGCTTTTGAAATCTGAATGTATCAATTGATTTTCCATACATGTCTGTTGAAATGTGAAATATTTCTTGCTTTGGTTACACTTTACTTTCCTACATCTAATCCTCTGGCCAAATTGCTGTAGCTTCATGGTGGTCAAAAAAATCAGGTTTCCCTCGAAGGCTGTGATGGTTTCCAATGAAAATAATTTTCTTTCCTGATCTTCCTGCAAGATATTTCTAAAGTGGATTTGGAGACTAAACGTTATGCTACTTCCAGCCACCATAGCCTAGCTCTAATAAATGCCTTAACCCTCATAGTTGTTGATCAGTAGAATTTTGTTTTCCTGTAGCCATGGGATTAATGGGATATGTTTCATCTAAGAAGATTTTCCATGATCAGATTCTCTATGGATCCAAAGATTCCCTGTGGATTAATTAGGATAAAAGAGGGAGGTTGTTGGAAATGCATATGGTACTAAAACTTATTTGCATTCATTCTTTTGTGCAAACAGATAAAACTTAACAGAAAATAATGGCATATTAAAATCTGAGCTTTTGATACTGCCATTAAGACAGCACTGTAAGCATAGTTGATTATATTATAATCAACTATGAATGATTATAATACATGGATTTTAACTTTATTGCTATATGTTAAGCATTTTAATTCTGATTAGTTTCTAGAAACAAATAAAGTAGATGTATATTTTTGACAAAATATTTGGGTCCCTACATTGGGATGTTTTTGCCAGGGTCTGAACAATTTATTTATCAAGGTTCCATTGATTGATTGATTGATTTGTTTATTATTTGCTGCCTTTATTATTTTTATAAATAACTCAAGGCAGCAAACGTACCGAATACTTCTTCCATCTTCTCCTATTTTTGCACAACAACCCTGTGAGGTGAGTTGGTCTGACAGAGAGTGACTGGCTCAAGGTCACCCATAGCTTTCATGGCTAAGGCAGAGTTTGAACTCCTGGTGTCCCGGTTTCTAGCCTCATGCCTTACTGTTTTTGTTATAACTTTGTAAGCTACATTGACTCTTTTTAATGAAAAGTGACACATAAAGTTGCAAAATAAAAATTTTTCACTACATTTTCCTGTTTACTGGAACTTAGGGTTCCTAGCATGGGTTGGCAGGACCAACATTTTATGTAGAAAACTTCATGGAATCCAATCCAGATGAATGAATGAATGCACCAGCTTGCTAAGTAGAATGAATTTTAAAGAGAATAGTCACTTCATAGAAGACTTGTTAAAAAAATCAGAGTGGTAACTTTTTTTGCCTTCTAATCAGTGGTGCCCAGATGGGTGTGTGACTTATGGCCGTTTTTCAGCATCCCCATGGTCACACGGTCAAAATTCAGATGCTTGGTAACTGGTTCATATTTATGACGGTTGCAACGCCCTGCAGTTATGTGATCCCTTTTTGCAACCTTCTAACAAGCAAAGTCAATGGGGAAGGCAGATTCACTTAACAACCATGTTATTAATTTAACAACTGCAGCGATCCACTTAACAGTTGTGACAAGAAAGGTCATACAATGGGGTAAAACTCACATAGCAAATGTTTCACTTAGCAACACAAATTTTGGGCTCAATTGTGGTCGTAAGTCGAGGACTACCTGTAGATGTAAGCCATTTCACTTCTTTTAAAAAAATCTCCATTACTATACATAAGAATAGAAAATAAATGGGTAGTGCTCCTGTTGTAATCTTTTTATGGTGATGTGATGCTTGTTTTGGCCATTTATTGATTATTCCAGGTTTTTAAGAAGTATGCCTTCATTTTCCTCAACAGAAAATACATTCTGTAGTGGTGACCATGTATCATGGCATAGTCCATTGGACAACAGTGAGTCTAGAATCCAACATATGCTCCTGACTGAAGATCCACAAATGCAGCCAGTTCAGACACCATTTGGAATTGTAACATTTCTCCAGGTATGTGTTCTCTAGCAGTCAATATTCTTATAATTGTCTATAAGAAATAATATTTTATTTTTCTATATAAACAATTATCAGTCATTTTCTATTTTTAGATATTAAAAAGACATTATATACCATTTCCCATTAAAAACCATGTAAGTAATTTTGGTCAAGGCTAAAGTACCAAGTACTTCCCATAATAATTGTGGTAGTCTTTTAGGTCACTTTAGTTCATTTTCGTCAGACTTCAATTTCTTTCTTTTGTACATCTAATATATAGTCCTTACAATGTCAATTGAGCCTGGAATCTTGCTTGTTGAGCAAAGCAGTTGTTAAGCGAGATGCCATGCGACCACTTCATTCAACAACTGCAACCACAAGCGCCCCCATTGTGATTATTAAGCAGAACCACAGGGAACCCCAGATATAGTGGAGCAGAGAGACGGCCCAGGCCTCCCACCACACCTAGGAAACCCAGGCCTTCTCCCCATCCCATCAGGGGAAATGACCATGGAAACACTGGATTTCCCTTGGCATGCTGGAGAGAGAGAGACTTCAAATCTGATGAAAATGCTAGCAGATGCCAGCATTCTGAGTCTTCCGGGGGTAGGGAGAATGTTTCTCTTTTCCTCCCCTCTGGAGCCTCTCTGAGCTTTCCGAGGGGAGGGAAAGGCTCAAAACACTCAAGTTTCACTAACATTTTCCCTTCCTCTCCAGAGCCATCTCTGAGCCATCTGTTAGGGTGGGGGAGGCTAGTGAACGCCAGTGGTTCTGAAAGGCTACAACTGATCTTAGCCAAAAGGCATTCACTAGAGTTTTGCCCAGATTTTAGGTCCCTTCCTCCAGTGCACAGGACATTTCCCCCCCCCCTTTCTCTATCATCTAAATTTGTGCTGTATCATGTTACTTTTCATGTTACTTTTCATGTTACTTTATGTTATCATGTTACTTTTGCCAATATATTTTCTTGTAATGTATAAAAAGATCCTGTTATTATTTTATTTTATTGTTCTAGATTGTTGGAGTATGTACAGAAGAGCTTCATGCAGCACAGCAGTGGAATGGGCAGGGTATATTAGAATTGCTTCGGACTGTTCCTGTGTAAGTAGAGCATTTCCACCTGATTTGGAAGTCATATCAGCAGTTAAAAGATAATGTCTGATTAAGATGAATTCAGCCACTTCCAAATGCCACACTTGAAATGATCTTTTTAAGAACCTGTATACTTAAATAGTTGAGGTTCTTCCCCCCCCCCCCCCATTGCACAGTACAACTTGAAATTGCAATTTATTTGGTTAGTTATGGCATTGCCATAGTACATAAACCAACTAAAGTCTTCCAAAGCATCCTAAGTAAACCAAAAGACTGAGCAGGCCCAAAAGTAAAAGCAGGAGTCATTTATAACTGCGGTCACCAACTGGTGGTCTGTGGACTACTGGGGGTCTGTGAGAAAATTTTGGTGGTCCGCAGAAAAATTATTTGCATTTTTTATGTTGCACTAAATCAGGGGTTTTCAAACTACAGCCCCTGGATCGGATACGTGCAATGAACGTTTGTATTGCTGCAGAGAGTCTTCCCCCTTTGGGGTCTTTTTGTGTGGGTTGGAGGGGGCCAGAAATTCTGCCTTGGGGTCTGCTTTGGCCTCCCGTTGTGGGGCTTTGGGCAAAGGCTGGAGGGAAGTGCCGCTGATGGTGAAGAGCTAGAGAGCCTTGTTCCAGTGGGACTGCATCATGGCCTGGAACTGGCTGACCATCTCAGCCCACTGAGCCTCTAGGCACTGGTACCTGGCCTTGCACTCCTGCAGGTCTTCCCTCTGCTTGGAAAGCCTATGCTCCTAGTCCTCAGTGAGGTGCTTCTGCTGAGCCTCCTTCGTGGTCAGATCCAATTTGAACTGAGCTAGCTATTTTGCTCAGAAGAGGCTGGGAGGGGAGGAGTGAGTAGAGGCTGGCGAGGCACCCCTTGACGTGAGTGACATCAAGTTGGCCACGGCCACCCCATCACATGACCATCTGGCCATGCCCACCCAGTCATTAGACAATCATATTAGTGGCCTGCGGGATTTAAAATTATGAATTTAGTGGTCCCTGAGGTCCAAAAGGTTGGTGACTCCTGATCTATAATATACAGTGTAAGGACTATAAGAGCCACTACGTACAACAAACAGGCAGAAGACTAGCAGAGCGCATCCATGAACACCAACTAGCAGTCAGAAGATAGGATGAAAACTCCTTTATTTCACAACACATGGACAGACTTAATCATAGTTTCAGCTGGAAAACAGGCCATCCTAGACCAAGCCAAGTCCAAAAATGCTAGAAAATTCCTGAAAGCATGGCACTCAAACAAATCAGCCACCAACAGGCACATAGAGAGAAATAACATCTATGTACCATTCAAAAGAGACAATCAAAAAGCCAAAAAGGAAAAAAAAGACCAAAACACCTCCTTACCAGCAATCAACACCCAGATGAGCAGAGATTAACACCAAGATTAACACTGGACCAACAATCAAGAAATAAATACCTCAGTCAGGAAATTAACCAGGTCAGACAAACAAGCTAACAGTAAGTAAAGCCTAATCAAGAAATCACCAAGATCATTCTTACCAAGACCACAAGACAGAACAAACCTCCAATATATAAAATGAAATTGGTCCACACTCCCTTCTTGCACTGATGAACTTACCTAGTTCGGTAATTAAATGTTTGCAAGAAAACAACCAAACTCAGAGAGTACCAGGGATCTCAAACTTCAACCCTGAGCTACAAAATACTGTCTTCTATTGGTTACTTTATGTAACATGGGGAAAATAAATATCTTCAGTGTGAAGGTATTTTAGATATCGTATTCCCTTAGGATTGTGATACCTAAAGAATTATGTACATTCATACAAATTTGATAGCCTGCAAAGAGAATCTGAGAAGGCATTTTGTGGTCTGAGATATAGTTAGTAAAGATGCACAAGACACCCTAAAATTCTGGGGATAGTTGCAGTTAACTATTCTTTTTTTTTTTTTTGTACATCTATAGAGCAGGAGGTCCATGGTTAATCACAGATATGCGACGTGGGGAAACAATATTCGAAATAGATCCACATCTGCAAGTATGCATTTTAATTATTTAGTTTATTGATATTTCACAAGTGGACACAGTTGCATTTTTAACCCAAAACAATTCTCTCCTTGTATTTGAATGTTCTCAGAAAAATAGTCGATTATTTTGTTACTTTGCTATCAATTTTTGACTTGTGAGTCTTCATGCTCCCAATCCCTGGATGCATGGTCAATAAATGGCTCAGTTCAGATTAGTTTCACTGTTGCTACTGAACTGGGTCACAGACATTATTTCCTTCCTCCCTCCCTCCCTCCCTCCCTCCCTCTCTCCTTCTTAACTTCCCTCCCTCCTTCCCTCTGTCCCTTGCTTCCCGGACATTTTTAAAACTGCACAACTCCAAAATGACTCTGGATGGCATGCAGTAAAAACAATTAAAACAAAAACAACAAAAAGGCCCATTCATGTGCAGATTCCCTGATACCTTGTGTGCTTGCGGGAAATTGAGGGATTGTGATATGAATGGAAAGACATCTGTTCATTGCCTTGTTTTGTAGAAACCAATATGATTTATGATAACTATAATGATTTCAAAAGCCTTGAAAAACTATATATAACCCTTCACTTCTGGGTTGGAAATAGACTAGCATGCTGAAAGTGATCTTTGCAACTATTGACAGTATTGGAATATTAGATGTGAAACTGTCATATCGGAGTGAAGTCTTCCTTCAGTATTACCAAACATCATAACCATAGTTGATGGATATGTAGTTTCTAACAGTTTCTTCAGTGATATTCTCAAGCAGACCAGGTTGTACGTGTTTTTGTTTTCATGTGAAAAGAACAATTGAATCACTTTTTTTCCTTCTGTTTTCATGTTTTTTTCTTCTGTTTCAAACTGCTGCAGTTTACCCCTTCTTATTTTAAAAGCCAAGATTTAGTTTAACAGCATCATCTGGTGGTGAATGTTAGAATTGAAAATAAATCATTTTCTTCATCTGTTGAACTTGGTAGTGAGATGCAGGAATATCTCTTTTTCTGATATTGATTTTGGAAGTGAAGCATGCTGGGAGAATTAATGGTTGGAATTCATTAAACC
Source organism: Ptyas mucosa (assembly GCA_012654045.1). Taxonomy (NCBI): domain Eukaryota; kingdom Metazoa; phylum Chordata; class Lepidosauria; order Squamata; family Colubridae; genus Ptyas; species Ptyas mucosa. The sequence goes on along the minus strand of WNWU01000032.1, from coordinate 10,574,847 downwards.
TTATTTTGATTCAACACTACACTTTCGTGAAAGGTAGTTTTGAATACATGCTATGTCTCAGGACACCAAATGATAACTGGCAACTCAGACATTCTGCCATTGCTTGGTGATAGAGCACAGGCATCATCATGCACAATTACAGAAGTTCAATGCCTCCAGATAGGACTGGAAAAAAAGTCCCATGAAGCAGTGTGACATTATACTGGGCAGAGCTACAGTATGTTTTGAATTTTAAGCCCATTGTATTCATCGGCATTGATTTGCAGCTGACTTTTGTGTCTTTAGAGCAGTGAAAAATGAGTACTGCAATTCTTAATTTCTCAGACACTTAGCATTAATAAAATATATGTAATAGATCCTGTAATGACAGAACTATGTTCTCAAATGTGTGCTTGTTTGGGATCCTTTTAAGCAGGACCGAGTTGATAAAGGGATTGAAACAGATGGCTCAAATCTAAGCGGTGTCAGTGCAAAATGTGCCTGGGATGACCTTAGTCGGCCACCAGAGGACGATGAAGACAGCAGAAGTATCTGCATTGGTACACATCCTCGACGATTGTCTGGAAAAGGTAAGCTAAACTTTGATCCCATCAGCCTTAAGGTTTATTTGGCCTAATAGTTAAGGCACCAGCTAAAAAGCAAGGGTCTGTGAGTTCAAGTCCTACCTCGCCCATGAAAGCCAGCTGGGTGACTTTGGGTAGCCAGTCTCTCTTGGCCCAACCCACCTCACAGGATTGTAAGGAGATCTACCTACCTACCTACCTTTATATTTTATATTTATATGTTCCTGGGTCTCTTACATAGTAATATGGCTGCTATACCAAGAAACGTGGCAAATTTTTGATGTCAATTTCTAAAAATTAAAATATTCTCCTACATGGAGGGAAACGGCAGTCAGATCGGGGAGACGCTCTGTCTATGCGCATGACCGAGTCTGCTAAGAAAGCTCCGCCCTCTGTGCCTCTCCAGTTATTCGACTCGGTCTACGCTGACAGACGTGTCTCCAGATCTTCCGAGTTTTCTACTTGCCTCAGGAGCTGTTTTTTCTTTCTACCGGCTGGTAGATTGCCTCTCAGCCGACCTCAGCACTACCTCCGCTGACTCCCCAGACCACCGGGGAGCCGTTGCTGCGCTTATAAGGCATTTGCCTAGCAGCCTGTTAATTGGCGTCGGCTCGAGCGGCTGCTCGCCGCGCCGTTTAGTCGCACTAATAGCCGGACGGCTAGCGACTCGGCCTTCCGCCCCTCACAACCGCCAGGAGAGCGCCTTCGGCGATCCTGGTCTTGGCGCGGCTTCTTCTACGCCCTGGTGAGTCTTTCGCGCCCTTTCTTGCCGCCGCCAACCGCCAGGAGAGAATTTCAAAATGGCGGACGCAACTCAATCGGCAGCAGGGGCGCTTGCCAGGACAGGCAGACGCCGCCATCACAGCGATCCCCTAGAGGGATCTTCGGCATTACCTCCTCCCACTAAGAGAGCCAGGGGCAAAAAGGCTGCAGCTTCCTCTTCTATCTCCTCTTACTCTAAAGAGGATCAAAGGAGACACAGGGCCATCGAGAAGGCCTTCCTTAAGGCTCAGGCCCAGGTTATTCCAAGCAGGGCATCTAGACCTTCCCCTGACCAGCAAGCCATGGCCCAACGGGCAGCTGCTTCTCCTCGGTCGGTGAGGGAATTCTCCCCCGACATTCCTGAATCCACAGCTGGGGCTCCAGCTGCAGACCCTCAGAGACTATTCCAAACCTTGCCCAGCCCTACCTTAGCTACAGCCCCTCAGGAGCCAGCACATAATCAGCCTGCTCCTTCGGCACCTCAAGCACCATCTCCCACTAATTTGGCTAGCTCATTGGAGGCCATGATTTCAAGGGCGATAAGGCATAGCTTTGCTGAATGTATCCAACAGCTTCCAGCTCCTCCCTTGGTAGCCAGACAGCAAACCCAGCTTCGGGAGTCGGACGGTTCCCTTTCTGAGCAGGATAATTTAGAGACACAGTCCTTAGCGGACCAGGCTTCTGTTTCAGAAGGGGATGATCTTAATGAGCAAGCTTGGTCTGATGATGAGGGTTTGGGGCCGGATCAGCCATCTTTTATCGGCCTATTCCGCCCTCAGATGTTTCGTTCACTCCTATTCAAGGCGATCTCCACCACCCGCCTCGGAGAGCCGCCTTCTTCTGCTGGCACTCAGAATCCCAGCGATCCGGCTTCAGCCATGTTCGCTGAGAATGTTGTGCAACCGGAGACAATTCCAGCACCCAAGTTGTTTACCGATATATTACAACGACAATGGGCTCTCCCAGGAGCCGGGCCCAGCCCCAACGGACTGGATAAGAAACTCTATAACTCAGCTGCTCCGCTAGCTGACCTTCTGCAGCCACCATCTGTGGACCCTCCAATTGTTGCCCTCACCAATTCTTCCCACCCCACGGGACCAACTGAGGACTCCCTTCGGCCGGAAGATAAACGAGCGGAGAAGACTCTTCTCAAGGGCCACCAAGCTTCCGCCTGGTCTATTCGCGCTTCTACATCCGCGTCATTCTTCAACAGGGCAGCATTACTATGGCTGAAACAACTTCAAGCTCGCCTACCCCTGTCGGATGCTCGGTCACATCAGGACCTGAACAAGGTCGTCGCAGCTCTGGAATTTTCCGCCGACGCTACCCTTAATGCCACCAGGTTCTCGGCCAGGGCCTTGGGCTCCACCGTCGCCTCCCGCCGCCTCTTGTGGCTTCGCAATTGGCAGGCCGACATGCGCAGCAAATGGCAGCTGGCATCTGCTCCTTATGCTGCTGGTTCCCTCTTCGGCTCCTCCCTGGAACCCCTCCTGGTTGACACGCGGGACCGTCGCAAGATCCTTCCTCCGGCTTCCCGGCGTGGAGATTCCCGATTCTCGGCGACATCCAGATTTCAGTCCTTTCGGACCAACGAACCCTCCAACTATCAACCTCGATACCAGCGGTCATTCCCCTCCAGATCCTCCCAGGATTTCCAGGTCAGACAGGGTTCCAGGTTCCCCCAACGCCGTCCTTCCCGTGGGGGGCGGGGGCGTTTTTCCAGGAAACCAAGATAGGCTTTCCTCTTCTCCTCCCATTGGTGGCCGTCTGTCCATTTTTTCGGCTCAATGGGAGTCTTCCACTTCTGACCCCTGGGTTCTACGCACCATCTCCTCGGGCTTGGCCCTGGAGTTCCTTTCTCTTCCTCCTTCCCGCTTTCTTGCCTGCCCTGTCTCTCTTGACGCTACTAAACGGCGGCTCGTGGCTGCCGCTATAGACCACTTACTCCAAATCGAAGCTATCCAACCCGTTCCCGTACCTCAACGAGGACTAGGGTTTTACTCCCGTTTGTTCATTGTAAAAAAATCCTCGGGCGGCTGGAGGGCTATATTAGATCTTAAATCGTTAAACCGGTACATAGTCTACTGCCGGTTTAAGATGCAATCCCTAGCCTCTATCCTGGAATCCATCCGGCCAGGTGATTGGCTTTCGTCTATTGACCTGACGGAGGCTTACCTCCACGTCCCCATTTTATTGACCCATCGCAAATTTCTTCGTTTTTGTTTTATGGGAAAACATTACCAATACAAGGCTCTCCCCTTTGGCCTTTCCTCGGCTCCCAGGGTATTTACTAAAATTATGTCTTCCCTTATTGCCCATATTCGTTCCCATCCGGTCCGAATTCAATTTTATTTAGACGATATTCTGGTGCTTTCATCCTCACTGTCGGAGGCACGTACGGATCTTTCCATTGTCCTGGCTTCGCTACAGGACCATGGTTTCTCCATTAACTGGCCCAAGAGCCATTTGAATCCTTCTCCCCGTATTCAACATTTGGGGGCCCTCATTGACACCGAGCTCTCCACAGTCTCTCTCTCCCCTGACCGGCAGCACAACCTCCGCTCGTTAGCCCACCGTTGTTTTTCCTCAGCTTCGCCCTCAGTTTTAACCCTTTCCCGCCTCTTGGGCACAATGGTTTCTTCTTTCGGTATCACACCCTGGTCTCGCTTGCATAGCAGATACCTTCAGTGGCTACTCCTTCCATACCAAAAGGCTCGACGGGACACCTCTCTCACTCGCCTTCCCCTTCCGGAACCTGTCCGCCAGTCCTTACTCTGGTGGACCTCGAACGCCATCTCTCTGGGCTCCTATTTCCGGGAGCCCCCCCGGCTCCAGCTTACCACGGACGCCAGTCTCACGGGTTGGGGCGCCCACCTTCTTCATCACACCGCCCAAGGCCGGTGGTCAGCTCAGGAGTCGCGCCTCAGCATCAACTTGCTGGAACTGCGAGCCATCCGCCTAGCCCTAGTTCACTTCCAGGACCTCCTAGAGGGCAAAGATGTCTTAATCCTGACAGACAATACCACTGCCAAAGCCCACGTCAACAAAATGGGGGGCACCCATTCCGAGTCCCTGATGGCCGAGGCCCGTCTCCTGGGTCTCTGGGCCGAAGGCCACCTGGCCTCCATCAGAGCGGACCATATTTCAGGTTCGGCGAACATTCGAGCCGATGCCCTCAGCCGGAACTTCGTGGACCACGGGGAGTGGAGTATTCCTCCCACACTATTCAGAGAGATATCAGGCAAATTCGGGACTCCCGTCCTGGACTTATTCGCATCCCGGACGAACCACCAAGTTCCTCGTTATTTTTCCAGATACCCGGAACCAGGGGCCGAGGCGACCAACGCCCTTCGCAGCCGGTGGCCAGCAGGTCTTTTATATGCGTTTCCTCCCATTCCGGTGATTCCCAAGGTCCTCCGGAAAATGATCGAGGAGAAGGCGGAACTCCTGCTCCTGGCCCCTTATTGGCCCAGACGACCCTGGCACGCAGACTTGTTGACCCTGTCGGTAGCCCCCCCGTGGGTCATTCCGGAATCCAAGGTGTCTCTGTCTCAGGGAGTCCAGTCCCATCCGGATCCCACCTGGTTCCACTTGACCGTGTGGCGGTTGAGCGGCTCATCATGACCGAGGCCCATCTCCCTCCTCAGGTCATCTCCATCATCCAGGCCGCTCGCCGTCCCTCAACCACCCGAATATACGAGGCCACGTGGCGTGCCTTCTCATCTTGGTGTACCCGAAATTCTGTGTCTCCGACTTCGGCCACTATCGTTCACGTTCTATCCTTCCTCCGAGAGGGTTTTGATAAGGGCTTGACTCCGAATACCCTTCGACTCCACGTCGCAGCCATCTCCTCGGTGCTGGCGTGCGGATCAACAGAGTCCCTGTCTCGACATCCCTTTATCCGAAATTTTCTACGAGGGGCCTCAAACTTACGCCCTCCGGTCATACACCGGTTCCCTACTTGGAGTCTCAACAAGGTCCTTAATGTCCTCATGTCTCCTCCATTTGAACCTCTTCGTCAGGCCCCACTCCGCTTCCTCTCGCTGAAGGTCTCCTTCTTGGTAGCTATCACTTCGGCTCGCCGTATTTCCGAACTAGCGGCCCTGTCCACCAGGCGGGATCTCTGCATTTTTCACAAGGACAGAGTGGTTCTCCGCCTTGACCCGGCCTTTTTGACCAAGGTCAATTCGACCTTCCATCGCGCCCAGGAGCTCGTTCTCCCAAATTTCTGTCCTCACCCATCACATCGGCTGGAACGGACCTGGCACACACTAGATGTCCGCAGGGCGCTGAAGATCTATATTTCCCGAACTGCTCCTCTACGAAGGACTGAAGCCTTATTCATCGCCTTTCACCCGACTGCCGTCGGTTCCCGAGTGACAAGCTCCACCCTGGGTCGGTGGATTCGGGCCACCATTGCTATGGCTTATCGACTCTCCGGCTCACCACTACCAAGCCACATCACGGCGCACTCGACCAGGAGTGCCGCTACATCGGCCGCCTGGTCTACCCAGGCATCGCTCGAGGAGGTCTGCCGTGCCGCCACTTGGACCAGCTTGAGTCCCTTTGTGCGTCATTATAGAGTGGATTCCTTTGCCTCCTCCGACGCATCGTTTGGCAGACGGGTTCTACAAGCTGTCCATCAGGCTTGACGGCGTCCGGACCGGGATACACCCTCCCTGGTGGACATGAGGCTTTGGTATGTCCCCGATCTGACTGCCGTTTCCCTCCATGTAGGAGAATGGACGTTGGCCTTACCTGATACGTCCGTTCTCTACCAGGAGGAAACGGCAGTCAGCCCCACCCTTCAGTATCCGGTCCGCCCGGTTGGGAGGGATAGGGTGGGTGGACTGCTAATTGTTTCTCATTTCAGGATGACACGTCTCACGGGTCTGCGCCTTCGCCCTCGCCGAATAACTGGAGAGGCACAGAGGGCGGAGCTTTCTTAGCAGACTCGGTCATGCGCATAGACAGAGCGTCTCCCCGATCTGACTGCCTTTTCCTCCTGGTAGAGAACGGACGTATCAGGTAAGGCCAACGTCCATTTACTTCCCAATCTAAGTGAAAATAAAACGCAGGCACTTTCCAAATATACTCAGACCAGGGGTGGGTTCTAAAATTTGTTACTACCGGTTCTATGGGCGTGGCTTGATGGTTATGTGACAGTTCTTTAGGATTTAGCAGAGGTACTGGTCTACCAGGCTTTTAACTGCTTGCAGAGCTGTACCGGTCTACCCATTTATTTTTGCAGGCACCAGTCTACTCATTTGTTTTT
>WNWU01000032.1:10539237-10568237 GCA_012654045.1 Ptyas mucosa | reverse complement strand
CATTTATTTTTGCAGGCACCAGTCTACTCATTTGTTTTTGGAGGCACCGGTCTGTCACCAAACTGCCTTTTACCACTGATCAGCTGCAGGGCGGTGCTTTGAAGCCCCACGGCAAGAGTTTAAACAGTTTTTTTCCTTCTAGCCGATCAGCTGGGACTCAAGAGGCAGCAATAGATTGGGGGTGGGGCCAAATAAAAGGTAAGAATAACGGGCGGGGGGGCAGAACGGTTTCGGTGATGTCATATTGTCACCACTACCGGCTTGGCGGAACCGGGAGGAACCCACCACTGACTCAGACCCTGTGCATAAGAGGATTTTAAAAAAATATTTAAATAAACTGCATTATAGCTCAAGAATATATTAAGGTCCAAGTTAGGTCTTCAAAAAACTTCATCAGTACTGTGAAAATGAGTCTTTTCCCTGATGCAAGGCATGCATCATGCCTGATGCAAGGAAATGTGTTCACAAACAAGTCCCCATATACAATCTCATGGAAATATCCATAATTTTACTTTTCACTCTGGAAATACATCAGTTTCCATATTCCATTTGAAACACACTATCTCCCAATTTACTCTGAAGAATGTCTATGATCTCTTCCCCGACTCTTACTGAGTACTTATGCAGAGGTTCCCTATATACACTTTCCTTAGCAGCCAAAATGGAGCTTTTTGCTGACAGACAGTTGCTTCCCTCCAGGTGAAGGAGAAAAACTCTTGTTTCTTAACCTATTGCATTTTGAACCCTTTTGCTGAGAGGAGGGGCAAGCATCTGGGAGGAGGCGTAGCAATTAGTTTTCTTTAGCAATTTATGAGGCAGGCCAGGGATTACAAAGTTACCTTATCAACTCTGGATTTTCCTATTGCCATGACTTCAGTGTGCCTATGCAGATAGAATGTCATAGAACAAAACATGAGGAAGCCTGTAAGTACTAGCTGATAACAAATGAAGTAAGATCATCTTCAGGTTAATGCATACTGTCAGTCAAAAAGTGAGGTAACTCTTAAAAACAACATGGGAGTTACTGATGCAGGGCAAATTCATATAGATTTTCTTCCCTTTCCTCTCATTGCACCGTCGCCTGAAATTTTTTTCTGTAATTGAAGAAGTCTTTTATTTGCAGAAAGACAATTCTCATTCTAAACTATTTAGAAACTAGTTAAAGGGTGTTACATTTTACAAACATAGGTTTTAGTACTGAAAAATTTGTGTACTAATACCTGTGACTTTGTGTTAACTTTATATAACATTTCCCCAATGATAGGGAAAGGGGTGAAGCCAGAGGACCAACATTGCTATTATATTCCATTATGCTTCATTCAGTGCTTTGTGACTAATGTTTTCCAAAAATCGTAATTTGAAATATTACTCAACACTTAAGTTTTTTGAGTGTTGTTTATATTAAACGGAAACAAATCGTAGTTGCCAGTTTGCTGCAAGAAACTATGGGTTTTGATATACATATGAAAAAGAAAGTATATGGTCTTTGTTTTAGTATTACAATCTACTCACCACATCTACATTTAACTATTTTTAAATTTCTGAATTTTCAGACACAGAACAAATTCGAGAAACTCTACGAAGGGGACTAGAGATTAACAGCAAGCCAATTTTGCCACCAATTAATACTCAGAGGCAGAATGGATTGAACAGTGACAGAGCACCGTAAGTTTAGTCTTACACATGAATCTTGAAGGGGGGGAAAATGAGTTTTTCTAATGATAATAATGGGAGGAAAGGCTACTTTGGTATATAATGTAAAGTTTATAATATAATATTTATATAATATAATGTTAATATAATGTTGGTACTATACTTCAAATATATTTTATTTATGTATTTGCAATATTTTATACTGCTTTTAATTTAGAAACTTAAATTTAGAAACTACCAAAGTGGTATTTGATATACAGTATATAAAAAATATGAAACAAAATAGTAAAAATGGCTTAAATAATCAAAGGAAAGCAAATAACAAATTGTTTATGATTAGGGCAATTGAAAAGAGTCAGTGGAAAACTTGGCTAAATAAAGAACATTTCAGATTCTGAAAAAATGCTCAGGTTTGAGAATTCTAATCTCTGCTTGAGATTTATTCCACTGGTAAACATCATTAAATTAAAGTAGCATAAAGCAGAAATGACCTTAGAAGTAATTTAATCTTTTCTCAGTGCAGAATCTTAGAATATGGTTTTAATGTATGTATGTATGTACTGTATGTATGTATAGACAGATAGACTGACAGACAGATATTTTATGTTGTAAGATGGGCAGCCAATACATTTTATAAATAAATAAATAAATAAAATATCTCTAACCAATGATCCAGCCTCTTTTTCAAGTTCACCGATGAAAGGGGACTCATGACTTCGTGTAGCAGCCTGTTCTTTTGGCTGGCAACTTGTAAATTCAGGATGTTCCTGAATTTAGCCTGAACCTGCTTACTTCTAGCTTTTAGTTAGTATACTGTTTCTGATCCTGACTTCTGGGACAATGTCTACTTTCTTTTCTGTGTTATAGTATTTCAGATAATTGAAGCATATTTTTAGAAGAGAAAAAGCTTGTCCTTTATACCATAGTTATGTGAATAGTGGCAAGCCACAGGACAGTCATTAGAACATCAATATGAGAGTCAAACCCTGCCTAAGAGCTCAGAATCTAAAGGCCAGAAGTTAAGAAAGAGAAATTGAATGAAAGACTAAGCTATCTCGCATTCTAACATAAATGTGTTGACCAAGTTACCGTATAGTGTGAATTGAGAATGTTCCAAGTTATTAAACATCAGACTAGCAAAATTTAAAAAAAACTATATACCAGATAGCAGCATATTTATTTATATCAGTAGCTGAGGTAGATCATATATGTAATTAATTTACACATTACTAGCAATATGGGATACATAAGAAGTAACTGCATTTGGCTCATGTTACTTGGCCTTTTGTGTACATTAGGTATAAACGTTTCTGTGTATTTGTGTATAAAGAAAAAAAATCTGAATTTAAATTTTATTTCGATTTCTCAGTTTCAAATGTTCCTCCGCCCTTTTTAGAATATGAATAATAGCATATTATTGTTCACAAGTAAGCAAAGGATAGTTGCTTTCAAGTAAACTCTGAAGTACACACTGTTAACAAATAGAGTTTTTTTGTCTGTATCCTGAGTTGGCTGTTTGACTTATTAGCATTACATTAGATTCTGCACGCATTACTTTTTGTAATACTGATTATGAGTGTCCAAGGATTGCAGCCAAATCTTATAAAAAAAGAGGAAGAATTGACATCTTTAGAAGAACTTCCAGGTTGATAGAACTAGAAAATATCTAGACAATCTTTTCCTTCCTCTCCCCCCTCTCTGCCATATTAGACTATGTGCTCTCAGAAGTTACATAAAGTAGAGTGAACCGGTGGTGTATAGAATATGATGGCTGGGCTAATAGGCATAGATTGTTCTCCTTGGAAGAAAAACTGGCTGGAACTTTATATAATAAAAAGCTATTTTAGAATGGAAGGTACGCTGTAGTATAACTTTAGCATTTTAGATCTCTTCTGTAATTTCATATCTCTAACTTTAGTTATTGGTCCTCTGTTATAAAAGTAAACAAATTATATTATTTTTTGTCCACATTGCCTAGTTAAAGTGTATATAACAAAGGAAGTATTTAAATGCAAGTGCAGCATTACAAATATATCATTTTTTCAGCATTACCCAATCAGCGCTGAACTTTGGTATCAGAGTTTTCTTAAGAAAAAATATTAATTGTCTGTTAAAATATAGCACAGTAAGTCATACAGACTCTTGCGTTAAGTAACTTTAATTTACTTTATAGAACTTTTAATTTAAGTAACAGGTAGGCAGTGGAAAAGTTCACTGCAAAAGTTCACTTCTCTGTCTCTGAATCAAATACCCCAGACAATAGATTTCATAAAAATAGTCAGGATTTAAGGATAACTACGCTAGTTTGTTATTTTATTAGCAAGCTTTAATCTGTTAATCAATGCCTGTCATAGCAAATCTTAGTTTCTTCCTTACTTGGACTATAAGCAATTATTGAAACTTTGGTCTCTCAGATTCTTAGAATCCCAAAAAAAGCGTAGGATAGTTAAACTGTATAGCAAGCAATTGGTTTTATTTTCCCTGGAGAATTTATATTGTGACTGCCTTCAAATGACATGGTTTATATCATCTGTCTCTAATATTGCAGGAGGATCAAAGATGATTGCAAATTTGTTTATGTGACTATGATTTCTGTTCAGTGGTAGGATTCAAATAATTTAACAACTGGTTCTCTGCCCTAATGATTTCTTCCAACAACCAATTCACCAAACTGCTCAGAAAGTTAACAACTGGTTCTCCCGAAGTGGTGCGAACTGGCTGAATCCCACCACTGCTTCTGTTGCTTTCTTAGCAACAGTAGAGATGTGGTTTTCCAGCAGATTATTATCTTTGCTTCTGCTACCCAAATCCAGATCTGAAGTTTAATACAGCGGCAGCTAACAGCAGTACGGCTAACAGTGTTGTTGTTCATCTTAATTCACAAGATGTAGAAACCAGTTCAGGCTCTTAGTAAGAACAGAAAATGAAGGAAGAAATAGTTGAAAGTCAGCAAAAGTCACCTTGGTAACTGCTGCATTACACTCATTTAAAATGAAGAGACTTCAAACATTGACTACAAAAGAATTTAATCATCTAAAGAATTAATCTGACAACTGCCCACACTTACACCTCCCACAATCCTTCAATCACTCAGAATGAGCTTTAATCTCAGATTCCCTTCCAATTCCATAAAATGTTAGATATGCAGTCTCATGCTGGGGCATTTCCGGCATATTGCTCTCATTTAAATGCACTCTCTCTTTCCTAATACAGAAGTCATGGCTCTTGTCAGTTGTTATTCATTTCTTTCTGGATATAAGCTGAGAATCCATGAATTATTTGTGTTGGTTGAGTGGAGAATTTTATGTGGTAGTTTTTAAAATATATTAGTTAATGACAACCGGAATTTTTTTTATGTTAAATAGATCTGATTAAGAGTACTTTATGTGTGTAAGAGTAAATGAAGGTAAGAGATGATGACCATAAAAAAGGAAAATAACACAAATAAGTAGAAATAAAACTGAAAATACCAGATATAAAACCTGTATTAAGCTCCTGCTTTCAAAGCTATATTTGTAGAGGAAAAAAGCTGCAGTAATATCTTCTTTGGCTCCCCCTGATTTTCCCTAAAGTGTTAAGAAATTCCATCACCCCCTCATCTAGGTTGTCTTCTTCCCCAGGACCATGCATGGCATTCATTCAAGCTGAAAGAATGAATACTTGATTCTTTATTCAGTTTAGTGTAGGTTATTGAAAAACTTATATGTGGGTGGCCCTGCCAATACCCTTCATTCTTAAGAGCTGGCAAGGCAAAGAGAAGGCCTTCATTTCAGATACAAAGAAAATGGAAAATGGAAAAACCCCTATAAACAGAAATCTCCTGATGTCAGCCGCTGGATCTAACAGTTTTTAATGAAACATAGATTTTAAGGACATTTGTCCCAGGACCGTTATCTGGTCAAGAGGTAAAATTCAATAGAATGTGGTCAAGTGAAAAAATTAGGCAGAATAACATTCAGAATAAAGTGCAAGCAAAACACTGGATTGGAAACAAAGGACTAATAATAGATTCATTTATTTTTAAAGCTAGAATTACTTCGTTTGCTAATACAAACATCCCCACTTAAGCCAAGAGTTTGTTAGGCAGAAATTCAGAATTTTGGGATATAAGTATAGCAATATATCTTGATGAAATATGTGACAAAACATAATGATTCAATACTGGCTCCTGAGATTACAAACAAATTTTTATACCGTACTTGTGTACTCTCAGTGCTAAAGATATTCTGTAGATTTAGACATACCAAGCTTTTGTTCATAACCTTATTTCTAGGCAACATGTGGATTTTGTTGGTCTGGCAGAGACCAGTTCTGAGCAAGATAATTTACCATGATCAAAAAACCATAACCACTTAACCATATTTAGATGATTAGGGGACTGCAGGCTAAAACATACAGTATAAAGAATGGTTGCTGGAATTGGGTATGCCTAGTTTGATGAAAAGAAGAATTAGGGGTGACATTATAGCATGTTCAAGTATCTCAGGGGCTGCCACAAAGAAGAGGGAATCAAGCTATTCTCCAAAGCACCTGAAAGCAGGACAAGAAGCAATGGATGGAAACTAATCAAGGAGAGAAGCAACCTAAAACTAAGGAGAAATTTCCTGACAGTTAGAACAATTAATCAGTGAAACAACTTGCCTCCAGAAGTTGTAAATGCTTCAACACTGGAAGTTTTTAAGAAAAGATTGGATAACCATTTGTCTGTAATGGTATAGGGCAGTGATGGCTAACCTTTTTGCCGTCATGTGCCAAAAACGGGAGGGGGGGTTGCGGGTGCGTGTGCCCACATCCATAATTCAATGCACCCCGCCCTCCTGTGCATGTGACCCCCCCACACTTCCCCCTGCTTTTGGTACAGTGGGCCTGATAGGCCCGTTTTTCCACCTCCCCAGGTTCCAGAGGCTTTCTAGGAGCCTGGGGAGGGCAAAAACAGCCTTCCCCATCCCCGCCGGAGGCCTTCCGAAGGCCGGAAACAGCCAGTTTCCTGAATTCCAGTGGGACCGGAAGGCCTGAAAATCAGTTGTCTGGTGCGCACATTCGCACTAGAGATGAGCTAGGGCAACACTCGCATGCCCACCAATATGGCTCCACATGCCACCTGTGGCACCCGTGCCATAGGTTCGCCATCACGGGTATAAGGTTTCCTGCCGAAGCAGGGGGGTGGACTAGAAGACCTCCAAGGTCTCTACTCTACTCTCTGCTCTGCTCTGCTCTGCTCTACTCTACTCTACTCTACTCTACTCTACTCTACTCTATTCTGGATAACATTAACCATTAAGAAAATTCAAGTCCAGACTCCTTTTTACTAATAATATATAGAAATCCCAACTAAGTCTGACTTAAATGAATTGTTACTTCCATTGGTTAGAATGGATTAGACAGTTTTTAAAAATTTACTTAGCACAAGTTTCAGAGATATCAAAAGTGCAACTTTCCTGTGAAGTATTAAGTATACAAAGGAAAGCTACTGTATGGCAAAGTTAGACAGCATACTAAAAAGCAGAGACATCGCCCTGCCAACAAAAGTGTGTATAGGCTATGGTTTTCCCAGTTGCAATGTATGGTTGTGAAAGTTGGACCATAAAGAAGGCTGAGTGTCAAAGAATTGAGGGCTTTGAACTATGGTGCTGGAGAAGACTCCTGCGAGTCCCTTGGACTGCAAGGCGATCAAACCAGTCAGTCCTAGAGGAGATCAACCCTTTAGAAGGCTAGATCCTGAAGATGAAACTGAAATACTTTGGTCACTTAATGAGAAGGAAAGACTCACTGGAGAAGAACCTAATTCTGGGAACGTTTGAAGGCAAAAGAAGAAGGGGAAGGCAGAGAATGAGGTGGCTGGATGGAGTCACTGACGCAGTCAGCGTGAGCTTAAATGGTCTCCGGGGGATGGTAGAGGACAGGAAGATCTAGAGGAAAGTTGTCCATGTGGTCACGATGGGTCGGACACGACTTCGCAACTAACAACAACATTAAGTATACGCCAGACCCAGCTCTCAATACTCTCTTGCTGCTTTCCCCAGCCAGGTAGTGCAAGGATCCAATCACCCATGGCAGAACTGAAGTCACAGATAATAATTAATAATAAAATTATATATATATATATATATATAAAAAAATAAAACTAGTTGGCGAAACCTCAGCAAAGGGGACTCTACAACAGGGATTTAGAGATGTGTACCATGTCTGCAATCTCACTCACAATCAGGTCATAAATGAAACTAGATTTGTTACACACAGATCTGATGTAGAGGCTACATATATCATATACTTTGTAAAATGCATTAAGTTTTAAAACCTAAACATTGCTCCAGTAATTCTCTGCTTAAGGATTTACAATGCCAGTTTGTTATAGTGGTTAAGCTCTGGACTAGAAAGCAGGAGACCGAATTCTAGGCCTCCTTTAGACATAAAAGGTGATTGACTTTGGGCGAGTCACTCTCTCTCTACTTAATATACCTCATAGGATGGTGGTGATGAAAATAGGGGGCAAGAATATTAGGTGTATTCTCCGCCCTGAGTTGACCAAAAATGTATTTAAAAGGTGGGATAAAATCTTATACCTTCTTTGATTTAGGAGTCGTAAGGACAGTTTAGAAAGTGACAGCTCAGCAGCAATCATTCCTCATGAACTGATTCGCACAAGACAGCTTGAGAGTGTGCACCTAAAATTCAACCAGGAATCAGGAGCATTAATTCCACTTTGTTTAAGGTGAGTAGAATGGTAGTTTTTGTATGAGGGGCTGTAAGGACCATTCTGTTGTCCCTACATTACCGAGGTCTCTTCAGCCAGATTTTAAAAAGATAAACTGGAATATTACAAAGTATTTAACCATGTAATATTATATGCCTATTGGGGTTCAGGAGTGCCATTCAGAGGGCACTGCATGAAATGAGCAATATGCCCTTAAAAGTGCTGCATCTCAAAGATTTGGCATGATCCTTCAAGAGACTTATTGCTTTACTGCAATAGTAATTCCAGTGCAGATATCTTCCCTGAAAGCATACATATTCAAACAACAGGGGAAGACCTTGAAATGGCTGTATAATGTCTTTGAAAGGCCAAGACACTTTGTTTTGTGCAACTCACACCCCCCTTCCTGTGGCCTCCCTGCACTTGCACCTCAGTCCCCCTTTTCTCCAACCTGTGTGGGGCCTCCTAGTGTGTATTTTGGGGATAAGACAGCAAGGGGGACTGTCTGGATTGTCATTGGTAACTGCTGGTAACTGCATCATACTTCATACCACATTGCTTAGCGACAGTAGTCTGGTCCTAATTGCCATCGTAACCTGGGGACTATCTGCATTTCAAGACTTTGGTTAACTCTTATATGTCAAGTCTCAAGTGTCTGAACTGATTGTTATAATACCACAATGCAATCTTGTATTTTGCTACATAATTAGATTGTTTATTTTTACTTGAATTCTGAAATAGAGAATTTCCTGGTAACCTTAGGAAATCTTCCAGCACACATATATTATCTTAATTTGCTATTCAAATATATTTGTTTTGGTTTATGAAAAAGCATATATTACATTTAGATGGAATGTGTCTAGAAGAGAGAAATGTATGTGAGATATAGAATTCCTTTCATTTAACTGCTTCTCTTTCATTAGTCATTGTACTGTGAAAGTGGTTTGTTCTATGATACAAGTCGTTGAGTTTGTAGTTTGTTTGTGTATATTGGAACTTAGATGAATTTTCTTTTTTTACCCAATCCTTTTTTACTAGAGCCTTAATTACTATAATCAAATTATAATTGTTTCTTTCCCTTGTCTCTATTTTGTTTTTTTTATCTTGAACTTTAAAATTATGGGCCTAAAATATTATATGTATTGAGGAGTACATGACATGACAGAGCGCCACATGGGGAAGATCGTATTGATTTGAAAGTCATTTTTTTGTTTATTGTTTCAGAGGCAGATTATTACATGGTCGGCACTTTACATACAAAAGTATTACAGGAGATACAGCAATCACTTTTGTATCTACAGGAGTTGAAGGGGCCTTTGCTACAGAGGAGCATCCATATGCAGCACATGGACCCTGGTTACAGGTATTTTATTTTTATTTTTTGTATTTCTGAATAAGAACCAATTTGTCCCATTTTGTTTCAGATGCTTTAAGTCTTTAATAATCATTTTTTGGTTTTGCTGTATTATTTTTAGGCCAAGAATGCTTTTGCAGTCTTTACCCTTTTTTAAAGTATTTAGAAAGTAGAATTATAAGCCAAAAAGAAATGGCAGTTTTTAATACTCTTCTCTATGTAAACAGCAATTTTCTCTTCCCAAATCCCAGAACATTTTACAAACTCTGCATCCTCTAATTCTTTTTCCCACCACTGCAATGCAGTTGCCTTTATAATCACTGTTGTTTTCAAACAGTATGCAGCAATTGAAAAGGCAAGGCTACAATATTTGAAGCTATTAAAAACTCAAAGTCAGAACAAGTAGCCTTGCAAAGCATCTTTAGGATAGCATGAAGAGGCTTATTTTTAAGGATATGGAGAATTCTTTCTTCTTCCCTTAGAAGAAACAATGGCAGAATTTTTAAACAGTTTTCTAGAAAACTAGTTATGGTTCCACAAAACACACTACAACTATTACTTTCTATCTTTTGTTTTATATTTGATTAATCTTGGGACTCCTGTGCACTGAATAAGTTGCTTCATCTTTTGTAAATTCCTTCTGTTGTGACTTTTTGCATTTCCCAGGGTAACTAATCAAGGCAGGAAATAGAACTAAAACACAGGATAAAGTAGCAAACTCAGCAAATAGTCTTGTGAGGAATTATTTGAAGTAATTGAATTATGGTGTATGTGGCTCACAAGGCCCATATATTCCTAAACTTTTTCTTTTCCAGATAAACTTCCAAATGCTGAATGTTTAAATATATAATCTGGATCTAATCTTAAAAAATTAAGAAACCTTATTATGCAGCTATTTCTGATTTAACATGGTTTCCAAAGTTAAATTTACTTTTTTACCTTAAGCTCTTGTTCTTAGCTCCTCTAGATGTCACAGTCAAACCTTCTATAAGTATTTTATATTTTTACATTGCCCACAGATTTTTTTACGTTGCCTGTTTATATTTTTGACTAAAGTGTCTTTGGTTTGTTTTCTGTGAAACTGAATTTTACAGAAGGTCCGTGTTCTGGTTATGTTTTCTGTATTGGAATTAGTGCAAGGAATTGCCGCTTAAAATGTACAAATACCTGTAGTATTAAGGACCATTTTTCATAATAGTTAAAGGATAGTCTGAAATTGTTGGCTCTGGGTAGTCTTTTTCTTGAAAGACTATCTTAATAGGTTTTGTACACCTCTTGACAATGCTAGTCTTTAATTTAGTTAGAACTGAAGAAAACTGCATTCCATTATCTGTATTATGATAAGCCGTGCTGAATGGGAAAGAGCTCAACACATGTCTCAGTCAAGAGACTTAGAATCCATACTTATCCCACTCATTCTTCATGATTCAACTCAGCCTAAATTAGGTTGGAGCAAAATTCAGTAATTCATTGTGCCCATGGTTCTTCCTAAATCACCAAGCTGCTTGGTAATTTCTACTTAATCAATCTTGTAAAAACATTTTCCACCAAATATTTTTGGCATGAGTCAGGGGTTTGAAACACTGTCAATTCTATTCTCGCCATAAAGAAAATCATATTTTTGATATTCATATATACATATATATTTTCTGAGGTTTTCGCGGGTGTTTGTATGTAGGTCTTTGGTTATTCGGGTTTTCTCCCGCGTAAAATTGGAAGTGTCTTGGCGACGTTTCGACGAAGTCTCATTCGTCATCTTCAGGCTGGTGTTTTCGGCTTCGTGTTTCTAGGAGCAATTCTCCTAGAAGGACGAAGCCAAAAACACCAGCCTGAAGATGACGAATGAGACTTAGTCGAAACGTCGCCAAAACACTTCCAATTTCACGTGGGAGAAAACCCGAATAACCAAAGACATACATACATATACATATATATACATACACATACACATACACATACACACACACACATACACATATAGCTTGACACAGGAATAATAAGCTAAGCATTACAAAGTAGCTTCAATGCATTATAAAATATTATGAAATATAAAAAGCTGTCTTACAGGAGGTCAGACAATTCATTTGTTTAGCTCAGCATGATCTCTTCTGACTTGGTAGTAGTAACTTGGGTTTCAAGCAGAGGTTTGTCTGATTAATTGCTACTTGAAATTGAATTAGGGACTTTTTGCATTCAATACATGTCCTGTATCAATGAGCCATTAATAACTGACTTACATGCATTAATTTTAATAAATAAAAGTCGGGTAGAGAGCAAGTATTTAATTATTCAGGTTTATACTCTGTTTTACCATGAATCTTCTCAAGATATTTTTTAAACAAATCAAGCTCCCTTCTGATATTCATCCTCCTTAAAGAAGTTGAGTTTGGTGATATCCATTGATTAATTGGTTCTTATATAAGAAGGCAATCATTTAAATAATTTTCACATCTCAAAAACCGTTATATAGGAGTTATTTCAGCTTTATCATTATGGAGTCTTTGTTCTTCTCAAGAACTTAGAGATACTATGATATAATAATTTGTACTTTAATCATGTCTTCTTCAACCTGTTGAACTATAACTTTTTGAATTTCTAGTCAAGATGTTATTAGTTATGCTGACTGAAGTCTCCAAGAGGTCTAGTCTAATCAAAAGTTGTTTAATCTATCAACAAAAAACATGCATATAGTTTGTGCTGCTCTGAGCAGATATAGACAGAAGGATGAAGAAATTAGAATTCGAAAAGTATAGACTCCTGTACTGTAACATACTTAAATATAATGTAAGACAAGATAATTTTATTATTGTCAATTATCTTTGTGTTATGATTTGTCTTTGCATTTTTGAAACCTAATTACTATAATGGAAGATTAACTGCTGAGTCTGTGGATTGAAGAGTCTTGTATGAATAGTCATATAAACTGAGATAAATGATAAACTAGTTTGTAACTAAAATAGGAGTGCAGTATGATACATTATAACAGGACTATGATAATATTTTGCAGTACAGTGAATGGTAAGTGAAAAAACAATACAATATTTGGTAACCCTACAGATTGGGATATTTAATATTAATAGTCTTGGATATTAATTAATATTAATATCCAAGACCGAGTGGCTGTGGCTGCCGGCATCCCGATATAGCCAGCTGGTGCCATCGCTGGTTATTGGGGGCGAATCACTGGCCCCCACGGAAAGGGCTCGCAACTTGGGCGTCCTCCTGGACTCACGGCTGTCTTTAGAAGAGCATACGACGGCTGTGGCCAGGGGGGCTTTCTATTAGGTTCGCCTAATACGCCAGTTGCGCCCCTTTCTAGATCGGGACTCCCTACGCACAGTCACTCAAGCACTCGTCACTTCTCGTCTGCACTATTGTAACGCTCTCTACATGGGGCTCCCCTTGGGGTGCACCCGAAGGCTCCAATTGGTACAGAATGCGGCCGCGCGGGGGATTATGGGAGCGACGGGGCACTCCCATGTGACACCTCTCCTGCGTGAGCTGCATTGGCTTCCAGTGGACTTCCGGGTGTGCTTCAAGGTGTTGGTAACCACCTTTAAAGCGCTCCATGGCTTAGGGCCGGGGTACTTACGGGACCGCCTTCTGCCACCAATTGCCTCCCACCGGACAGTTCGCTCCCACAGAGAGGGCCTCCTCAGGGTGTCGTCAGCCAGACAATGTCGGCTGGCGACCCCCAGGGGGAGAGCCTTCTCTGAGGTGGCACCCAGCCTCTGGAACTATCTACCCCCAGAGATACGAGTGATCCCAGACCTCCGGACTTTTCGTTGGGCCCTTAAAACTTACTATTTTCAGTTAGCCGGGCTGGCCTGACTCCATGCTGGTTTTAAAGTTTGATACTGATTTTAAATTGAAATGTTTTAAATTATGGGCCAAATTTTATAAATTATTTTTAAAATTATTTTAACTTTTGTATACAATGTTTTTAGTTGGCTGTTCACCGCCCTGAGTCCGGAAGAAGAAGGGCGGTATAAAAATCAAATAAACATAAACATAAACATAAACAATAGATAACATAAATTGTAATTAAGATCCTTGCTTTGAAATTCTCTTAAGAATAGGGTAAATTGGCAGGATTTTCCAATCCTATAAAATTAGCAATAAAGCATTAAATAAATCATGCTAGATTATGAAATGTATTAAATAGCATTGTGGAAGACAGAATGTCAAACTTTACTACAGTAAAGGTATGGCATTATCTCAAAGCAGTAATAAATATAAGTTTATTATAGTCAAAGGAGCCCAGAACAAACAGAATAACTAAGAAAGCAGCATACATTTTGACATATGAAAAACAATTTGTTCAGCAAATAGTTTCTTCCTACATCTAATTATGGCAGGAAAAAATTGGCTACAGCCAGAGTCAGATTATTATCTAAAAGAAAATGTACATATACATGGTATAAATTGCTCATTGCAAAATCAATAAAAGGGAAATAATGGTGTCTTTCAGATCAGTATACAATCCACAAACGAAACATATGTGCTCCATAGACTCTACTCCTGAGTAATTTTGAGTTCTGAGTTTTTGTGCAAGTATACTCTGGAGTCTTCCTAATAGGATCTGAGATAGAAAGGCACTAATTGTACTTTTGCAAAAGTGATCTGATTAGTATTATGGCTTAGATTGGTTAAGTATGAGATAATAAACAGATTATTTTGATAGATGCCTAAATAACGTAGAGAACCGGGTGAGTTAGCTTTATTAATCAAGTCCTTTAAGCTTATATCCCAGAGTCTTTGCCTAAGTAAAAAAAAAAAAATCTGAAATATGCCCCATTAAAAAATAACTTATCTGGAGAGAAGCCTATTTGACTAATTTTCTTACATGAAGTTCTAAGTCACTTTAAACCAGAGTCAGTTTGGTGTAGTAGTTAAGCTACCAGGTTAGAAACTGGGAGAATATAAATTCTAGTCTCACCTTAGGCACGAAATCATCTTGGCGACATTGGGCCAAACACTTTCTCTAAGCCCTAGGAAGAAGGCAACAGCAAACCACTTCCGTAACCTTGCCAAGAAAACTGTAGGGACTTGCCCAGGCAGTCTCAGGAAACAACACAGAGACACACTCTCTCCCCACTCATTAAACAAACATGGAACAAATGGGTCATCAAGTTAAGAAAGTAATCCTGAAGTGGAATAAAGAGCTTTCATAACTAACCATGTCTTGGCTACCAATAGGCTTTGTCCTGTTTCTAAACAAACTGTCATTTGGTACACAGCTGAGTAGTGGTCTGTTACAAAATAGGCCTAAATTTTACAAAGCCCTTGAGAAATTCTATTTATCGATGGATGTGCTGGAGAAATATGGGGAAGCAGCAGGCCTAAAAATTAATAAGGAAAAAAATGAAAATAATAGTTAAAAATATGACCAAAAAGCAAAAAAAAAAAAAAAAGAATTGGAGGAAAAAATAAATATTCAGATAATGAAAAAAATTAGATATTTGGGAATTGAATTGACGGCAGGATGTACTACACTCAAGATAATTACGATAAGTTAATGGCACAAATTAGGTCAGATTTGGAAAATTGGGGGGAAATACAGTTATCTTTAATGGGTAGGTACCATTAAGATGAATATTTTACCGAAAATGTTGTTTCTACTTCAATGCATACCAATTCGGCTCAAAAAAGATTTTTTTTACAAATTTGGAAAGATATATTTCAAAATTTATCTGGCAAGGGAAAAAACCGAGAATTAGATTAAAATTATTACAAGATGCTAGAGAAAGAGTAGGATTCAGCCTACCAGATTAGAGAAAATACTACCAAGCACAGCTTTGGTATGGATAAGTGAGTGGATGCATCTCAAAAATACAAGATTATTGGCACTAGAAAGTCATGATTTACAGACAGGATGGCATGCTACTTTATGGGAGGAAAAACATAAAGCTCATCAACACTTCCGGAGGCATTATATTAGGAGGGTTCTATTAGACATCTGTACTAAGACTAAAAGAAGCAATTATATGGAAATCCCTAACTGGGTATCAACATTGGAAATGTACACCCATCCAAACTTTATTAAATCAGGGGGACTTGTTACCTATAAAGACGTTTTGAATGAAAGAGGAGAATTGAAAGCAAGAAATATTTTAAAGGAAGAAGGAATTAACCTAGAATGGTGGGCATATCTCCAAATACAATCCAAATTTAGGAAAGTTAAAAAAGAATGGGGTATAAAGCAAGAATTATAGGAATTAGATAAGATTTTATTAAGTAGGGAAGGTAAGACCATAAGTACCGTATATACTCGAATATAAGCCAAGTTTTTCAGCCCGTTTTTCAGCCTGAAAAACGCCCCCTCGGCTTATATTCGGGTCAGAAAAAATGACTTTTTCCCTGCAACTGGCTCCCAAGGCTTGCTAGGGGCATGAGGGGGGTGCCTAGCAAGACTCTCTGCAGCCCCCTGGAAGCAAAAACGGGCTGGGGGGGGCTTAAAGGGAGAAAGAAACAAAGAAATCCTCACGTTTAGGGAGATCCCATGTGCACTGAGCTTGAGTTGAGAGCTGATTGTAATTGGCTGTTAGCTAGCCTTCTTGTAATTGGCTGCTAGCTAGTGGGTTCTCCCAGCTTGGCTGCCTCAGGAATTCTGGGAGTTGAAGTCCACAGGTTGTAAAAGGGCCACATTTGCCCAACCCTGGTATCTCTTAACAGAGGCTTCAACTTGCCTGAAATTAGATCAAGCCAGTGACTGGGTGGGCGTGGCTAGCTGGTCATGTGATATATGTGTATAGGGACTACTCAGAGGGCTGAAAAATGTCATTTCTGACAGGTCCTCACACTTCTGACTGGTCCTCACACTTATGACCATCCTCACATTTCTGCCCGTGCAGCATTCTTAAAACCATGTCACTCATTTCACAACTGCTTCTCTTCACCATGGTGACAAGATAGGGCAAAAACGTAAAATGTGAGGACAGTCGTAAGTTCGAGGACTGGTCACAAGTGCGAGGACCAGTCAAAAATTACTTTTTCAGCCCTCTGAGTAGTCCATATGTACAAAAGGACTACCCAGAGGGCTGAAAAAAGTGATTTCTGACAGGCCCTTGCACTTTTGACCAGTCTTTTTTTATTTTGAAATTTACCAGTAGCCGCTGCATTTCCCACTCCCGGCTTATACTTGAGTCAATGAGTTTTCCCAGTTTTGGGGGGGGTCGGCTTATATTCTGGTCGGCTTATACTCGAGTATATACGGTAAATTATATTGCTATTTGTTGGAACAAGATATGATTGAGGAACAAGTCAAAGAAACGATAATTTGGAGTAAATATTTGGAACATAGTATCGACTTGGACAATTGGCAAACTCTATGGGAAAAAAATTTAAAAATTACATTAGCAACCTCATATAAGAAAAATTTATACAAGATGTTTTATAGGTCGCATCTCCCCCCCCCAAATTAGCACGAATCAATAAGGGAAATTCTTCAGCTTGGTGGAAGTGTAAGACGCCTTCAGGGGATTTCTACCATATGTGGTGGGAATGCCCAAAGGCAAAAAAAATTGGAATTTAATAAAGAGTTGGCTTGAAGAAATTTTATTAATAAATATAGAAGTCAAGCCGGAATTTTTCCTTTTGGGAATGACAGAGGGTAAATATAAGAAAGATATAAATTATCTATTATTGCATATACTCACAGCGGCATGGATAGCCTTTGCTCAAAAGTGGAAAGAGAAAGATACCCCAACTGAAGAGGAAATATTACTAAAAAATTTTAACTGCGCAGAAATGGACAGACTTACCTTGGAGCTCAAGGATAAATGTGAAACACGGTATTTATATAATCTGGAAAAATGTTGACGAATGGCTAGACAAAAGGAGGATAGCCAAGACGAGGATGTAGTGTTGGATGAGAAATATATACGTTATGATGGATAAATAAGTATGTAAATTGCATAAATAGGTACAGATATAGATTAATAGACAAGTATGTATAATTGTGTAGAAATATGATATAGATTGTTAGTATGTTATGTATAAATAACGTAAAAGGTTAAAGAATTATATTATAATATTAACTTTAACATAATTTGTATTCGTTTAGTGTTGAAAGATATTTAGAACCAGTAATGTCATATCTATGTCCGATGTTTTTAATTTTGAATGATTAATAAAAAACTTTTTTATTTTATTTTTTTAAAAAAGAGAAATTCTATTTATCAACAGTTAAAGTAACCCCATATTGGGGTTTGACAATTCTAATTACAATTATAACTTAGTATGTATTATTTGAAAGAAAAAAGCACAGAAGTGTAAATAAGGTGGCTTCTGTCTTCAGAAGACAGAACAGCAGTGGGTTCACCAGGACAGAGAATATTAGCCAAGTAAGAAGCTGATTCAAGAGGCTAGGAACTCAACTATAATCAATTAAAAAACGTAAATCATGCAGAGTCCTTCATTGGGAAACAAATAAAATGCACCATTATCAAATGATAGTACTTGGTTTAGTAATGATAAAAGTGAAAAATATATTAGAATACTGATGTGTTTGTATGTATATATATTAGAATACTAATTAATTGCAAATTGAGTATAGGCCAGCAGTGTGACATGACTGCAAAAAAAAAGCCTGTATCTTCTAATTCTGAATTAGAGGTAAATAGTATTTCCACTTTGAGTACTGTGTCCATTCTGCATATCACAGTTCATGAAAATTTAAGAGAAATTGGAACAAGTTCAGAAAAGGTCAGCAAAAATAATTAGAGGATTAGAAATATAGGCTTTAAGAAATGAGTATAGTTAGTCTTGAGAAAAGACAGTTGAGAGATTGACATAGAAAGTCAGGATCTGTACACTTTCATTCAAAATGTAGGATCCAGAATAATGGATGTGGCTTTCAGAAAGACAGCTTTTTATTTTTTTATTTTTTTTAACCTTCCTAATACTAAAAACAATTCATTAGTGATATCAGTTATCGAAAGGATGGTAAGGTTCTCTTTATTCAATTATGTTCAAGCAGACACTAGAAAACAATTTGTCTGATGGTTCTCATTAATTTGGACTTCTTCACTGAGCAAGGTTGGACTTTTGATGGTCTAAATGTCACGTTCCAGCCCTGTAATTTTATGATTCTGCTGGTAATACTAGTCCATAATGGTTTGCAGAATGAGATGTGTTGGGATTTTGTGTCACCTACTTAAGTCTCTCTTAAGTAATTTTAGCCATTTACGGAAATGGAAAAATGGTAACAAACACATTCCATTCTTGCCATTACTAGCCCCTTTATATACTCCTTTACTCTGTGCTTAAACAGGTTTAGAAATGATTTAAACATATTGTGCACTAGGCCTGTTCCAGTAAGGAGATCTGGAGGTAAACATTTCACAGTTAATGGCCTTCCCAGAATTTGTGACTTTATATACATCATTTCCTGCATGATGTCAAGCAAAACATCCTATTTTCTTCTAGGTGCCATAAGAAGCTTTTTAAAAAAGAAGGCGGCTTGATTCTAGAATGTCTTTCGAATTTTAGTAGCTCCAAATAGCCTATATTTTTTAATTTAAAAAGAAACAACAGTTTTACATTTTTATTTTTCTTGTTCACTAAGTAAGTATCATGGCTTTTTTTTTTGCCTAACTTAATGACTAAAATTAATTGTGCAAAGGAGAATAATCTCTACTTCACATAGCAGGTTCTTATGGTTCACGGAAAGTAGGATCACTTGTAAGGAAGGGAAACGTGCAGTTAGGAAATAGTAGGGTTACATTCTTCACCAGTGGATAGTTCAGGTTCTTGTAGCCCAATGCATGAAATAAATATCTTAAGCCCTCCTCCCTGTATGTTCTAAGACAATGCAGTTTTCTGCAAGATTGAAATTTATTGCATAGAAAGCAGCAGAAGCTGTGGCACTTTTGAAAACCAGCAGTTTTAGCATTGATACTGCAAGTCTGCTTTTGGGGATATATTTATATACGAATGAAACAAATAAAATTGTTGTCAGTAAAAAAACCAAAAATATAATTCTATAAAACTTTTAAGATGCATAAAAAGAACATCCATATACAGTTATACTAATATGTGTTTGAGAAGAAACCAGCTATTAAGATAATTCAGTTATATCTTTATCTCTATATACAAATATACAATAATTGCTACACATTTCATCAGATTTTCATCTGGCTTAATACTGCCCAGGGTTCAATATTCACTATCTTTTGTCCCTTATTCATTATTTTCCCAATATGACAAACAAGAATTACAGGTAGACCTCACTTATTGATTGTTCATAATAGTCATGTAGCAACTGTTGAAACTTACGACAATGCTGAAAAAATACCTTTGTGACCAAGGTGACCTTCACAGGGACTGTAAATTAAAGTCCCACCTTAGCCATGAAAACCAGCTGGGTGACTTTAGGCCAGTCACTCAGCCCAACCCACTTCAGGGGGTTATTATTATGGGCAAAATAGGAGGAGGAAGGTGTGTTGGATATGTTCACCACAGCGGTGAAATCCGACCGGATCTATCCAGCTCATGTGAACTGGTAGTGCCAGTGGCGGGAGGCTCCGCCCACCCGCTGGGACATTATTACATCCTGTTTTTTACCCTCTGCATGTGCGCAGAAGAGGTGCACGCGTGCTCCTGCGCACTCCCATTCCTGAACAAAAGAGGCAAAGTAAAAAGGACCAGTAAAAAAGTGGAAAGAGAGGCAAATAACTAAGGCAGAATATCAGCAAATAGCCCGAGCATGTAAAGATGAAGTGAGAAAAGCTAAGGCTCACAATGAACAAAGGCTGGCAACTAAAGTAAAAAATAACAAACAAAACTTCTTCCAACATATTAAAAACAAGAAAAAAGTCAAGGAAACAATTGGCCCATTGCTGGGAGAAAGTGGCAAGAAGGTGACAAGCAACAGGGAGAAAACAGAACTATTTAACTCATTTTTTGCATCTGTCTTTACACGAAAGGAAAAAAACAATCCAACCTATGAAAAACAGCACCACAAAAAACAGATTAGGAACACAAGTTAAAATAGGGAAGAAAATGGTAAGTGAACACCTGTCTACCCTAGACAAGTTCAAATCACCAGGACCAGATGGATTACACCCCAAGGTTCTGAAGGAACTGGCAGACGAGATCTCAAAACCACTGAACTATATCTTTCAAAGATCCTGGAGCACAGGGGAAGTGCCAGAGGACTGGAAAAGAGCTGATGTAGTTCCCATCTTCAAAAAAGGGGAAAAAAACAGATCCAGGAAACTACAGACCTATCAGCCTGATCTCAATACCAGGGAAGATTCTGGAAAAGATAATCAAGCAACGTATCTCCGAAAACCTAGAAGCAAACAAAGTAATAACCAAAAGCCAACATGGGTTTGTCAAAAACAGATCATGCCAGACTACTCTTATTGCATTATTTGACAAAGTGACAAAATTAGTGGACCAGAGGAATGCTGTCAATATAATTTACTTGGACTTCAGTAAAGCATTTGATAAAGTATACCATAACCTACTACTAGATAAAGTAGAAAAATGTGGGTTAGGCAGCATCACTACCAGATGGATTCATAACTAGCTGACCAACCGCACTCAATATGTAGTCCTCAATGGAACTGCATCTATATGGAGGGAAGTATGCAGTGGAGTACTCCAGGGCTCTGTTTTAGGCCCAGTGCTCTTCAATATCTTCATCAATGACTTGGACAAGGGGATAGATGGGAAACTCATCAAATTTGCAGATGACACCAAGCTGGCAGGAAGAGCCAACACTCCAGAAGATAGGCTCAAGATACAGAAGGATCTTAACAGACTTGAACATTGGGTGCTATCTAACAAAATGAAATTCAACAGTGAAAAAAATAAGGTTCTACATTTAGGGAATAAAAACAAAATGTACAGGTACCATATATGTGGTACCTTGCTCAATAGTAGTAACTGTGAGAGGGATCTTGGAGTCCTAGTGGACAACCATTTAGATATGAGCCAGCAGTGTGCAGCAGCTGCCAAAAAATCCAACACAGTTCTGGGCTGCATAAACAGAGAGATAGAATCAAGATCACGTGAAATGTTAATACCACTTTATAATGCCTTAGTAAATTGGAATATTGCATTCAGCTTTGGTCGCCACGATGTAAAAAAGATGTTGAGACTCTAGAAAGAGTGCAGAGAAGAGCAACAAAGATGATTAGGGGACTGGAGGCTAAAACATATGAAGAACGGCTGCAGGAACTGGGTATGTCTAGTTTAATGAAAAGAAGGACTAGGGGAGACATGATAGCAGTGTTCCAATATCTCAGGCATTGCCACAAAGAAGAGGGAGTCAAACTATTCTTCAAAGCACCTGAGGGTAGAACAAGAAGCAATGGGTGGAAACTAATCAAGGAGAGAAGCAACTGAGAACTAAGGAGAAATTTCCTGACAGTTAGAACAATTAATAAGTGGAACAACTTGTCTGCAGAAGTTGTGAATGCTTCAACACTGGAAATTTTTAAGAAGATGTTGGATAACCATTTGTCTGAAGTGGTGTAGGGTTTCCTGCCTGGGCAGGGGGTTGGGTTAGAAGACCTCCAAAGTCCCTTCCAACTCTGTTATTCTATTTCTATTTCTAATATTTTAGTGTATTTGTTGCTGAAATAAACACAAGGCAAAATAATACTTGTCAAAGGTTTTTGAATAAAAATATATGATGAAAAAAATAATCACTTTGCCTATTTAGTCAGAAAACGATCCTTATGATCAATTAAATCTTGGGATTTACTGTATCTTCAGAAGGAAAAGCATTATAAAGATTAGTAAAAAATAATGCAGTTTTCCAGGTTTCTTTGCCATTTTTTTTAAAAAAATCTTCTTCTAAACCATTTATACTAATGCATCCTTTTGTTTTGAAATACACCATTGTTGAGAACCAAAGCTTTGCTCAGATATTAATAATGGAGTGTTTATTCAGTGACAGCAGCAAAGGTATGTGTTTCCTGACCAAACAGGCAAAGTGGTAGATTCTCTGCTTCCTCATTGGTTTCCTCATGATATTTTTCATTCAAAAACACATGGGAAAACATTGAATTTTGTCCAGATACGTCAGCGCTTGGATTGTTACTGTGTCTGTTAACATCATTTGTTTCTAATAAATTCCTGTGTTAAATTAGGATGCTATCTAAAAACAAAGACTACTCTTTCACTCATAGCTATAAGTGCAGATTTTAATTGTTCAAAATGGGCGGTATATTCCTTACGATAAATTAAAGGTATTTTAACTGGGAGCTGATAGTGACAAGTGATATGATCAGAAATAGATTATGCCACTAGTCTGGTCTTTTGCTGTGCGGATAGGGAAAGCCCCAACTTTCCTCAATATCAGTTCTAGCAATACTTCTTTTATTAAAACTTAGAGATTGTTCCATTTATTTCTCAGGGTGACTTTTGTCAGCTATGCTATTGTTTTCTGAATACAAGAAGTCTTGGACCTATATCCACTTGTTCAGGAACTGTTCAGTGTGATGATGGTGCTGAACGAATGGTGGTTATGAGCAGTTCTCGGAGTTCCTGGCTGTACCAGCATCCCATGGTCATGGGATTGCAGCCTGGGTGCTTGGCAATCTATTTATACTTATGACCAGTTGCTAAGCGCCTGCATCACTTGATTGCCATTTACAACTTTCCCTGCCAGCTTCCCCAGAAAGTCAGGGAGGTAACTGGCAGGGATGGTCACAAGTCTCCCCACTGGTGCCCCCACACCCAGCCCCTCTGCACTTGCTCCGACCAGTCATGCACCCCTGCGCATTTTCCCCAAACCACACTGCACCCTATGCAATCTCCCCAATCCGCATGGCATCTCTTGCCCTGTTGTAAAATGGGGGCTAATCTGTACGTTAATGGAATTTTCTGTTTTTCTGTTATTTTTACACCCCATAGTTAATCATTTTATTGAAAAGATTTCTTTTAAAAAAAAATCTGCTCACAAGATATCAAGGGGCCAATGTTCAATTTTCTGTACATTGGCCAAGAAGCCAATAGTTAAAACTGACTATTTGTCCCAGTCAGCTGTTGGAAGACACTATTTCTGGTTGCAGTACCCTTTGGAAGGACAGCAGATCATTTTACTTCTCTCAAGTTGAATAGATTTAATTGGATATCTGTAAGAATTTAAAAAGAAGCACCTAATCTTTTTGCTGAAAGCTATATATGAATTCAGTATGAAGATGTGGGTTTTTTTCTGTTTTTTTTAAATCAGATTATACTACTACAGTACTCTGGCATGGTTAACATATTGAATGTTTGTAAATCAGTCACTTCTGCCTGCAAAGAACAAAGAGGTTTTCCAGAGATACAGAACTCTATGTTATTAGTATCCAACTCTGTATTATGAGTCGTGAGTTCCCTGCCTCACCCAAACATGCTCCAAATGGATTCTTGCTCTCATGCTCTGCCCTTTCCGCCCAGAAGACATTAGTAGACACTCCACAAAGGCCATGTAATCTTCAGCAGCTGTACATGACACATTTTGCTGCAGTAATTATGCAGGGTGACAACTTGAACTCAGTCATCTGCTTTTATAAAACATATTGGATGCTTGATTCCCATGAAGTGCTTCATTCATTAGGCAGACTTGGTTAACCTGCTGATGTGATTTCCTGAATCTACCAACCCAAAATTGAATCATATCTCTGTGATTCATAGCAATCCAGATGAAAGGATCCTGTGGCTTATCTGCAACTGTTGCTTCTGGAGTACTGATCTGTGTATGTCATAACTCACTCTCTTCCAATTTGAGGTTGTTATATTAAAATACGTATTTTATTTTCCATCCTCTCTTTTTTTTCCCTCTGCCCCATTTGCCCCTTTCTCCTCTGCCCCATTTAGCCAATATGACTGTAATTGGATATATTCTAGGACCGTGATGGCGAACCTATGGCACGGGTGCCACAGGTGGCACGCGGAGCCATATTGGTGGGCACGCGAGTGTTGCCCTAGCTCAGCTCCAGCACGCATGCGTGCACTAGCCAACTGATTTTCAGGCCTTCCGGTCCCACAGGAAGTCGGGAAACTGACTGTTTCTGTCCTCTGGAAGGCCTCCGGGGGGGATGGGGAAGGCTGTTTTTGCCCTCCCCAGGCTCCTAGAAAGCCTCTGGAGCCTGGGGAGGGGGAAAAATGGGCCTATCGGGCCCACCGGGCATCGTGTGCCAAAAGCAGGGGGAAGTGGGGGGGGGGGTCACATGCATATGCGGGAGGGCGGGGTGCACTGAATTATGGATGTGGGCACCCGCACCCGTGACCCCCATGCGACCCCCACTTTTGGCACGCGACGGCAAAAAGGTTAGCCATCACTGTTCTAGGAGAAGGGTATGAGGTCCACCAAAAGTTTCTTATTCCTGGAATATCCTGGATCAGGCACTGCAAGATGCAGAAGCCACATGTATGGATTTGTATATAGGATCTGCATATATTTAGAGGCAATCAATGGAAGTATTTCAGTTATAAGTAAGTTGTAGTTCTTCTGCATTGTAAAGCAAATTATCTCAAAATATAAGTATGTCTTCTTCATACATTAAAAGGCTTTTGATAGCTTGAGTTCTCGTTTTGCAGTTATAGTGAATTAGTTCACAAAATTTGCCCCATTATCTCAGCAAGACCAAAATTGAATTTTAAAGGGAATAATGAATTCTATAAATTTAAAGCATAAATATCAAAAAGCAAGTCTTGCTTCTTCTATAATCATTGACAGCCCTTCATTGTTCCAAAATTGGGATCGAGCAATATGAAAAACAGAAATTTTTTTTTTTTAGAATATTTGGGTTTCAGGGAGGTCTGTTAACAAACTGTAAACATAAGCAGAGATTGATGCTTCTATAATGTATATTCTGCTGTATAGCATCTGTAAGAAGCTACTGGAAAAGAGCATCTGGAAATTCAAAGTATTTTACTCCCAGTATGCTAACAACTCTCCACTTATATCGCCACCCTGGGTAAAATAAACTTTTTATCCACCTTCAGCCAATGCATCATTTTTGACCCTTTCTGCACAAAGGAGATCTGGCTCCAGTAACTTAACAGTTGAGCTTCTGCAGTCTGTTCCTAATAGAGCTGCCTCTAAATACCTCTTGGCAACTGCAGGTGATCCAGAATGTAGCCCCATGCATGCTGACAGAGACTTGTCTGTTTGATCATTTTACATCTATGTTGCAAGACCTGCACTGGCTACCTGTGAGATTCCAATTTCAAATCAAATACTGCCTATGGGATTGCCTGCTCCAGCTTGAATCAACCAGACTAAGGTAGTCATCACAGGAAAGGCTGCTGATTGTCTCCCATTTTTTAACAAAGTAGTGTGCTGAAGCCAGAAAACTGCACTCTTCCAGAGGGCTTTTGCAACTGAATGTTCACAATCTTTTACTTTATGAAGTCTAATTACCTAATAGTTTTGTTTATCTGATTTTCTTAGTAAATTAGATTAATTTGGATTTATATAACTTTGTATCTCCTTTATTATTGTGAGCCATTGGATTAGACTGGACATGAATAATAATTGTTGTTTTATAATGGGCACATATTATTCAGTCAACATTGTAGACAAAGGCTCAGAACATTTTTGATAGAACCGTCACTGAAAACAGCAAAGTGAATTTAGCAGTTGGGAAATAAACTGTCAGATTTCCTTATGGATTAGCAATTAAGAACAAGAAAAAGCAAGCAGAAATAATCTTTACAATGGAAAGAGATAAATAGTGTGAGTGCAAAATATACCAAGTGTATTGGATATCTTAAGAAAGTGTACAAGCACTGCTTACAGAGCAGCATTTCAACCTCATTGTAGAGTTGAGAAAAATACAGAAGGGGACAACATAATATTGTAACATTTTCCTGATAAAGAAAGCAGAATATATTAGGGCTATTACATTTAGGAAAAGAAAAAGAAAAAGATACAGAGCAAAATAGAGAAGTGAATTTTTTTGACAGCAGATTGAGAAAAGATAAAAAAGTATAATACAAACCAGATCTATTTTGTAGAATTACGTGGCTTTGAGAAATTTATGGAAGGTAGAGTTGTCAATCAATATTAGCCATGATAGTTAAATGGAACCTCTTGGTATAGTGGTAGTATTTCTCCAGATCCCAGTTGCAGGGGGACAAATAGCAATTCATGCTCTGCTTCAGGCATCCCTGAAGCCCATTTTCAATATACAATTGGTCATGCTTTAACCAGACTTTCAGAATCCTTGATTTACAGGTTCTTCTCTTGCTCATTTGACTGGCAACATAAATCCTAATATTTCTTTGTCTTTTCCCTCCTTGGTGGGAAAAATTTGAAGGGAATTTATGAGGGCATTTGACTCTGGGAAACACAGAAACATCTCTGAAGCAGCCATCAAACCCTGTAAGCCTCCAAACGTGTGGCGTCTTAATGCTGGTTTAGGTCTGGAACTCTAACGTTTTGAGAACAGCCTTATAACACAGAGGCTTCTCCATATGATTAAGCCAAATATGCAGTTTTGAATCTTTTTTCTCTCAACCTAGAAAGATTGGGGAAAGAGGGATACTATATTTTGCTCCGTATTGTGTTTCCATATTCAAGTATGTTGTTTGAATAGAGCTGTATATAAAACACTGTTCTAGAGATACCTAGCCCAGGTAACTGAGACTTCGATAATCCATTTCTCAAGGAAAGCACCCCATGTGAACACTTTTTATGGGACTTTTTTCATCTTTGCAAAAACTAGGGTGTGTTGCCAGATCTTCATATAAAGGCAAAACTATGTTCCTGCATGACGAATCAGTTGAGTAATCATGGTAAGGAGCTATTTGCACAATTTACCTGAGTTATGTTTTTACATTTCAAAAGTTCCATTGCAAATGCTATTTGATCTTCTCTCATAGTTACAGACTAGTTTTGAAAATGCATGAAACAGTAGTATCGGGGTTTTTTTCATAATTACTTCAAAGATATTTTTTTATGCATTGGAAAAATAAATTGGCTTTCTTTCCATGGTATTCTGTAGCTAAAAGGTCTTAAATATTCTCACCACATGCTGAGGAGTTTGAAAAAGAAAACCTGGAAAATGTGAAATAGCAGCTTGTGATATGATTTGCTACAAATGTCACCTTTAATATGCTGATCAAATGTATGTAATGTCTATTTGTAATGTGATGTCACCACTGCAAAAGCAGTGCAGAAACTAAAGAGTTTTGAGACAAGTATAGTTAGCTATTGTTTTGTATATATTTCAATAAAAGCCATGATAGCTGGAGATTTCTGGGATAGGTCCACACATCTTAAAGTTGCCATGATTGAGAAACACTTCTAGTGTAATAATATGAGCAATATGAGGTCTTATATTGCTGTACCTCTGCATCTATGTGCATTTGTTTAATCTGCCTTTTAAAGGAAGGGTAAAGATGCATCCAAACTTCAATAACTGCAGATTAATTCCTGAAATTTTGAACATGGTTTAATGAAAAAAATCCTATGGGCAAATTCAAATTAAGCATTCTCTTGTCTTCTCTCTTTCTCCCTCTCCATCCCCTCTCCCCTCCCCCAATCTCTTTTCCCTGTCCCTCTTCCTCTTCTTACTGCCTATTCAATTATTTGGCTAGGGTTCATGTGTTAAAAAATGGGTATATCCATTACATTGCCTGCCTTCTCATATAAAATGATGTTTCTTTACAATTCTTAGATCCTTACCCTTTCTGAATTGACGTTTTATTTGGCACAGGAAATATTGATATGATATAGATGAATTCCATAATAATTGCAGGCAATACAGGAGGAAGCAAATAATTACCGGAGGAAATGAACTGACTTCCCAAGCCTTTGTGAATTACAGGATGAGCAACATGGAACAGTGCTCTGAGCACTAAAACAATCTGCTGCTAGGCAATTCAGTGTAACTTGGTGCATAAAAGAATAAAAATTATTGCCTCTCACTTTTGCAGATCTTACTTACAGAAGAGTTTGTGGAAAGAATGCTGGAAGACCTAGAAGATCTGAGTTCTCCAGAAGAAGTAAGTTTACTTAATCTTAATACCTAAAGAGACATTATTTACACACGTAGTCTTCGGTTTACAGCAGTTCATTTACTGACTGAAGTTACAACGGCACTGAAAAAAGTGACGTATGACCATTTTTCACACAACTGTGGCAGCATTTTTAAACCAGGGTTTATATATGATCTATGGCTTATCACTTTGTTGTTTGACAGCTTATGCCAGAGGTCTTCAAACTTGGCAGCTTTAAGACTTGTGGACTTCAACTCCCAGAATTCTCCAGCCAGCATAGCTTGCTGGAGAATTCTGGGAATTGAAGTCCACAAGTCTTAAAGCTGCCAAGTTTGAAGACCTCTGGCA
>WNWU01000032.1:10470621-10538837 GCA_012654045.1 Ptyas mucosa | reverse complement strand
TTGAAGTCCACAAGTCTTAAAGCTGCCAAGTTTGAAGACCTCTGGCATAAGCTGTCAAACAACAAAGTGATAAGCCATAGATCATATATAAACCCTGGTTTAAAAATCCTTATTTGCTGATACCTTTTCATTTGCTCCTGTATTATATAATGATATAAAATATATTGAAAATTTGAAAAAAGTACATTTTCTCACATGAAATATTTTTTATGCAATTTTGGTTTCTCAATATTCACTTTTGCTACTATCAGTAGCTTCGGCTTCTTCTATTCTTAATTTTGTTATTTTCATGATCTTCTAAAAACTGAGGCTTTTTTTGTATTGAAAGAAGCCTCTTTTCATATTGATGTATTTCTTCGTTTATTGTCTATTTCCATATGTAGACACCAGTTTCTTTCCATTAACTATTTTATACGTCACTTCAGAAGATATCACTTTTTTATATAATTCTACAGAGAAATTATAAAATACTATCTTCAAATTTTGTTTTTCCTCTCGGGTCTTCAAACTGTACTTTTATTCACCCTGGATTCTAGCAATTTCTATAAGTACTAACTGATTTCTTTGTTTTTTAGTTCAAGCTTCCAAAGGAATATAGTTGGCCTGAAAAGAAACTAAAAGTCTCCATCTTACCTGATGCTGTATTTGACAACCTACTCCATTAAAGACAGCTGACGCCCACAAGTAGCAGCTTTACTGTTTATTGCCCAAGGACTAATGGGAGCATTGAGTAGAGTAAAAGTTGGTCCTGACAATGTTGCTGCATAACTACAGCAGAAGAGAGGTTACTCAACAACAGTTCAGCCAGAAATGTTCATGTCTGGTTTTTTTCCTTTTTCATCATGGCTGAACTCTCAGTATCTGCGTATGAATGAGTACAAGAGTTAGACAGAGGAAGAAGTATTCCATTATGAGTAGCAGCTGTAATACATCTTCCACTATTTTAACTGGCTCTAGAACTGCCTGCTGCCACCTTAGTTCAGGGTTTATATTCCTCATCTGCATTTATTGTACACATTTTTCACCTGTAAGCACATAAGCACATGTTCTCCATAATGCCAAATTTCTTTTGTTAACCATCTCCTTGGCAGAATTATTCCTTTAATGCAAGTTGCAATTCCAAAAAGAAAGTAGGATTCTCTACATGTATTGAGAGTAAATAGAGTAAAAATTACTCTATTATCTTGGCTCCAAGCATTTCTTGTGGGTCAGCTGCAGTGAAGTTGGGCGGGTGGGTTTGGTTTCTTAGCTCAAATTAGTTGAGTGTAGCTGAATTTTAGAAATTTTGAGCCCTATAATAAAATGAGCCTTTCATTTGCTTTTCTCTAAAAAATGGATAATTCACTAGTAAGATAACATCCCAAAACAGTTTAATGATAATAATATCAGCAACAACTTCCAAATTGAGCCTGTGAATATTAACAGATTTAGAAAGAAACCTAGCTGTATTTCAGTTGGACTTATTTCTAAAAAATGTATGTTAAATTATAAGTTTTTATATATTACTTTGAGAATGTTTGGAGACAATAAGCCCCCCCAACCCTTTTCAGACACTTTAATTGATAAGATAACCCTAAGTTATTGGATTATAAAGCATATTAAATAATCGCTCATTTCTTTTACTGATGACCAAGCAAGAAATATGAGTGATTAATTTTATATGCTTTTCTCATTGTACTCACTGAGCTATAAAATGAGTTAATGGCTTGTCTTATTTGTATTAGCACTGTTAGCACTTCTGTTTTTATGAAAATTCCTGATGCTGCACTCTTTCTGAACAATTTCCACCAACTCTCTTTGTTTCAGGTCCTAGAGGTGCCCAAGAGCCTATTATCTTATATCAGCTTTGGAACAAAGCAGCCTATAAAACATTTAAGCTTTGTTTAAACCATCTTCTCACTTTTTATTAATGTAATAGAAAGCCTTGAATTTGCTCTGATGAGTATTGATTGAACCAGGCCTCTCCAGAAATTGTAATTCATATAGAAGTACAAATTGTTTTTGAACTATGTGAAAATATGTGCTTTTTACAACAGGGGTCCCCAAACTTTGGGCTCGACCCACCACTGGGCCATGGCCTATTTTGAATTGGGCTATGTGAGTGGCTTGCCGGAGCGTGTGCATGTATGCGCAACAACCTGCGTGAATAGCAAGCTGGCGGGCACTCACCCACATGTGTACCAGCCCGCTGCTTACGCAAGTCAACCTGCATGCCAGCCCGCCACTTGCACAAAACCTGTGTGCGCACACAGGGTCGCCCCAAGCCGGACCGGCAAGCCGCAAAGATTGGGGACTGCTGTTTTACAATCTACAGATTTTCAGTGGTCTTCATCTGTAACTCAAAGGCTAGGTTAGACTCGCATTGGACAAAAAAGGGGAAACTTTTTTACGCGATGACATTTTGGGAAAAGAGAGAGAAATACACATTAAACATGAGCTGGACTTTATGCATTGTGAAGTACTGTATTATCAATAGACTTTTTGAATACTGTGATGTATTAACCTGTTCTGATAGTAGAGATCATAAAGCAGCAGGCTTTGGAATCTGTAACATAAGTGAGAGTCTTTTGGAGAGCCTAGTTCATACTTTGTTTTGAGTAGATATTTAAGTAAAATTAACAATGTTAAATTAATAATAGAATATTGCAAAGGTATCTAGAGCTAACCGTAAGATTCTCTGGAGGAAATGCACATGAGTGGTGTTCACATATACTGTGCAACCAAGATCATTAACCATTATTTGTTGAACAAGCCAGAGTAAATTTTCTGGGGCAGCAGAGTGATTGTGACTTGGATCAATTTCTTATTTTCCCTCCATTTCTTCTATCAATCAGGTGATATTTCATAATATTCTTAACAAAAGTTAAACAACAAGGGGGGTTTTTTTG
This sequence comes from Ptyas mucosa, assembly GCA_012654045.1. NCBI lineage: Eukaryota > Metazoa > Chordata > Lepidosauria > Squamata > Colubridae > Ptyas > Ptyas mucosa. The sequence goes on along the minus strand of WNWU01000032.1, from coordinate 10,535,949 downwards.
TTTGTTTGTAGGAAGATTTGCTCTATAATTTGCTCTCTAATTAAGCAAGTTGTAGCCCCAGGGCCAAGCGTGGTGCCCAGATCTTCTTTTGATAGCCCTCAGATCTTCATCCAGCTGTACTGCAAATGTTGGCACCACAAATGATGAGAATTGCTAGCATGGTTTCCCACCATTTTATGAGAAAATATTCATTAAAACTAGTATATGGTCTGTAACACACAATGCATTTTTTTTAAAAAAACAAATCCCCTGCAAAATCCAGAAAATTCTACTTCCGCTCATTTATCTGAGAGCCCCATCCACTCCTTTGCCCCCCAGGAAATATGTATAACTTCCATCCTCAAAAAGGATAGTCCTGAGGATTTTGTGATGATTGTTATTTTGGTTGTGTAAGATTGATGGAATTGGCTTTGTTTACTTTTTTGTTGTTGGCGGTTTTGTTAAATGTACACTATATTGGGTTTAAAAAAAAAGAATTAGTAGAGTTTAGAGAGCAATTCTGTTTTGTGTAGGTTTGGTTTCGCCTGTGTCTGTTATCCGAGTATGGTTAGTTTTATTTCTATGAAATGGGTATTTTGTTGAAATGTGTATGCTTTGCTTTGGCATTGGGAAGCAATTCCCTATCCTTTCAGGGAGGAGTTAGGCATGGGGAAAAATAGCCTGAGTGGCAGAAATGCTGTGTAGTTTTTCCCACAACTGTACTTTTATTTAGTTTCTGAAGGAACTGAAGTGGGAAGCCTATTCCTTAATTTTTAGGCTTCAAACTGTAATTGGATCTAACATTGAAATGCTTTTATATGGAAAGAAAAGTGATCCCTGCTGGTAGAAAACAGGTATGCTAGAGAAATGACTAAGCTAGAGAGAGCCTCTCCTACAAGATCTAATTTATTACATATAAATATTGTATTGCATGCACATTTTAATTTTAAAAGGACCAGCTGACCTGGAGAAATGTTCTAACTAATTCAGTATCTTGTTTTTTCACAGATGCCTTTGAGAATCTCATAGGTCAAGCTATAGCAATAGCATCCTCTTCACTTCTCAGGACCTAATACTGAGAGACATAGTTAAGATGATAAATAATTGTTTTGATCGTTGTCATTCTGTCATGGGCTCTCGGGAATTATTTCCTCCAACTAAATTAGTTTATGTATATAGTTTATTTGGAAATATATTCATTACTGTAATGGGGAAGTGTTAGTTACAACTGCCTCATTGATTTCTCTCTCTCTCTAGTTAACCCTCAGTTCTCTTTAAAGTTGAATAAAAGGAGGTAGAGTCAGTATACTGTGAAATGCTAAACTGGAATTTAAAAACCGTTGTGAATTTCTCATGAAGGATCTACAAGTTAGAGCTAAATAGTGTCTCATAGGATTTTCTGCAAGATCCTAGTGTTTTCAGTGTTATGTCCTGCATGAGTATTCATTTTGGAGGGCGGAACTGACCCAAAATATATATTTTTAAATGACTTGTCTCGTTGGATTTCCAGAGAGAGTGCATTCAGGTTTTTTTTATCTACTTGAATGCAACCACAAGTTACTGGCTTGGCAAATCAAAGGTATGGTGCTTTTATGTATTTTTGTTTAATCAATAACAATTTATGACTGTTCTAGTTAGTTCCCTAAGGGACAACATAATAGAACAGGGTTTGGTCTCTCCTCCAATTCTTCATGAGCAGAAACTCACACTGTGGCTAGTTATGCTGGCTTTTTATTTTTTTCCTCAACATAAGGTAAGAAGAGTTTGCTTTGCACTCTTGTTCTTTGCTTGCTAGTTCCTGAAGTGTTTTACCGGAAATAGAAGCTTTGGCTGCTCTTCAGTTGGTTTGCACCTGCTACTTAATCCCTTCAGCACCTGGAGCAGTAAACACCCTTCCTGGCTTGCCACAACAATTATTAACTTTTAGTGCAGCTGTTGCACTAGTCATATGCCAGGATAATGCTAACAGAGCCACCAGACCATTCCAGAGTGTTTAACTATCTAACTATAAAAAAAAAACTGTGTAAGTTAGTTATCATACAAGCTATAAGTAGAATAGAGATTTGAAGCTATTGCACATGTTGCAAGTTCTGGCCTATTGCCTGTTTTGCTCAGAAGCTGAATCCCACAAAAGCACTAAAGATTTTTGTAATGCAAAAAAAATTAAAAGGTTCAAAATATAAACAGTTGGATTGTATTTAAAAATAAATCATTTAAATATACAATCCTATCACAAATAACATTTTAAACGCATTTAAAATCGACGATAAGCTACTTGAAATATGGTAGAAGAGCAAAAAGAAAGGAAGTCATTGTTCGTTGCAGAATCAGGTATAAAAAAAGAGAAGCTGAGCTCACCCTGAAGAAGACAAAAGAAAGAAACATTTCCATGGCTACTACATTAAATCCTTCATCTGTAGTCTTCACAATGTCTCTTTAGATTTTATATAAATGTGTACATCTTGATTTCATGTTTCCATTTTGTTAGATGGTGGTTGGCCAAAAGTAAGATACAAACCTTTGAAGTTTCTGCAGGCTATTTTGCATTTCAGTCTGATGATCAGTGCAGAATTAGAAGTGAAAGCAACTTCTAAAAAGGATTTAAAAAGGATTGCACTGTCATTCCATTGCATTCTCTTCTTCCAGTAGTAGGGACACAATCACAACATGCTTTATATGACCCCCTTTTGCATATGATCCCTATACATAAGGGAAGTAAGGGATCAGAGAACTATTCTATTTACATAAGCATTTTAAAGGTTTGAGATAAAAATATTTAATACTGTTCCCCATGAGTACCATCCTTGCAGTTTTTAGGAAAAGAAATAATGCCTTCCATCTTTGGTAGCCCTGTGGCATTTAATTTCCCACTTAACCTGTCTGTCCTTTTCTGATAGACATCTTGAATGTCAAAATTAATACTGTCTGATATAAATTTATAAGGACCCCAGACTGACCCATTCCTTAATTAACTTGTCATTATTATGTATTACTTTTCATATATATTTCTTTTTCCTTTTTCAAATTGCTTACATACAATCATAGTAAGAGCTTTTAAGCTTTCTACTGTTTTTCCCAAAACATGTTTCTTATTTTTAGCCAATCAGTTTCCTATATTGCAAATATTTTGAAAGAAACCCTCCTCATTTAGAGAGTTACGATATACTAGTAGTGAGTTCCAGACGAGATGAGGGAATCATATGTTTAAACTCTTTCTTCAACTATATTTTCTTTTCAGAAATTGTTTTAAGGCTTTGTTACCAACTAATAGTTGTGGCATCCTCCCTAGTCCTTATTTTCCTTTTCAGGGCAAAATTACAGATTTCTTCTGTTAGATTCTTAAGATATAAATCTTCAATGAACAGAAGAAAGTGATTCTATGATCTGTGTTCAGAGGCTATACTGTAATATGGCCACTGTGTTTAATACAAATGGCTGTTGTGGGCCCCGGATTGATAAGAAGATGCAGGAGCATGCAAGTTTCTTGCTGGACCTTTTAATTCCAGGTTAAGATGAACTAGCTTTCTTACAAGTTTTACTTTCAAGGCTGAAATCCACCCGCCCACCCCAGCTTATCTTAGAGAAAGAAAAACCTATTTAAATAATTTTAAAATGTATGAAAAGGTTCAAAAATTTAACAGTACTTTATGAACAATGCCGCCCATGACTTAGCTTTTCTGGAGCTGTATTTAACAGTAGCAAAGACCCGTGGTGTGTGTCTGTGTGTGCGTTTGTGAACATGTATGCAAATACATGCACAGTTTAATCTAGTTTAAGGACATAAAATTGGTATTCAGTAGTAGCAATTCTGAATTGTACTGCAGCTGAAAACAGCACATGAGAGTTAAAAGTTTGAATTGAGGTAGTATCACACTTCAAGTGAACAGAAGTATCTTTTTTTTGAATGGTTTTATCTCAATAGGAACTAGAGTTCTCTATTCAGCAGAGGGCTTGCTAATTTTTTTTTCTTTTTGAAGGGAGAAGAACTCTTGTGGGGTGTTAGTTTTATATTTCAGATGGCTGTACTGTAGTTCTAGGAAGCTTTAAACAAATTGAAATATACTTTTGGAGAAATTAATCCTTAGACTTGTTCAGATGCTAATTCTGACTGCTGAGGCTGTTTTGAAAAGCTTCAGCTGAGATGAACCTTTTTGTAGTTCATCTGTGTGTGAGTGTGTGCATGTGTGTGTGGGGGAGCACACGTGTGTGTGTGTGTGTGTGTGTGTGTGTGTGTGTGTGCATTTCTCTACAAATATATTAGAGTTACTGCAGAAACTGACTGAAAACAGTTTACTTCTCCTGCAGTAATATTTCAATATTTTAGTATATCCTTTTTCTACCAAAAAAAAAAGTAATGAAAACCCAAACTAGCAGTTTTAAAAATATTTTATATTAGTTTGTAATGTATATTCTTACATTATCACAGTGCTGGTATGAACTACCTTTTTGTAATATTTTTGTGAATCACAAAGCTTTTGTTTCCCTTCTGTGTATTCAAGTACATTAAACCTGTTTGCATATTGTGTTCAGTGTGTATTTATTGATTGCAGAACTGATAAATTAGATTTTATTTTTCACTCATACTTAATTTTCTTTTTCCAACTGTTATCTGCAGGTTGTAACCAGTTAATAGGCAATATATAATATGAGGACCAACCACCAGCATCTCCTTATCCACAATCTCTGTTGCAATTATCTGTTGTTGTTCTGAACAGTACAGTCTACTTCAGGAGAAACATTTGAGTAAATGTGGATGTATGCTAATTTTTATAATATGATGTGGAAATCATTAACACAGGTGCAGGAACCTTACTGCATCTATAGTAGCTATCTTCAGCCTAGTAACCTCTAGATGTGTTCGGACTAAAACTCATATAAAATTCTGGAAGTAACACAGTTCTTTTCTAATTTTATTTTTATATCATATTTCCTTGGCTATTGAAGAAGGATAGAGTTAAAATGATCACATGATCCTATGTATCATATTGAAGTACCCAGAAAGCACTTTACTATGTTGTCAAAAAAGAAAGGGGACTTTTTTTTTTTAGAAAGCTGTAACTGAAATGAGGGACTTCATAGAGACTATAAATGCTCACTGATTTTTGGTCACCTCCTATCTTTGTTCTAAAGAAAGCATAATTCCCACTTAATTACTATCTTGAACAAATATAATTTGATAGTTGGATTGTGCCATTAATTTGGTTTGGATGCTCTGCTCTCAGTCTGGATATTCAAGTTTTGCAACAGTGAAAACTAGTGAGAGAAAATACATACATCACTTGGGATTTTGGAGGGTGGGGGGGGGAATCAATTTTGTTTCATAATTTCACCACTCCATTGGATCGTGCATATGACTTAGGATCCATATGATATTGAGCCACACTTTGGAGCACTGACTCAGCTTCATTGATCTGTTGATTTACTGCGCTTTGTGGCATAGGCCCTGTGGCTTGTTGCAAAAAGTCACTTTATTATCCTGTTCTTCTCAATTGAGAAATGACCAAGTCTCCTATACGGCTACATCTCATTTGGAATTCTTGCTGTAATGGAGTGATACACCTTGTCCACCCAATGAGGCATATCTTCTAGACCACTGGAGTGCTTATACTATCAATATATATCCAATTTTTAAAAATTAATGTTTTTCCACAAAACCTTATAGAGAATAAAAAGTGTGTGGCAAATTTTGATTCTGTAATTCATAGTCTATGCATTTCAGGGATGAAATGAATTTGTGTCGAGAGCTGGGGAATCGTTCTTTCTGCAGTAACTTTGAGAGCTTTCGTTGCATTTCTACCATATCAACAGATGACAGGAACAGTATGAAATACTCTATGTGAGCCATCTTGTTTACACATAGGTATGTATGTTCCTGCAACTGATTAAGAAAGTTCTGAGAAACTAAAAATACTCGTACTTTAAATCAGTGATTTTCAACCTTTAAAGAAGAAATCTTTTTGCTGGTGGCTGCCTAAACTCAAGCATTATATATGGTACATTTGTTCTATTTTCCACTAGTATTGTTACCTCAAGAATACACTATAGTGATGAGTTGGATTACTAAATAACATGGCATGTATAAGGACTAAAGTTAAGCTTAGGCAAAGTGTTTATTTTCAGATGACATCTTGTTTGCAATTAAAACTTCAATAAAAGATATCGCAAATAAATCATTTTCAGCCTTCAACTGCTTGAGTACCGTGTTTCTTACTGGTATATTTCCAATTTTAAATTGTATTGAAACAATTGAACAAACAAGCTTTCTAGTATTTAACTTTTCTTTTGTTACTTACTGGGGTATTTTGGCTTGATGAGATTTTCACAGCTGTTTCACAAGCACTCTTAATTTCTCTCTCAGCAATGTTTACATCCCATTTTTCCAGTTTTTGCTTGTGAGTGCAGAAAATCCCAATTCACACTGGTAATAGGTTAAGAATGTTTCTTACCAGACTTCCTTTTCCTGCAATCGAAATGTGTATTCATTTTTTGCCTACATCCAAAATTCAAGAAATACCTTCCATGAGGTTTAATTTCAAATTGCAGCTCTTCTGTCATAACGCTAATTCTTCCCATTCGGTGAGACTAAGCTGAAATTGGTTTGATGTTTCAATAAAGTGGTTTCTCAGCTAGTCACAGTTTTCAAGGGTAGACTGAAAAATATAATTTTATTTTCCAGCTTGTTCAGCAATTACTGGTGTGACCTCATTCTTGTTTGCTGCAGTAATATTGGGAAATATGCCCATATTCGTCTCCTTCACTTTTCCAGTCTAAAATTTTTATCATTATTACTTTGATCTATAGTCATTGTCTTATTTAAATATTCAATAGTAGCTACCAAGAAAAATAACTTTGCAGACTGAAAATACAAACTCCTGGCTGCTGAAGAATAAATGGGATGATATGCATCATGTTCTTCAATTACATCATAGTTTCTCATAAGCTAACCAAAGTAGGGATGGAGGAAAATTTGTTCCAATTTCTTCACAAAATTTGGGAAACAGATGTAACTAGTGACCCTCCATTTTCATGACATTGTCTACCCCTGTTTTCAATTTGTAGCCAATTGTTTTTGCAGCTAATGCTTCATGATACTGAAGAAAACTTATTGTTATAACATTACTGTTTATGTTTCCCATTAACATAAATTCTTTTACTGACTCACCCATTAAAAGAGCAGCAGCTTAACAAATTCCTACGTGCACAGGATTTCTAGGGCAACGCAACAGATTCCAAGTAGCTAAGATAAGACAACTGCTCTCGCTTTGAGTTTTTCCATCAAATTCTTTACCAGATAAACATTGTTCTATTTTACAATCATCAACATGGCAAATGAATGACAGTAATTGAACTGCATCCATTTCTTTCTCTTTCTAAATTGAGGTATAAACAGTTTCTTCAGTGTTGGCTAACATACTGTCCATGAGAGGAATTTCCTTTAATTTTTTTTGTTCTGCTTCATTCCAAATCTTGACTTTCCAATGGCACTACAAGCAGGAAAAATCAGTATGTCTATAATTGTGTAAGGATCCATAATTAAGAGAATAAATTCTGTGATTAAATAATTTTTCTTAGGCTATACCTGAAACTATTTTAGCAAAATTCAAACTTGATCTCTTTTTAGAATTTAAAAATCTCCCATAATACCATCAAATGTTGCTCAATAGCAGTGTCATTTTAGTTAGGAATGTCTCTGGTTGAGAAGAAATTAATATTTTTAGTTTTCTTGTTTATTATGGCACTTTTTTTCATTTATATTCCATATTTGTCACTTTATTCCCACCACTGTAATCTTTTTATTTTCTTATTGACTACCCATTAACGTTTTAACACATCCCTGGGCATCACTGTCACTTCCTTATTAACCAGCCAAACTAAGCTACATACTTGCATTTGTTACCTAGGGTTTATTCACAGGGGGAACAGCTTTCAAAAGGTAACATTTTAAACTGAAGCTTAGTTGTTAGCTGACTCACCTTCAGGCTCTTGAAGCACATTAACCCAGATTTCAACAATACTTGTCTCAGTCAGGACATCACTTACACAAGAATGAATCGTTATTCACAAAGCAGAATCACAGGTCTACTATAATAGTACATTCATTCATTAATAATTTAAAGTTTGTTGTAAAACTTTTCTGGTCCTGTCATGGGCTTTTTTAAAAAAACTAGCCAATTTGATCGACTCAAGCTGAAAAGATCCCTGGACCCTAGACAATAGGATTTTTATATCTCCTTATAAGGGTTGGGGAGAAGTTTTATTCTGAAAAAAAGTATCCAAAATACAAAAGTGAAATGTGTGTGTGTGTGTGTGTATGTGTGTTCTTTCTAAATCTTATGCTACACTCTATTAATACTATTCAGTGTTTCTTTGTTAATGTTCTACTACTAATACACCTTGCTCTGTAACTTGTATTTCTATGCTATATTATACTATTCTCTAAGTATACTATTACTATTGCTATTATGCTAGTATTATTACCAGTATAATACAGTGTTTTAACTCCTGCGATCCTGGTTCATCCTTAAATTCCATCCACACTCCCATTCTCTCAGATTTTCTTCCGTTGCTATTTTCTTCTTTAATGTTCTATTAATGTTCTGTCAGGAGTCCTGGTGGCGCAGTGGACTAATTCACTGTTATTAAGATCAGCTGCTTGCAATTACTGCAAGTTCAAATCCCACCAGGCTCAAGGTTGACTCAGCCTTCCATCCTTTCTAAGGTAGGTAAATGGAGGACCCAGTTTGTGGGGGCAATAAGCAGACTTTGTATAAATATACAAAAGTATGAAGGCTATTGCTTAATGCACTGTAAGCTGCCCTGAGTCTCCAGAGAAGGGCGGCATATAAATCAAATTTAAAAAGAAATAAAAATAAAAAATGGCCAGCAGGTAAAGCATTGGCACTTTCCCAACTCCGTACTTTGCCCTTCTTTTTCGTCCTGACCCTTCCATCTCTGTAAAGAAAACTTACTTGATGCTTTCTCTTTGGTTGCTGCTGTTGAGTTTCCAAAACATGCTCATTTCCTCTGTTTTCCTCTGTCTCTTCATTTCTCTGTTTCAAGGTTGCAGTTCTTACAAGCAATTCTGCCATGCTGACACTGGGGAGAAGGTTCAAATAGGAGGGGAGAAAAGCGGCACAGATGCCCTCCATGTTCTTAGCAGCCTGCTCTTCCACAATCCCCTAGACTGACCATGTGGCATCCAAGATGCCACAGCAGTCTGGGTAAGAATCACAACTTTAAATGAAAATTAGTCAACAGGCTCATATTTTCTGTGGATTTGGGTGTTAACGCATTCATACAATACTGAACATATTTCAGTTCTGCATGATCAGAATAATGTTGTAATATCTGTTGGATCAGACCTCCTGCATTTTGGGATAGCAGGTTGTGAGCCTAATTGTTGAATCCTGAGAAATGGCCAGGTAGAAAACCTGAAGTTTTGAACAAGAAGTGAACACTCCAGATGCCTACAAATTTTTTTGCTTATAGAGTTTAGTTTAGTTTATTCATACTTATATGCAGCCCTTCTCCTGAAGGAGTCAGGGCGGCTCACAAAGATAAAACAACGGAACAATAAAATTAATACTAAAACAATCCAATTAAAATCCCCAAAAGGTTAAAACTAAGACTCCCGGCAGATCAGGCAATTTATTGGAAACGCCATGTCCTCAGGTCACCGCGGAAACAGCAGAGGTCGGGGGTCGTCCGGAGCTCAGTGGGTAACCCATTCCAGAGGGTCGGTGCGCCCACAAAGAATGCCCTCATCCTGGGCTCCATCCGCCGACATTGTCTGGCTGATGGCACCCGGAGGAGGGCAGTCCTATGTGAACGCACTGGGCGGTGGGAGGCTGATAGGAGGTGATTCTGCAAGTACCCATAGAACCCATAGAACTTGTCTCTATACTTAACATTGATCTGAACCTTCCTCCAAAATCCTGGGAGTAGTTTTAGGCAAATACATTGGATCAGGTTATGCCTTCTCTTGGAGAAATGCCTCTTTAGCTGTTTCTTTCACATTCACGTTTTTTCTAGGTTTTTTTTTAAACACTAAATACTTGCATTGTTTCATTTTTATAACTCTTAAAAATAAACCAAATGAATGTTGAACCATTTCAGTGTTTGCCCACATTTTATGATCTAGCTGTATTTCACTGCAGAATTTAGGTGCTATTCTATTGGAGAATAGTGGAGGGAACACGAAGGGATTTACATCTGATAAAACATTAGGCTTTGCCTGACAAGCACAAGTTATTTGGAACATTTGGACTGGGGCGTAAAGGGAGGTGCAAGATAACAGCAAGAATGGGGCAATGATTTGTTCAGTCATTTAAAAAAAAGTTCTCTTCTGGGTACCCTCAGGCAGTTGCATCTGGCCTGTGCACACAGTTAATATTTCAACCGCTTTGAGGTTGAGCAGAATGTTAAATATCCACTGAGGCAGGAGAAGGCCTGAGGCAGTTTCTAGGGGCTAGCAACACAGAGGCAACTATAGGCTTGCTTTTGCAAAACAGCAAAGTCTTGCGACTTAAGGCATCAGTCCAACAAACTGATAGCAATCCAAGTAGTTAATAGTGAGGCAGAGATTCTTTCTTATCATTTTTAATTTTTTATACCATATCTTGTCAGTTTTGTACACAAAGATAAAATTTCATTTGGACAAAAAGACATGTCCCAGACATGTCCATGTAGTTTTCATTGCAGCAGTATGAACGGTGTGTTTTTTTTTTTAACTTTACTCCTTTCTGGGTGTTTTTTCAGCTAGAATCCCATTCCCCCGGTATTTCCTAAAACCTCCAACTCCAGTCTTAAAGACAGCTGTACTTTATTTTTACAGTTAGATACCACAGTGTTTAAATTCAGATAACTTTTGCAACAATCAAAACAAATTTTCATTTGTTTTATTCTTTACCATAATATGTGAAGTCATGCATCAAGCAAAATGCCTGTTCTGTGGACGATGAATCAAGGCTGGTGGGTGCCATTTAGTTGTGTCAGTTTCAATTTATATGAGAGCAAACTGGAATTCTTTGGGGTGAGAAGTGGAGGGGTGCCATACTTTTAGCCAGATTTTGTATATTCTGCTTGAGCTAAGTGAAGATACTGTGCTAAACAATAACATAATCTGATTGATTTTGAATTAGCATTTAAGTGTAAACATGACTATAATAGTTTATTAACTACCATTTGTGACTTAATCATTAATTCTTAAATATGAACACAGCTATGGTTCAAACAAACTACAATGTATGAAACCAATCTAAGAAAAAGAGAGAAAGGTAAATCCCTAATGTGTTTGATCCATTTACCTAGCCTTTTAACATCCTCCAACTTTGGCCAACATTATTCATCAAGTTATGGAGGCTACCCATTCTGGAAAGTCTGTCAGTTTCTTAAATGCTATATTTGCATGACTGTGCCTTTTATAGGATAGATAATATTTCAGGACTTGAAGCATTCCTATCATCTGCCCCAATAATTTTCTTTCTTTAGGGATGAAAACATCAACACCTGTAATTTCTGAGGGTGGGCTGTATACTATCCTTTTGATGCCTGGGAGGCACTTCTTAGGGTCAGTACATGTGAATTTGCAAAATCACTCATTTGATTCTTGGTGCTGTGCTACATGATTGTCTTATCAACTGCCTACACAAATTATGTTTGTGAGAGTTTAGCCAGATTACTTAGTAACACTTCCTGGAACAAGCATCTGTCTGGCCTGGACGCAATCTTTGATTTCCTGCTTAAACTAGTCTAAAACCCATAAGGACCTTTTGCATGCAGATTCTCCTGTTTAACAAAATTGTTATTGTTATTCCCCTCTTCCTCCATTTGCACCATGACCTTGGCAAGCAACTGATTAGCCCTGGATTGGCTGTTGGTAAGTAGGGGTTTTTGGTTATATCAGACTCCATGTTGTAACTATGAACTAAAACTATGATTAGAATATATCACATGGGATCTTTGAGATGCTAGTCTCATTTGTGAGTCAAGGACGAACTCCAGAATATATTGATTTTGGACAAGTTTAAATATATGTTGATAGCATTCTCAGTATCAAATTGTGATTTCTATTTTTGGATACATTTCATTTTCATCCTGTCCTCCCATCCCTCAATCCCTCTCTTGATTCACCCTGGATTTTATGATGAAAACTTAGAGGGGGGAGGTGTTAATCATAAGTGAACATTTCATAATTAACCTAGAGGTTAGATATAAAGTCACTTCAGGCTTGGAAAGCAGGCTTTGAGGGAGGAAACAGATGAGAGAATACGCTGCTTTCTCCAATAGTGTGTGACTACAAATTACCTGAAGTCATCAGCTCTGTAGACAACTGTCTGCAATCTGTCTTCTCCTCCAGTACTAATGACAAGCTGTGTTTGGCTTACATTTACCAAGAGCAATGGAGGATTATTTATTTATTTAATAAATTATATAGGCACGAAACTCACCCACAGTAATTCCCAAAAGTTATTTTTTAAATCTTTTTGATAAATAATAGAATGCAAGCTGAAATATCTGAGTCAGTCTGAGATTCCAAACTGATCTACTCATCCTTGATTCAGCAACAGAAACATTACCAGCATGAAATTTGCTGCCTCCACTGCTGATCCCTATCCTGTCTCTATTGACTCTGTTCCCAGTCTTAGTCATCTGACTTCCCTCCAGGGAAATGAATGACAAAGCTTAATAACTTTACACACATTAAGGCTGTCCTCAGACAGTGTCAGGAAAAAGGGAAAACGCTACTTCAGCACCAGTTAAAATTGAGGAAAACTTAAATCTGATGGGCTGGGGGGCAAGATGATGTGGGGTCTTGGCAGCAAAAGATGGTTCCAAAGCAGTGGTGGGTTTCAAATTTTTTTTACTGGTTCTATGGGTGTGACTTGGTGGGTGTGGCATGGCATGGCATGGCATGGCATGGTGGGCATGGCTTGGTGTGCGTGGCAGGGGAAGGATACTGTAAAATCTCCATTTCCTTCCCAATCCAGGGGAAGGTTATTGCAAAATCCCCATTTCCTCCCGATCAGCTGGGACTTGGGAGGCAGAGAATAGATGGGGGCAGGGGCAGTCAGAATTTTTACTACTGGTTCTCCAAACTACTCAAAATTTCCGCTACCGGTTCTCCAGAACTGGTCAGAACCTGCTGAAACCCACCTCTGTTCCAAGATATGGTTGTACTGTAGTCAGGTGCAAGTGGAGAATATTCTTGAGAACAGGGATGCAGTGATGTTACTTACAGATATATACAATAGAGAGAAATGGAGGCCTTTACATAGGTATTCAACAAGTGAGTGGACATGTGCTTACAAATTCACATTTGTAAGATGCTAATGCTCAACAAAAGTTACCTCTCCCATTTCTGACATTCCCAGACCAGCAGATTGATAGGCTTTGAAGCAAATCTACTTGGAATTGCTTAGAATCATTTCCTCTGGCTAACAAACTCAGTAGTGCAGGGAAAAAAGGCTTATTCAAAGGACATTAAGCATACTCTTTAGTTAATATTATTCTGAGTAGAATACTAACAAGATCTGAATTCTAAATGAAGATAATAACTTCCACGGGAGAAAATATGGAGGCAGTTCCCCATTTTCCTTTGTCTGAATGTTCTTTGATTTGTGTAATCCAATGAGAAGAGAGGAAATCCAGTTGGGCAAGCTTTAGATCAGCCTTCCCCAATCTCCCACTCACCAAATCAGCTTCCCTTAAAATCTATAATCCACACGTACAGTTGAAATGCAATGCATCTTGAGGGTGTCAGAAGAAAATGATCTAGGTGAACAGATCCAGCTTCTCTGCAGTTCTCTGGACCCTCATGTTAGACTGATGTAACTTTCTAACTTATATGAGTTAGAAATCCATCCATTAAGAAGCAACTTTTAGAAGAACAAGAGGAATCTCTAAAACACATTTCAGATTTTATGTTCCTCAGAAAAGTATGCTAAGGGGGCATACACGCTGACTTGAAATTCAACTACTCTTAATGAATTACTTTCAATTTATCCAATCAGTTTAGTTCATTAGTCAGGGTTTGTAGTGGGAAATGTTCTGGTTTGAATATGGAAAAACAAAGTCATCGCTTACTTTGGCTTTGAAGTTCGCTGATAGTCTTGAGTAAGTCATACTTTTCTTGGCCTAAGACTACCTATTAGGTTTGCTGTGGAGCACTGCAGAGCACACTAGGTTTCAGTATTAAGAAAGAAGCCAGTAGAGGATGAAATTTCATTTCTTTCAGACTTGAAGGTTGAACATTGTGCATACTTTGCATAATTAAAGGTTGCTAGTTTATTTCTGATTTTTAAAAGAACTTGAGAAGCAAGGCTGAGAAATATAAAGGCACTGAATAGAAAGCACTGGCTTAGGTGAAGTAAATACCTGATTATATGCATTCCTTTGCTTAACCAATGCCTCCTTCCATACATTGGCTATATTAGTTTTTTTCAAACTGGTGCCTTCCAAACAATTTAGATTTTATCTCTTACAGTTCTCAATCATTCATTCTAATTGTGAACTGAGGAAGCTAAAGTCCAACACATCTAATAGGATAGTGGAAAACTACATCACCTCCCATGATGCGACTCTTAGACATCCGCACAGTATGCTGCTAAAATTTGGCAATAAAATCCTCAATTTGACCAGCATGAGGTTTATGTCCCCTAAAGGTAATGTAGGTATGCGCTCTCTCTGATTACTTAATGTACCTATTTCGAAGCTAAAGAATCCCCCAAAATCTTCCAAGAAGTAAAAAAAAAAAATGGCTGCATAAACAGCATATGTGGAATGTATTAGAGAGAACACTGAGATATAGTGTTATATAAAGGTACTTATTTTATACATTTTAACCCATTTTTCTTCTTTCAGATCTCAAAGCAAGGGCACCTCAATGTTTGATATTGTATAGTTCAATAGTGCTCTCTAGACCTTGTGGTGCAGTGGTGGGTTTCACTTACCTTTGCTACCGGTTCATGCACAGGCCACTTCTGCGCAAGCACAGTGCGTATTTGATGAAGTCTGGGCAGGTGGGCGGAGCCTCCCGTCACTGCTGCTACTGGTTCACCAGAACTGGGGTGAACCAGTAGAACCCACCCCTGTTGTGGTAGTTGAACACATTCTGAGATTCCTAAATAAATGGCATTCAGCTTTTATCTCTCTCCCCCTCCCACCCAATTTCCCAAAAGTCTCTTTCATGTTATGCTATTTATCCAGTGGTTCATCTAATGAAAACTGGAGTATTTCATTATCTTTCCACCAAAGGTCCTTCTGCAGAAATTATCTAGTCATCAGATACTTTCTTATTGATTGGCTTCAGCCAAGGCATCAAAAATGGCAGGCAGGAGTCAGGCAAACACACAAGGCCTGTGTGACTTCTTTCTCCACTGAGTTCTGCATGTGTAATAAAACCAAGAGATAATTCCAGAACATGTGTAACTAAGATAGGTAACTTGGCTGTTACCTATTACCTATGTTACTACATCTGGAATTCCGTTCATATGATTGTTGCTTTAGAAACTTATAGAGGCTTTTATGATTGGTATCGGCCCTTTGAGGTAGGCCAGGTCAAGAAACATACACTGCAGAAATTTTAAAAATGCTAATTTATTTTAACGGTATATAACAAACTCTTGACAGCTGCCAAGGTTTCCTTCTGTGTCATCCTATATTAAATAAAATCAAGGCAGAGTTATTTTGAGTTTCTTTCTCATGCTTGCTTGAATCTCTGCAGTCTGTCATCTTTTCACAAATCCGATCTTAATAATTCTTTGATACCTTCTTCAAGGTCATACTTAAATTATTTTACAAGAGGGACATAAAATATGCTGCAGTTTTCCAGAATGTATATTGCTAAATTAATGGAACTTATGCATTTGTGGTTGACTGTCTTAACTTTGGTGTTCCAGAAGAAATTATAAAGGGGAGGTTAAGATCTAGAATACCTTGCAGAAATCAAAAGTGTCCTCAGGGCACTGGTGAAACAACTGGTTTTTGCCTTTGCTGACCCCTGGGTTTGGGACATCATTAATATGTCAGTAAAACCTGATATTTTTAATGGACAGTAATCTTACACTGCTTGATCCTTCCTAGAAAGGACCCCCATGACTTGCAAAGAAAGATTTTAATATAACTCTTTGTTTCATTTTTGTTCTAGAATAGGTCCTAGCCTTTCTACACTTACCTGTGACCTTCCAAAATCATGGTCCTGAGAGAGAATATGGTGGCCAAGAGAATGAAAATGTTGAATGTTGGCAAGAAAAATATTTTTTTCACCACTTTAATTAGTCTTTTTTGACTAACATTCTGGGCATCTGAAAGGATTTTAGTTTAGTGAGACTCTCAAAAGAAATAGGTTCTCATAAGGGATGGACATGCAAGTTTTATAGTCCCAGGGCTAAATCCATTATTGTATATATATGAGTCACATCTTTCTCCAACCACTAAGAAAACTAAGAACCACTAAGATTAGAAATGCAGGCTCTTGCATTTAAGAAAAATACTGAATATGACTTTACTCTGGTTTATCTCTTTTATGATAAGATTTGTTTTCCATGAATTGTGGTTCTGAGGGATGTTGCCTAAAACCTCTAAAGACTATTTCATATGCTATGAAGAATGCCACTGTCTTTCTCATAGGTGAGCATGATCTCCCGCTGACCAAGCAGCTAAGTGGAACATACAGAAATTTTTGAACTGGACAGAGAGCAGGCAGCCTTGCCCTTATTCTCCCCAATATTTTCACATTTAGCTGGATGTTTCATGGGGCATTCAGACTGGCCTGATTAAGACTTCCCTCTCTGTGCAATGCAGCACTCTAATAAAACAAGATCCCAATTCATGTAGAAAGCTATAGTCACATTCAAGCTGCAATAATCTGAGTTTCCTAGCGGGCCTTCAACTAGACATTTGGAGGGGAATGTTAGCATGCATGCCTCATTCTCCAGTTGAGTCCTCAGTGCATTAAGCTCAATATTTGAAAAAGGCTTTAAGGATCTATGACCTTCCAGGTTTCACTCTCCACTTCATCAAACAGAATTATGCATTCATAGAGCAGAATATAACACATAGAGCAAAATATAACCTTTCCCAGAATATAACCTTCCCCAAAATCTGCCGTCCACATGCATTGAAAAACTATTTCAGAATTCCCAGGAAACATGGCCTTGGGCAGTTTACACTGGAAAGCACCAAGCTTAAGGAAACTGATAATGCTGAAAATCTCACCTCTGTGTTTTTGTGCTGCTTTATACCACCTCCGCACCCCTACCTCACTCCCTGGGATGATCTAAAAAGAAAGACCAGATAAGATGCTGCTGGAACAGCCTCACTTCTGCAGCTGTTCTAGCCTATTGGCTCTGCACCAGAGGCTGGACAAGAGCACTAATCACAAATTAACCCCCTTTTCCAGATTAAGATGAGTCATGGATGGTTGGATTTATCCAGCAAGTAATCTTGGCCTCTCTCCTAACATAGCAATCATAGCTTCTCTGGGTTCAGACAATATAATGGGGCTACCAGTGACACGGCTTAAATTTTTGTATTAACACAGTTTAAGTAAGCAGGGTTGTCTGCTGGGTGGACCAGATAGAGCAGCTGCCTCCCTGAATTAATTGGACTGGTTGCAGGAGAATACAGAGGCAGCAAGGAAGTGCTTGCTTGCATGCATGCTGCTTTAAATTTTCATTTTCTGAGTCCCCACGCTGAAACCTGGCTAGGGCCAATTGGCCCCTGCAGTGCTATGTTAACATCTCCCACCCTGAGTCTCTCAGATCTCACTTAAAATGGGGGAGAAAAGACTGCCAGGCTGCTGCTCAGAGAGAGACAGTACTGAAATGAAGGCTAACAAACTCTCCAAGCAAACTTAAGGAAGTGGTAGTGATTGTGGATGGAGACTGCCCGGATATACATCTAAATGCTTGTCAATCAATCAGAGTAGAGCTGGAAGGGACCATTGAGCTAACCTATACCATTTCAGACAAGTGACTGTCCAGTCTCTTCTTAAAACCACCAGTGATGGAGAACCCACAACTTCTGACGGCAAGCAGTTCCATGGGTTAATTGTTCTCACTGTTAGGAAGTTTCTCATTAATTCCAGATTTCTTCTCTCCCTGATTAGTTCCATCCATTGTTTCTTGTCCTGCCCCATGGTGCTTTGGAAAAGTTGAGCCTCTCCTCTTTGTGGCAACCTCTCAAATACTGGAATAATGCTACCAGGTCCTCTCTAGTCTTTCTTTTCTCTAGCCAAACCCAAATAAAAAAATGTATCTTTTATTTTATGTACATTGAGAGCATATGCACCAAGACAAATTCCTTGTGTGTCCAATCACACTTGGCCAATAAAAATTCTATTCTGTTCTGTTCTGTTCTATCCTATCCTGCAACCATTCTTCATCTTAGTTACTCTTCTTTTCCCCTTTTCCAAAGTCTCAACATCTTTTTTGTAATGTGGTGACCAAAATTGGATGCAGTATTCCATATGTGGCCTTACTAATGCTTGATAAAGCAATACTAATACTTCATGTGATTTTGATTCTATGCATCTGTTTATACAACCAAGGATTGTATTAGCTTTTTTGGCTGCCGCCGCACACTGCTGGCTCATATTCAAGTGATCATCCCCTAGGACTCCAAGGTCCCTCTCGCAGTTACTGTATTTGAGCCAGGTTTCGCCTGCAGCTTTGGAATCTGCCTTATTGTGGGTGAGGAGCTTGGCCCACTCAGCTGAGTTGAGTATTGTTTCTAGTGCTAGGTAGTAGATTTTTCCCTAGCTGTGATTAAAAGTAGAAAAACCACCTACCTACAGCAGTATAATGTCTGTGCTATAGCACTGAATTAATAGGATCCAGCTGGACAACCAGCTATGTCCACTCCTCTTCCTGGACACTCTAATTCCTTCCCCCTCCTACGACTTTCCAGCCAGTTTTCGATCCCTACCCAGCCAGGATTCCACAGTGCTGACTGTTGGCTTGTTTGCGAGGTACAGATCTTAACTGGGGGCCTGATCTCATACTTCTAGCTATTGTAATGTGTTTTTAAAGCTCTGGAATCTGGAGGTTGGTTTTTTTCTTTCCTTTAACATTTTAAGTAGGACATTTTGATATACTTTTCTCAGAAAAATACACATTTCAGGGAAGTACTTCTTTGCTCAGTGCAAAATTAAATTTTGGAACTACCTGCCATGTGATGGAAATGACCACCTGTTTAAGTAGCTTTATGCTTAATAGTTAAGTAGCTTTAATGCCCAGTTTTTCTGTAATGACCCAATTCAGAATGATATGATGATTTGAATTCAAGCTGCTGGGATGGGAGAGACTAATGCCTCTTAACCTTGCTGGTGGGCCTTCAGGAGCCATCTGATTACTTTCTCTGTGATATAAAAGGCAGGATCAGAAATAGATAGTGTGATCCAACAGGACTGTTTCTGCTTTTCTTAGGCATTCTATTGAAGTTTGACTGTTCTCACAAAAGCTCTGTCTTAGAAATGTTGATTTAGTCTTAAATTTTGATTCAGTATTGATGCTGGTCTATATTTAGTTGTACCTCATGTTAATCCTGGTTAGAGTAACCCCTATTGAGAGGAATTCTAACCAGATTCACTAAAAAGCATGCCACGTTGAATGAACTAGAGCTAGTCCCAAATTAACACTGGGCTGCATATACACTTATTATTTTTGTCATAAGTAACTTTGAGATATAAAATTAGTTACTTTGGCATCAAGGAGTCTTATCAGAAACAATGGGAGGGTTTATTACTAGTGAACATTCTTGTCTTTTGTCTCCCTTTATTAGGAACTAGATTCCTAAGTGTCAGTTCTGTCAAGACCTTGAATACTATATTAAACCAGCTTATATATTGTGGAAGTCCAAAAATAAAACTTGCTGCTCACATGGAAGACATGCTTAGCCAATGGCTCAGTATAAACTATTAAAATATTTGAAACTAATAGTATACCATGCAATCAAGGAATACTTACAATGTGTAGTTCTAAACAAATTCATATTTTCTGTGAGACAAGGATAAAGAATGAACTTCTTCAAAAAGAGGTAGGAGAAAGGGGAATTTTGAAAAGTGATTTATTTTAACAGTTTTCCTATGTGGGGAAACTGAAAACAAATATAAAACTGAGGACTTCATGTTAGAGCTGCTTCTTGCCCCTGCGTAGCTGAAAAAGTGTAAGATGTAATATTCATCACATACCCTGTTTTCCCTAAAATTAGACATCCCCTGATAATAAGCCCAATTGGGCTTTTGAGCACATGGCAATAAGGCCAAGCGTTTATTTCAGGGTTCAAAGAAATGTAAGACAGGATCTTATTTTCGGGGAATCATGGTACATACACATGTCATTAGGAAACAGGCTCTGATGTAACTTGAAAATATAGAAAATAAAAAAGAGCTTGCTTCTTTGATGAGGAAATTAATTTTGATTTAGGACAGGGTGTAACAAAGAAGCACCTGTCTGGTCAGCATGCTGGGGTGATTTTGTGATTAGGTGTATGGAAGGAAAAGGACACAATAAAAAGAAAATACTTATTTTTTACTCCTTTCTTCCAACTTGCTGCTGAGAATTCAGGAGGGTCTCCCTCCTTTTCTTGGGGAATTTAGCCAATTAAAAAAAGTCAACCCCAAATTCTCAAGCAGTCAATCATGTGTCAGAAAAAGAAAGGTGTTTTTCTTTTCACTTTTTCTGGGGTGAGGGGAAATTCTTTAGTATAGTGATTGAACAAAATATTTATGTATA
Organism: Ptyas mucosa; assembly: GCA_012654045.1. NCBI lineage: Eukaryota > Metazoa > Chordata > Lepidosauria > Squamata > Colubridae > Ptyas > Ptyas mucosa. The sequence goes on along the minus strand of WNWU01000032.1, from coordinate 10,515,235 downwards.
CTTATAGTGAACAGAATATTTTCAGTAATTATCGCAAATATGGCATTGTTGAAGTGTTCAATAGCAGCTGGATATGGCAAGTGCAAACCCTGTTTAAGTAGCTTTTAGCATAAGAAAAAAGCAAGATTTTAAGAGCGGATACTAATGCAGATATCCTTAGGCTACACAAACTATAGTCTTGCTAAAATTCAATAAGCCATGCAAATGTGCCATGTTGCAGGTAGCCATGGTCTTAAAAGTAGGGTTGCTTTTTAAAAAAATCACTGGGTAATAAATAAGCTTTTCTACTCCAGATATTGGATCTCTTTTTCTATTTTTTTCCAGCTAGTCTCATTTGAATAAAATGGTTTTAAGCATAATGACCTGGATTCTTATCCCAAGTCAATTATGATGCTTTCTGTAGATGTGTTTGCCAAACTGACTGATCTTGGCAGTCAATGGCCTTGGTGAAATGCCCTTGTTGGTTGATGGCACATGATCACAGATATTTCAGTCTAACGGGAACTGTTTGTCTCAATAAAGTTGCAGTTTTCCAAAGATGGCTGGAAGGCTGTTACTTCTTGCTGTTTTTAATTTTTAAAATAAGTTTTTAAAATTAGAAATGGTTGTATCAGAATCTTGTAATCAAGAATAACATTGGGTAGGGCTACCAGATCTGTGCTCCAAATACCCAGATGATCATTAAATGGCAGCAGAGTAGAACAGAATCTTTCCTGCCACTTAGTAGTTATCTGGATCATTGCAGTCCAAATTTTGTAGACCTAGAGTGGGTTTGTTTTCCTATGTGCAAACAGAGCTACAGTAAAAGAGAAATAACAAATAGGAAATATTACTGTATTTTAAAATTCTAAGTACAGTTTTAATAGCAACAGGGGAGGTTTAGTATGCCTTTAAAACAATTCTACAATTGAAATTCTAGATATACGTTTGTGGATTTTATTTATTTTTATGCTTCATTTTGGTTTTTACCACAACTTTGCCTTAACATATAAACAATAAGCAATGCTGGATTAACCAGCGACCCAATTGAAGTTCTTCTGAAAGCATATTAAATATGTGAACATTCCACCCCTTCTCTCTCTGCTCAACTTTTAAGACTAAGGTTTCAGCAAAACTGATAGATCTAAAATTACAATGAACGTTGTTTATAACAACACTTCTGTGCTTAGCAGGCTTTTGAGTTGGAGAGGAAAGTGAGTTTGCATCTCAGAACACACACTGCAACAGAATCTAAGAAGCAACTACAGCTGTTATGCAACACTGTTCCTTTGTCTTTTAAGAACCCAGCAAAGAACAATTTACTTGATTCTTATAAAAGTTGTTAAGAGAAGAGGTTTGGTAGTATCATTGAGAGAATGCAAAGCAATCAGCCTCAAGAATGCCCAAGCCAGAGGTTACATGGAATTGCCATCTTGAGATTGTGAGTGGGCTCCTGCAGTTTTAAGAGCTGCAAAGAAGGAAAAATCTTCCATGTTCTTGCAGTGATGCCAAAAGTTGCCAGGGACAGCATTACATAATCTTTCCTTTATTCTTGGTGCTAGCAATACGGTACTCAGATAAAGCTTCAAGGATATACATTATTTCTTGTTCAGTGTAACTCTTTTCCTATGATACACTGAATCAAACTAGCCAATTAAATTTTAGTTTTTGGGATTGTACAATCATCAGCCCATGGTAGTTTATGATTCAACGAATCATGAACCCAGTAATGTTAGGTTAATTAAGAATGGCTAAGCTAAGCAGATAAGATGTGTGAACATAGACAGTTTTGCTAACATGAACTAGTGTTTCTCAGGTTGGTAGTTTCTAGATGTGTGAGATGCTAATGTCTTATTGCTTTCCCAGCTTTCTCTTAACTAACTAACTAACAAACATACTGGACTAAGAGAGTATCAGATGGGAAAGACTAAGCTGTATACCAACTTTCTTCAAACTCCAAACTTTTTTCAAAATTTATTTATTTATTTGATTAAACTTTGACTCCAGACTGGCTCTGTCAGGACTTCCAGAATTTATAGCGCTGTCTCTATTTTGGGGAATTTGTGGAGTTGGAGTCTGGAGAGCATGAAGTTGGCGAAGGCTCATGTCTTTGCCTATGTACGTTTCCTTTGAAGACAAGGATACCTGAACATTTCCCTTTCTCTCCCCAATTCAGAAACATCAGAAATAATGCAGAAGTTGAATGTGGGAAGTGGTGTCCTTTTGATGCCCAGTCTACCGTTCCAGTTATGCTGAGCCTTTCCTGTCTCAGAGGAACTTCCAGAATAAAAGCGGAGAGACTGATACGTTAATAAAAATAATACAGCTTGGATGGTGATCAATTATTTAAATAGGTTTCAAAGGCTACAGCAAAGGCGTACAATATGATTACTTATAAAAACACTTTAAATCAGTGATGGCCGAATCCTTTCGGCACAAAGTGCCAAAAAGGTCACGTGGAAATGTCGCACATGCTCGCCCATGTTCATCGGGGCCGCACTCTGGAAAAGCCTAACTTCAGGATTCTAGCGTGTATGCGTGCCCAATGAGCAGCTGGCTGGCACACATGCGCAGGCCAGTTTTCGGCACTGCCGCACACATGAAGGGATTGTGCTCCGGAAAAGCTGAACTTCTGGGTTCTAGTGCACATGCACGTGTAGGAAGTTAGTACCCACCCCTTTCCTGGAAGAATGAAATATTTTAGGAAGTATTAAAAAGGCAGAATATTATGTTTCCCTGGTTGAGAAATGGAGAAACATGTTTTAAAGACAAAGCAACTCCCACCTTCCTGCCTCCCCCTCCCTTTTGTTAATGGGCCAGAGGCAGAAACTCAATCTTTGACAATAAGTGCCATCTGCAACACAATAGCAACAGAAACTAACACAATGGGACCCATCTAGGACAGAAACTCACCACATGGCACCTGGGAAGATTACATCAGCCAGCAAGGCTAGCTAAGACCCCCACCCCCTGGGAGTCTGACAACCAATCAGGATACTCTTTCGGGGCCCCAGGAAGTTCAAAGCCAGAAAAAGCATAAAACCTGGGGACTCGCTGTATCTCACCCCTTTTCTGTTCAGAAACTCAAGCCATGTGATCCTGTCCATCATTAAACCATCTTTCCAAACAGTCTCCATGTTTCCAGTGTCTTTTTCCCCACTTGGAGCTGAACCCAGAAGGATATTTCTTCCAACACACACCCAACAATCAACACACATGTGCAGCACACATGTGCACACTGTTTTCAGCTGATTTTCATGCACGCATCCGTGCCAGAAACCCGGTAGAGAAACAGGCAAGGCCATGCGTACCGGGTGACATGGCTTCATGTGCCACTTTGGGCACACGTGACATAGGTTTGCCATCATGACTTTAAACTGTTGTTATTAGAATTTTTGAAAGTGTTGTGTAAAGAGTTTTAAATAGTGGTTGCAATTTGGAAGCATGCACATGAGAAAAGAGACTTTTGATTAGGGTGGCAAAAATGAGTTTGTCTTTACCTGCAGAGGAAGTGAACCTGCACCTTGCTGGTTTCCCCCCAGCTGGCACACACAACATACTATATATTCTTATCTTCTACTGGCTGAAGATAATAAAAGGTAGAAAAGATCTGAAGGATACCAGACTGGAGAAGACTTCATAGCTGTTAGGAATTGTGTCACCTAAAATGTTTCTTTTTGTCAGTTCAGATGTAAGAAAATGGATATGTAGTGCAATTACTCAGAGATTTTTTCCTATTCATGAGGAATTAATAACTGAAGAGACACACAGACACATCATATGCAAGATGGTTTTAAGCCTAACATTTTTATCTGTAAGGTTTTTAGGGTTTGGAACAAAATGACAAAGAAATCTGAAGCAATAAGTATTTTTGATGTTGAGGTCAGTACTTCTTTTGTTAAATGAATTAAGTAGATTTTTAATCTAGTGTTCTTCAATGGTGCCTCATCAAGCTGGAATGAGAAAACAGACAATGTGCCATTTTTATTAATTGAATAAAGAGGTGAAGGGAATGAATGCATCATATGTTCTGATACAGAACTGAGTGATCTGGCTAATATTCTAGAAGGCAGAAAGAATATTAACAGCTATTTTGATTGTTTATTAACGTGTGCTGGAATTAAGAGAATGGGATCTAATAAAAATGTGAAAATAACTTTGTTTAGGAAAAAGAAATGAAATGCATAGGCATAGATAATAAGCATAGGAACAGAAAATGGGATACCTGCTTTGGCAATCATAAATGTGTGAAAAGGATCGGCAGTGTGATATGTCTAGAAAAATGGTAAATTATCTTAGGCTGCATCAAATACAAATATTACATTAAATCACTTTCTTTTGCTTTATTGAGATCCCAACCTTGAATATTATGTTCAGTTCTCAGACTCAGACAAATTGGAGAAACATAAAGAATGGTTATAAGGCTACTCAAGGGAATAGAAATTTAGCCCCAGAGACAAGTCTTTAAAAAGAGTCTTAGGAAATGGCTATTGTCCCAGAGTGAAACTCATGATAATAGTTTCAGTTGATTGTGTAACCAGTTAACCAAAGAGGTGGTGGGTTCCTCTTTCTGGGTGTGTTCAAGCAAAGAGTGGGCAGACAACAGAATGATATGCTTTAGTTTGGGTAGTTTGGGTACTTGTATTGAGAGGAAGTTGGACTTGCTGACTTAAATGGTTCTTTCCATCTCAAAGATTTCATGAATCTTGACTTGCCTTATGTACTTTGAGCAAATTAACAATTGGCAATTGGCAAACATTAGAAATGCTTTTGTTATCATACACACACAAACACACAGACATACTCTGGCAAAGATGTTGTTAATGAATATATACATACATATACATATACATATACATATACATACACATACACATACACATACACATACACATACATACATACATATATATATATATTCATTCAATAACACCTTTGTGTGTGTGTGTGCGTGCGTGTGTTAACAAAAGCACACACACACACACATACATATAAACACGCATACATACTTTGGCAAATGTGTTGTTAATTAATATACTGTGTGTGTATGTATGTGTGTGTTCATTAATAACACCTATGCCAAAATCAGCTTACAAGGAAAGTCAACTGATAAAAACCTAATATCAATAATACATTTTATTTTAAATGAGAATTTATACAATATCCATGAAGCTATTAACAAATTGTTGACAAATAAATACGTTAGCAATTTGTATATTTGAAGAGAATAGTCTGGATCTCTGTGCCTGGAACAGGCCAAAAATGGGACACTTAGAGGCTGAAAACGGGGTGTGTGGAGGCTGAAAATGGACGTTGTCTTACCTGAATGTCCTTTTTCGGAACGCTGCGGATACACTCCAGCACAGGGTTAATCCTCATTGATAGACGGCAACTGAGAGAAAAAAACTTTTAAAAACACCTCCTCCTCTGTGCTCTCTCTCCGCCCCTTTTGCACTCAAACCCCCAGTCTTGAACGAAGGCAAACACAGAAAAGATCAAACAAGGATCAAACAAATAAAACATTTTATTCAACCACCAGAAACAACAAACCAAACCCAAGAGCAGTCCAAGAACCAAAAGGGAGGGTATGGAGTGTATCCGCAGCGTTCCGAAAAAGGACGTTCAGGTAAGACAACGTCCATTTTCCAGAACGCTGCTACTACACTCCAGCACAGGGACATACCCAAGCCTAACTTCCAGGGCCGGGCAACTGACTGCTCCCACCAGAACCAACAGAAACCACACTCTGAAGAACCCGACGTCCAAAGGACGCCTCAGCCGAGGCGTATGCATCAATACGGTAATGTCTGATGAAAGGAGACAAGGAAGTCCAAGTAGCCGCTCTGCAAATGTCCAGGATGGAAGCCTGAGTCGCCCAGGCAGCCGAAGTAGCCGCACTGCGAGTAGAATGCGGCAAAATCCGCGCCGGCACCGGACGAGCCCGACGTTCATAAGCCGCAGCAATGCAAGCCTTAATCCACCGACCGACCGTGGCCGAAGACACCTTCTGCCCCATTGACGCGGGATGGAACGAAACAAAAAGCGCCTCCGTCTTCCGAAACGACGCCGTCCTGCGAATATAACGTCGCAAAGCCCTGCGGACGTCCAGAGTGTGCCAAAGAACCTCACGATCATGTCTAGGTGACGGACAGAAATCTGGAAGCACCAACTCCTGCGAACGATGAAACCAGGAATTAATCTTGGGCGTAAACGCCGGGTCTAACCGCAACACCACAGTGTTCGCATGAAAAACGCATAAGTCTTTGCGAACCGAAAGCGCCGCCAGCTCCGACACACGCCTAGCCGACGTAATCGCCAACAGAAAGGCAACTTTGAACGACAGGAACTTAAGTGAAACCGACCCAATGGGTTCGAAAGGAGACATTGTAAGGGCCTGCAACACTAGGGGCAAATCCCAAGAAGGATACCGATGGACCGTGGGTGGTCGTAAATTCGTAGCCCCGTGCAAAAAATCCCTCACCCACGGGTGGTGAGCCAGAGAGGGGTACGGAGGGAAAGAAAGGACCGTGGCCAAGGCCGCCACCTGCCGCCTCAGTGTGGACGGAGCAAGACCCTTGTCCAATCCAGATTGAAGGAACCCCAAAACATCCTGAACAGTAGCCGACGTGGGATCAACATGAGCACCCGCACACCAGCGACAAAAGGCCCCCCACGATGCCTCGTAGATCCTAGTCGTAGAAGGCCTGCGAGCCGCCTGCATAGTGCCAATCACAGCGTCCGGAATAAGACCCCTCTTCAAGATGATACGCTCAAACGCCAAACGGCCAACTGGAGCCAGCGAGGGTCCGGGTGTCGGATGGCCCCCTGACACAACACCAACCGATGCGGAGGTATCACCCACGGATCCATCACCGAGAATTCGACCAGATCCGCGAACCACTGTCTGCGAGGCCAAAAGGGAGCCACCAACAACACCTCGGCTCTCTCCGTAATCATCTTTCGAACCACCTGCGGGATCAACGTGAGCGGTGGAAAGGCATAAAGGAGGCCCGCAGGCCATGGGCAACGCAAAGCGTCCACGTTTTCTGCCAACGGGGACGGATAACGGGAGATGAACCGGGGAAGCTGTGCGTTTGCGGCGCTGGCGAACAGATCCAACACCGGCTGCCCGAACCGAAGCGTGGCCTCCCTGAACAGGCTCGGAAGCAGCTGCCATTCTCCCTGGTCGATCACCTCCCTGCTGAGCCAATCTGCCCTGACGTTGGCCGTCCCGGAAATATGGTCCGCCCTGATCGATAGCAAGTTGCGCTCCACCCAACTGAACAATCTCTCCGACTCGAACATCAGGGATTTCGACTTGGTCCCCCCTTCTCTGTTCACATGCGCCTTCGCCGCCGTGTTGTCCGTGAGAACCAAGACATGACGAAAGCGGATCCCCGACTGGAAGCTTACTAGGGCCAGCCTGATCGCCCGAAGTTCGAGAAAGTTGATACTGCGCGTCCTCTCCTCTGGACTCCACCGACCCTGGGCCACCTGATCGCCCAGGTGAGCTCCCCAGCCGTGCAAACTGGCGTCGGTGGTGACAACCACCCGCTGCAGCTCCAGAAACCAACAGCCCTCTCGAATGGCTGCCGACTGCCACCAACGAAGAGACAGGCGGACTTGCGGGGGCACAAGCACCTTCCTCACTGAAGTGGAGGAGCCCCTCCGTTGGAAGGGCAGAAGAAACCATTGCAACGGACGAGAGTGCCTGCGGGCCCAAGGCACGATGCGGAAACACGACACCATCTTCCCCAGCAACTGCGACAGACTCAGGATTGGAACCTTCCGCTGACTCAAGAGTTGCCGTAGAAGAGCCTGGATACTCTGCACCCTCTCCGGTGACAGGAACACCCTTCCGCTGACAGAGTCTATTAGAGTTCCTAAATGTAAAATTGAGGTCGAAGGCACCAGATGACTCTTGTCCAAGTTGATGGTGAAGCCGTGCTCCCGGAACGATGAGAGCACCCGGTCCATGTCCTGTGCCGCCCGCTCCCGGGAAGAAGAAAGAACCAGGATGTCGTCCAGGTAACATAAAACCCTCACGGGGACAGCACTGAGGGTCGCGGCCACTACGGCCACCAGCTTCGTGAAGGTCCTGGGGGCGGAGGAAAGTCCGAACGGCATCGCACAATATTGATAATGCTCGCCCGCAAACTCGAAGCGCAGAAACTGTCGATGCGAAGGAAGAACCGGAACATGGAGGTAAGCCTCTCGTAAGTCCACCGACTGCAAGTAGTCCCCTCGTCGGACCGAGGCGAGAATCGACCGCAACGAGTGCATCTTGAATTGGCGATAACGAACTGCCCGGTTCAGATGCTTGAGATTGAGGATCCCTCGGACTCCCCCCGAACTTTTCGGCACCAAAAACAGCACGGAGTAAAAGCCGGTTCCCCTCTGGTGCGATGGCACAGGTTCTATTGCTTTGATATCCAGCAAATGGGAAATCTCCTTCAACATGAGATTGCGACGATCGACAGCCAGAGGGACTGGACAACGAACAAAACGACGAGGCGGACGATCCACGAACTCGATTGCGAGGCCTTCCGCAACCGTGCGACGCACCCAGACATCCGGCGTGGACAACTCCCATCGGCTGCAAAAGGCCTGAAGCCGACCGCCCACGGGGCCGGGCGCCCTCGAGTCATTTGCCCCGGCGGAAGGGCCGAGAGGCAGATCCCCAAAAGGGGCGCTTGGAAGCGGATTGAGGTCTGCCGCGGTCCCTGAAATGTTGCCTATCAGAGAAGCGGTCAGACGACTGGAACGACTGCCTGTATGAAGAGGCCCCCCCGGGGCCCTGGAAGGAACGAAAGGACTGCCTCTGCCCATATGGTGTAAACCGCCTGTCCTGCTTACGAAAGGATGATGGCAAGACCTTCCGTTTGTCCTTATCCTCGACCAATAAGGGGTCTAGCGCCGCTCCGAACAGAGCCGGAGCCTTATAAGGTGCCGCTGCAAGCCTCCACTTGGTCTTTACATCTGCCCTCCAGGGACGCAGCCAGAACAGACGTCTCGATGTGACAGCAGCTGCCAAAGCCCGAGAAGCAAACTTAACAGAACTCAATGATGCGTCCGCCGAATACTCAGTGGCGGCTATAATCTTATTGATGTCATGATGCAGACGAGTTTCTTCAGGAGGAAGCCTCTCCTGAAGCTGCCTCAGCCAGATCAAAGAAGCACGATTAAAAAAGGAGGTAGCCGTAGCAGTCCTGACAGCCCAGGCCACTGCTTGATGCGTCTTCCGTAAGGCTAGTTCAAATCGTCTGTCCTCAGACTTAAGACCCTCCAGGGAGTCAGCCGAAACCAACGACTGAGACGTAAGTTGAGCAACCGGCGCATCTACCGTAGGCAACTCTAACAGCGCTTCTAATTCCGGGGCAGAGCAAAACAACTTCCTGTCCAAATTAGTGGGCGCGGTGGACGACCCTGGTTGACTCCAAGGAGCCTGCAACACTTCAGAGAAAAGTTGAGGGCACGGAATAAAATCCTTCTCCTGCTTCACCTGTTTGAACAATGCGTCGTGCGGACCGGCTTCAGACTGAGTGTCCGGGGGTTGCGCCCCAACGGACCCCAAATTCGTAGTCATGCGAGCCTTGTGAAGCAGAGACTTAAACAGAGCAGGCCGAAAGAGACCCGTGAAGGCAGGGGAGTCAGGCACCAATCCTTCATCCTCCGAAAACTCGAGGTCCTCCGGGCAGTCTTCCCCTTGATCGGAACTATCTGACGAATCTGACTCTCGTCGCGAAGAAGGGCGGACTCCTCGCGAACCCGATGAAGCCGACATGCCCGAAGGACCCGCCACCGAAGCGTGGGCAGCCGTCTGGGCTCCCGCCGCCATGATCGAAGCCAAGGCTGTGGAAAGCATCGTTTGGAAATCAAACTGTTGAGCAGACATAGGGGGAACCCCCTGCCGGAAGCCAGCTGCCGTAGGCGTAAACGTAGCAGAAGGGAAACGCCCTGGGGCGGGGACAGACTCCCTACCCGCCAAGGAGACATCAGGCAGCGACTGAGACACACCCTTGCTCAATGCCAATGGAACCGGTGAGGACAGCTCCGAGCTGCGCCCCCCTCCAGCCAGCGCCTCAGCCGCCAACTTGGCCTTCTCGCATTGTTTCTCCAACGCCTTATGACGACGAAGAGCATCTTTGTCCATGGAAGTAGAGGCCTTAGAATGGCGTGACTTGTGTCCGCTAGATGTAGAATGTTTGCCCGACTTTTTCTTGCGGGACTTAGCCACAGTGACAGGAGAGACCTCTTGTTCGAGGTCAGAAGACAGGGAGGAGTCCGCCATTTTTTTTTTTTTTTGGAATATATAAAGAAAAAAATATGCCCAATTAATTACTCTAAGGCCAAGAGTAACTACTGCTCTCAAGGACAGCTGGGTCAGGTCTCTCCCACAGCGCTCTGCCCCTTGAACTGAGGCAGGGTCACGCTTCTCAGCAGGCTCAGAAGGCTCAGAGCCCCTTCTCCTTCCTCAAGCAAGCCTTCCACTAGGTCTTGCAGGGAGTTTCAATGACCCCCCCCCCACTAGGAGCAGTGGGGAAAGAGGAAAACTATTCCTTTTCAAAATGGCGGCCGTCACAAAATTTTTCAAAATGGCGGCCGTCTTACCTCCGAACTGCGATCGCCCGCCGTAGCGCCAAACAGCTGGGCGCCAAACGGCCGTACCAAAGCCCCTTGACCGCTGGTGGTAATGCGGTCCAAGGGAGTAGGAGCGGCCAGCCAAAGCCACGCACGCCGCCTTTATGCCGCCCCCGCACACACAAACGGCCAGGCAGGCACTCAGGGCCGCGGCGCCGCCCGCAGCAACCTGACGGGACGGACGCCGATAAGAGAGCCGCGGCGGCACACCCAGTCACGCCCGCCGGCTCCGCTCCTCCGCCGCTGCCTCCCTACCTCCTGAAGCGGCTCCGCACGGGTCGGGGAGCGACGGCGAACCGCCCAACCCCTTCCCAGTAGGCAGAATCAGCCGATGCCGGACCGCCCCGCAGGGACAGAGCCGGTGGCCAAAAGCGCGCCAAGCGCAAAACGGGATGGCCCGGCTCCCCGGGCTCACCCGATCAACAGCTGATGCGAGCGGAACGCTCGCTCGTAAATCCAGGCAACAAAAGGTAAAGGACAAACAAAACCAAACGCTGTAACTAGACCGAAAGGAAAGGGGCTAATCAAAAATAAACAAAAGCCTAACGCTACACTCCAGAGCACAGAAAAACACCTCTCAGACCGTCGACAACTGAGAGAAAGACTGGGGGTTTGAGTGCAAAAGGGGCGGAGAGAGAGCACAGAGGAGGAGGTGTTTTTAAAAGTTTTTTTCTCTCAGTTGCCGTCTATCAATGAGGATTAACCCTGTGCTGGAGTGTAGTAGCAGCGTTCTGGAAAATGGGGCGCATGAAGGCAGCGATAGGCAGCGGCAATCCCCGCAGGCTGGAACAGCTGATTGTCAGTATTCCGTGAGGCAGATCCAACCACCCATCAGCTGCTTATGCTAAATCAGGCTGTGCTGAAGCTGACCAGGCTGTTTGCTGTTTGCTGAAGGAGGCAAATTGCTGGGCGGCAGAGGCCGAAGGGTGGGTGCCGGCGGATGGGTGGGGCTTTGGCAAAATTCACTCTGTAAGATGCACAGACATTTTGGGGGGGGAGTGGGTCTTATAGTCCGAAAAATACGGTAGTTCTGGCAAAGCTTTCAGTGCTTCCTTTTGTTTTGTATATTCTGTGGGCTTCCATTCTTTGGCGTTATGAATGACAAGGAAGTTGCCATAGACTGTTCTGCCACAGGGCCTCCCTCCCAACTGTGGAATGCACTGTTGCAGAAGTCTGGGGAAATGTGCTTTGTTGCAGTTGTAGAGACAAGGTCAGGGTGGAGATGAGAGAGCTTGAGTTCTACGTTAGCTTGAGGCTTGAAAGACTCCTCTAGAAACATTTTGAACAACAGCATTTTTGGCATATTAAAGCTGCGAACTTGTATCTGTCCTTGTAGATATCCATGTAGGTAGATAACCTGTAGATTTATGTAAGGTAGCGCTCTCAGAAATGTTGCCTATTCTACATGCAAGGCCAACTGGGCAAGCATAGCTCAAGGGTATTATTATATAAGAAATGGCAAAAATTGTGGTCACATAATTATAAAATGACAATGTCTACAGCTTATAAGGAGAACTTGTATAAGGTGTTTTACAGGTGGCATTTACCCCCGACGAGGATAGCCAGAATGTTCCAGAATAAATCGGAGAAATGTTGGAAGTGTCATCAGACCCCAGGATCCTATTACCACATGTGGTGGACATGTGGAGATGTCCTGACTGCTGTGACAGCAAATAGGAGAAGCAAAGAGATATTGGACCAAGATACACACGTGGTTGGAAAAAATGACTAAGAGACATATTGATTTTAAACCAGAGATATTTTTATTAGGGATCTTACCAGGGACACATAATAAAGAATTGCAATATTTAATTGTGAACCTTTTAACAGCAGCTAGAATTGTATTTGCAAAAAATTGGAAAGGAGAAAGGACACCCACTGATGAAGAAATTATTAAGAAAATGATGGACTGTGCTGAAATGAGTAAATTGACATTTGAAATAAGAGAGCAGGAAGATAAACAATATTATTTGATATGGGATTTATTTTATCAATGGATGGACAATAAAAAATGGTGATAAACATGAAATATGTGGATGCTGAGATAAATTAAGTGAATTTCTTTTTTTTATATATATATGAAAATAACCTTGGGATGTATAGTGATATTTTGAAGAGAGAAGGAAGCACAAAAGGATACAAAGCGATCGATATACTGTCTGTAACTGTATGGAATGATGATGTTTTTATGTTTTATTTTTGTTTAAAAATAAAAAATTATTATTACAAAAGGGTATTATTATATGGATGAAACAGAGGATTCGTGGCAGGTGGAGAGGTTATTTATTTATTTAGATTTACATCTAAATGTAGAGTTAAATTTATATTATATTTACGTTTATTTCCTCTAAGAACTCAAAACAGCATACATATTTACTTCTTCTTCCCATGTTTTTCTCACACTAACAATTCTTTGAGTAAGTGGATTGAGAGACAGCCACTAGCCTAATGTCACCCAGTGAGCTTCCATAAGTTTTCCATAAAGAAAACTACCATGCTGGCTTTGTTAGGCACTGAGGGGCATTTTTAGAAAAGACACATAGATGTTTTATAAAACGTAAGGAACAGGGCCAATGTTAGAAGTGGCTTGTTAAGTGACTATAACAGACAAGAAATAAAAAGAAGGAACAGATGTTAATTCTCGTACAACTCTGAGCATCTCAAATAGATGAGAATCTGCAGATTCAATGCGCGTGGACATTAGTTTTTTTTGCCAAAGATGACATCTGATGCAGTCAATAAATTCTTTTGCAAAAAAAAATAAATCTTTCTGGTTTTGAACTAAGTAGGACGCTGTTTTGCACCTAAAATCATCATCATATGGCATTAAGCTGAATGTTTCAACTGATGACTGCTAATATAAGTTTCCTGTGATTTTGAGATTCTCCACCTGACCAGAAGCCAAAAGGCTGCAACCTCGAAGATTTTTCATATATTGATAGAAAAATCTCTTGTGAGTCAAAAATTCTAAAAAAAATAAACAGTATACTGTAAAATATAAGTATACAAATTTTTGGTTTTTTTCTATGAAATTGAACCATTTCATTGTGGACACAGAACTGGTAAAGTGTTCCATTAACCAGAACACCAATATTTACCTTTATTATTGTGTAAATCTGTAATATTCAAAATCTATAAAGAATTGTTGTGCGACTCAGAAATTGATTTGACCTCCACTCTAGGTCCATTTCAAATTGGTTTCAGAGCAGCCTACAAGACTTGAGATGGCATGGGTCATCTTATTCTGTAGACAAAGATTGAGTTCTTCTAGATCTCTCAGTGACTTTTGAGAAGAACATCGTATCCTGGGCATGGGTTACAAATTCACAGTGGATAAAGGACATGCCAAGATAGGGTGTAATAACTTTTGGGATCTTGCTAAATGTCATCCTAGGTTTAGTATTCTGTATGGTGGGCAACAAGACTCTTGGCAGGAATAGCTTTACACTGACCTGAAGTTCAGCCTATGTAACATGGAACTATACTGGCAGACAAATTTTATCCCCATTTCAAAAAAACTTTTGTATGTCATATAATGAGTCTAGTTAGATACCTTATAGAATATAGAATTAGAAATACTCATAAAATAACATACATAAAATAAAATTATCCCAAAGGCTTTATAATATTTACCAACACCCTAAATTGGATTAGGAAGTCTACAGGCAAGTAATTCAGATCCCACAAAACGATTCTTCTTCTGAGCATCTTCGGCAATAATGGTATTACCTCCTCCCTTAAATATGTATTGCCATCATGCCCTCTTTGGCCACCCCTATTATCAAACGGAACAGATTTCTACTTTGTAATGACAAAATTCATGTCACCGAGAATACTGTTAAGTATCACAAGCTCAAAGTAATTCCAAATTACTTTGCAATTCCAACTGAGCCTTGGATAGTACAGTGGTCTAAAGCCCTGTTATTAACATCAGCTGCCTGCAATTATTGCAGGTTCGAATCTCACCAAGGCTCAAGGTTGACTCAGCCTTCCATCCTTTCTAAGGTAGGTAAATTGAGGACCCAGTTTGTGGGGGCAATAAGCTGACTTTGTATAAATATACAAAAGTATGAAGGCTATTGCTTAGCTCATTGTAAGCCGCCCTGAGTCTCCGGAGAAGGGCGGCATATAAATCAAATTAAAAAAAAGAAAAAAAATGGCCTTGCAAAATGTTACCTCTTCTGTCTCGCACAACTTTCTGTGTAGCATCCAGTTCAAGATTATTATGAGTAATTTTATTCTCCAAATCCCTAGCCCAGGAACTCACAGACCAGAATTTTTTGTTTTCCCAGAATCCAGAAAAAAATAGCTCACTTTAAACAATGCTATGATTTGCACTCTATAGATGCAATATATGCAGGGACACATTGATGTTTTATCCCTTTTACCAGCAGAGTAAATATGGACTTGTACCCATGTCCAGTCTTTGTCATTTCTCATTTTCCACTAACTCATTTTGCATTAGCATTGCTACAGATGTCTCATTTTGCACCTCAGTTCCCAGAGCAGCTTAGTAAACCAAGGAACCCTTCTGGCTATATGCCCAAGAAAAGCACTCAAGAATAATCTTATCAAGTGTCTTGGTGACTTTTGTATTTCAGACATCAATCAGATGCCCACAGAACTCCTCATTAACTCACTGGGAAAGTTCCCAAGAATCTTTTGGAATCCAAGAGAATCTATAAGTTGCCCAGGAAAAACCAGTTTGATGGGTTCATTCCCGCCTACACAAAGTTTGGTGGCTAATACCAGTTCAATGCAACTTAATAATGATCTGTCCATGACACAATGGACTGTTGTGAACATCCTCCCTCTTCAGATTACATATTAATTGTTCTAAGGTGAAGCTCTTCCTGTTGCCAAAGCATAGAGTATCCAAGTCACCCTCCTTCTCTACCCTGGAGTCAGGGCTGGTGTACCACCCACAATCTGACTGACAAATTTCATTTTGTCCATTCAGAATTCCATATCCACACCAGATCTGTTTGTTCCTCCAGTGCTAGACATGGAGCAGGCTTTACAATGAACAGGCCTAACTTTCAGCAGAAGTAGTCAGACCTAGACTTCCAGTGATCGAGCACCAAGAGCCTCGGGTTGTGACTGGGGAGCAGGAAGTGGGCTGAGAACCAGATTTTCTCTCTTTCTTCCCTATAATGGCTTGCCCTCTGGCTTCTCATGTAGCTCTGTTAGTTGTAACCACGATCTTCTCAGCCTCGATGACATTCAGTACACCCACTTGGCCCCTCCTTTTTTAAAGTATCACTCCTACTTCTGAATCTAAAATGCCATGAAATCTTTCATCTTTGAAGGCTCCCAACAATGAACATTGCAAAAATAGCTGCCCAAGCCAATCTACTACATGGGGGGAGGGGGAGAGAAGGGAAGGACCTCTTTTATACTGTTCATTCAGTGATCAAGTCCCTCTGAGTTGCAAATAGAAGCAAATCAGGTGCCTGTTCTCAGTACTTTATTAGGCACGTATGTGTGTTGTTGTGGTGCCTCTGGGGTGTTTTGCTCAACCCTCTCGCACCCCATCCTGAAGAGATGTTGCAACCCAAGCAATCTTGTTTGATAGGAAGTTGCAAAACTTTGGGATATCAAATTTGAAGGAAGAAAAACAGATGACCGCTTTAGAATCACCAAGGAAGATTGGGTTATTTTTTTCCCCATTCTCTAGTGGGTACTGTAGCATTCATTTTGTGAATGTGCATGTTTTTATTAAAAGTCACAAAGGTGAGCTCTTACCAGGGATGAAAAAAATAGCTGTCACATTTATATTTTACAGCTTTCATCTTCAGTAACAGTGTTAATACTTGCAGTGCATCCTGTCTCTGATTTTGGAAACAGATGAACTAGATTTTGAAAAATGACCAATAGTCAAAATGTGACACTATTAACATTTGGTCCAAAGCCTATTAGTAGGTATGGCCCAAATCTCTTACTTCCTATTGTTCTATAGTATTAATATCTGTCATTCAACTAATATCCCTTGACTGTATGTATTTGAATAACCAATACCTTCATTAAATTAACATCTCTTTTTCAAGAAATAATTAAAATCATGAATCAGTGGCACAGTATATTTGTAGGCTGTATTGGCCAAAACCAGCTGTAAATTGTTTTGTGTGGTATATGTATGTACCATATATAAGTTCATACATATGTATGTAAGTTTTTTGAGGGTCTTTCCCACTTGTGTTTGACCACAGAACCTCTTCTTTTCTGCTGGGTCTTCCTGTTATTGTATGAATCTCAGCTCTAGCCTACACCTAAATTATCTTGAGCTGTTTCACTTTTAGAAGAGCACAAGTTATAGCAGTTTCATTGTAGACAAAATCTAATGTGTTTCACCAATCATTCTCTCAGTGGTACTCTAGATGGCCCTAGCAGGTAATCAATTAAATGAGCTACCAATGTACGGCAGCAGCCAAAAAAGCCAATGCAATCCTAAATTGCATTAACAGAGGGATTGAATCAAGATCACATGAGATACTAATCCCACTCTATAAAGCCTTAGTAGGACCACACCTACAATACTGCATCCAGTTTTGGTTACCACACTATTAAAAAAATGTGAGACTCTAGAAAGAGTGCAGGGAAGAGCAACAAAGTTGATTAGGGGTCTGGAGGCTAAAACATATGAAGAATGGTTGCAAGAACTGGGCATGTCTAGTCTAGTGAAGAGAAGGACCAGGGATAACTTGATAGCAGTATTCCAATATTTGAGGGGCTGTCACAGAAAGGAGGGGGAGAATCTATTTTCCAAAGCATTCAAAGGTAAGACAAGGAACAATGGATGGAAACTGATCAAGGAGGGATTCAAACTAGAAATAAGGAGAAATTTTCAGACAGTGAGAACAATAAACCATTGGAACAGCTTGCCTTCAGAAATTGTGGGGGCTTCATCACTGGAGGCTTTCAAAAAGGGTCTGGACAGCCACTTGTCAGAAATGGTATAGGGTCTCCTGCTTGAGCAGGGGGTTGGACTAGATGACCTGCAAGGTACCTTCCAAGGTCCTATTCTGTATTATGTAGATCACCTGGGATTTACTGGCTACTTTGGACTAGCAGGAGTATGTCTAAATTGCCTAGTTTCTGGGTACTTTCTTGTAGGACCATTCTGCTTTTTTTTTTTATTTTTCAAAGCAGGCTTTCCTTTACCTGCTATATCTGGTGCATAAAGATACCCCCATCTCTTTTTTTATTAGTCATTCTCCCAGCCCGGGATCAGCTGCCAGGGCTGGAAAAAGTAGAGGTGATGAGATGTGGCTCTTTCAAAGCCCCAATAGATGTATACTTATACATTGATAGGTTGTTAATCCCCAGGTTGGGAGAGGTGGCAGGAGATCTCAGGAAGTGAATGCTGATAGATGCAGTTCTGGGATTGGAAGATCGTTTTCCCACTCAACATTGGTGAGGTTGAGAGGAGATGAGATGAGATGACAGCCTTCCCTTCCTGGAAAACAAGGACACCATGCTATGGCCATAAGCCAGAACACAGACAATTAGGACTGACAATGGGGACAACAAAATTTTACTGGCATACTTTTCTTCTGGCTCAGAAGATGGAAGAAGAGCCCTTGGAGTATGTTGATTGCATTTTATTGTGTCACTTCCATGCATTTGAATTGTTCCCCAAATAATCCATACAACATTTTTAACATTGGGAGGTCTGCTTATATAACTGGAAGATTTTTACAGACTCACTAATATTGCTGTCCTCTATATATTTATTCAGAATAAGTCACAGCAAATTCCATTGAGCGTATCCTAAACATTTGGCTATGTAGGATGGTGCTGGGGTCATTCTGCAAACTAAACTGCCTCGCTCCTTTAATCTTGAAGTGTGAAGGTGGGAAAGATGGACCTGTTGAAGCACTATTTCACATAAAACGTAGCCTGACCAGGGAGAGACACATAGACAAAAAGTAACATAGCAGAGATGCTCATATTAACTAGTTTGCTTTTCTTGCCAGATTATGTCACAACTGACACCATATTGCAGAGAATTTTTGTTTGCCTGTTGGCACATGTTCCTTCCCCCCTTAGGCCTGGTTCCCACAGCTCATGGATTGAATACTGCAAAGCCGCTTTCCCCTGGGGATTCTTGTAAGGCTCACTCTTGACCATTTTAATTTATCTTTGGCACCCAATGTCAGCCTGGAAACCCATAAATAGTTTTGGTCCCTTGCCATTTTCTATCTCAGTTCTTTCAAGGGATTGATAAACAGTAACGGCTAACCATAATGCTACTTAAGCATACACCATCAGCTTTACCCAACCTGCACAGATCAAAAAATTGCCAGCCAACGCCTATCCACTTTTCTATCTTCCCAATTTCAAAAACAGGAAGGGAATTTCTTTTACTCTCAGCTGCCCTAAAATGTTTGAGCATTTGTAAATGAGAACCAGGTTGTTGTAGTTGTTAAGGCATCAGGCTAGAAACCAGAAAACTCTGAGTTTTAATCCCACCTGAAGCAGAAAGCTAGCTGGATGACCTGGGTCCAGTCCTCTAGCTCAGCCCTAGGAAGAAGGCAATGGAAAACCACTTCTGAAATCTTACCAAGAAAAAAATGGGGGCTTGTCTAGGCAGTCATTTGTTCTCTGTACCTGCAAGTATCATCAGCCTTCAGGTTGGCAAAAGGCTCTGACAGATGCCTGCTACCACAGCCATTTCATGTTCCTGTACAAGAACCAGATAAGTCTTTCACAGAGACATGGTTTGTGATCTTCTCTAGCAAGCTGATGGCTTGGGGATTTTGTCCATTTTCCCAAAGCTACATATTATAAATTTATAGAGCCACTGTGGCGCAATGGTTAGAGTGCAGTACTGCAGGCTACTTCTGCTGCCTGCCAGCTGCCTGCAATTTGGCAGTTCAAATCTCGCCAGGCACAAGGTTGACTCAGCCTTCCACCCTTGCAAGGTGGGTAAAATGAGGACCCAAATTGTTGGCGGCGACTCTGTAAACTGCTTAGAGAGGGCTGTAAAAGCACTATGAAGTAGTATATAAGTCTAAGTGCTATTGCTATAGGACTTCAGCTAAGTAAGAAATTCAGTTGGTACTATTTTTAAAAAAATAACCATATGAATAAAATAACATAGACACTTAAAATATATATTTATATATGTGTGTGTTGTCTAGTGCTATTTGTTACATGGTCAATTTTTAAAAAAAAACTAACATTCATAGTGGGATAGTTCTTTCACCAAATCCAATCACAATGATAAAGAACCCTGGAACTCTTCAACAGGCAAGATTTTACAATTATAATGGCCTAGGGAAGAAGCAAGGAAATGCCACAGAGAACTTAAATATATAAGGAGGAATATAGCCTTAATAATGAACTCTCCAGTACTGTACTGAGTAATGTGTGTGTGTGTATTACAATGGGGAGCAATTGTGGATAAGGAACTGAGAGCTACAGGCACAAAGATGCTTCTGCAATATTAGAAGTACTGCTAATTTCTCCTTACGAAAATTAAATGTAAGCAAAATGACTTCTGCAGAGCTACTAGGTCTGGTTTGCAAAATTCCACATGTTTTTGGATGGATGCATCCAGTGATTAAGTCTATCAGAATATTATATAACATTCTATTACATTGTGTACATTATGTAACCTATACAGGTTTTCTTATATCTCTGTTATCATCACGTGGTTGTCTTGATGTTTTCTGATTTGGTAGCCCTGATGTCTCAATGCAATCATTTTTTGGGGGGGGGCTGATGCTGTGTCTTTCTATTCTTCATATTAGGTACATTTATATCAAAAGGAATTAAGTTATCAACTCTAGTCAATTTCTCTAAGGAAAACAAGGATAGCTTCACGTACAGCTGGCTTTAATTGTAAAATCATCTTGAGAGAGATGAAAAATGTGTTACTGGTTATCATGATATTATTATCTTCAACTCTATACTGAATTCCAGAAGCTACCTCGGAGTCAGATGGTATCAAAAACCAAATTTCTCATAATCCCACGCTCTCTGCACTTTGAACATGGCTCCCTTGCCCTCTAAACTGTGCTTTAAAATAATAACGTAATAACCTCTACAGTAAGCACGCACAATCTTTAAAGATGACCTCGAAGTTTAAATTTAGAAAGCAAGTTGCTTTTCCTTTCCTTTTCTACCCATGTTTTATTTTTAGAGGTAGAAATGTATTTCCAATGCAAATTGCACTATGGAGGCCCTCCCAAAATGGAGACATTGCCTGGAGAAATTTCTTTTTCTGGAGGAGAAAAATGTGTCTCTGTGTGTGCATTCTTTTAACACATACAGTTTTCCAGAAAAAAGTACACTTGTATATACACACACACACACACACACACACACACACACAAATCCCTGCTCTTGGATTTCATGCTGGGAGTTTTGCGCCGCCGTTCCCTGAGAGTTCTGTCTGGTCCTGTCAGGAACCGAACAAATGTACATCCTCGCTTAGCCAAAGGGGGGTGGAACCAAGAGGGAAAGGAGAGATTTTGCCAAACTGGCTTGACCAGAATGTGACACAAGAGCAGGAAATGAGTCATTCCCAAGAGAGCAGCTGCTTTCAGCTATTTGCATAAAGAAAAGCACCACCAGACAAGGGGGAAATGACACCGGGCTTCCGGACTGGAGTGAGCTCTGCATCTTGGCGGCTACTTGCTCATTTTCAGATGTTTGTCTGCTCTGCCTTATCCTAAAGAACCCCACTGATCCCTTTAAACCCTTCCTCAGAGATGCAACATGAAATCCCTGCTTTAAATAAACCTCACACACAAACAGCCCATCACACCATCACGAACCAGCCAGTGTCTCTGTTGATATTAGGGCAGGTCGGGGCAAGGCCACGGAGGGGGCCTCTGAGTTTTTCCCCAGGAGGAAACCTGCTAAGCTGGCTGCACAAGGACAAAGCTCTGGCAGAAGGATGATACAGACATCCGTCATCCTCTCAATCCATTTCTGACAGGGAAGGGATTAATTCTCCCCTCACACTGAGTGAAACCAACTAGGTCAGCAGGGTCCACAACAGAACTGGGTGGGAGGCCCTTTTGGTGAGTTAGGATTTAGAGAGTGAATGATACGGCTTCCTCTAGTCTCTTTGATAAACCATTAAGAATAGACCCTGTCCTTCAGATGGACGACATTTGCTCTAAAAAAAGAAAATCCACCAGCAGGTCTAGTTTCAGGTAAGAGAATAAATGGCGGGGGGGGGGAATGCTCAACGCGAGTGTGTGGGATCTGGGAACTAACACCTTTTGCTTTGAACAATACTGCAGCAGCAATATGGGGAATATACAACATATCAAAAGGATGTTGCAAAGTTGCAGTATTATACTGGGCTGATTTTGCTTTGCTTTGCAAAGGCACCTATCTTTTCATGAATAGTAATCGATAAAAAAAAAATGTATAAGCTCCATATAGTAGATTAGAACCCTGCTGGTCAACTACCGGTGCTTTTCAAACATGAAGGAAGCTCAGTCTATGGCCCTGGCCTTGGGAACCTGCATATATAGTAGTTCACGGTGGCGCCTGTCTGAACTTTTACTGTACGATTCTTATTTGCAAAATTTTATAGAAGGTTCAAACAGTGCCATCTTTCACTTGTAAACTTGAAACGTTTTGTTTCTTACATCTTTTTTTCCTTTACCACTAATAATCCTTGCAGGAAGAGAAAATAAGATAGTTGCAATGTGGCTTTTCTTGGGTAACCCCAGGGTATTATCCCTCTGAGAGCCTCTTTAATCATTCAGAACATCTCCAGCCCAGCCAGAGTTGAACTTTAGCAAGGCAGGACAAAGTAAAGTTAGGAATACAGAAAGTCTGTTATGAAAACACTGGGGAGGTGGCCAGAACAGACAAGACTGGGTTAGGGCAGCTGCCAATCCTTTGCAATGTGAGGACAAAACAAAACAAAAAACCCAGGGTTTACTTCTGTATTATGTACACACCTCTCCCTCGCTCTCTTTCTCTCTGGTAGAAGCTGCTCTTCATGCCAGTTAAGTTGCTGTGCCTGCAGTGAAGGAATTTATATAAGCAAGCTGAGTCCTAGATTTCTTCTAAAAATGCAGTTCCCCCCAAAAAATATCTCAGGTATTTCAGGGTGGTGTTGACAATTGAATGTTTGAATATGACAATTACCTGTGTTGTCTGTAAATATAAATCTATGAATGTATAAAACTATCATACCTACTATACATTGAGAAATTCAGACATTGGGAAAATCCTTCCAGTGGCTGGAAAGTGCTGAACTAAAGGACAGCACTGAGACAGAGGTCTACTACATTAGACAGGACCCGAGGGGCAGGCTATGCAGAGAGGCCACAGAGGCAGTTCCAATATCTTGTAGCAGGGGGTAAGATGCAGGCAGGAACAACATATACCGAACAGCACAATCAAGTAGCTGGCATTAGGTACAGGAACATCTGTACTGAATATGGGCTAGACCTCCTAAGTCTATATCAGAGAGCCCACAAGAGGTTGTGGAGAATAAGAAAGCTAAGATCCTGTAGGACTTCTAGATCCAGACAGATAGACAGGTATTGGTCAATCAACCAGACATTGTGGTAGTAGACAAGGACCAGAAGACAGTGCTAGTGATAGATGTAGCTGTATCAAGTGACAACAGCATCAGGAAAAAGTATCAGGGCCTGAAGGAAGAACTGGAAAGGGTGTGGAAAGTAAAAGCCAAAGTGGTCCTAGTGATAGTAGAAGATCTCAGTGCTGTAACTCCTAAACTGGGAGAGTGGTTCTAACAGATTCCAGGAATGACATCAGAACTCATTATCCAGAAAAGTGTAGTGCTAGGAACAACTAAGATACTGCACAGAATCCTCAAGCTCCCAGATCTTTGGTAGAGGACTGAGATTGAGGAAGACATACCACCCATAAGTGTATTCATATGACTTCTTCAATCTGCAACATAATCTGGTAAATATCACTATCCACTGGTAGTGCAGTGGATAGAAGTACTGCACGCAAACTCTGCCCACAGTCTGGAGTTCGATCTTTATGGTAGGGGGGGAAATCAAGGCTGACTCAGCCTTCCATCCTTCTGAGGTTGATAAATGAGGACTCAGATTGCTGAGGGCAATATGCTGACATTGTAAACTGCACAGAGTGCTGTGGCAGCATATAAGTGCTTTTGCTATTGCTATCAGAGCCATATGTGATACCATCTCAATGATAGTGCCTAGTATAAAAGTGTAGGCTTGTACATGCATCTGTATGAGTGTGGATAGATAGAGATGCATAATTTATATTGCAAGGTAAACCCAATTATTCTACCAATTGTTGCATGATTATGCTTTATATTTCTGTATGTTTATTTTCTAATTACAGGTGTTTTGCTTCCATTTAATTGTGTCTGATTCTCAGAGACTGCTCGGACAAACCCCTGGCAAGGTTTTTCAGAAATGGATTGCAATTGCCTCTTTCCTAGGGCTGAGAGAAAGTGACTGGCCTAAGGTCACCTAGCTAGCTTCGTGTCTAAGGCAGGACTAGAAGTCACAGTCGATTTCTAGCTTTATGTTTTAATCACCACACCAAACTGGCTTTCAGAGAAGAATAGACATTATTCAACATTAGGTACAGGAACATCTGTACTGAATATGAGCTAGACCAGGGGTGTCAAACTCGATTTCATTGAGGGCCACATCAATGCTGCATGAACTCTTGAAGTATGTTTTTACTGAGATGAAAGCATATCTTAGGTTCACGGGTATCATAGCAATGTGCATGAAAAGGCGAGGTAAACTTTTGGTAACTTGGACATTAACATGGACTACCATTCCTATCATCCTGATCCATCTATTTTGCTGACTAGAATTAATAGAAACACCTGTGAGGCATCAATTTGTTTATCTGAACTATACACTTTGAGGGGTCCTTGGTGCTCTCTGAGCTTGGTTGTTTTCTTGCAGATGTTTCATTACTGACACTAGATAACATCATCAGCGCTAGTAAGGCGTGGGGTTGCTCTCAGTTTACATTATATTATATGATTAAAACACCTCCCCACCAGCAATCAGTGCCCAGATGAGTGTAGATTAACTCCAAGATTAACATCAGACCAACAATCAAGTAAACAATACCCCAAACAAGGAACTGCCAAACAAGCCAATGGTAAACAGTTCAATCAAAGAACCTCTAAGACATGGCTGTCAAACCTCCGACCCATGGGCTGGGTGCGTCACACGCTGGCCACGCCCATGTCCGGTTTAGCGAAGGGGGGGAAGTCCTGATACATCACGTGATGCCGCCATGACGATGTGAGTTTGACATTCCTACTCTAAGATCATCCCCACCAATATTGCCAAGGCAAGCCACTAGAATATAAACAGAGCAAACCCCACTCATTACTAGCACAATTGATGTTACCTTGTTTGGATAATGAAATGCCTGCAAGAAAACAACCAAACTCAGCAGCAAAGACCCTTCAAAAGTTTATAGTTCAGGTAAGCAAATTAATGCCTGACAGGTGTTTCTATTAGTTCTAGCCAGCAAAATAGATGGGTAATGAAATGTCTGCAAGAAAACAACCAAGCTCAGAGAGCACCAAAGACCCCTCATTTCAACTCTGAGCTACAAATTTTCTCCTTTATTGGTACTGTAAACTTTATTGGAAAAACTAATATGCAAATATTGAATTTGTTTGAGATAAAATATAACTGAGCCCTATTCCAAAATGATAATATACGCCTGTACTAGCATTGCTAGTTTTACCTTTTGCTCCATATCTTTAAAGATTTCAGTGAAGTCAGTGCCATAAAGCATACATGTTTATCTGACTGTAACAAATTGCATTTTGAATAACTAGCTTAATGCAACCTTCCCTTAATTTCATATCCTATATCTTACATTATAAATTTGAAAATGCCCATCTCAATCCATATATGGAATGGTTTGCTGATTAGAATAATGGGAATTATAGTTCAACACCTCTGGAAGATAGCAGGTTTGAAAAAGACCAGCATACAATTTACAAATACTAGATGCTAGTGGACATTATTATCTATTATTTGTACTAAGAATTATTGTTCGTAATAATTCAATGAAATTATACCAATATGAGGAGGAGATTTTTCTTCACAACCAAAATGTCTGAGCAAAATCATTCCATTTTTCTGATTTTTGCAGAGGATTTATTCTGCATAAACATTTCCAAGTACTAAAAAGAATTTTGTGTTTCAAAAACATGGACTTCTTTAATCCCACAAAGTAAATTTCAGAGAGAGAGAAAGCAATAACTTTGAGAGTTATTGAGAGAGAGAGAGAGAGAGAGCAATAACTTTGTGAGTGGCTGCTTTTTGGGCTGCCATCAGATCAATCACCAAACAGTTTTATTATTCTGACAATTGTGCCCTATAAAATATTATCATGGCAACATTGTACCACAATCACATTAGTGTCTTTGTGCTATAATCATTTTGTGAAGCAGAGGCACAATCATTGGGCATGAAGTCCTTCTTTCCTAAAAGCGGCATGGACCAAGGTTTCCTTGAAATGTACTCTATGTATTCAAGAGATACAATTGTTCACCTTTTCTGGGCATGAAACAATTTTTCCAATAGGATGCACAAGCATTTGCAACATGTAAAGTCTAATTTCTGGGACAGAAATGATTAAAAAAATCCACCAGATGCTCTGAAATCTTTGACTAGACCTGGTCGGTGCTACCAGTCAGTGGCACATCTGGTTTTCAGAAGACTTTTTCCTTTAGACAAGGCATCCACTTTTGTACTAATATGATAGGGAGGATTAAAGCAGACCAGGAACCAATCTCTTTCTTTGGCTTTGCCTCTCTAGGGCCTGGTGGCTCAACAGACTAAAAGCATTGTGATTAACACCAGCTGTCTGCAATTACTGTAAGTTCAAATCTCACCAGGCTCAAGGTTGACTCAGCCTTCCATCCTTTCTAAGGTAGGTAAAATGAGGACCCAGTTTGTGGGGGCAATAAGCTGACTTTGTATAAATATACAAAAGTATAAAGGCTATTGCTTAATGCATTGTAAGCCGCCCTGAGTTTCCAGAGAAGAGCGGCATATAAATCAATTTTTTTTTAAAAAGTATCTGATAGATCTCACCCTGCATGCACATTCAGACACACACCACAAAGGTGAAGGATAGAAAAAGTGAGACTTTCCATATGTTGTTTACCTACATTGGCCATGTTAGGAGGGTTGTTGATAACCGTGGTTCATCAACCTCTAGAATACTCCAGGTTCTTTACCAATTTTTTCTTGTGATTCCCTGATATTGGAAAAGTGGAAAGACTCTACTTTTGACATAGAAGCAGTCATATACCGGTAATTTGAAAATGCTGAGAGACGTGTGCTGTAATGTAGGTAGTTAGCTTCCCTGTTATTTTAAAACTTGGGCTCGAGATCGTCAGAGTGGAATCTCAGAAGGATTCAGCTTCATTTTGTTGAGGGGTGGGCAGTCTTGAGGAAGAAAAAGATGTCAAAAACAAGTGAATGATAACAGGTGAAAGATATGGGAATGGCAGATTGTTTTTGCCATCAAAAGTTGTGGATGCTTCATCACTGGAGGTTTTTAAGAAGAGACTGGACAGTCACTTGTCAGAAATAGTATAGGGCTTTCTGCTTTAGAAGGGGGTTGGACTAGAAGACGTCCAAGGTCCCTTCCAGCTCTATTCTGATTGATGGATTCTTGACTGATAGGCATGATCTATAAAGGAGCAGGTCTGCAACTTGGGAGGTTTTTTTGGACTCACAGTTCCTGCGTGACCAGCAGATGGAAACTGTGGTCAGAGGGATCTATAACCAGCTAGCTTGTGCACCAATTATGGCTGTACCTGGGCAAAAAGACCTGGATAGACTAACTCATGTCCTCATTACCACCCAGCTTCACCACAGCAATATGCTTTATATGGGTCTCTGCCCTTAAAGACTAGCCAAAAAACCACAATTGGTTTCAGTACATGGTAGCCTTCATGGTTGTTGGCGCTCATCACTGGCAGCATGTAAAATCAGTTCTGCAGACTTGATTACCAATTTGTTTCTGGATACTATCTGAAATACTGGTATTAACCTATAAAGTCCCTGATCACTTGGCACCTGAATACCAACAGGATTGTCTCCTCTGCTCTCACCAGTAGAAGTTCAAACTCATTAGAACAACTAGAATAAGATATGTTAATACTTGCACTCCTGTATTTTCAAGAGATTTGGGGGAATGAGACTAGAAAGTGATGCCTTTCTATGGTAGTGCTGGTACTTTGGAACAGACTCTTTATGGCCCCCACCATGTTTTTCCAGAATCTTTCAAAATTGTTTCAGGTCTATGCTATGTAAAATAGGACGCTTCTCTTCCCCCACTCCTTCTGATTTCTCTGCTGCAAATCACCCCAGCTGAGATATCATGGTTACTTCAATGCAGCTGTCAGTTTTATTAAGTACTTCAGCATGAAATATCTGGAAGCATAGCACAGCCTTAGAGAATAATGGAAAATGCATATAAACTACCATTATCATGTCCATTTAATTGAAATGTATTGCCTGTTTTCATTATAAAATCAAATTTCAGCAGAGTACAAACAGCAACTTTAAGAAAATAATTTTTAAAAAGAATAAAGGCAATCTGAATTGTTAAAAACAAATTCACTGGAATCAAAGCAAGGAAAAAACTGTCCAACTTCTAGGAAGGAAATACTGAATATACTGTATGTTCATTAGTTCATTTTTGCTCCCCTTTTACTGTGATATAATTTAACTGGATATTAATATTGAATTTTTAATATTCATCCTGTACACAATATATTTCCTCTGAACCTGGTAAGCATTACTTTTGTTCAGATATTCTAGGAATTCTTGCTAGAATATAAATCCCATTGAAATTAACAGGGCTCATTCTGAGCAAAGATCCATAAAATTATGTTGCAATGTAGGTAGATAGCTTCCTTTTCTTTTAAAACCTAGGTTTGAGTAAGCAGCAGGGGGTAAAATCCAGCAGGTTCTGATAGGTTCTGGAGAACCAGTAGCGGAAATTTTGAGTAGTTCGGAGAACTGGCAAATACCACCTCTGGCTGGCCCCAGAGTGGGGAGGGAATGGAGATTTTGCAATATCCTTCCCCCCAGGAGTGGGGAGGGAATGGGGATTTTGCAGTATCCTTCCCCTGGAGTGGGGTGGGAATGGAGATTTTGCAGTATCCTTCCCCTGCCATGCCCACCAAACCACGCCCACCAAGTCACATCATGCCCACCAAGCCATGCGCACAGAACCGGTAGTAAAAAAAATTAAATTTCACCACTGGTAAGCAGAGTTGGATCTCTGAAGGATCCAGCTTAATGTCATCAGAGTGAGAACATCCTGCAAGAAGAGAAAAGTAGCAAAACAAATGTTAGGCACTCAATTTTGTATGAAAAAGTCAAATAATGTTATGCTCATATCCTGAATTGTAATTAATTCTGACAGAATATTTCTTTTCAAATCTAATACTTTAGGTTATTTAAACAATAGAATGACAATAATTTTAATTATTTCTGTACAAATACCATTGTATCAAAACAATATACCGTATATACTCGAGTATAAGCCGACCCGAATATAAGCCAAGGCCCCCAATTTTACCACAGAAAACTGGGAAAACTTAGTGACTCGAGTATAAGCCGGGGGTGGGAAATGCAGTGGCTACTGGTAAATTTCAAAATAAAAAAAGACTGGTCAAAAGTGTGAGGACCTGTCAGAAATCACTTTTTTCAGTCCTCTGGGTAGTCCTTTTGTGCATATGGACTACTCAGAGGGCTGAAAAAGTAATTTTTGACTGGTCCTCGCACTTGTGATCAGTCCTCGAACTTACGACTGTCCTCACATTTTATGTTTTTGCCCTATCTTATCACCATTTCTCTCTCCCCCTTTCTTTCTCATTCTTTCTCTCTCCCCCTCTTTCTCTCTCTCTCTCCCCCACACTGTCTCTCATTCTGCCCCCTTTCTCAAAGAGAGAGGTGGTAGGTTTGAGGAGAAAGATTGCTGTACAATAAAAAAGATGAAAGGGAAGAAAACCAACCCCAAACAAATATAAAGCTATCAAGATAAAGAATGAATTGTTAAACTTTAAAGAATAAAAGAGAACAAATATGAATAAATAGCAATAATTAGAAACACACATACAAACATACAATGTATTTTCTTTGAACAGAGTATTTGGCCGGTTCACAAATTTAAACAGTGTTTAGTCATTTCACTTAAATTTACAATTTCTATATTTCCTTTTTGCCATATTTATTCCTCATCTATTTTTTTAAAAAACCAATATTACCCTTCATCCTCATCTCTAATCTTAATCAAATTCAATTTTTCACTTCTATATTATACCCCTTCCCATTGTCATCTATTTTTATATCCATCCTCACATTGGTTAATTATGTAATATTACAGTTGTTCAATACAAATTCAACATTTTAATATAAATCAACTAGTTATATAACTATCTTTTTTGTATATTAATCAATATGAACATGAATATTCCAATTATTTCCATGCAATCCAATTTCTTACAAATCAATTAATTATATTTACCAATAATAATAAACCAAATAATTTCCCCCATATATTCTTCCAAACCACAACTTAACCATTTCTGCTTTCAACACAATATACAATTAATAGTATCTCAATTATTACAATTCCCTAGTTAAATAGAGCTTTTTTTTCTTTTGTATTTTAAAATCTTGAGCCTCCTCTTTTGCCATAAATTTCCCATTGTTTGCAGTTTTCCACCTACCTTTTTTGGTGAGGAAAAAGAAAAAGAAATCTCTCTCTGCCTCATTTTGTCAGGTTGCAGCAAAGACCCTGCTTTACTTTCAGTTTCGCGTTTCAGCATGGCTTGGGGAGGGGGGAAATCTGCACCTCTTTGCAGCTAGCAAAACTGCAGAGAGCAAATCAGCTGAGGGTCGGGAGGCTCTTCAAAACAACTTATGGTAATTAACCTATACTGAAGCTGAAAGGGCTGTTTTTTCTATTTTTGCAGACACAGGTCTACTCATTTGTTTTCTTTTAAAAAGGCTTTTTTTTTCGTGACTCGAATATAAGCCGAGGGGGGCTTTTTCAGCCTGAAAAACGTGCTGAAAAACTCGGCTTATATTCGAGTATATACGGTAATGCATGAATGTTTAGAAAAATATAATAAGGAAGGGAAATAATCCAAATGGTAAACAGGAAAGAAAATATATATTTTCATTTCTGACCTCTGACAAAAATATCTCTTTCTGCCTCTAAGCCTACAAAGTGTGAAGGAAACAGATTGGAAAAGGGGACAGAAAGAGTAGGTCTGTCTGGGAAGATTGTTGTATTGTATGGCAGTACAGAATTCAGTCTTTCCCTAACCTAACCCCAACCTGGTGGCTGTCTGGATTTTTGCATCTGTAATTTGGCATATCTAAGAGATTAAGAGAGCAGTGGCTTTGCTTGCTGCTAGATTTAGCTCTTTCTGCTGCCAGTGTATGCTCCCTGGTTGAATGATCTTAACAGAAATATGGCCAGAGAAAGCATCCTTACATATATGCCATATTTCTTTAAAAAAAACTAATTTGCATTCTATAATAGGACATTTTAAAAAAAACAAAAAAAATTGAGATTTTAAAAATCATTATTTATAGTGGGACTTGTAAAACTGCATGGCTTCAGGCAAAGGTCAAATTGCTAACCAATATAATTATCATGGACAGGTGACCTTGATTTGATTAGCTCAGAAAGAAAACACTGGCTGTGCTACAGTCTCTCAAAACTCTTCTGGCCATGACTTTGCATGATTCCATCTTCAAACCAACTGCAGCTGTTTGCAGTGATTGGACATTTGTTATTCCCTACAGCTGAGGCATGTTCACCTGGTATCCAAGTGTCAAAAATAGAGAAGGCTCTATTACCCCATTGTATCTCTGAGTCTAAATAGTTTTTACAGTGTCTTATAAATGTTGCTTGGTACCATAGCAAAGGCCAGACTGGGCGAAACAGCACAGAAATTCTGTGTGTGTGTGTGTGTGTGTGTGTGTGTGTGTCTGTCTGTCTGTCTATCTCTCTCTCCCCCCCATCTCTCTACCTACCTACCTACCTACCTACCACTATCTGTCTGTCTCTCTTTCTCTCTCTCTCCTGCAGGGCTGTCAAACTCCCGGCCCGCAGGTCGGATGTGTCACCCACTGGCCACGCCCACATCTGGTTTAGCAAAGGGGGGGAAAGTCCCGAGACATCACATGACGTGACGCTGCTGTGAGGACATGAGTTTGACACCCCTGATCTACTGTATCTCTCCTCTCTCTCTCTCTTTATCATCTATCTAATCTATTGAATTTATATGCCACCAATGTCACAAGATCACATCTAAATGCACATCTAAGAACAAAGGGAACTGAAAAATGATACATTCACAATATTTGAATTTACGTTTACATTTTCATCTTCCCCCAACTCCAATAACTATATCATTGGGGAGCTTTCAAGATTATGCTTGATGAGAATCAGTGCAAGTTTTTTTCTAATTAATTAATTCAGAATATGTATTAAAATGCAGAATGGAACATCTACTACTACACCTAGTTGCATTGTTCCCTGTCCTATATTTCCCTTTTTAAGAGGTAATGTTGATATAAGAAATGACAAGGGAGAAAACTATTTAAATAGTAAATTAAAGGTAATTATGACATGTGGACGAAAAGCAGTAAAGTTGGCTGAGACATAACAATCTCTGAAAGTGAGTAGGGAGGAGAATGTGGGAAGAACAGGAAAACTAGTCCAAATGCATCATAGTCAAAGATAATATTGTGCAAGCTTTGATTGTCATGCTAAATAGCATAATGTACAGAACTGTGGCCAAAGTTGATTAATACCATAGTTGTGAAATGTGGAATTTCCAAAAGGTAATGGATGCAAATTGCAAGACTGTAGAACAAAATATAAACAGTACTAACAATAGATTCTAGATAAATTAAATAAATTTAAGACAACTTAATTAAAATCATGATCCATTGGTCAAATTCTGTGATATTTTGAGGTTTGTTTTTTTAAAAAAATAGCAATTGATGTACATCTAACAACTATATGAATATAATTTCTGACTTCTGATAATTTCTCCTGCAGGTAAAACGTAATACTTAATGTCCATATACTGTGCACTCAAATACGTAGGAACGGGGCCCAACTATCATAAACTTCAGATTTTAAATTTATCTACTTTTGGTTTTCATAAATTGAGATTAAGAAGAATATATATATATATATGTATATAGGATGGCCTTACCAAACAGAGAAGATGAAATAGCTGCCTCAGGCAGCAAGTTTGGAAGTTATGAAAGAATAGCAAATTGCTAGTTATTTAATTTGCTGTTACAGCCCTTTATTGCCTGTAAGGGGATGAGTGCTTTAGAATTTTCAGCATGATACGCCAAAATACCTGGCTGTCTTTGCTTCTATGTACTTAATTGGGGTAGGTGGTGGATACCATTAGAAGCTCTGCCCCTAGGCAGCAACATTCTTGTGCCAGTCTTGAAGAAGAATAGAACTGGAAAAGAGAGACATCTCAGCATAATAGGGGCATTACTGGAAGAAAGAATAGAGGAAGGTTTAGAACAGATTAGGGACCAGAAATTGAAGCCACTGGCCAGCTGTTTGTAGGAATGTGGGTGGGTGGGGGATATTTTTCCTGTATTTGTTTACAGCATCTGGTGTGATCTGGTCCATTTTCAAACTTGATCTTTTTCTTTTCCTGGCTTCTCTCTCCTATTCTGTTAGTGTTTTTGAAATGTTGGTCTGCCAATTGGCAATGGACATAATTCCTCCCAAATTTCTGTTTCTTTGAAAAGAATAAAAAATATAGTTTCCCCCAATAAATTAAAATCTAGATATACTATAGCAGTATCTCTCAACTTTGACAACTTTTAAGATATATGAACTTAAATTCTGGAAATTGAAGACTACATACAGATAGTCCTTGACTTACAAGTGGTCACTTAGTGACTGTTTTAAGTTACAAATGACCTGAAAAAGGGGACTTATGATCTGGATTCAAAGTTCCAATGGTCAGGACTCCTCCATGGAGGAGGATGCACTCCATGGAGGAGGAGGCACTCAATAACACAGCCATAGTCACATTTTATGATGGTTTTCCCAAAACCTGGCATTTATTCCTGGTTTTCAACAAAACGACACCCCTAGCGAATCATTGGTTCACATAACTACTGTAAGATTCTCTTAACAACCGCATCATTTATTTAACAACTGTTGCTAAATAGACTGTAAAATGATATTGGTCATATGACTAACCCATTTTATGACCATTATAACATACAACCATAATAGGCAGGCTCCATTATGGACATATATCAAGGACTACCTGCATCTTAAAATTGCAAAGATTGTGAAACATTGAACTATTGCATGCAGGAGTATTATTGATCCAGTAACGTACCAGCTGTTACATTTTTGTAATATTTGGAGAGGAGCAATTTCAAAACTTGGAAGGCAATAATTGAGTAATTCCATTGATGAACAGGAAGCAGAGACTCAAAGGATGGGGACCATCCTGCTTGGCAGCATACACAAAGGGCAGTACAATAGCTCCAGAATGATGAAGCCAGCCCAGAAGTGAAGGGACTATGACCAAAGAGCTAAACCTGAAATAGGTTGGGATGAAAGATAGTGGGCATATTGCCACATTGTCAGATTCTTCATTGCAAGTATGGGGCACCAACCATTTCTGGAACATAGAAATGGATGCCACTGTCTTCTATTCACTTTTGGTCCACCACAAATGCAATCCCTTTTTCTGCTTTGACACAAAAGATGTGATGGCTGATAGTATTACTTCTAGCTTGCCTGTAGTGTGACTACTGGGCAGAAGCAGAAATGTACTCTCATTTGTCTAACATGTCTGAAAGCTAGTAAAAATATTAATTTTATTTTCCTGACCCACCAACTTTTTCACTGTGTTGGGTTTTTTTTAAAAAATAAATTCAACTGTTGCTGTTTCATCATTTCTCAAGTTTCATTCTGTAAAATGATTCATTCATCCCAAATTTTCAAGTTTCATTCTGTAAAACCACTCTGCTTGAAATGTCTTGAACAGCACATCAATAAAACTTTTTTAAAATCCCAGTACAAACCTAGACAAATCAGTGAAAAAAAAATTAAAAAGGGAAAAAAACCTCTATCGGGTTTCATACCAGTGACATCGGGGTGGGTTCTAAATTTTTTTACTACCGGTTCTGTGGGCGTGGCTTATTTTGTGGGCGTGGCTTGATGGTCATGTGACAATTCTTTAGGATTTAGCAGAGGTACTGGTCTACCAGGCTTTTAACTGCTTGCAGAGCTGTACTGGTCTACTCATTTGTTTTGGGAGGCACCGGTCTACCCATTTGTTTTTGGAGGCATCGGTCTACTGATTCGTTTTTGGAGGTACCGGTCTACCACCACACTGCCTTTTAACACTGATCAGCTGTAGGGTGGCCCTTTGAAGCCCCTCGGCAAGAGTTTAAACAGTTTTTTTCCTTCTAGCCAATCAGCTGGGACTCAGGAGGCAGCAATAGATTGGGGGTGGGGCCAAATAAAAGGTAAGACTAACACGGAGAAGGGGGTAGGAGGGCCCAGCTCCTGAACAAAGAGAACTGGTTCGGTGACATCATATTGTCACCGCTACCGGCTTGGCCGAATCGAGCCGAACCGGGAGGAACCCACCACTGAGTGACATTCTACATGTCAGGTAAGTACTATAATCAGTATGCATTTCCAATAGCCGCGGTAGCAGATCTTATTGAGACAAACTAGGAAAATGCAACAAAGCATGCTTTATTTGAAAGCTGGTTGTTGTGCCTTCGTATCTATATTTTTGATGCTTTAACTCACTCTCTCTCTGTGTATATGAACACACACACACAGAAATATCTGTCCAGTAAGACTTACCTATAGAAAAGAAAGGGATTGCCAATTACTTTTGTAAAATAATAAATTGGAAAGGCACAGAAAGAGAGGAATTGTTCAGTAAAGGTCTGTAATAGTCTTTTGGCTGGACTGAACTGAAGTTTCTTAGGACAGGGTTTTGTTTTGTTTTTTCATTAAACCAGTTTGGTGCTAAGCAAACATTAGCACAGGGCAGGAGCAGCTTAAAGGTATTACACAGATATGCTAGCTTAAAGTCATCTATTAAGTTGCCATAGTTGAATATACACAGTGGTGGGATTCAAGTAATTTAACAACCGGTTCTCTGCCCTAATAATTTCTTCCAACAACCAGTTTGCCAAACTGGTCAGAAAGTTAACAACCGGTTCTCCTGAAGTGGTGCGAACTGGCTGAATCCTACCACTGAATATACATCTGAAATAATATCTCTCTGGTCCACATCAAGCAGCCTAATTTTTGTACCAAATCTGTGTGTTTTGTTAGCAGAAGTATGTTGGATAGAAGGTACAATACAACTTTTCTATTTTGTTATTTGTTTATCAGATGGACTAAGACAGCAGCTCTCAGATTTCTTGGCTGAAATATGTGTTTCTTGATGCAAATGTTACTATCCACCTGGTAGTAGTTCTACTCTGTGCTTCTTTATAGAAATTTGAATATGTAAGTCCCACTCATGCTGTCACTTGTTCCATCCTTCAATTTTTACCTTAGCAGATCCTTTAAACCTCTTATAAACAGAAAAGTATAATCTCTTTTAATCACTTCCCCCACTATCATGTATTCCTACAAAGAATTATTAAGGACACTTGTACATACAAACATTTCCTTTGACAAACTGCAACAAAAATATTTTTCTAGAAATACATCCGCAGTGCAAGTGGCTGTGTTTAGCAAGCGAAGCCTTAGCGAATGAAAAAGGCAAAATAAGCTGAGAGCATGATACTGACCTGCACTGTTAAAAAATGGACTCAGCAGCAAGTTACAAAAGAATCCTAGGTTTTAATTTATTGCTTCCAATAAGACTTGTTACAGGACACCAAGTTCTAATTTTTTTTTACTACCGGTTCTGTGGGCGTGGCTTATTTTGTGGGCGTGGTTTGATGGTCATGTGACAATTCTTTAGGATTTAGCAGAGGTACTGGTCTACCAGAGTTTTAACTGCTTGCAGAGCTGTACCGGTCTACTCATTTGTTATTGGAGGCACTGGTATACCCATTTGTTTTTGCAGGCACCAGTCTATCATTTGTTTTTGGAGGCACTGGTCTACCCATTTATTTTTGCAGGCACTGGTCTACTCATTTGTTTTTGGAGGTACCAGTCTACCACCACACTTCCTTTTAACTCTGATCAGCTGTAGAGCGGCCCTTTGAAGCCCTGTGGCAAGAGTTTAAACAGGTTTTTTCCTTCTAGCCGATCAGCTGGGACTCAGAAGGCAGCAATAGATCGGGGGTGGGGCCAAATAAAACGTAAAAATAACGCCGGGGGCGGGGGACGGGGGGGCAGAACTAGTTCGGTGACGTCATATCGTCACTGCTACCGGCTCAATGGAACTGGGCTGAACTGGGAGGAACCCACCAGTGCAGAACACCACTACATATTGTATTGATATTTTTCCCAATAATGACCAGTAGGTAGATCCGGATGAATATATTTTTCTGCCTGAACCAGAGATTGCACCTCCCCCATTCAAAATACAGATAGTCCTTGATTTTCGACCACAATTGAGCCCAAAATCTAGTTAAGTGGGACCTTTGTTAAGTGAGTTTTGTCCCATTTTACGATCTTTCTTGCCACAGTTGTCAAGTGAATTACCGCAGTTGATAAGTAACACAGTTGATAAGTTAATAACTGAACAATTGTTCAGTTGTTAAGTGAATCTGGTTTCCGCATCGATTTTGCTTGTCAAAAGGTTGTATAAGGTGATCACATGACCTTGGGACCCTGCAACTGTCATAAGTATGAATCAGTTGCCAAGCATCTGAATTTTGTTCACATGATCATGGGGATGCTACAAAGGACGTAAGTGTGAAAAATGATCATGAGTCACTTTTTTCAGTGGCTGTTGTAACTTTGAACAATCACTAAATGAACTGTTGTAAGTCGAGGACTATCTGTACAATAACCAGCTGAATAGGCAGAACTGATACGACGACCTGTCTTACCGTATCTGAAAATATCAGACAAGCTTAGAAAAAGAAAAGCTAGTAGGCAAAACTAATGGATAGAGTGTCTCTCCTCCAACATGCTTCAGCCAACTTCCACCTCTGCCACCTGAGACAGCTGAGTTGCTGTAGCCCCAGCCCTGATGATAAGGTAGAGTTGCAATATAATCCTAAGCATTTCTGGTTGCATTATCTATGTGAAATCTAATAATGGTCTTTGTTAAACTCCAAAGAGAATCGATCCATTCATGGTAGATCACAGTCAAGTTGATGACAAATATGAGGCTCAAGTACAAGACATGACGTTGTTCCCTGCCGTTGCCCTTTTGGTGTTTCAATTTTTGTATAGTAATATTATATTCATTCAAAAAGAAGGTGAAGAATGGACAAAAAGAGTTAGCAAAAACTTCACGTGTGGGAGAAGAGAAAAAAAATGCCATACAAAACTGAGCTGTCAGTTTATGAAACTGGCTATGAGGTTATCAGGGAAGCTAAGAACATGAATCAGAAAAGATTGCAAATGTGGACTAGGCTGGGAAATAATAGCCAAAGGGCTGAGCAAGGCAGCAAGTAACAGCTTGCTGCTTTCGTGAGAAGTACTAACTAGACAAGAGTTTCTGTTGCTCACAATTCAGATGCTCTGATTTGAAACGGGAAGCCAGTGAAGAAGCCTATCTCAAGAAGTAATACGTACTGTGATTCCTATATGTCTTAGGAGTGGGCTCCACTGAACTCAATAGGATTTATTTCTGAGAAGAATGCATGGTTAGTGTTAAGTCCAGAGTTAGAATCTTAATTTCTGGATCTAATTAGTTAAAGTGGCACAATTTAGGACACCATATGAATGAACTAATATATCAAGGTGTATATCAATTGAATATACATTATTGGATTTTTAAAATAAAACATAAAAAATGAAATAATGAACATAATCGAATTATTAGTTTCCTGAAGTGGCTGACTCAAACTATCCAAAATAATGTAAAATAAGCTTATTTCAGTGGGGAAAATTGCTAGGTCTATTCCCAATAAGCTATTTCTCATAAGGTGGTATATCTGGAAGAATATCAAGGCTGTGAAATATTTGTAGATCAACCAGCATTTCCTAAGAATATCTGCAGCTATTATGCCCTCCCATGTGTTTCTTTCTATTATGCATGGATTCTGATGAGAAAAAGCACACTCCTTTTTTCGGATATTATCAAAAAGATGACAGTAAGAATCTCTCTTAATGTCCAGTTCTAAATGACATGTATTTCTTTCCCATTTAGCTTCTTTTTAACATATAAAATTGTCTAGAGAACGTCCAAGCATTAAAAAAAATGTCTTTATGCTTGGGAGTCAAAGAATCGTCAGTTTGCTTTGAAGGAGCAAGATGACTATCATGCGTATGCAAACTTAGAGACCCAATGCAAAGATAGCTATTTTGTGGCAAGAAGACTGAAAAAAAATCTTTATCGGTTGCTGTAAAGCAGTTACCCTGGTTGAACATTGTACCAATGATTTCCCACCACTTGGAAGGGACAGATTGATTGTTAGCATAGAACATTAAAATGAGATGGGAATAGAAAAACAAGTTAAGAAGAACCTGATGAGATCAGCAGTATTTGTTGTTCCTATATGAACATGTGCAAAGCTTCAGGATATGTTAATCTATACCCAAGAGCCATCGTTAGAAAGTCAGAATAACTTTTTTTGAAAATCTCCAAATGAAGTTTCTTGAGCAATTTGTTTTGCTATAATTGTTTTTGTAGATGAATAGATATACCAAACAATTCTGTTATTCCCAAATCTCTTTGTCCTTTGAATCAACCTGTTACAATATTCTTCCATGTGCTTTTCTTCAATCCAAATCTTATATTAATCTTATTTCTCCTTGAGCCCCTTTCAATATTTCAATATCTATTGATTGCTTTAATTGCTGCATTGTACTTTGCATTTCTACCATGATGGATCTCTTTCCAAGCACTAAATTCAGATTTCTTAGTTGTGGCTGGGTGTCACATTATGTTTGCCCAAACTACCCTCTTGTGCTGTAGCATCCCCAAATGAACCAGGAAGTAAAATGAAGTCTTGCTGATATTGATCAGAATGCTACATATTAAACATTGATGGTCAAGTTATTTATTTATTAGATTTATGGCCACTCGTCCTGCAAATGCCATTCTATACCATACAAAGAAAACAGCAAAAGCATAAAAACTTACAATGGTCAGTAAGATCAAATGCAATAAACTCTCAGCAGTAGCAACATCATCTCATGTTATCTAACCTTTCAGCTTCCAGGCCGTATAGCACATCCATACCTCTGTTGGAAGGAAAATCCACCTTGTTCAGTTCCAAGCTAGGAGAAAAACGCTAGAAACAACATGGAGGCTGATTGGAAAGAAAGTGTAATGATGTTTAATTATATAGGGGTCATAGCTGGCTCTATAGGCAAAAGAGGAAATGCAAATCCTAGGTATTTGTCTGAGTTAATCTGGTCAACCTCTGCCTTATTGTTTATCTGTGACTTTGAAGTTTGGACTGCTTTGGGGATGGTGCAATAAAGGGGCTTGTGTTCTGAAAGGATGTAGAGCAATTCCTATTGTGGCTAATGGCTTTCATCGTGTATTGGATCTTGGGTGAGGGTTGGATCTTGGGTGAGGATCTTGCTTTCTAATCCTACCATTCTGCCAAGGAGTTTCGAAATATCCTGTCTTGAATGGATTACCAAATCTGCATTTCTAAAAGCTGGCCTCCTCAGTTTCTGCTTGGGGGCAGGGAGACTGGGGCTGGTTTCTATCTTTAAGAGTATGTTTCTCCATTTCTCCTTTAGGGAAATATAATATTCTGTCTTTTTAATATTTCCCAAAATATTTCATTCTTCGGGGGGGGGGGGCTTCCCACACTTCCATACTTCCAGAAGAAAAGTGTGGCTGGGCTAGCACCAATTTAATCTTCTGGATCTCGTTTAAGGCAGTTCCACATAGATCACATTGCAGTAATCCATCTGGTGGGTAACCCAGGTATGAGTATGAGCAGTGCCTCATATTCCACAAAAGAGTACAACTGGCGCACAAAATAAAGTTAGGCAAAAGCCTTCCTTACCACAGTTACCATTTGCTTTTCAAACGGGAGCTCTGAGTACAGGGGAACTCTTGTATGGCGCACTGGTTCTTTATGGGGTAGTGCAAATCCATCCAAAACCAAAGGTGGGAAAACATTAAATCCAGCAGGCCCAAAACTTCCATTTTGCTAGGGTTGAGCTAAAGCTTCTTCTTCCCCAACCAACTTCAAAACACTAAGACAGAATCTCTTTGGCATCATTTGGTTGACTCAGGAGATTTAGAGCAGTATATTGATGATGTCTTACCCTCAGCCAATGACTTCATTAGATGTTAAATAGAAATAGGGAGAGTGTAGAATCCTTAAGTATTCCAAAGAAAAGGGACTGTAAGCTAGATCTCTTTTCCCAGGAGGAAGGAAAGCACCAGAAGAGAAGAATCCACTCAGAACTCCACCTCCCATTTCTAGCAGCCAAAGCCAGTTCAGATGATTATTATGATTCACAGCATCAAAAATCAATGAGACATCAAGGGGAGCAATGATGAATGCACCATTCTATCCTGCTCTTACCAGAGGTCATTCATATGTATGATCAATGCCTTTTTAGTTATACATCCATCTGAAGCCCAACTAATCAGGGTCCAGATTAACTCTCCCCCCCCACCCTCCCAGGAATCTCTAAAACTCCAGTGGACCTATCTTTTTAGCAAACCTCCTTTAAAAAGGAGATGTGGCCAAAGTTATTCAAAGCAGATGGATCCAGCAATTTCTTCTTGAGGAGGGTATAACACTAATCTCCCTTATTACAATATCTTGTAAATGTTAACCATCCGAGTTGTTATAGGCTTAACTTTACTTCTCATTTGTACCATAACCAAAGGTCTAGATCATTTAAGCATATTTCTAAGCAGAGAATTCTAGTACTACTGGTCCAAAATGGCAAGTCCTCTCATTTTTGTAAGAGATATTTGTGAAAAGCAAAAAAAAGAGGGTCAATGAGAAACCAGCCATAGTTGGAATCCACTCTATAAAATTCTACGAACAGCATAAAACAATAACTGAATAAGGGATTAGTTGGGGGAGCAGGATATATAAGGTTTCCTCACCTATCCCAACTTCAAATAGTGCTGTCTACTAATTATTGCCCCATGGCATGAGTTTTGCTTTTGCTGTCTGGTTCTTTATTATTGTTGATTTTCATGATACTGCTGTATGTTTAACTCTGTTTATTGCCTTAAAATGTTACGTAGTTTCAGCTCAGTTCTGAATTTTACAACTTTTCCATGACTACTTTCATCCTCATCATTGCTGAAAAAATTGAGTACTATCCCAGACAGCAGTGATTTCAGTAGAATGCCCTGAATCACTATCACCAAACGCATTTCATTCACTATTGTCTTTTGTGTGCAGATTTTCATT
This sequence comes from Ptyas mucosa, assembly GCA_012654045.1. Classification (NCBI taxonomy): domain Eukaryota; kingdom Metazoa; phylum Chordata; class Lepidosauria; order Squamata; family Colubridae; genus Ptyas; species Ptyas mucosa. The sequence continues at coordinate 10,473,098 of WNWU01000032.1, read as the reverse complement.
CAACTGCCTGGCTTCTTTTTACTTCACCTTGAATTGCAGTTGCAAACAACCTGAAAATCAGGGCAGATAAAAAGAGAACAGACTAAATGCAACCATATTTTGCACCAGCATAAATGTGATAGTTTTCTGGCTGCCTGGTTCTTTTCTTAATTACCCAGATTTCTATGCCTCTCCATTCTAGATAGGCTCTGAGGATTTCATTATGTAGATGAAGCTTATTTATTTATTTATTGGTTCGATTTATATGCCGCCCTTCTCCGGAGACTCAGGGCAGCTTACAATGCGTTAAGCAATAGCCTTCATACTTTTGTATATACCTGCTTAGTAGGGCTTTCGGGGGGCCCCTAAGCGGTGATCTTATTTTATACAAAGTCAGTTTATTGCCCCCACAATCCGGGTCCTCATTTTACCTACCTCGAAAGGATGGAAGGCTGAGTCAACCTTGAGCCTGGTGAGATTTGAAATCGCAGTAATTGCAGGCAGCTGGTGCTACTTAACAGCACTTTAGTCTGCTGCGCCACCAAGCAGTTTGGGAGTGGATATCATGGACATGCTGATGGTACCAATTCTATTTATCTTTGTCATCAATGTGATCTAGACCAGTGTCCAAATGTGTTGATGTATTGGGTAAGGGATAATAAATTGGGGGCGGGGAGAGAAAAAAAGCTCTTTGAACCCAGATGGGGTGATATTCCCTGAAAAAGCAAGTGCCATCTTAGTGTATTCTAGGATTCATTTCAGCCACCCAAGGTAGCCTGGAGTGCATTGAACTATCACTGCCTTGTAACTCTCCCCGATAAGAAAAGGCCCAACCATATTGTAATACTTTTGAATTACTACAAAGCACTATTCTAGAAGGTTTCCCCTTGGTTATGTATTTAGAAAGTGTGTCTAGAAAGAGTGCAGGTTCAGGACATACATACTGTCACCTGTATTTTAAGAAATGGTTTCCCCCTTTTCTTCTGACAGGGATAGATGGGTCTGAAAAGTGCTTTGCTGCAGCTTGATTTCTGAAATGCCATTACAATGAATTGAAATTTCTGCAGGTCCACATTTTGTTTACAATTTATTACCCTACATCAGCCATTCTTCCAGTCTACCACCATTGTTAGAAGCACTGGAAAAAGGACCTGTTTGCAAAATGGATACATGATATCCTATCATCTTTACTGTTCTGAATGAGATTTTTAAATACAGACAGAATGGTGGCTTGGCAGCAGAAAAGCTTCATCATATTTCAGACGCTTAGATTTCTTTGCAAAAACCTAGATAAAAGTATGCAATATGTACAGAAAACATGGAAGAGGAGCTAACAATATGTTTCATTTCTCTGTCTTGTGGAATGGAGGTGAACTCTAATGGAAGGCTGCTTTCTAGAGGCTTCTATTGGTCAGCTGGAGGGAGAGTTTTTGCTGAGTTATTCTGCTCAGCATTCGGGAGCTGGCAGAGCTGAGATTATTGACAGATCTTTATACGGCTTTGGAGGAATTAGGGAATAGAAACTGTGCCTTGTGGAAGAGTCCTCTGTTAATTGGTCATTAGGAAAAATGGGTTGACGCTGAAAATTATCAGTTTAGAATTAGGTTCTATGATAATGATTATTACTGAGCAGTGAAAATTATAAGTGTTGTTTATCCAAGAAGCCTCTGCTATTATGTTGTTTAAAAGCTGCATACAATAAGCAGCTCTATTGCCTTTGGTAAAAGAAAGGCTGCATCCACAAGAACAAACAGCTTGTGTGAGATATGAATTTAAGTCTTGCCTGGTTTGGTCAAGAAGTTAATACATTTAGAACACATCTCAAAACAAGGAAGTGCAATATTCCTCAAACATCTTATTCTGGGTATAATTCTTCCCAGTAAAAAGAATCTAGATGGCTAGAAGAGTTTAGCATCGATTATATTATCAAGATTGGGTAATGAAACATCTGCAAGAAAACAACCAAGCTCAGAGAGCACCAAAGATGCCTCATTTCGACCTTAGATACAAATATACTCCTTTATTGGACAATCTACTTTCATAAGGTTTATTTGAATTTGAGCAGTATCATCTTCATCCGTAGTGATAGAAATGTTTAAATATTTATTTTATATTACTATTCAGAAGAACAAGGATGTCATTTGGCACGGAAAGAAACTTGGGGATTGGTATAAATTTGGATGGGATTCATCTTGTAAACTCGAATGTATTTGCTATTGTTTTTCCCCATGTTACATAATTACATATAATGTAATATGTTTGAACTTCAACAAGAGCCTTGGATAGTACAGTGGTCTAAAGCACCCTGTTATTAATATCAGCTGCCTGCAATTATTGCAGGTTCGAATCTCACCAAGGCTCAGGGTTGATTCAGCCTTCCATCCTTTCTAAGGTAGGTAAATTGAGGACCCAGTTTGTGGGGGCAATAAGCTGACTTTGTATAAATATACAAAAGTATGAAGGCTATTGCTTAGCGCATTGTAAGCCGCCCTGAGTCT
>WNWU01000032.1:10355045-10470221 GCA_012654045.1 Ptyas mucosa | reverse complement strand
GCTGGCTGGAGAATTCTGGGAGTTGAAGTCCACAAGTCTTAAAGCTGCCAAGTTTGAAGACCTCTGCTATAAATGGTTAACACCGGCATCTCCTTTGATTCTGAGGTAATAAATGTTGCTGTGATGTATGCCGTTTGTAGATGGTGTGGCAATTTGTTCCTGCTTACAGGCCTGACCTATGAACTGGAAGGTCTACAAAGAGAGACTGTTCCTTTTGCTTCGCTTTGCTCTGTCAAATATTACTTCATCTGCTGATTCACTTAAGTAGCATAAAGAAAAAAACTGGTAGATTTCATGCTAGAGGGAATTGTATGCAATTATCCAATCTGGCCTTGGATGATGTCTAAGCTAGAATTCAGCACAATTGTCTCCACTGTGGCCCTATTTGCATTATATTTTAAATGAATCATTAGGGGATTACCCTTCAATTTAGTCCAGAGCAGTTTAGATTTACTCCCAAGCAGTTCTAGTTTTGGTAAGCACGAAACTAATTTCTCTAAATCAGCTTACTCATTGTTGTTAGGAAAAATGCTTTTCTGAGGGCTGTCTATTCTATTAATTTGCAAAAATAGCAAAACTTTTGTCCCCATATGTGGCTGTTCTGATCATTTCTCTCTTCTATAGCCACAAGCAGGGAAAGAGCTAGAAGGACCAAAATAAATAAGGTCCCCCAGAATCTGTCTACAGTAGTGCCATTCCTGACTGTATAAATGTTTTTTTTAAAAAAACCCTCACTTGAAGGGAAAAAAGCATAGGCAATTGGGAATGAAGCAACAGCCTGTAAGTTTCCATTACAAAAACTAGAAGGAAGAAGAACATGGCTTCCATTTGACCATCCCAGTCATCCTGGATTGTCTGCTGCCAGCATATGAAGATGAGTGAATTAATTAGAGGAGTAATCAATATGCCAATTATGTTGGGCAAGCAGGACCATGATTAACTTTGTGTAAGTTCACACTCAACTGAACCAAACTATTCAACTGTCTCTGAATTCCCTCTCTACTCCTTTTCTAATTCATATTGGCAAATGTAGGTTTAATATGTAAAGGGAAGTTTTCCTTTTTTCTTTTCTCACAAATGAAATGTGGGGAGATTCAGGACTAATGAAAGGAAGTACTTCTGAACATAATGCATAATTAAACCATACCTGCCAACATGTCAGAATTAGAAATAGATGTGTTGTGCAATGGGCCATGCATAATACATCACCCTATACTTTTGCTCCTCCTCTGCTGCACACATTCCATCTCTTGTTCCCTAAAGAAATAGGCATGGCAAAACGTTGCTAAGTGGGACTGAAACAGAATTTGGTATTTGGTAGAACAATCTTCCCTTATGCAGTGGGCAGGATGACTGGCTTTGGGAGTCCACATATTTATTTAGCAGAACTGTCATTCCACATCAAACAGAATATTGTTTAAAAATACACACACACACACACACACTTAATAATTGCAAGTAGCTATAGTAGTTTAAAAAGTTTGGGGAGGCCTGTTTCCGCAAGGAGTGGGAACTAATATTGTAGTAATGTATTAATCAGTATTCAATTATGATAGGTGGGATAATATGTGTGTATGTGTTTGTTTTTTTATTTTTTATTTTATTTTTTAAATTTTATTTATTTATTTCTTTATAAACAAAGAATTTATTCACATATAGATCATGACGGGAACTTTACACAATATAGTAACTTCAGACAAAATATACAAATAAGATATAAAAACTACACTAACCTTATCTTCTTTTTATTCTATTATTCAACCAAGTATACCATTGATCCCAGCATTGAAAATATGCGGAATCCTTTTGATCTCTCAAAATTTTTGTTAACCTATCAGCTTCCGCATATTCAATAATTTTTCCCAAAATCAAATCTTCAGCCGGTAGGTCTTTCCCCCTTCCAATATTTTTCATTTTTAATGCACTTTTTAAATATCTTGTTTTTGTGTTTTGTCTTCCTTTGTTTGTTTGTTTAAAAAATTGAGTTTTGTATTTTTTAAATAAAGAAAAAATAGAAGAAAAAATAACACACGCATACCTGAAAAAGTAAATTATATGGACTAGATCAAGAATCTATTAGCCTTTTAAATTCTTTTGACTTTGCCACATTGGTCCTAGGGCTAATGGTACCTTTAAAATACTCGCATCACCAATCCTATCATGGGACACTGAGAAATCATAAACATTGTGCTTGCTAGTGCCTCCTTAAGGAGGCTGGGTCACACAGTTGCTGAGCAATCCCAGGGAAATGTGCATTTGAATTACAAAGGCACCAACAAAGTGGAACAAGATGTGCCAAAACAAGCCTGATAGTTTTTTTCAGTGTTTGGCTATCACACATGCCAAAAAGAGATGCAGAATCTCTTTAAGCAGGAGCCCAAAAGTGTCTTGAGAAACTGTATAGAACATCACTATTGTGCGAGCAACTAGGAGCCCTGTCATTCTTAACACTGTAAAGATGTACACCAAATGACTTGACATTTTGAAGGTCCACATTCCCCAGGATGGAGGTTTTCAAGAGGATGAAAACCCAAACTGCAACTATGGCAGCTATTGCAGATATTCATCAGGCCTGACTAAACTATAATGGCTAAAATAAAATAATGGCTAGCAATACTGAAGGTTTTCCATGAGAACTGGGCAAATCTATAGCAAATATAGCCATCACTGGATATACTTTAGACTGATATATGCAGTAAGCGTTTGTGCAACCTCCTGAATTTTCAATATTTCTGCATACATGTGACCTAAAGACTTGATATGTTCTCCACACATCCCAAAAGTAGATAGAGAACCCAATTAAACAAATGCATCAAAAACATTATACTTGTTAATTTATTTATTGAGGAAAATGGGTTCATAAGCTTTTAAGTACCACTGTATTACTTCCTCAATGACTGGCAGAACAACTTAAAAACCGGTTGCTTTTGCTCTGGTTATGCCTGTAAGTTTCCAGGATGACAGTTATAGACTAGGCTCTCTTCTTGAGACTAAGCCACAAAGGCAAAGTTGTATTTATTTCTAGGAAAGTGTACAAAGATACAAATAAGTCAGTCTTGCTAGTGCACTTTTTATTTATATAATTCCATCCTATTTTTCTCTCCTATTTTCACCTTCCCACCGTTTCAGTAGAAGGATTTTCAACATTGTTCTTCACTCTCTTAAAAATTATTTCTTTGTCTTTGTGGAAACATAAATAAAAATGTTTTCCCATTTTTTTCCCATTCCCATTTTTGGTTGAAGATAATATACTCTACTGCTGTCTATCTGCATAACAATTACCATATAATTTTCATATTATATTCAGAGTCAAAACTGATCCATTTTTCTCCTTTCAAAACTTTACTTAGCTCTATAAGCGAGGAAACTTTTCTCAGTAAGATGGGATCAAAAAAGATATGCTTTCAGTTGGAACTTATTTAACTCTGCCCTGTAGCTAGACAATCCCTAGATTTTGAAGAGTTTGCCTAGTTGCTTAGAAGTCAGTTCAGGATGATTTTGATACTTTCCTGAATGTGAGTTAAAAGGGAAGAATCACCTTAGGTTGTGGCCCTATGGCCAAGAAGTTTGAAGCCAGCAAAATGTGTTTGTTAAATAAGATCATGCAATGAAACAATTTTACAATCTTAGAACAAAAATCCTAATACTGTACATGAAGTTCAATTAGCTTTTCTTAGGACCATGTACTTGCTCTCATATAGCAGGGCTTGGTGTGATCAGAAAGACTTAGTTAAATATTCTACAGCAATCACTACCCTAAATGTCTCGAATATGACATTGTGGCCACATGTAGAATCTACTGATCGCAAAAGTTGGTAACTGACACAGCATTAGAGAGCCAGTGTGGTGAAGAGATTAAGGTATTGAACAAGCACCAAGGAAACTCAGATTCAAATCCACCTTCAGTCCCAAAAGGTTGTGAGTAACTTTAAGCCATTCAATCTCTGTTAACCCAACCTAACTCACAGGGGTATCGGTGTTGGGAAAAATAGAAAGAGGGAATATTATAACATCCTTTTGATCTCCTGAATAAAAAGTGAGATACAAAGCTTACAAATTAAAAAGAGAAATAAAACATCAGGCTAATTTGAAAAGGGCATGTTCAATTAAATGACTGGTCTAGATGACTATGACCATCATAAGAAAAGGATGAATCATTTATAAAATAATTGGGACTTTCCAATTACATATACCTCATCACTTTCTTCTCCAAACAGTTGCACTTCAGAAGTTCTGTAGCACTTGTTAGTATGTCATTTTGTGACATCACAGAAATTCTACCTGGACTGTCTTTGTGGCAATTTTCAGGTGGGAAACAGGTTTAGGCAGTCTGAGGCTGTGACAATATCGGCTGTCAGCACATCACCTGATCAAGAAGGCAGTAAACTTCAATGGGTAATCACAGTTCATTCATACATGCACATTTTAATAAGTCTATTCTCCCAGATAGAGCTTTAAAAAACAACAGGGTTTATATTTTCAAGACATCCCCAATTGGGATCATGACCCAGTTAAGTACCTGTGAATTAGTAACTTATTTTCCTCTAACACTGACACAGATAAATTAACTTCTTGCAGTAAACTGGTGCCTCAACTATTTTAGCTATGAATTTTATGTATGTTTTTTTTAAAAAAATATGATTTTATTTTTCTTATATATGTATACTTTTTGATATTTTTATATTGTTTTTTAATTTATTGTAAGTCAGCCAGAGTCATGTTTTTGAGATGAGATGGGTAGGTGTATAAATCGAAATAATGAAATGTAACATAATATATCTTTGGAGGTTTTAGCTGTTCCTATTAGTAGCCCTGCAAAAAATTCCAAATATTGACATTATTCCTTATGATGAACCTAAAGCCTTTTTATTTGTTTAACTAATATTGTATTATGTGAAACCATATGAAAATGCAGGAAAAAAATGAGATTTTGTGTCTAATGAGGAAAATTGGAGCATTCATTCTTTCTAGTACTACCGGTATGAGTATAGGATACAGAACAAAAACAAGATTTTAGGGCAACCTCTCAAACTGGTATTTGTATATATTTCTATAAACAGAAAAGCATTTTCATTTCATAGTGTCTTCACTTCCTTGCTCTGAGATGATGTCCCATCAAATTAGATTTTGCTCTTTTTCTTACTTTATTTCATAGGCTGACCTTTTCACATCAATGCAAAGCCAAATCATGATGTGAAAGCTATTTTCTTTAATGATAAACTAGATCTAATAGCTAGTTACTGCAAAAACAGTGTGCACAAATTTCAGAAAAATGAGAAGGAACTTTACCAAATTGTGGTCTATGCCCACTCTGCTGCTACAGAGTATTTTCTCTCTGTTGTCTTCATCAGGCCTGACTTTCAGACACTTTCCGTGGCAGCATGGTCCCTTGACCTAGATTAGCATCTGTGTTAGAAGACCAGGACGCTATGTTGATTAACAAGGGAGGGCAGTTGCATGCCCAGCTGGTTACTGTTAGTAACTGTTTTGAATATAGCGGAAGCTGACTTTGTTTTTCTTAGCCTCTTTATTGAACTCATTTTTTCTAATGCCATCTCTCAAATTCTCGATTGTCCTCTTGTACACTTTGGTTGTCTGTATCTCTTTCCTGTCTGCCAATCTCACCCAGAGATCCTAGGTGCCTTACAATGAAAACAATATAAAAACAACAAATCAAACTCTTTCCTCCAGGTGCCAAACTATTTGTACCATAAACAAGTCAGCTCCATTCTTGTCTAATGTAGGGGCCTCCCAAATCTCAGGAGGGAGACTATTGCAAAGAATCATGATGGCTACAGAGAAAGCAGGCCTCCAAGGTACTACCAGAGGATAGTATTTGAGGAAAGGAACCTGGAGCATGCCTGCCCTATTTGGCCTAGTGGAAGACCGTTCTGCAAGTAAGCTGGAGCTGGGTCATGCAGGGCTTTAAAGGTGATAACTAGCACCTTGAATTGCACCTGGAAAACAACTGGGAGACGGTGCAGCTCATGCGATAGTAATGTAATATAGGTGAACAAGGGAGTGTCCAAAATTACAGGCCCCACTGCAATCTGGAACAGTTACAGCTTCCAGATGGGCCTTCAAGGGCAGCTTCATGTAGAGTGCATTGCAATAATCCAATGAGGTTCAGGAATTGGAGCAATTGGCCTACAAGATGGTGATTATTAGTATTACACTTGTCACCAGTTTTTTCCAGCAGGAGAGCCTCAAAACTACGTACCACTTCTGAGGGAGTGCTATCTTTTCCAGTATCAAAGTGTCATCTCTCCTAACCTAAGACAATCAAAAACCCATAACCACTCTGGCTTGCTAGAATTGAGTCATAGACAATTTCTCCCCATCCAAGTCCTTACAGTCTACTGAGCAGGCACCTGAACAGCACCACATGCCTGGCATAGAGTAGAGATCATCAGCATATTAACAATACTAAACACCATGCAACTAACTGATCTTTAATCTTTTACAGACCAAAAACATTTACTACACTCTGAGGAATATTGTTTGGAGTTCCAAATATGATCCTTGACTTACAACAGTTAGTGACTTACAACATTTGGTGACTGTTCAAAGTTACAGCAGCACTGAAAAAACTGACTTATGGCCATTTTTCACACTTACGACTGTTGCAGCATCCCCTTGGCCACATGATCAAAATTTAAATGCTTGACAAGTGGTTCATAATTATGATCGTTGCAGTGTCCTGAGGTCATGTGATCAGCTTTTGTGACCTTCTGACAAACAGAAGTCAATGGGGAAATCCAGATTCACTTAACAACCATGTTACTAACTTAACAAATGAAATGATTCACTTAACAACTGTGGCAAGAAAAGTTGTAAAATGGGGCAAAACTCACGTAACAAATGTTTCACTTAGCAATATAAATTTTGGGCTCAATTGTGGTCGTAACTCAAGGGCTACCTGTATTCAGATAAAATGGGGGAAATCTTTCAATTATAATTTGTGGGGGAAAAACAAAGCAGTATACTCATACAGCATAAATACTGGCAACCAATCTTGTCAATCCAGGAAAAAGGGAGTAAAGAATATTTCTGGCAAGTTCTGGCATTCTATAGAACCCTATATGAAATTTAAAACAGCCCAGGAGTTCTATGGCATCTTGAGGATTAATTAACACATTTGTGATTGCATAAGCTTTCTGCAACTAAGCTCTTATTTCAGATATTTAATCTGAGCAACTGATGCATATTACATACATGGCTATACAAAATATAATAACATAATAATGTTAAGCTTTCATATTACACATTGTATATGTTTAGAGTGCCTCACACATAGCATCTTAGTAATCGTTAAAGTCTTGCTATAGGGTAAGTATCCCCACAGTCAGTTACAGAATAGAGTACAAAGCATTATTAGCCCCAGAAAATATTTTGCGATAACATGCCTCAAAGTGTGCAGCAATACAAACAAAAGAATTTATTCTTAATTTTCATTTGCCCCAGACTTGAATTTATATGTATAAATTAATCTATATATTTTTGTATTCTTTGTGTTTGCTGATCATGAGCCCCACATTATTTTAACTACCGTAGCAAAACCCCAATTTTTTCCCCTGAATTTCAGATAATGCACTATTCTATTGTCCATTTAGCATTGTGTAGAGACCAGATGGCAAGCATGAATTAGTAAGTAACATAATTTCTATCCTTAATGCACTTGAAAAATAATAAATAAGAATTTAGGAAAAACCTATTTCTTTTAAGCTCCTTCTACCTTCCACAGTCTGACGTACTGAAGATACATATTCTACTCATTCTAATTCACGTCATTTACAACTAGACTGCTTAATTTTATTCTTTTAATTAAGAGCTTACTTAATCTTGATTACCATGTTTCTTGCTGGTACTATATATTATGGGTAATAATGCAATGCTATTCCATTCCTATTCCATTAACATAAACAGGAGAGTTTTTAACATGTTTTCAATAATTTAAAAATTAGTTTATGCTTTAGAAAAATATTTTCCGCCCTGGATATTTTCCAGGATTTAGATTCACCAGCTTTTCTCACATGGTATGGAAAAGCTGCTGCAGATAATATTGGCAGGAAGGTTCTGATAACTGATTTACCACTCTATTCACTTCTCCCCCAATCCCAGGGAAATTCACCAATCTTCAAAATAATAGAAGAAATGGGCACCATAAAAAAGTCTGTTGAATATTTTCTAACATTCAAAATAGAAAATGTAGCTGCAGTAATTTGTTTTTTTACAGAACTGGATTAAGGATCTAAAGACCATAGCTTTCAATATTAATTTTATTTTATCTCTTCTCCCTGTAAGAACAGTTGGTAGCAAAAATCAGATGGATTTCTAGTTAGTAAGTTATTTGTAGATAATAGGATCTTATTCCCCTCAAATAATCCAATCCATTAATTACAACCAAAAAAAAAACCTGGCAAAATTGAAAGATCACTGAGCATATTCTCAGTTTTCAAAAGTTGACAGTAATGCCAACTATTGCAGAAAAAGTTGTCCTAAAAGAGTAACAATTTAGTCATTCAAAATATAATTGGATATTTGTAATAGCTCTGCAGTATTAATAGTGTTTGTCTCTTTTTCCTTCTTCAGAGAAAACTTATTTACTTCACCTACCCTACATCCACACAGGTGGAAAACTGCAATATTTAAGTATAAGTGAGCTGTAAATGCAGCTGCCACCAGTGAATGAAGCATACTTGGAATACTTCTGCATGTCATCCAGAAATTGTAACTGAGAACTGTGCCTCTCACAGCGAGGAAAATTCTACTCCTCCCTGTGGCCAAATGTAAATGCTCAATACACTCACAGAGGGAGTACATGCAAGGGCTGACAAAATCTGTCTATATCTTCTTTTCTCATATGAAGTCAGGCATGCCATTACCTGGGAATATGCAGGCCTTTTCCTGAAACAGCAAAAGCCTCTTCTAAACCTGAAGTGTTATGAACTGTATTGGTTCTGAATGCCTGCTAAAACCACTCTAAATAAAGTAATGCTGGAACATCCAATAGAAAATGTCACAGCACAGTTAACCAGTTAGAGTGGGAAAATGGCAAAAACCATTTTACAGATCCTTCTGTAGTTCTACTTTGTTTTCTAGATCCAGATATAAGGAATCAAGTACTAGATATCACTTAACATATGAAACATGCAAACAGACATATCAGATATGCTTGTTCACTGCTACATGACAACACAGCTTATATCAACCTTCATCAGAGCTAGTATCAAGCAGCAGTTAACCAAGCTCCAGTGTATCAGTTTTAATAGTGTTTCCTATTGCTAGCTACCAGTGGCCATTGCTGAGGCCAGCAGAGAGAAAAGCAGCAGCAGCAACACGTCTGTTGTGCTTATATCCAGATTCATCATCTGCTGAATTAGTGCTTCCAAACTTTAGGTAAGAATCTAGAAGAATATATAAGCTGCTTACAGCTTCTGGTGGTTTGGTTTATTCTTGATTAATGTGATGTCTAAACTACTATTTCTGATTGTTTTGTAAAGCCAGGTTATTACATCTTATTTAATAAATCATAGTTAAAGTAATTGTGACTCAGTGTATTGTGTAAGCCTGTATCTTCCTTTTAAGCCTACAGGCAGAGACGTTCTTATTTACAACCTTTACAAGCCATTTAGGGAGGTTTTTCAGCTGGCAAGCAAAAAAAAAATTGTGCTAAATTTAATAAAACATCTGTAATCCACTATGCTCTCCACTCAAATAAGTCTTAGCATTGGAAAAATATGACACTGAATAATGATGATGCCGCATGAGGAAAAGCCATCCCTTATCTTCACTCCCTTTATAAAAAAAACACAGAAACCAAGTTAGCTTCCAAGGGGAACAACATGTCCTCAGGTAAAGAATTGTGATAACCTTTTCCTTTCAAACCGTCCCTTTACTAGAAGGCACGTTCTTTTGATTCCTACTCAGTTTCATATCTGTACTATAACAAGTGAACTCCAATCATAGAAACCCAGTGATTTTTTTTAACTTCCCCAACCTCTCCCACATCCAACGATTTCTAGGATATCATTGTATTGCTAGGATCTGGCGCAATGGTGGCAATACATCAAAGCTAAATGATAGAATAGCATAAAAGATGATGTCTTCTATGAAACCAGAGGCGATAGCACAGCAGTGTTGAATTTCAAATACACTCCTCCGTTTTGTAGGATTTCCAGGACGGGGCATCTAGCTGCAAGTTTTAGTATTGTAGATAAGGTGTCGTTTTTCTTTGTTCACCTGGTATTTTTAGCAGTAGTAATTCACCAACAGCGTTCAAAACCGAGCCATGCTTCGATCAGGGAAAAAAAAAAGCTTACAGTATTGGCAAGCAGCTACAACACCCTATTCCTTTTCAAAGGCTGGGAAAGGCCACGGGCAGCAGGGCTAAAAACACCCCGATTGCCAAGCAAAGCCATCCCGTTTCAACCCCCCGGCATCGCTAACCCGAGGCTCAAAGCCTCTGGGACCCCAGCGAGCATCTTTCCTTTATCTGCGCTGAATTTTGCAACGGCCACCCCGGATAAGCCCAGCTGGGACGCCCTGCTGCCGGCACCGGGAAGAAAGAAAGCCTCCTGCGCCTATTCAATTGGCAGCTCCAGCCACGCTCTTCCCCTCCCTTTGAGGCTGGCGGGAGCAGCCCACTATGACTCAGTCATACCGTGACATCCAGCAAAGGCAAAGCGAAGAGAAGGGAGCTCAGCAATGGCTGGCTCTCCTCAGGCACGGCAACGGGCCTCCTAGCGGTCCCAGCTCCCTCAGTAAGTACTGTAGGAAGGCGGGGAGAGACAGGCGAGAGAGGCCTACCTAAGGCCGACCTAAAGCCGGAGACGCCGTTGCCCCTTTAAGAGAGGCCGGACGCGTTGTGTTTAATGTATCAAATTGTGGCGGTCACGTGAGGCCCTGGAGAAGGGGTTGAGGAGCAGCGCGGCGGCAGCAGCAGGAGGAGCAGCGCCAGCAGCCATCGTCGCCGTCGAAGGTCTACCGAGCTGGGGAGCGAATGGCTGGCGCTGATTGCGGCTAGGGTGGGCGCAAAGCCGGCAGGAAGGAGGGATTGAATTCCAGGAAGAGGGCCCGAGCTAGGACAGCGGCTTTCTCCGGACTGCGCGGCGATTCCTTCCCCTCCCCCTTCTCTCCTCTCCTCTTCTCTCCTTTTTTTTTTTTTGTCTGTCCTTGCGCTTCTGGAGGCTCCACGCTTGTTATTCATCGGAGTCGATTGATTGATCGATTGACAATCGCGCGTTAAAGGGGCCCTGGCGCCGGGTAACCGAGAAGCTGAGCTCGGATTGAGCTCCTGTTCCTTTAATCCAAGCCGAAGGGTGGGGGGTGGGGGGGGGAAATCCTGCGTTGCGCCCTTGATCTTTAGTCATCTTTCCGCCCTTGAGTTCCTTCATACTCGGGTTCTTCCTCTCGTTCACCTCGACCCTTAAGGCGCCTTCGCCATCCCGGGAGAAGCGGAGGGGAAAGAGGCAGCAGCATCTCTGCCTGTTTCCGGCGCCTGCTCCCCTTCACCTTGATAAGCGACCCTTTTCGATCGGCTCAGCATATTTCGTTTAATTGATTCTGTTGGGCCACCCACTCCCTACTTCGGACCTGCTTCATATTGCAAATCTTAAAGAGGGGAAGGAGGGGAGAGAAGGTGGTTAGGTTTTAATTGGGATCTGAGAGGGGGGGGAGAGAGGGAGGAAATCTTTGCGAAGCAGGCAGAGCTGCTTAGTTAGCTTGGATTCATCACTCCTCTGCCTTGAATGGGGAAAAGATTTTTGAAAATCCATGTAGGCTTTCTGTACTGGATCTTAATCGATAAATGGACCTGCTATTTAATTTATCACCCTGTTTTCCTCTTCCGGAATTCCCATATTCTTTCTTGTCTTCGGTGTGTGCGATAGTGTGGTGATAGTAGCCCCCTCCCCCGGTTTAATTTTCCTTCTGTTAGGGCTAAAATCGTGGCTGGGTTTCCTGTTGTTTCTTTTTTATGTGACACAGGTCCGAGATCCATTGGTCTGCTAGCTCATTCTGTTCTGACTGAGGGAGAGAGCTGAAGAAGAGAGGTGTAGATACGGATATATTTTTTAAAAAATTCCTTTTTACTTAAAAGGGGGGACTGAAGGGACCCAAGATGGCTGGAGATGATTGCAAGTAGTATGTAGGGGTTTCTTTGATCTGATAATAAAAACTAAAGGAGACAGCAGCTGCAGCAATATAAACCCAATTTAGAACACTCCGCTTCTCCCCTTCTCCTTCCTGTATGCTTTTCTCTCTCTTTTCCCCATAGGGACTCACTTTGCAGGGTGGTGCCATTCACCAGCTCCCCTCCCTTGTCTTTTGCACGTTTGTTTCTATTTCTCTCCCCTAAATCCCACAAATTTAAAAATAAAACCAACTCAAAATGGCTGAGGACTGAGTAGGTCCTCTTGGAATTGTACATTTCAGCAGTTCCCTTCTAGCTCTCGTCTGTCTTCCTCTTCTCCCACCCCCTTGCAGGCTGGTTCCAAAAGGAGAAATAGCTTTCATGTCAGAAGGGAAAACAGAGAAGCAAAGGGGAAGAGGCGGGGTCTGGGCTTTTCATTAGCAGTTGAGAAATTCCTTTTCAGTTTGATCAAGGCATACTTGTTTTCCTTCCAGCGAGAGCAAACCATCACTCTCCAAAAGGCTGAGGATTTTGGAGTTGGGAGTATTGTTTTCACCTTAGTCTTATGAAAGATTAGAAACAAGGCAAATCTTGAAAACAGAATTCCACAGAGTATTAGAATGGGTTGTTTTTTTCATTGAATTTGTCTCTGATTATTACTGTTCTTCATAGTAGACATTTTAAAGTATTTTTCTTCTCATTCCTATTTGTAAAAAGAGCAAAGAATGGGAGGGTCCTTTTGGCTCTAGGCTGGAATTTCATCTGAGTGATTGACCGTCTTCCTACTGCGATTGCACTGTCCCAAAGCCAAGGAAAAATATCCTTTTGCACCATTCAGCTGCATTAGAAAACTAGCTGCTCCTCCTGCCCTTTGCATATGGATTTATTTCCAGCTTTTTAATGATTCAATTAAAGACTCAAATTCTAATTTCTTACGGAGGAAAAATAATTGAAAAGGGAGGCTTGAATTTAGTCACGAGGGATACAGATTCCTTTCAGATATTAAATGGTCAAAAAGTAATAATCAGGAGTATTTAATATAGGAGGTTTATATGGCATTTGGACTTCCTTCTGGATTTTGTATGGAGTTTTTTCAATTCTCGGTAAGTTTTACTTTTGCTTTTCAGAATCAGAAGTAAAAACCTTATAAGAATTAAGAAAGTTTGGCCTCAAACTTTAGAAGTATCTATTCTGCAATTTTAGTACTGATTGTTAATTATATTTAATACAAATGGGCTTGTTGGGAATATATTACTTTAAATTTTAGGAGATCCACATTAATTGCATTCTTGATTTTTTGATTTATTAGCAACTTAGTGGCCTTTCTGTTGCAAAAGTGGAAACTCATCATCCTCTGCTTTAGTAGACCAAAAACTGACTGTTTAAAGAGATTAAAAGGAAAGTTCTGATCTGGCTGAGACATGGCTGAAAACTGGAAGAACTGTTTTGAAGAGGAGCTTATATGTCCTATTTGTCTGCATGTCTTTGTGGAACCTGTCCAACTTCCTTGTAAGCACAATTTTTGTAGGGGATGCATAGGAGAGGCTTGGGCCAAAGAGTCGGGGCTAGTGCGTTGTCCTGAGTGTAATCAGGCCTACAACCAGAAGCCCAACCTTGAAAAGAACTTAAAATTGACCAACATTGTGGAGAAATTCAACTCTCTTAATTTGGAAAAGACTCCCTCAGTCTTACATTGTGTCTTCTGCCGCCGTGGGCCACCTTTGCCTGCACAGAAGATCTGTCTAAGGTGTGAAGCTCCATGCTGTCAATCTCACGTTCAGACACACCTGCAACAGCCCTCTACAGCACGTGGGCACCTCCTGGTGGAGGCGGATGACGTCAGGGCTTGGAGTTGCCCCCAGCACAATGCTTACCGACTGTATCATTGCGAAGCTGAACAGGTTGCTGTTTGCCAGTTCTGTTGCTACTACAGTGGTGCACATCAAGGGCACTCAGTATGTGACGTGGAGATCCGACGCAATGAGATCAGGGTAAGTAGGAACATTGCTTCATACTTAAATGCAGCTTTCTTCTTGACTGCAAAATACAACTGGTGCAACCTCATTATTAGTCAACCAGTTTTGTCAGATGACGGATGGGAATTGCAGCCCCCCCCTTTCTCTTCTGCTGTGGTACATTATTGTGAGGAGCCTAGAATCCATCCTGCTGCCCGTCCAGATAGTGTAATGCTTTCAGTTGAGGTGGATGTTGACACATAATGTTCAGTTTAAGTGGAATAGAGAAGGTTATAACTTTGAATTATTTTTTAAAAAAATCAAAAAACTTTTCCTTAAATTACTAAGCTTTCTTTTGTCCTGGCAGCAAAATATCATTGGCCAGTTCAGTGCTTGGTGCTATACCAAAGAGCATCAAGGAATTCGTATTCTACTTCAGGTAAAGGCCAGTTTCTTAGCTGTCTAGTCTTCCCCAGTTCTTTGTTTACCATCAGCTATGGTTTACTTTGTCCCTGTTTTGATCTGAGGCCAAAGAGGAACCATTGACATTAAATGATAAATAGTAATTGAAAGTGCAACAAGAACTTTTTTCTTATTTTTCTTGATTGCTCATCAGCAGGATCACTATTGTTTTAGTAGCTTTGCTCCTTAATTCTGCTAAGAACAGTTTTATCTTCAATAAGAAATGTGACTCCTTTTGCTCAAATGTACATTTTTGCAATAATAAAATGATCCATTCTACCCAAAGGTGACCTTTATAAATAAATAAATAAAGATAAAGCTAGAAGTGGTTGTTTTTGCCGTTTGCCCTTTTCTTTCTTTTTTTTTGCAAGGCCTACAGAATACACTCTTCCATTGCTGTTAACTAGATTTACTGCAGGTTGCTCTATATATTTATCCTGGTACTGATCTCATATCTTAAATGTGAAAACGAAGGAGTAAACAAAAGCTGACATTATCTTTTCAGACCTCCTTAGAAATCTGTCAAGGAACACAGGCCTCTATTGCACAGGATGTTGGGGGAGGGGAAGGGAGGGATAAAGCAATGGGAATGTGTATGGTGGGGAGGTGTCTTTCAATGTAACTAGTAACTCAAACAATAAGATATAAAATGGGTAGTGGTGGTGTAGCAATAGTATTATACCTTTTCTTTCCTGTAAAAAAATCAGTTATTTAAATGTCATTGCCTTGCAAATCTCAGGATAGCAGGAAATTTAAAGTTGTGGATCATTTTATGTTATTAGAGATACGTATAGGTGAATTAGCAGATATAAAATTCTATATAGGGTAGACTCTTCTCAGTGGTATAGCAACTGAAGCTGTAGAATTTTCAGCAATTTCTCTTACTTTCAAAATAAAATGCCCATTACAGTACTCTTTGATTCACTCTAGAAACCATTTCCTCACACTCAACTGTCTTTTCTATTCTTGTTCAGAAATGGGATGCACAAAAAGCCCAATGGACCTAAAGGTTGAAAGTACAGTACTGAAATCTGGTTTTAAGCAGCTTTGTTTCTGGTAGTTGAAAGCAAAGACTTTATTACATCGCAGTCCTCTTATTTTGTAAGACTTGTTGTCATATCAGCATTCTTATTCCCTTCCTCCTTTCTGGCCAACTTCCTAGAAAGGAATACTGTACCATCTGAACTCAAATCTCTGTCCTACACCGACTTCATACTATGAAGGTAGATATGAAATGGGCTCTTCACATTCATCCAAAAGGAACAAAAGATATTCCCCAAAGAAGCCATCATTTAGTAGTGGAGCAAGAGAATGTAACTGGAAGAGCATAGACAGCTTCAAATTAATATTTTATATCTTGACAATACAGTAAAGCTGGGATAGTCAATCTGGTATTCTGTATTCTTCAGATGTTTTTGCTTGCATTCCTTTAAATTCCAACCAGCCTGGCCATGAACATATTCTTTGGACTGTAGTTGCTTTAGTTCCTGACATCTCAGTAGTTTTTGATATGCTGAAATTTCAGGGGTCTTTGGAGGGGTGGGTTTCTATGCATGGAAGTTGTACAAAAGATTAAAATATCATGGAGGCCATGAAAATATATTAGACTACAGTCATAAGATCACCTAAAGTAGTTTAGCTAGCTTTTGGCAACATTAAAATGGCTATGATAGACTTTTCCTCTGTGTCATCATTTCCCTTCATGCATGTTTATCTATGAAATGAAGTTGTAATCTGTACTGGTGATCATGAGGCTGAAACCAGGGAGTGGTGTTTACTCTGGATTAATACTGAGTTTGAGGGTGTGATCTTGAGTATGTGGCAAAAGTCAGACTGAGGAACAGCTGTGTGACAACACCTGCATGTAAAGACAGGCTGGCTGGGCCCTGTCTTCTCTTTTTGATCTGATCCAGTTACTTCAAAATCTGCACAAACAGGTCCACAGATTCCTTTCAAGCATCATTATGTAGGATAAATATTTAACAATAAATGAACAGCAGTGGCTATAAAACAGACAACTTGTGTATATTCCAGTGTTGCCAAAATGACTCATCATTTAGCTGCTAAAATGGGGGAGTAGATAAGTCATTAATAAAATTGCTTTTTTATTATTTTCCAGTTGGAGAACTAATCTTGTGGTTGGGATGAGGGTAGGTATTCTGAATAGAAAGAGTGAGTTTGAACAGAAAGATTATTTTTCTCCCTCTACTTTTTGCGGATTTGGGTGGGAGTGAAGAGGAGAAGCCAAATTCATTTGTTAGTGGCTCTGCACACCTACATAGGAAGAAGGGAAGATCTGGCAGAACTATTGAAAAAGTCATAGGATTGACTTCTACCCTCCTCTATTCTTTTTATTTATAGATAGGAGTGAGAAAAGGAAGGAATGTTGAATCAAATAGAAAATATATCTTTTCCCTCAAATCTAGGAGAGGTTTGGCAAATGACTGATGAACTGAGACGGGTAAATCCCACTAACAGTTCAGTTCAGAGCTTGCTTTTTGATAATGAGTCAATTTTCTGGAATTTTTAGTTATGTCCACACCCAACTTTTTCTAGAAAATTACCTTGTGTCCTTCATTACCTTCCATCATATAATGTGTAAGCTATATTTATTTTGGACCTTACTAGTGATAGTCAGGCTGCATATGAAGTGAATTAGCAAAAAGTCATCCCAGATTGTCTGGTAGTATTTCCCTGAATAAGCAGACATTGTCTGGAAATCAGCTGAACTCTGTGTCCTTGTTTGGGCTGGGCAGTTCTTGGTTTTGACTTCAGTGTATAGTAACGAACAAAACCACTACATGTTGAGTTTAGTTTATTGTTGGGAAAATGTTTTTGTTTCTCTTAGCCCTGCTCAATTTAACACTTTTCATGGGAGAATATTTTGAAAGCTAATGTGATTTATCATTAGTTTTTACATAACCCTATCTAGCCTATCTGAACCATTTCTCATTCAAAGTTCTGAGGATGTGTTTAACTGAAGTTAACTTTATAGTTTTATTTACATGTAAGTTTTCCAAGGATGTGAGCTGCTCAGCAAACTCCTGCCGGCAAGATAAGTGGTCATCCATTTGTCTTTTTATACTGTTTTGTTTATATCGATTGAGTCAAGTATGTGTAAATACAGCACTTACGTTTTGTCCTTTTGATGAGTGCATATCTTGCTCCATGTTTTCTTGCAATGCTAAATTTTAAACCATAAGTGAAATGAAACGGCAATTTGCTACTTTTAGAGATTTTGTGTGTATATCATCCATATTTTGGTCACATATTCAATCAATATCCATCAGTAATGGATGTAGTCTACATCTTTTCCTGTCTCTGAATAAGTTTCTTTCCAGTATTCTTCATTAAAGAATACCAGTCTTCCCATGGTATCCTTCACGTGTCTCCTTGACTAATATCCTGGAATATCCTTTATCTCAGCCATTGTCTAACTTCCTTTTCTAACAATTTTTAAATGCTGTCCATATATGCAGTCATGGACATCTCTTTCTCTTTTGTACATTAACACAGATTGCACAGTTTTCTTAACGCCCATGCACTAGGCTTTAAAAAAAAAACATTTTTTTTCATCGCAGTAGAAGTAAAGAAAAGGAATTAAACAGAAATATGGAGATGTTATGAAGTGAAATGCAGACATTCTAAGAATAATGGGAAAAGTTTTGGAAAAAGTGAAGTCTATGATAATAAAATTAAAACCTGTCTCTTACAATTGAATAGGGGGTTTGTTGGAATGAATTAAGGATGTTGGGTTTGTTTCTACAATGGTCATGTTTGTATACTTTTTATCACTCATAGGTAGTTTTGATTATAGAAAGTTTTTCAGTCCTGAAGTAGATAAGGCAAGAAAGAGATGTAAGATTTCAAGCATTATTAAAATTAAGACATTTGGTTGTAAGAAACAATATTTATTACGGTTTGATTAGGAGTTGTTTCATGGTATATGCCACATTGATGAGCGCTCTGAGAAATATATAAAATTGAAAAAGAAAGCTAGTATTTAAAAAATGTATTGGATAAAAAACTAATTGTCTCCTACATGGGTCTGTCCAAAATATTTATACACCTGGACAACCACATGTTCCTTTCATATTTATTAAAGCTAAGTATATGAAGGTCGTGCAACAAGATAGTTCATATCAAGTATGAACTAATGTCTAGTTCCCATGGATTAGTTTTTCCTTTTATTAGTGACTTTAGAGCATTAAAATTAGTGATGAGTAAAAGAAATAAATGTGTGATTAATTTAAGAACTCTTAGTAAAAAATTGCAGTGAATTAGCCTGCTTGGAACTAGCAGTCATTTCATGTGTTTGCACGAGCAGCAAATTTGGAATTTTTTAGTATACAAAAGCAAATTGTATTGTTTTTTTTTTAATTCTACAAGGTTCCAGAAGTTGTGAATTCTTAATTTGCAGAAGAGCTAAATATTAGCAGATAGCTTGGTTTGTCCTCTTAATAAAAAAAATAAAATCTTCAGAAACCTCATCAAAGAGGAAAGAAACTTGAACACACATCTGAACCCTTTTATGCTTGTTATCTTGTAATGTTACTTCTATTTTTTGTCGCTAAAAAGTTTCATTAGGTTTCTTCTATTTTTAACGTAAAAGTCAGTTTTTGAGACCTACAATAAACCAGCTCATAGCATTTATACATTTATTATTTCCTATTGATTTGATTTCTGTGACTATCCATCTTGCCATAGCAAAACTTTAAAAAAAACCTCTTAAAAACAAATAAAAGCTAGAACAGAATAAAATAAACACCTTGAAATTATCCCTTATTCTGCATATATATATATTTCTCTATGATAGACAGACTTTTGTAACATGCTTTAAGATGAGAGGCATTGAGGAGTGCTGTCAGTCATGTGGATGTCTTTTCTAACTTAGTCCTTAGCCCATATTTTAAATTTTTGTTTTAAAATGCAATTACCCATCACCTCGGTTTTTTATGTGATATAGCAAAGGTTTATATTATCGCTGTGAACGTAGATTTTATTGCAGAAGGGATACTCTGTTCTGCCTACCAAGTATGAAAGAAAGACTCTTCGGACTTTGAAACATCCTGAATTGCATCTGATGTATCCCATATCTGCAATAAATGAAAAAAGTGGTGCTATTCATGTTCATTTAAAATGAATAGAATTTGTCCAAAGCAAATAGATTTTTTATAAGGGAAGAATACTCAGAGCATCTTCAGGATTGAATTCTAATGATAACATAGCAAATGGACAAAGGAGACAGGAGGAGAGATTGCCTGAACCTTCAATATGGCCTAGTCTGGCTTGCTTTGCCTGTGGAGGCAAGGAGCAGTTAGTTTATATCCTGCAAATTGGCTTTTCATGCTCTCATGAAATGCTTCCCCCATTTGGCTGCATTGCCAGTAGCGAGGTGTGTGTGTGTCACAGAAGATGGCCTTTGTGCCAGAGTACATTCTGACAGGAATTTCATTACCTGGCCCCAAAGAGGCCCAATGCTTTTTTTGTGTTGAAAAAGGCAGAGTTACAACAGCTCCACCCAAACCGCATGCAGGAACCAGCATGTGAGAGAAAACAAAATGGTTAAGAGTGTCGCTCAGAAACCTGCTTTCGTCAGGAGCTGTGTTGAAGTGTCGTTTAAAAATCATTCAGCATAAAGGGTATTATGGCCTAAGCATGATTTAACACAGTCATCCTTTCTTCCCCTCTTCCCCAGCCGCCTTCTGTCTTCATCTTTCTTTTTGTGGGTGAAAATGCTTATAAGGTCACAGTTATAATTTTACACAGGCAAGCTGTCTCTGGGTGGCCTGTAAAACATGTTGCTGTCTGTTTTTCCAGCTCCATTTTCTGCTCTGCCTATCACTTTAAATGTGATGTGAGGCTGCAGGCCTTCTTCTCCACAGCAGCCCACTCCCCGCCCCCCCCCCCTTTTTTTTTTCTTCCCTGAAACTGGCAAGGCCTGCTAAGGTCTTCTAATCCCTTGGCTTTCTGCATCCTGCATTTTCTCTTACTTCCATAGTTCATAGTTCCCTATTCTATGCAGCCATTTCCATTTCCCTCTACCTTGGCCATGTTTCCCAAATGCTCTTTAATGTTTTGTAATAGCCATTTTGCTCCTCCTCATCTCTCTTTTGCTGATTTTCTGAGTGGTTTGGACAGCCTCTGCATTTTTTTGAGCCGGGGCTTCGGTTTTGATGGAAATTAGCAGTGAGAAAATTAAATGTATAAGATAGAAGGAAGGACTGTTTCACAGAAATTTTGGAGGTTAAGGTCTAATTATCCAATTACCTCCTGGATGTAGCCCAGGAGTAAAGGTCTGACCTAAAGAAATGTAACACGAAGTTATCTTGGGAATTCTTACATTTGCTTAAAAAAGGAGTGTTTTGTATATTCATAAAGTTGAATTATTTTTCTTCCCACTTCTCCCCAGACAACTTTTGTAGTAAGATCTATGGGATTGCAAAACCTCTCCATGTGCTTTATTCTGGGTCATCATGCAAATAGGCAAGGTGAAACACATGCTGTGAAGGGAAGCTGTAGATGAGGATCAAGCACATGGAGTTTCAGAAACAAGCAGACCACACTAGTGTGGGTAGAAGGCATGCAATGAGGCAGTTGTCACAAAGACTTTTTTTAATAAAAGGTTTTAAAAAGTTAAAAACTAAATACAAACTAATATTAAAAAGTAAGAAAAAAAATCAAAGCGAAAGTAAAAGTGCAAGAAAGGAAAACACAAGAAAAATAAAAAAGATTAAAAGAAGTGGTTTCTGATTTTTTTCTACAGCAGTTATAAGTACAAGTATAAATTTATCTTTTTTTCTAAATTTACATGTCTCCTTTCTATAATCTATCCTGTCTAATCAAAAAACCCATAAGTCTGGGTTTTTTTTTTCTGTTTTCCACAAAAAGTCCATAAGGGGTTTCCATCAGCAATAAATGTAGATATTATTTTTTCTCCAATCAAAGACATCAGTTGCCACCTCAGCAAGCTCCACAATCTTCACCTCCATTGTAGGTATTGCTAAGGCTTTCTGTTTTATGCAGACAATAATCTCATTGTGATTATCATACTCAAAAACAAGGTTCCATGACTATGTCCATCAATCCCAAAAGACTGACCTTTGGTCTCAACTATATATTAATCTTTAAAATCCTCTAAATCAGCTATATGTTTGAATTCAATATTTTCTAGCTTTTTTACATATTCACTAAACATAAAATATATCTTCTTGTTCACATTTCCAAGATGAATTTGAAATATTTTTATATTGTGCATTCTAGACACTTTTCCCTGCTGACATATATCAATGGCACATCATTTTATAAAAATGGTTGTTAAGATTACAAAATAATGCAAATTTCAATCCTTTCAACTACATATTTTCCTGTTATTCCATATGTATATTATAACCAAAACTTTTAGCCCCCTTTATCATACTGTTAGTCGTTGATTTACCACTATTCATTTAACAACAGTTCAAAGTTATGATGGACTGAGGGGGGGGGAATGATGTATGACCTATCCTCAAAGTTACAACCGTCACCCTATGGTCATGTGATTGCAATTTAAGTGCATGACAACTGGCTCACATTTCTGACAGTTGCAGTGACTTATGGTCACTAATCATGATTTGTGACCTTCCCAATCAGCTTTTGACAGTCAATTGAGGAAGCTGAAATTCTTAACAATTGTGTGTGTCACTTAACAATCATATGATTCACTTATTGACCATGGTAAAAATAGTTGTAAAATCAAGTCCAATCATGTAATGAGCCATTAATAACTACATTGTATAGTGATAAAAATTCCAATCCCAATTATAGTCAAAAGTAGACTATCGGATTACCTTTGCATTTTTTTATTTGTTCAACTTCTGTTTCATATTTCAATAAAATTTTATACGTTTTAGCAATTACATGTTCATCATTTGTATGTAATTCCATTTCAAACTCAGTCTTGCATTGTTTAAAACTGCATTTTTTGTCTAAATCTTTTCAATAATTGTAAATAAGAAGATCATTGGCAACTGTGTCCCTCTGCCACCAATTCTTCTGTAGATATTATTTTGTATCCCTCTTCACAAAATTCTAGTATCTCAATAAGTTACGTAGTCATTTGTGTTTGCCTTTTATTTCTGGTCTATAAAATGTTTTTTGTTCTGAGAGCTATGAAAGTGTTATTGATATAGCCTGGATTTGTATTTATTTCATATTCATACAGTCTTT
The DNA here is from genome assembly GCA_012654045.1 of Ptyas mucosa. Classification (NCBI taxonomy): domain Eukaryota; kingdom Metazoa; phylum Chordata; class Lepidosauria; order Squamata; family Colubridae; genus Ptyas; species Ptyas mucosa. Next base: position 10,447,463 of record WNWU01000032.1, on the reverse strand, counting down.
TATAATTGAAACAAATATCCCCGATCCCTGCAAAGTAGACCCATGATGTATTTTTATATCAATCTTGAAGAAATATATCTGTTAATTTTGGTTTGCTTCTCCTTTTAACCATCTGACAAAAAGAAAGCATATGGGAATAAAAGTAAGTACCCTCAGTGACCTTGTGGTTAGATGAAGAATGGAGATCAGACTCTGTGGCTTTCATTGATGCCCATCCTCATCAAGCCATGCTTGAATGAAGAGCAAAGCAGAGAGTAGTTGGTTACTGCCACCATGAACCTTGATTGAAGGGCAAAAATGTGCTGTATCCTATTTTACAAGATGATCATTTGGTCTTCTCTCTGAAATAACTGGTGCCATTCCCTGTCTAGACTTCTATAGCTATGCAGTTTTGGAAGACTGGGGACATTCCTTTGGCAATGGTAAATTTTGGTGCTGTACTTGGTGCAAAGGGATGGTAAGCCATTCTTTTTTCCTGTATGAATCCTATTGAAAAAAAGACCTAAAGCACCTTCATTTAAAAGTCTAATTTTCTCCTCTGAAAAGAGAAACTCGATGGCAAAGCTTGACATTCCCACTGACCTCCCACTAATTAAAAGGGCAGAAGATGTGCTTTTTAGCATTGTCTACATTGTTCTGAAAGCTCTTTCTCATTCATCTCCTGTGTCCAAGGCTCTGTTTTGCTTAGAATCCCCTCCTTCCCTCCCTCCCTCTTAAATATGCTGACTCTGTTTTACTTAGAATCCTGTTTTCTTCTGTGCGCGTGTGTTTTAAATATCCTGATTTTCTGTCCCTGCTCATATGAGTATCATGCTCATTGGAACCATTTGCAAAACAAAGTGTTGTGTGTTTTCTGGCATTGAGATATGACAGAGAGGAAGAGAAGGTGGAGGGAGGGAAGGAGGAGGAAACAATTATGATTGGATATAAAAAAGAATAAAAGCTGCTGGCTTCCCCAGGGCCCTTGTGTTCCTAGCTCTCCTGCGCTCCCCTACCACCTACTTTGCATGTTTGAAGTAGGTTACTGGCTGATATGTTATGTGGGAAAACAAGGGCCTTTCTCTGTTGAACCAGCTTGGTATTTCCTAACTTATTCTTCCTGCTTGATATATAACATCCCCCAGGATTCTCTATATATGCAAATGCATATGCATGTTGTGGATTTAGATCTGGAGATAGGTTTTCAGATTTGGGCAAAATTCTGTACTACTAAAATGATATCTAGAATATAATGTTCACCCTATTTATGTAAATAAAGTACGAAAGCAATTGGGTCAGTTTCAATTCAAGAAACATATCAGCTCTGCACATACATACATACATACATACATACATGCTATATAAGTAAAAGTTATATAAAATGGTTATATAAAAGGTTGTATAAAATATTTCCTGTGTATGATAAACTTTCATTCTGAGGAGACCATATTAGTATTTTATGTAGAGGAGGAAATGTTTTAATTGAAGTATCAATCTATTCTCCAAAGAATCTGAAGGCAAACAAGAAGCAATGGATGGAAATTAATCAAGGAGAGACCAGCCTAGAACTAAGGAGAAATTTCCTGACAGAACAATCAGTGGAACTACTTGCCTCCAGAAGTTGTGGGTGCTCCAACATTGGAGGTTTTTAAGAAGACATTGGACATTGCTCTGCTCTGCTCTGCTCTGCTCTGCTCTGCTCTGCTCTGCTCTGCTTGAGCAGAGAGTTGGACTAGAAGACCTCCAAGGTCCCTTCCAACTCAGTTATTCTGTTAATTACAAATATATTTCCAAACAGATGTGGTCCCGAGTTCTATACTACCTTGAAATATATAGTATGCATATAATGTGTCTTCTACGTTATTCTGTATGGGATATCTGTCAGATCTGATTTTGAGTTGTGGGGTGAAGTATTCCAACAAAAGAGCCTTGATTTTATTTTCTTTAAATGCATTTCAAATCCTCTTAGCTGCATAGTATGTTTTGTTTTGCAAGTGCCTCTAATTTCATTATAAAAACATGTTTTGGTTTAACAGAAATAAAGATAACTTATTTCTTCAGGGCACAGAAAATGCAACTAGGAGTAGTAGTGATTTCAGAATAAGAAAAGTGGGGATTTGATAATGGAAGGCCTCCCAAAAACATGCATGAGAGAGCATTGCTGAAGATTCTTCTGTGGTTTTCCAGAAAGGCTAAACTAGTCAGCTGAGTAATTTATATGCTGAATAGCATTCCACAGCATTGAATGAGAAAGAATGCTTTGAATTAAAAACCCAAGTGTACTTGTATATGGACCAGGATAAAAACAAAGAAATAAAAAGTATGCATTTATGAATGTCTTGGTACATCTTTACTTTTGCTATGGTTTCAGATGACAAACATTGTCCAGGGAGATTTTGTTGTGGGTTTAATGACTGGATTGTTGTTGCTTTCTGAGCAGAGAATGGAAAGACTGATGAATCATGTGATCCTGATGGGGATCACATGATTTAGGAAGAAAATCCTCACATGCTTTATTTATATTTTTAACAAAGATTGAATAGTTTCTAGAATTAAAATAGGAAGACCAGTCTATCTTTCATGTTGCAGAAGCCACCTTTGTGCTTATAAAATACAGGTGGTCCTCAATTTACAGCCACAATTGAATTCAACATTTATGTTGCTCAATGAGAAATTTGTTAAGTGAGTTTTGCCTCATTCTATGACTTTTTTTGCCACATTTATTAGGTGAATCACTGCAGTTATTAAATTAGTAACACAGTTGTTAAGTGAATCTGGTTCCCCCAGATTAACTTTGGTTGTCAGAAGGCCGCAAAAGGCAATCACATGATCCTGGGACACTGCAACCGTCATAAATATGAGTGAGTTGTCAAACATCCGAATGTAAATCACGTGACCATGGGGATGCTGCAATGGTCATAAGTGTGAAAAATGGTTATGTGTCTTTTTTTTCAGTACTATTGTAACTTCAAACAGTCACTAAGAGAACTGAGGACTATCTGTAGTGAATATCTTCATTTTACTGTTTTTTTTCTATTGTACCGTGTATACTCGAATATAAGCCGAGTTTTTCAGCACGTTTTTCAGGCTGAAAAAGCCCCACTCGGCTTATATTCGAGTCACGAAAAAAAAGCCTTTTTAAAAGAAAACAAATGAGTAGACCCCTGTCTGCAAAAATAGAAAAAACAGCCCCTTTCAGCTTCAGTATAGGTTAATTACCATAAGTTGATTTGAAGAGCCTCCTGACTCTCAGCTGATTTGCTCTCAGCTGTTTTACCAGGGCTCTGTTGCTAGCTAGCTGCAAAGAGGTAAATTGCTGGAGCATTTTCCTTCCCCCTCCCAGCTATGCTAAAAAAGCGAAACGGAAACTAAAGCAGGGTCTTTGCTGCAACGTGACAAAATGAGGCAGAGAGAGATTTCTTTTTCTTTTGCTTGCATCATTGGAAAGGCAGATTTCTTTTTCCTCATCAAAAAAAGTAGGTGCAAACAATGGGAAATTCATGGCAAATGGCAAAAGAGGAGAGTTCAAGATTTTAAAACACAAAAGAAAAAGTTCTATTTAACTAGGGAATTGTAATAATTGAGACACTGTTAATTGTATATTGTGTTGAAAGCAGAAATGGTTAAGTTGTGGTTTGGAAGAATATATGGGGAAAATTATTTGGTTTATTATTATTGGTAAATATAATTACCAGTAATTGATTTGTAAGAAATTGGTTTGCATGGAAATAATTGGAATATTCATGTTCATATTGATTAATATACAAAAAAGATAGTTATATAACTAATTGATTTATATTAAAATGTTGAATTTGTATTGAACAACTGTAATATTACATAATTAACCAATGTGAGGATGAATATAAAAATAGATGACAATGGGAAGGGATATAATATAGAATAGAAGTGAAAAATTGAATTTGATTAAGATTAGAGACGAGGATGAAGGGTAATATTGGTTTTTTTAAAAAATAGATGAGGAATAAATATGGCAAAAAGGAAATATAGAAATTGTAAATTTAAATGAAATGACTGAACACTGTTTAAATTTGTGAACCGGCCAAATATTCTGTTCAAAGAAAATACATTGTATGTTTGTATGTGTGTTTCTAATTATTGCTATTTATTCATATTTGTTCTCTTTTATTCTTTAAAGTTTAACAATTCATTCTTTATCTTGATAGCTTTATATTTGTTTGGGGTTGGTTTTCTTCCCTTTCATCTTTTTTATTGTACAGCAATCTTTCTCCTCAAATCTACCACCTCTCTCTTTGAGGAAGGGGGAGAAAGAGAATGAGAGAGAGAGTGGAGGAGAGAGAGAGAGAAAGGAGGGGGAGAGAGAAAGAATGAGAAAGAGAGGGGGAGAGAGAAATGGTGATAAGATAGGGCAAAAATGTAAAATGTGAGGACAGTCGTAAGTTCGAGGACTGGTCACAAATGCGAGGACCAGTCAAAAATTACTTTTTCAGCCCTCTGAGTAGTCCATATGCACAAAAGGACTACCCAGAGGGCTGAAAAAGTGATTTCTGACAGGTCCTCGCACTTTTGACCAGTCTTTTTTTATTTTGAAATTTACCAGTGGCCGCTGCATTTCCCACCCCCGGCTTATACTCGAGTCAATAAGTTTTCCCAGTTTTTTGTGGTAAAATTGGGGGTCTCGGCTTATATTCGGGTCGGCTTATACTCGAGTAGATACGGTAAGTAAACTGAGCTATGCTGGTAAGAACATAGGCTGGTTACTCAGAATTAAGTTTGTTATAAAGATGGGCCACCTGCATCTAGCTTTTTGGAAAGTAGTAAGGGCCTTAGTTGGCCAAACAATACTGCAAAACTGGTGAAGCCAGCACATGTATATTATCTTCCAGGTTTTATTGGAGGAGGGAGTCCAGATACTTTTGAATATATTACAATATTTATTTTAATTTAAACACTTAAACCTACTTTAAAGCACACACATTTTCTGTATTTTCCATATAAATGATGGGAAAGTAAACTTTTAAATGTTCAGAACGACAACCGAAAGAAAAATGGTTAAGAGGCCATAATTTTAATTGTAAGGCATTTTTAATGATATGCAGTATAGAAATGTTGAAAAATATTCCAAATATTTGGCTATATAGCGCAATATTTTTTGCCTAGTGACATCCACTTTTTTTTTTGTTGTCCTCACAATTATGGGAGTGGTTCTACAATGGTCTTGCTGTGCTGCCTGCAGATGCTGAGAGTTTTAATCCAATTCTTATGGAGGTCACTAGATTGGCGAACGTAAATGTTCTTGGCCTCCCAAAATGATCCAACAAAGTTAAAGACAGGGAAAAATATACTTCTCCCAGGTACAAAAAGATATATGGGTACAAAAAGATTTCAGAGATATAATAAAAGCTAAGAGAATATTGTATGAAGCAGGAAGTCATTATACAAATTTCTGCCTAGCCATAAACTCAATAGATGGTGTAAAATAACACTAAACCTCAACCTCCAGAAGTTTCAAAATCATTGTACTGACCTACCTTAGAAACAAGGTATAAAGATTACTGGAAAGGTGTGGGAAGTACTTTGAACACTAATCTGTTTTTAAATGCCTAGTTTTCCCATGCAGTTATATAAAAATACTCCTTCTAAACCCTCTGATCTTGGCATGTGCCAATCATGGATGTTGTATCTAGATTGCATCTATATATGTTTCTCTGTGATTTATTTGATTACAAGCCTATCTTATTGCAGAATTAATTTTTTGAAACAAGGACATTACAGGAGAGTGAGAAACCTATTTTGGAACTTTGAGCTATTCTATTTCTAACCTGCAATTTGTGCCTGCAGTTGTTTGCATCAGTTTAGGTTTGATCTATCAAGGGCCATTACTTTGCTATACTCTTATTTGCTTATTTGATCAAACATATGGTTTTCAAAGAAGAATCCATAATACAAGGAAAATCAACAATTCCAAAATAGTGTTTTAAAAAAGCCATTTGTACTGTTGGAATTCTTCCTTAAATGACATTTTATAAAATGCATGGTATGTTCAACCACCTATGAAGCAGATTAGATAACAAAAGTAGACTGGATGCTGCCTGCAGAAACAATACACCCCTTCCTATAGCTTCTCAGATCTTTTGCAACTGAAACTATTCCATTTCAACCATTCAGGTAAGTAGGACATGTACATTTCATTATTTCAAGCTAGTAGTAATTTTCCCTTGACTGATCTTCTCTTCTGTTTCCAACCTGTTTCCTTTGGAGCATGGGAATCCAATCTTAGTCTATCAAATTAAAATTTTGCAGGTCTAGTTTATAACCAAATTCAACATGATAATTGTACTCATTAGATTTCTTGCTAAGTCATGGGGTAAGGAAGAGATTCTCCTGAAACAAGTACTAGCTATCTTCAGTAAACTAAATGTTATCATTAACTCCAGAGAGCTAAGTAGGAGCATGAGGAATTTTCCTCAAGGATGGATGAGTCATGGCTCTCATCTTCACATGTGTTGATGGTTACATAAAACCTTGGATGTGTCCTTTAAAGGGCTGAAAAAGTGGCTGCTGAATTAAATCTCCAGTGTGACAGAAGGGGAAAATAATAAAATACCTGAAGAGCAATCTTAATAATTGAACTTGATTTTTATCTTAGTTCTGTTCACTTTTTGCATGGGCGGAACCACAGCATGCCACTGAAAAGCCAGGTGTAGCTCCCATTCCAAAAAGTAAATACACCTCAGTTCTTCAGTGTTTAAGTCTTTAAGATTAAGACAAAGTCCTGCTAGTGATTAAACTGTATCTTGCTAAATTGAAGAGGCTCATGGTTGATACCTGTCCTTGATAATCTTCAAAAAGGAAGCATAGTCTAACCTAATTCTGCACTGGAAAATTCCAGTAAATACCTGAAACTGAGATTAATTTCCATAAAGACCATACTTCTGTAGTAGATATGAAAGACTGGGCAGGATAAATATGGAGACTGCTTAATTTAGCATTCTGTAAGAAATTTTTGGTTTTGTTTTAGTATCATTATGCATCTTTGATTTTCTGCCTCATAATTTAAAAACTAATATTTACTAAAGCTATGGCTATATGCACAAACAGAATGCACATGTTTTATCCCTATCTCTGTAATCTTTGATCTAATTAAAAGATAGCCGAATCTGCATGCATTGTTATAACTGGCTTATATGGCTGGCTGTGTTCATCTAGGAGTCAGTGATCAGAATCCATGATCTTGGTTATTGTGTGTCATGAAAAAGTTTAGATTATGAACATATGAGTTCTTATATGTAATTCATGTGTAAGGATCTCTGGTTTACTTATTGCAGTCATATGTCGAGACACATGGCATTTCTTGGAAACAGAAACCATCATCTGATACTGTATTATCTCAAGGGTAAAACAAATATTTTGTCAAATCAAGTAAACCAATCATTACCAATGAGGATAATCTAGGATTTGTCTAGGATCTAAAAATGCCATTTTGAATAAGAATCAAGTGTTAAAACAAACAGGGATCCAGATAAGCATTCAGTTACCATGTATAGAAAATAACCTTGTGCTCCATCATGTTGTAAATAACTGTATACAGATTTACAGTAACCCTTAATGAGTGGGTATTTTTGTATTACACAATTTGTGTAATACAAATTATTTGATATAATTTTTCAAAAAACTCAAAAATATGTATTTTATTTCAAATGTTTGAAATGCTTTGATCCACTCATAAGGTACAGTAGCAAAACTAAATTGAAAAGGTGTAATAGAGGTACTGACATATTTACTTATCATTTTGGATCTCATGTTCACATAACCCAAAACCTGAAGTACTGTATTTTTTGCACTATAAGACCCCCCCCCCAAAAGTGGGTGGAAATATCTGTGCGTCTTATAGAGCAAATATCACGGCAGGGGGGAGGGGGTTGGTGCGGCGGCGGTGTTCGCCACCACTGGGGAACACTGGAGCCTTCGCTGCTGAGCAGCTGATTGGCGGTTGGATCGGCCTCCTCAAATACTACTGATCAGCTGTTGTAGGTGGTGGGAATCACTGCCTGTTCACTGCCGCCCATTCGCTGCCACCTATCGCCGCCGATTGGCAGAGGCGAACTGGTGGCAAACAGGCGGTAGCGATCAGAGGCAATAGGTGGCAGCAGCGATCTGCCGTTTGCTGTTTGCTACAAGGACGCTAGCCAGATGAATACCGGATGGATGCTGGGAGGCAGAGGCAGATTTTTTTCCCGTTGTTTTCCTCCTCTAAAGCTAATGTGCATCTTATAGTCCAGAGTGCCTTATAGTGTAAAGAATAAGGGTTATATCTTTTTAAAAAAATTCTTTGCCTGTTAATTTCTTAGGTGGCCTTACGTTCGATTTGCATTTCATGCTATATAATAATATGGTTCAGTTGATTTTAACCAACTGCTTTGAAATCCAACCATTGAGGTTTGTAAACTAGGTATTCTAGCTTAACACTTTGTGAGAAGCCAGTAATTGTGGAATTTTTCTTAATGATGATAATGACTTAGCCAGGTATGTGACATTACTGGAAAGATGTATGTTGTTGTCACATACATAAAAGTACATGATACATTGAAGATTCACTTTAAAAAAATCTCAGTTTGCATGGGGGAAGATATTGTTCTAATCTACAAAATGATACGTTTCTGCCTTGCTTAAAAATAGGATATTATGTACATTACAAATGCTCCACCAAAGAATTGGTGGCTCCACTCCAAAGAATTGGTGACTTGAATAATCAGTGTCTTGGCTTTGATTCTTTACTGTATGTAGAATCTTCTGTTGCTTGGCTTTCTCCCTGACACCCACATAAATGCTCATATGCATATGCAGTAAAGAGCTTTTTGTAATACACTGTACAGACACTGAGGCTAAACTGAAAACACAGCAGTTGTAGATAGATCCAGATGAAACAGTTGGCAGAAAGTAAAGGTTTAGATGACTGTCTTCTTTCTCTCTCTTTTTGAAGTAGGAATAAATACTGGCAAGCCAATCTGCTTGGGCAGTCTGTTGCTTTTAAGGAGAGATATGATTTGTAATTATCTCAGCTTCTCATCCCAAAACAGTGTAACATTTAGTCCATTTTTTAGTTTGAGACTATTTTCAAAATTTTCAATTTGAATAGCTTCCTTGGTTCTTCCATTTAGTGAATTGATTTTTAAATCTCTTTCTGGAGACACATTTTTCATTTGCTCTACTTGCTTTCTCAGGTTCATCCTCCCCCTTGCTATGTGTTTCTTTTTGCTGACCTTGCAAACAAGCATGAGGTCAGATGCTCTTTTGCACACACATGATTATTGATCATGTTTTTACTGGGGAATAGAAGTATTTCTTTTGCTTCTATAAGGAGCTAGGTGAATGGATGGGAACAAAAAGCAAAATTAAGTTTTCCAGGAATTTCACTGTACTTTCAGAGTAGATGGCCTGATCAGCAAAAACTGCATTTCTACATCTCACTGGAAGGGATGGCCTTTCCCAGACAAAGGACTCTGTGTGTGTATATGTGTGTGTGTGTGTGCGTGCGCATCAGCCTGCCTATCCCTTTGTTCTCTTGTTCTGGTGTACCATACGCTGACATAGAAAGCTGCTTTCCTGTGGCTTGGGATAGGGGGAGTAAACAGGGGTAGGTTGATTGAATTGCAGGCAGTGTAGGGTAAAAGACGTAAGATCTCTGGCTCCATTATGAGTCCAGAAATGTTGGAAAAACCACAGGACTGTTTATGAATGTCTCCCAACCAGCTTTATCATCATTACTATAATTTAACATAGTATTGCATATCAGAGAAAAGAAATCCCCCTTTTTTTAGGTGAAAAGCAAGTTCAGAATGCTGTTGTGAAATATGTTAAATGTCTGTTATGGAAAGGCAAATCTCTGGGGAGGTTAATGCAAGCTTAAATATGGGACTAATCATGATTAAAGGAATGGATATGGACTAGAAGACCAATTGTATGTCTAGTCCATTTGATAATCATTCATACACAGAAGTACAGTTTTTCCTTTATTTCATTTTCTGGGTCACTAGCTTGGGAATATTATTACTGAAAGACCTCTTCAGTAGTTTGCCAAATGAACATGTACATGATTCTGCATGTTAGCCAATTTTTTTCAAGAAAGATATAATTAGCAAATCCTGATGCTACTTTATTTCCCATCCCCTTCTTTCTATTACTGATTTTGAATTTTTTTCCTTATCATGTATGTGCTTCCTTACATAGAAAATAAATTATTTTGAAGTTTCATATTGTGCATATATGCTGGGCAATCAATACAGTGGAAATATTTCCAAGGAAATATTCATTGAATCCTCCTGCCCATGTTAACAGTTAACATGCCTTTATTTTTTCCTCCTAATTTTAATATTTACAAATACTTCAGTAGAATAATAGCCAAACAAAGCTTTTCTTTAAATATAATTCCATCTAGTAGGGTATTTCAGGAATAAAATGCTAAAGTATTTTTAATTTGATTTTTTTTAGCTACGTTACACATTAAATAAAATTAAAAATTAATATTGTACAAGAATGTTTCAGAATCAGAGCCCACTTGGCCCTTAGTAAACCAATTATCAAGAATAATTGTTGCTCTGGATGACTAAAAGTAAAAATGCAGCAGAACTGATGGATTTAAAACTTAGTTTTGTCAAATCATGTATGGGTACATGGGATTATGCATGTTATTCAGCAAGAATTCTGTGAATCAGTTTTCTACTATCTTCAAAGACAAAAAAAAGCATCCTAACTTTTATTGGTACTTCTACAGTAACAACAAAGATTCTGGAAATAAGTGCTATAGATTGTACAAAGAATATTATCTCTCAGTTTTATTTTTTGAACAGATTTAATTTTACATTGCATTCACTATTTTTTTTTATAATTGTCATGGAAATTAGATAGTTACATAATAATATTATTTGTTAACAAAATAGAAAAGATTACAATGTAAAAAACTAAACTGGAAAAATTTTTAAAAACAATATTTTAGATTGAGCTAAGAATGCAGCTAGCATATGGAGATGGTGGCAGATTAAAAGTAAAAGCCATAGAGATTGAAGCTGTTAACCAAATTACCAGCCTTATAACAAGAATAATTTATTTAAGCTAGTTATGTAATACTGTACTTGAATTTGAAGAACTGTATAATACAACTTTTTCCTTCCTTAGCTTAAAGAAGAAATCTTCTGATAGATATTTATTTGTGGTTACCTTGACTAAACTGACAACTCCTTATTCCTGGTCCCAAAGGTGCTTTTTCATGAGGCAACTGGACTTTCTTGTTTTTTCTTTTAAGACATTTCGCTTCTCATCCAAGAAGCTTCTTCAGCTCTGACAGGATAGTGGGGAATGGAAAGCACCTTTGGGACAACCATGACCTGGATGACTGAAAATCTCTACAGAATCCTTATTCCTGGGTTTTTCCTAATCTAATATCCTGCTGTTTAAACTTCTTATACAATCTTACATAGCTGATTTTAATTGCTGAATTAGAGGCATCTGGGTGTCCCTAACCTGTGGACAAGGAGGCGTAAGGCTTGTATCTATGTTTAGTAATTTGTACAGAACCTACTTCAAGTAGAATGAAGTTGTAGGCTTTTTGAGGTTCAATGTGGTTGCATTGCAGAAGCAAGGCTACTCTGAACCAGACCCTTATCTCGGTTCAGAGACACTAAACTAGGTTGCCTTTTTTGTCATTCTGTGCTCTCTTTGTGGACATGACATGACAAAATAGATAATGTAAACGAAACAAAAAGCAATGGGAAATGACTCAGCAGACTGACCCCCATTTCCTAAGATGAACACCTAAAAGAAAGATTATTGTTTTTGAGTTTTAAAATCAGTGATGTCAACAATGATAAATCAGTGATTGAAAATCAAGAATTGAGAATGCAGTGTTAATACAAAAAAGTTACATAAATGTCAGCAATCCCATAATGAAAAAGAATCTGTTGAACAAAGCTTGCAGTTTGTTCATGATATGATTAGGTAATATGATTAGGTAATTACACAATGCTATATGCAGCATTAATTTTATCCATGAAACTCATAGAAACAATACAAAATCCTTGAACATTTAGAAATAAATGATAGTTTTTGTTAGTGTGAGAAAACAAGAACATAGGGGACTTTTCTGTTAAAGAGAGAGTAAGAGAAAATATGCTGGAATTCTATATACAAAAGTCAATCTCAGTAAATTCAAAGAATTCAAAAGATTCAAAGAAAGAATCTTAGTCTCTGAAAAGTGCACTTACAGTTATAACGTCATATATGGTTATGACATCAGAAGAGTGAACCACAGGAGGTGGGTTGCTATTCCTTTTTCTGTGTTCACATCTTTTAGCTAATTGTGAGTTGAATGTTTTAGTAACAAGGGATTGAATAATGGATTTTTGGTCCATTATATTTTAGATGCTTTCCAGGAAATCTTTTCAGAAAATGGGTGGAAATTACACATTTTAAACCAGAGGTAAGTTGCAGATGTTGTTCAGTCATAGTGCCTAGCAGCCTTAGTTAGCTTAGACATTGTTAAGGAGTGTTGAGCCATACGATTCAACAACATCTGGAAACTGACATGTTGCATTATCTCTGACACAGTCTTGATGGTGCAAATTCCAAGCTAAAAACTGCTGTTGCTTTTTGTAATCGGAACCATGTTGATTTTCATTAAGACAAATAAAGCAGTACCTTCACAATGTTGAAATAATTTTAAGATAAGTCTATACCTGTAAACTGAATTCTCTATAGAGGCCTCTTTACATGTCTGCCAGTAAAATCTATTATGATAGAGGCTTTAGGAATTCTTTGGAGTGCATGATTGAGAATACTCCAAAATTAAATATATTTTGTTTTTCTAGTATTTACCCTTGACTTAATAGTCATTAATCAAAATTTGTTTCATAAATAAAGCTTTCTAAATCCTATGAACTGTCATGTTGAAAGATGCAACAAAATTCAAACAGAATTTATTTGACCTGTTTTTTTAACTTTATTCTTTTTTTGGCTAATGGAAGATAAAATAGAAATCTATCATTGGAGATTTGGATGGTCTCACCATGTGTTTATTTCTTTCAACCAAGATGAATTGGACAGTTTCTTGTTCCTTGCTCCAGATGAGAAGAAGAGCAGACAAAAATGCAAGAATTTTGGCATGTGGAGTGTGGAAACAAAACAATTAGCAAGCATTTAGCTATTTGACAATATTGTCTTTTTGAGTGTATGGTGTTTAATCAAGAGGAGCTTTCTCCCTAAATCTTTATTAAAAAATAACACAACAGAGGAGAGGAGAGGAGAGGAGAAGAGAAGAGAGGAGGGGAGAGGAGAAGCTCTCAGTGTACATAAAAAGAAAAGATACATTTGTCAAGAATCATAAAGTACAACGCTTAATGATAGTCATAGGGTACAAATAAGCAATCAGGAAACAATCTATATAAATATAAATCATAGAGATACATGAAATCCATTTTCTAAATTAGCCTTCTCCAACCTGATGCACTTATTACTGGTAGCAGTAATTCAATACAGCTGGAACTAGTTTGGGGAATGCCATTGGAAAAAATGGACTAGTTTTCCTTGTGGCTTATCAATATAACCTAGTTACACCTCCGTTTTAGTCTGTTATAAGCAATGCAAATAAGTGTCCCAATAAGTTCTAAGGGATTGTTTATAAAGTCCCACTTTCTTTCTTGCCATTATTACAGCTCTCCTGATGAATTCATAGGAAACAATGTTTTCCTAGCATTTAAAGGGAATTGGTTAAATAGGTTATATGAGACTTTATAGAGAAAGACCATGTCAGTAAGTTCCCAACAAATTTAGCTGCTTAGTCAAAAACTTATATAATATGATCCGTGATGTATACCAAAATGTTCTTTGTATTGCTTGGAAAAAAGTCTTCACTAGTGAATTATGTCAACCAGCAAAAAAATCTGGGCGTCCCAAACTTAATTAAATTTTCTTGTCTACCTTTGCTTAGAAAAGTCATAATAAATAAACTTAGCATATACCATATTTCCCCAAAAATAAGACATCCCCTGATAATAAGCCCAATCGGGCTTTTGAGCACATGCGCTAAAATAAGCCTCCCCCGAAAATAAGCCCTCCCCGAAAATATTTAAACGCAGAGCTGGAAATCAGGTAAGACAGCAAGAGGAGCCCCATCTTGCTCCACACACCCCAAAATAATAAGACCTCCCTGAAAATAAGGCCAGGTGCTTATTTTGGGGTTCAAAAAAATATAAGACAGAGTCTTATTTTTGGGGAAACACAGTATTCTTCAGTTAAACCATTTTGAGAATAGTGAACTTTTAAGGGAATTAGTGTACTGTACTGAATAAATACGTTCTAACTGTCATTATTGTTCCTTCCAACCTCATTTTCTAACAAGAAAACAAGAAAAATGAATATTATTCTATATTCTGGTTTAGTGATGCAAAAACTGAACAACAGTATCAACTGCAATCTGAGTTACTCCTTCAGACTAGATTTAATATAGTATTTCTTGAGGATGAAAGTAGTCTAATGCTCAGTTAAATATGTCTATTTCCAAAATATAATTATGCCCTACTATTCCCTCCCCCTTGCTCATTATTATTCAGTACAGCAGCATGTGTAAATTTATGTACTTTACTTTGTTGCAAACCTCCTTAAAAACTACCTCCTGATGTTCTTGGTTGAGTTTCAGTGGGACTGCAAAGATACTGTTTCAGGTGAATCCCTTGAATACTGCATGAAAAATAAAATCAAAGGTGTTTTCTAGTGATAATTTTTATACAGAAAGCAAAGCTGTTCATGGTTTTGATTTTCTCTCATTATTTCCATGTAATGAAATCTGCAAACAAACAATCAGTCTCAGAGGCCAATAAGGACTCCGTGGATATCTCTTGCACGGTTTTTGTATTTTCTTAAATATAGGCAACCCTATACTGTTGGGCAGGAGTACAAAATCTACTCCCTCTAGTTGTGTCACATGGAAAGCAATGGGAAAGGATGTCTATTCGTTGCTGCCTCTGATTTTGTTAAATATTGTATAGCTGTTCTTTTATCTACTTTTAACTTTTCTTATCCTTGGAGATTCATGTTGTGCAGCTTGGGTACATAGATGTTCAGGCATTGGAAGTGCCTTCTTCCAGTGCTTAGTCTCACACTATATCATTTAAGTGATCTTCTAATTTCAGAATATTTTGCAGTTTAGGTCTGTGGATGTTATGTACCCCTTTCTCCAAATTATAGCAATGTCATTTTCCTTCTTTTAGAAATAATGCAATAATCCAGCTCTTTGCTGTTACAAATTATATAAATATTAGTATATCAGGACAGCATAACAACTTATGCTGAAACATAGCTGGAGGCAGTTTAATCTTTCAGTTATTGGATGGGCATATGCAAAATCTAACTGGGATTCTAATTATGCTTCCCGCTTTCTCAATCCTGAGTAGGGGACTTGAATGCAAAATCCACCTTTCTACCTGAAATTTGGCAGGATGCATTAGAAATGTCATACCCTACCTGTGTAATTATAAGATGGCTTCAGTTAAGGAAGAATGGCTTCTTAAGATAGAAGATAGTTTGTGATACTGTTGTGAAAATTGCTCTTTGAGTACAAATGACCTGGCATGGATTGGTCCAAGTAGATATGCATTCAAGGCATCCAATCCAGATGTTGAAAAAGCAAAATGGTAGGTAGGTAAGGTAGGTAGGTAAGACAGACAGACAGACAGATTTTTGTTAATTACCAGCTTGAAACAAAGTATAAAAAATTCCAGCCATAGAGAAATAACATATTTAAGCATAAATAAAACAATGTAACATTGAGTTCTATTAAGAACTGGGGGGAGAATAAATTAATCATGGGTGAAATCTAAAAGTAGATTTGAAGTATATAGTGCAATGAATTAAGCTTATAGGAATAAAAAGGCCTGTAGAATCCAGTAAGGAAGAAAAAATGAAATGCTCATATATCTTCTTTTCTGTCCTTTGAGATAAGATTAGAATCAAACAGGTGGAAGACAGTAGTAGACTATCTTCCATATTCTGCCTGGACTCCAATCTCTTCTGTCAAGTTTATAATCCTCTATAGCAGGTATATGCATGCCAGAAGGAAGTGTCTATACAGTAAGCATTCAGATAATTCAGAAAGCAAACAAAAACAAGTTGCATAGTACCCCCTTCCCAAACCTCATTGTGGTTATTACCCAGATACCTGGGCAGAAAATGTCCCCTCCCTAAAACACGGCCAATTATCTCTTGAATATGAATTACATGGATAAATGTTAATACGAATTTTTTGGATACATTTTAATTCTCTTAAGTCACTGTCGTCAACTTCCCCTCCTGTCTCACACATAGATAATATATATTCCAAAATACCAGATTTTAAAAAGTTACTATAAAAAAACAGGAGTAGAGCTTTAAATCTATTGAGTCTAGTCTATCCGATCCAGGATAGGGAGAGTATTGGTTTGCACTGTGCTTGTTTTCTTTGGCTTGTATGGACAGGCCTTCAAAAAAAGGAGTATCCCACTCTCTTCAAAAGCCCAGGTTTTGCTCTGCCCTTAAGGAGGGGCCCAGAGAGGAAAAAAAGGTGGATCCTTTTCAAGATTCTCTCTACCTCTGCCAACCCCTAGATAAGAAACAACCCTCACCACTTTGTATGATGTTATAAGGCCTGGCAGTGTGCTTGTTTAAAGTACAGATCTATATCATTTTGCTTTTTAGAAGTAACAATAACAAAAAACCCTGTGCTGCAAGCTGTAGCCAGCTGCTGGTTGGCAGCTTTGCTTGAACATCTGGTGTTCCTGGGCTGTTCTAACGATAGGATTCATAAAAGATTATAATTCAGGCCTTTAGAATTCTGAACCACCACCCCCTCAAAAAAAGTAAAATCCAAGCTGATTTTACTGCATTTTTTTAAAGGAGACAGCTGGAGGGTGTGTTAGCAAAATAGTCAGGATGCTTCAGCAGCTTTGTAATTAGCACTGCTATACGGAGGTTGAATGGGAAATCGGCCCTGATGGGAAACTTTTCTTTTCTCAAAAAGTAAAAATAAATTTAAGAATCATTGTACATCATGGTTACAATTTTTATTAGTTCACGTCTCAAAGATTCTCTCTCAGAAAGAAGTGATTGGCTTCTGTTTGATGGAGAGGATCAAATATATGTTATAACATAGCATTGAGATGCTGAGGTCAAAGAATCCCAGATTCTTTTATGCATTGGCAGCAAAATTATATAACAGCAGTTTTATTTGGAAGTGCAGTTCCATCTTGCAATCAGTACATCATATATTCCAGTCCTTTCCCTAGCCCTTTACTTCGTTAGGAATTAATTGAAGCTTAAATACTAAAAAGTTGAAAGTACTTTTGCTTGAATGCTGTCCAAACTATAGACTAGGAAGGAAGAAGATAAGTCCAACTACAATGATTTGATCAGAAATCTATGACAGTTGCAGCAACTTTTAAAATCCACAGAAAACAAAAAGTCCCATTGAAGTGAATAGCTGTATCTGTATATAGTGTCTATTTTGACCTGGATTTTTAAAAATATATTCTGAGGGTTGAACATAGGAATTTTTTTAAAGCTAATACTAAATACTTTCTTGAATTCTGATGCAAATTTTGAAGCACCTCAGGCAGTCAAGAACCTGTGAATTTTTTGCCCAGCTTCCTTCTCCTCCATTCCAAGTCCTATGACAGATTAGTTGTACACTTTAGATTCATAGATACTTCTTTTAAAAACATACAAATTCAGTCACAAAGCTGAAATGCAGGGCCCAGGAAATAGCATTGGAGCTCTCAATATCACAGCATTGCTAAAGCTAAGTAGATGTGAACTTGATCTGCTAGGAGAGAGCTCTGGGATAACTAGGAAAAGACCAAATTACAAAATTGTTTCAGCACCTAAGACCATAAAAAACAATTCTCCTGGATTTTTGAGTCATAAGTGGATTGTAGATTATTGTAATTTAAGTGTCCTAGTAATGCAAGAACATATACATATTGAGAAATTTTGTAGGTTTTGTATATTATTAGGTGGCTGTTGTGCAAAGGGCTTCCCAGAAATGCAAAACCTATATGAATGGATCTTGAAACCAGGGATTGCTAGAGCATTTGCTCTGCTTCTCTTTGTGCATCTTTCTAGCTGTTTCAATGCCTTTCTGTGCTAATTTGTTGTTGGACAAAGTTTGTAGTCTCCATTAAAAGAATGGAGACTTAACACACACCTAGGGGTCCTATGTATTTAGCTTATTGTTTACTTATTTGTTAATCAGACTAATTGCCACTTGGGTATGTATTCTATTGAAGGTTCCAGAACAAATTCAGTGAGATTTGGAGGTTGTGTGAAACTTTGAAAGATGTACACATGGAGGTATAGAGCTCAGCTGATGAGGAAGGGACATAGAACAAAAACATGGAATTGTACTATCCAGTCAACAGATGCCGGAAGTCTGATAGGGGGCCTGGCCTGCTTGCAGCTGCTCTGATCCTGAAAGTTCCAGGAGGTAGATTGGAGAGACAGAAACTTTAAGAGGCAGGAAACTGGAACCAAGGGCCTTGGTAGTACAGTGGTTTAAAGCACCCTGTTATTAACACCAGCTGCCTGCAATTATTGCAGGTTCGAATCTCACCAGGCTCAAGGTTGACTCAGCCTTCCATCCTTTCTAAGGTGGGTAAAATGAGGACCCGGTTTGTGGGGGCAATAAGCTGACTTTGTATAAATATACAAAAGTATGAAGGCTATTGCTTAATGCATTGTAAGCCGCCCTGAGTCTCCGGAGAAGGGCGGCATATAAATCAAATTTTAAAAAAATTAAATTAAAAATTAAATTAAATTAAATTAAATTTAAAAAAAAACCCATGCATGTACCTATTGCATTTCAGGCAACATCTTCTTTGATGCAACACCATAAACAAAGTATCTAAAATATTTATTTGCATTGGTTTTGTTTTCTAGAAGCTGCCAACACAGAGTTGCTTGATTATGTCATTTTCAGAACGGAAGCCAGATTATTCCATAACACAATTGCAAAAAACATTTTGCTATTTGAATGTCCACACACACAGTACAAGATAATCCTTTGTCTTGATTGCTTGATTGATATTCATGGAATGGAGACCTTTCTTTTTCTATCCCTCAATCCCTTGAATCAATAACCAGTCAAGAAACACTACTTACATTCCAAAGAAGGAGAAATTAGGAATAGTTTGACATCTTGGTTTGGTAAACTATAATTTTACAAATATTTCCTGTTTTTTTTCTAAGGAGCCATGAATAACATACGTTAGAGGGTTTTTTTGAAGCTGTTATTTGCTGCAAAACAGTGCAGCTTCTATGTATAGATAAAACATATGACAAATTCTGCTTATTTGAAGAGTAAAGCCAATTAGAATAAACTGAAAACGCAAGGATCCAAATGATTTTAAATGAGGACTGTAAAAAAACAAACACAGCAAAAACAAACAAAAAACTAATTGTGATATGAAAATAATATGTAGGAAATGCAGAAAGCTAAAACATCGCAATCTTTAGTTTTGTGATTCTGAATAGGAATAAAAAGGAAGAACTTCATTCAAAATAAAGAGGTGCATTACTCTTGGCTTTCAGTGCTTCACTTTATAGGAATGAATTTTCTCTGTTGCAAAAAGTACTTTATGTTCACCAGATCTTTGAAATAGGGCAGGCATGAACCACCAATTGGCTACATTTTCTCCTTGAATGTTGGATAGGAAAAGAAGGGCATTTTTGTCTGGGAAGAGTTTGAGGAGCAAAAATGGATGCTTTACTGCTTAACCAGCTCTCAAATAAAGCTCTCATTTTAAAAAATTGCATGCTATTGCGTACACCAGCTCTGCTAATATCACTCTGACCACTTCTTCTGGATGGCCCTAAGGCTCGGCAGACAGAAATGTTATGTCCAGGCCAAAAATAGTTACTAACCCACAAATAAAATGCATCTTTTTTCCTATTGATAATTAATATGTTCTCTGTAAAACTGAAGTGCTTCCAAAGAAGCCAACTGGTCAGCCTTAGGTATAGCAACATAAGCATTATTATAGCATGTGACACTAAAATCTTCATATAGATTGCCCCAAAGATGTTTGTTTTTGGCTTTCTGACTCAAGACAGTGTTGTATTTTACAGCTACTTTTGAACTCTTATAGGCGTAAACCTCAAATTCTTGGCATATTGCTGTGCAGGTGTCTTTAAATGACAGGTGGTAATTTGCTTGCTTTAATGTATGAACAGTTTGAGGTGCAAGACTTCACAGATCTTGGAGAAGTCCATGTTGAAATTAGAGACCAGATTAGAACTAATGATTGCCACCCCTTTTTAGGTGATTGTTTCTGAATTCTCATCCACAAATTACTAACTTTTACATAGCAGTTTTGGCTTTTTGACTTTATTGTCTTTATTTGCATAACATTTTACCTTCATGCACCATTCCACACAATGTATTCAAAGTTACTCTGGAAATAACACTACCGTATATATTAGATCAAGATGGTAAAAATGTGGATGACCACTAGACGGCAACAAAGAATTAAGGATGTCTATATCTCTTCGCTGCCAGTTATTGATTTTTTTCTGATCTTCCATAGGTGATCACATTTCTTTCTCTGCTCTTTTTTATGATTGTGCTTTTAAATATTTTTTTAAAAAAGAACTTGCAGGCAATATTTGATAGCCCTATCCAAGTAATTCCTATTAATTTTAACAGGGAGTTCCTTTGAGGTAAGTGTGTCATGTATTTCCATTTTATGGTCTGATACTTGGCACATTTACTAAAGTTTGATGGCCCTTAATCCTTGGTGAGTGTGGATAAGAGTGCAGCCTCATTTACCCTACACTCCTGATCAACAGGAAACAGTACAGTGAGGCCTTTATATAGGTTACACTAACTCTAAATTCAGGAGTAGGGTTGGTCAGAGACATCTGGGAAATGTGAGTGGAATCTCCTCCATGCCACTTCCTCATTGTTGGTCCTAACTCTTGGTCCTGTTTCAACAAGTAAGTCAGGAGTGACTGGCTGATTTATTATTCTTCCCCCCCCCCTCCAATTTTCTCTGAGCTGCTTTTCAATAGGGCATATTCTTTTCCTTACTTAGCAGAGGATAAGGTCTGCTCTTTTAGCCACTTATCTGCTCACTTGGCCACCAGCCTAATGTTACTGTGATTGACGAGGCCATACAGTACTGCTGACCTCATTCCCCTCAGTCTCCTACTAAGCCAATGCACATGGCGACGCCCCCCTGTTGCCTTGGCAACTGGGCCAGAGCAAGCCGCCTTCCCACATAGCCTTAGGATAGATGGATTGCAGTTTGATGCAGGCCTTTGCGTTGGGCGTTTATGGCTGGCAACATTCCACTCGTTTTGCTGCGTGAGGGAGCGTAATCTAATTAGAATCTGAGTAGACAAGTTCCTCGGTGGTCAGTATCATTTTCTTTCCCCCAGAGCAGGAGAGGAAGCTATAACTATTATGCAGAACTGCAGCAAAACACAATGCAGAATTCTAGCCCCAAGCAAGAGCAGGAAAGGGAAG
Organism: Ptyas mucosa; assembly: GCA_012654045.1. Classification (NCBI taxonomy): domain Eukaryota; kingdom Metazoa; phylum Chordata; class Lepidosauria; order Squamata; family Colubridae; genus Ptyas; species Ptyas mucosa. The sequence continues at coordinate 10,425,961 of WNWU01000032.1, read as the reverse complement.
AAAGGGATGGGTGTAAAGTTGTGTATGTGTTGTAGTTGGTTACCCCCATTTTTCTCACTTGTAGCCATGTTCTTTATGAGCTTCCAACAGGGTGACCCAAATGTGCATAAAAATTGCATGACTATCTGGAGTGTCCCACTTCAGATTACATGCTTGTGGGCTGCATTTTTAGCAGTCTGCGATTAAAGAATATCCGGGGAACAAAGAGGCTGTTCTTTGTGTGGAACGGCATTCAAAAATATAACTTGGCCCTCAATCTGGCTTGGTATAGTTATGTATCTGCCCTCAAGCAATGCAGTTTTATTGCACATATAGGTTAGATGTAAATTTTGTTGTGGGGATGATTGTGTTATAAGCATGGATAAGCTAATATTTATGGGTTTCTTGTGTCAGGTGACTACACAATGATAAGAATCAAGGAACTTTTAGAAAGTAAACTATGCATTTGTTTATATATTTGTGCAATAATTTTTAGACTGGCCCCTTTAGCAAAGGACTCAAGATAGTTTAAATCATACAAAAGTATCAAAACAAAATTTATCCTAACTGATCTGAGTAGCCCTTATAATATTAGCACCCATATGCTCTGTAGAATAACTACATTTTTAAAAGCTTAAAAGATGGGGGGTTGGGCATTTCTAATATTGAGTGGCAGGACATTTTTCAAACATGGCAACTCTAAGATATGTGGACTTCAGCTCCCAAAATTCTGATTGGGAAATTCTGGGAGTTAAAGGCCACTTATTTTAAAATCGACATTTGAAAAATATTGTTCTAAAGAATGGAAGCTGCTTCATTGGGTCCTACCTCCCTCACTGCTTGCAGGATAGGAACCCTCGGCACATTTTCCTTCAGTGATTGTAAGGATTAAGCTGACTCTGGGTGGAAAGAGGAATCCAAGTGCTAATTTTGCTTTAAAACCTGGCCTGTCATCTCTCTCTGCCCTATTTTTGCACTCATCCAATGAGATCTGGGTCACATTACTACCACAAACAGAAAAAAAAACAGTTCAGAGCAAAACGTTCCATCTGGCGCACAGGCAAGTAAGCAAAGCCATAAGGTATCTTTTTCCTGCGTGTGAAATAAGCAGCATAATGTGGAGATTAATAGTGGAAACTAACAATGGAATATTGATGGCAGGGATAAGCAAACCAGGAGTGATCAAGGCCTAAGGAAGTTATAGTCCAGAATACCTAGATTGTACTTGGGCCACCTACTCATTCTTGAGGTGTAAACATGGGTCAGCTTCTCTTCTGGGTCTAGTTATAATTCATTGTTTCAAAGGGAAGGAACATGGAATAGAATTCTCTCGCCTCCTCCCCTCCCGCAAATGTTCTGTTCTTGAAGGCATTCACATGTTGACCTGCCCTTGTTCTGGATCTTTTGAGTGTGTCCTTGGAAGCACATCACTCTCTGCTGCACTCATCATTAGTATTCAAGCTACTACTTTTGAAATAATCCTGCTGGTGCCAAAAGAATGTGTCAATTGCAAATAGAAAAATCAACCTGCTGGAAAAGAAATGCAGATCTCTTCCATGGCAACGTACAAAAATATCAAATCTTCCAGGGTCTCAGTGGGCTGATACCTCTTTCTTCTGCATTATTTCAAACTGAGATATGATGACAACTGGGCTACAGCCTCTGCAGATAATGCTAATTATTTTTTCTCCTGTGTCCTTGAAAAGGAACCTGAATAAGATCAACCCGGCAGAGTCGAAGGGATGGCACTCAGGTTTTAGAAACCAAAGGTCATTCTCCCCTCCCCTTCTCTGAATCCCATTCATTCTACTGTACTCTCATCTTGCTGTAAATACATTATTATTAACCAATAAACTGTTCTTGTAGGTTTTGGGGTAATTGGTGTGTGCAGCCATCCTTCCCCAATCTGAGAGCCCCCCGTATGTATTAGCCTCTTTTCCCAGAATAAACTTGGCCGCTGCTGAGAATTCTGGCACTTGGAAGTCTGTAGGTCTGGAGAGCTCCAAGTCTGAGGACACATTATGGCCAGGAAGCATCTTATTAGTGATAACAATAATGAGTGGAGTTTTCTATGATATGTTAATCTTAAAATCAGCCATACTTCGTTTCAGAGAGATGCCCTAGATTTCTATTACTATCCTTGGGGAATCCTCTGGAAATTTTACATATGCTAGTTTTCTGTCAAGAATTCTTTGCCTTATAATTTATTTCTATATTTTGACATTTCCCTTTATAAACAAAATAATCTTCTGACTCTATCAGAAATATACTTGGAAGAGGGGGCTTTGTGGAGAACTAAAAATAGGGCGAAGCTGCAACTGTAAGAAAAACAAGGATGGGATAAAGTCTGAATTGCAGGGCAATTTCTGTGGTAGCTTTCCTAAATCTCATTGTGGTATTCATGCTTCTTTAGTATTCAGTATTCTTGAGTTCCAGCTTTTGGAAGCAAAAAGTAAGAGGGTGTCAATGGATTTTTTTCTTCCATTCAATTTTGTCTGTTTTTTGGATATTGGCTGGACAAGTCCTTGCAGTTTTCTTGGCTAGATTTGTCAGAAGTGTTTTGTTATTGTCTCCTTCCTAGGGCTGAGAGAAAGTGACTAACTCTAAGATCACCCAGCTGGGCCTAAGGCCAGGCTAGAACTCATGTATCCCAGTTTCTAGCCTAATGCTTTAACTACCACACCAAACTGGTTCTTGTCAATGGTTTAGTTTTTGGCAAAAGAGGATGGAAAAAATGAAATGAACAAGCTTTCATGTAATCTCTATTCTAATTTGTTTTGTGATACTTTCTACTTAAAATCAGATGGGATTTTTCCATAGGAAAATGACAAGTCCAATGCAGCTGTTGAGTTTTCGCTGTACCTGACCAGGCCAAATTTTTGAGAAGAACTATACAGTTGACTGGGGTGATGCAACATACAGTGTAAGGATCTGGGAACGCCTTTCTGACCTTGGATTTCTAAAGCATGAAATTTAATTATCCTGGTCTTACCATGCATGACTTAAAGTTATGGCCCATTAAATTATGTAGTCAGCACACTTGACTCCATTACTCCTCAAGGGTGTCATCTCATTTGGTTTGGCTTTGTGCCATAAGACTAAAGAAAGGAAGTTTCCTGAATTGCCCTAGCCAAGTTCAGCTCTTCCTGCTTGGTTGCCATGAGGTTAGCCTACATTTCACGAACTCTTCAACAGAAAATTCTTGGTAGAGTTCCTGCACAAATGTATGAAAAGATAAGAATGCAATAGATTTCTATTTGCATGTAGTTGACTTAAATTGTGTAATGTTTATGAACATGACAAATATTGAACTATCGTTCTAAGACTTTCTTTCTCAATTGGATTCTAATTTATGGCTTATGCAATACATAGGATTCTAATGGGCCATCACTGGGTAGGCTGGGAATTTCAAGAAGATAATTTAAAATTATCTTTAAAAAATTGTTCTTGCACATGGTTGTTTTCTTTAAATTCCTAGGTGGAAATGTTTGTTTATTTAGAGAATTTATATGGCCTCCCAACTCACCCTCAATAATTCCAGGCAGATTACAAAAATAAAGTTATTTTATGTTAAATGCCTTTGCTAATTTCATTGTACATATTTGAAAATAATTAAAATATAATTATAAATGATATTGAATTGGTAGATTATTTTTTTTACTTTTACAATCCTTTCCTGAAAGCTATTCCTAGTGCTACAGTAATGTAATCAGAACAGACTTCTACCCACTTTTAACAGGGTGTTGTGTGAATATTCCCAGAATCTGATGCTGCCCAAAAGCAGAGTTAATTATCAGCTCCAATTGCCATATAGAAACATTTTGTACTATTGCAGTTGCCTCTAACCCTAACCTTCATACTTGCACTCCAGTGAATGCAGGCAAGAAGATCTTCGCGCTTACAAGTCTGCCCCAGAAATGAAAGGCAAACTTGCTTAAGTTTCTACTGAAAGCCACTTTCCGATAAGCACTTCCTGCAGTCACTTTTTTAGTGAAATGAGCAGCATATAAATTTATATATATATATATATATATATATACACACACACACACACACACACACACACACAGACACAAACATACATGTATATATGTATGTATGTGTGTGTGTGTATAATTTGATAATTCAAAATGGTAATTTTTTATTATTTAAAATATTTCTTATATCACTTTTCAGTGAGTTCTTATGGCAGTACATAGTATGTACATGAATATAAAAAGTTCTTAACTAGAGATTTTTTAACCAAAAAGAAACACGATTGCAGTGTTCTAGTATCTCTTCCATAAAGAAAAGGGAGTCAAGCTATTCTCCAAAGCACCTGAGGCAGGACAAGAAGCAATGGGTGGAAACTAATCAAGAGAGAAGCAACTAAGGAGAAATTTCCTGACAGTTAGAACAATTAATCAGTGGAACAACTTGCCTCCAAAAGTTGTGAATGCTCCAACATTAGAAGTTTTTAAGAAGATGTTGGATAACCATTTGTCTGAAGTGATGTAGGGTTTCCTGCCTAAGTAGGTGGTTGGACTAGAAGACCTCCAAGGTCCCTTCCAACCCTGTTATTCTATTCTATTCTATTCTATTCTATTCTATTCTATTCTATTCTATTCTATTCTATTCTATTCTATTCTATTCTATTCTATTCTATTCTACTCTACTCTACTCTACTCTACTCTACTCTACTCTACTCTACTCTACTCTACTCTACTCTACTCCTGATGCTAAAACACCATGAAATCATTGAAAATAATTGTAATTGAAACAGGATGGTGAGGAAAGAGGTGGAATTAGGTTGTTCAAGCACATGGTGCTCTCATGTTAGTCTCTGGAACTTATCTGAATGAGTCTTGTCTCCAAATCAATATCAGTGTTAAACTGGGATCTCCAATAGCTAAAGCAGCTCTAAGGAAGTAGAATACTACTTCCTTTCATTTAGTGGTCTATTGTTTTCAGACAGCAGAATTGTGTCTGCACTCTTCCTGTCTACCATTGTGTCACCGGTTGCTAGGGAACTAGCTATAGTAACTTAAGGGAGATTTTACTAAATGCAGCAAAGTATTCTGTTGCATTTAATAAGCTTGCCTTGTGTAGGGTGGGGATGTAAAACTTAAAACACTTTTGTAGAGGTCGAGCCAAGGATTGCTTGTTATCTTGTTTGGAGTTTCAACTTTTACTTTGTCTTTTGAAGATAAATGTAGTATGTCTTTCAGTTGATATGACTTTGCTGAGGGGTAAAGCAGATTTGTCATTTATGATCTATAAGGAAGTAGTAATCAGATGAACCCTGTTGTTGAACGAGCTGCTGTAATTGTTCTTAATCTCTCCTTCACTCACCCAATGCCCTCCAAGTTGTGTTAAATTTGAGCTCACAGCATACCTGTCAGCACTGACTAGCAGTAAATTGGGGTGGTAAGAGTTGCAATCCAACATATCTAGAGGATTCCATGTGTGGAAAGGCTGTTGTGGTCTAACTGAATGCTTATACTAAGCATTTACATCGCCCCATTTTTGAAATCTTGCAATTTACCACAGGAATAGGCAGATAAATAAATATAAGTTTCTGATCCCGTTGTTTCTAATTATAACTAGCTTTCACATGGGAGTTAACAGTTCTAAAATGAAATTTGTGTATATGAGTAGTATGCTTATGAGCCATGGTTTGTCATACACTTGATTAATTACAATGATAAGAAATGTAAACTTATTTTTTGCAATATGTGCTTTATCAAGACCCACATATCAAAGTTTTACATTGTAAAATATTTTTTATTTTTAATAACACATTTATGTTATGGAAGAAATCATTTTTTTCTTAAATCGAAGGAGTAGGAATGTGGAAGAAATTTAAAGTATGTAAGAGGAGAGTGTACCATTCTTTGGGGTAAGCTGTAAAATACAAGGACAATCTTAAATAGTAATTTTTTGTGTGTTCCCTTCATTTGATGTATGGTCAACTCCCTTTATAAGAGGCAACTATCACTATCTTGTAACAAATTGTTCATATTGAAACAAAAAAAAATGGGATGTCATAGACTTTAAAAAGAACAGTTTTATGTGGCTATGTAAATGAGAGCAAGATACTATCTATGTAGGGAATTAAACTAGGGAATTAAAAGGTGGACTAGGGAATTAAAAGGTGAAGTAAGTTTTGTTACTCTTCCTCTGAATTAGAGTTGATCCTGGATTCGGATTTCTTAAAAAGTCCTGCTAAACTAAAAATGTCAGGATGGAAAACGAATAGCTAAATAATGAATCAATGGTTTTCTTTTGTCTTTTATTTGTTGGTAAATTTTCCAGGGCTTCTAACTCATCACTAGATACTCACTGCCTTATATAAATGGAACTGGATGAGTCATTTGGCTTGATTTATGTCAGGGGACATAAGAAGAAAAATCTTATCTCAGCATAATATTGGAACTGATCCTCTCAGGTCTCTGACTCCTTTTTAGTTTTTTGAATCAGAGACATAGATAGTGCTTTCATATCAGTGAATTAATGACAGACAGGAGATGCTTCATTTTTCAAGTTTCACTTCTCTGAATGGTTGTAATTGATTGCAATGGCCCAGCATTAGAAATTTTGGCTAATATTTTATTTTAATTTAAAATATTTTTATTCTGCCCACCCTGAACTCATATCATTGACACATACACTGAACTTCCAATGATTGCACTAAAACAGAAAATTCCAATAAGTAACATTTAAAAAAAATAAAGCATAGTAGCAAAACAACAAAAAGTCTCTTTTTGCTGTATGACAGAAATTTTTGCATTCTTTCTGGAAAGAAATGAGACAAAAGGTGTTTAGGACATTATATTGCTGAACAGTTTGTGGTATTGATATTAAGTTTGATTCTACTTACTGTTATGGTATATAAGGATATGTCAAATACTGATCAATATCATATACTTTTCATTCCATTTAGTTTATGAAATATTCTATGGACTATTTTTAAAAAATAAAGATTTTTAATACTAGACACTAGATTTCCTAAAAACTGAAAAATTCTCCACGGAACCTCTTATTCAAAATAAGTAAATAAGTCTCAGAATTGTTATAATTGTTTAGTAGATCTGAGCAAAAGATTTACCCAGTTTTGAAATCTATGTTCATCTAGAAACATTTTTCTAGATGTTGCTGCCTCCGCCTGCCCCATTTTCGGCCTCTGCTCACCCCATTTTCTACCCATTCCGATCGCCCGGAACGAACAGAAAAGGCCAAAAATGGGCGGCATGGAGGCAGTCCCTGCAGTCTGAAACAGCTGATCCTCAGGAGGCCGATCCAACCGACAATCAGCTGCTTGTGCTAATCAGGCTGTGCTGAAGCTGAAACTGAAATGAGCTGTTTGCTGCAAGGAGGCAAATTGCTGAGAGGCAGAGGCAGATTTTTTTTCTTGTTTTCCTCTCCAAAAAAGGTAGGTGGGTCTTATAGTCCGGAGCATCTTATATTCCAAAAAATATGGTATATTGTACTTTAGCTGCACTCAAAATCAAAAATGATTGTACTTGTACAATGGCAATCCAGTGTGATTGCCATTGGTATCTATAAATATTCCTGTTAGTTATTATTCAACAGAAGGCATAGCAAATACGGTATTACTTTGTATAATATGCATAAAATACATATTAAATTTGCTTTTTCATTCATTTAAGGGACAGGGAATTTTCATCATACCTGTCTTCAGATGTTTGTATCCTATCCCTCCTCAGTGCCAAACCCAAAAGCAGACATGTAGAGGTTCAGATGTCAGCACTGGGAGAAACAAAGGATTTAATTTGTTCCTGAAAAAAATAAATAGGCTCATTGCACTTGGTTTTGCTTGTGCAAGGATGATCAGTAGAACAGCCTTCAGCCAAAGTGCCTCTGTTAATAGAACTGATGAGATTCATCCAACAGAGTTAATAGATTACATTAGTAGTGATATTCAAAATTCAGGGGGTCTCAGTTACTGGTAAGTTACTGGTAAGTTAAATATCAAGAGCCTTCCCCACCCCCCACTCCCGGGTCTATTATAGCTTTCTTCCACCTAGTTTCTAGGTGTTTAGACTACAACTCTTATCCTCATCAGCCACCATGGATGGTTATGTGCTCACTGGGAATTATGGAGCTATGAACACTGGGAATTATAGAGCTACAGTATTTTAACTATGGAAGGAGTTATAGTTCCTTCCAGAAAAGGAACCAGGTTGGAAGAAAGTAATCTCATATTCAGCAGTTAATGGTACAGATGTTGAAAACTGATAGATATGCATATGCTTCACATTGGTGCCTCCCACATTTATTACCCTATTTTAAATCTTTCATTTTCTATTTAATAGCTTTGATCATGAATACTGTGAATGTTGTTGGTCCTACTCCAACATATCAGTGTTTCAATTCAGGGAAAGAACTGAGAAGTCTGCCAAATGTGGGATGTCCCCATTCTTTAATGAGGATGAGCTGAGAGGAATGCAAAAAGTCTCAGCTTTTGACTTGTACTGACAGGAAAGTGAATAGAATTAGGCCAGGAACTGATAGCATTTGCACCCTATCCAGCTCACATTTCTAAATGGATGCTGAAAGATCCATCCCTGTCTATTTAAATACACTGATATTATCCAAGTCATGCCCGAGCCTTTCACAGAGCTTAGTTTAGTTTTTCTTAATAAACTGGCAAAGTAGCTGAGCTTTTACAAACAGTTCTAGTTGTACTTTGTCTAGAGAGAATGCAGCTCTCTTTTAAAAGACTAAGGATTCCTCAGTGAAACCTGTGGTATCACTTTTGGGAAATCTTTTAAAGGATAGGTTAGGGAGAGGTAGCTAAATAAGCAAAAATGAATTATTTTCTCCTTAAGATGCATGGTTTTGCAAGCAGTTTTATTTGTTGTGTTGCAGCCCTCTATTGTTTTATCCCAACTTTTGTAGATAACAGGGCTCAAGGTACCTGAGACCTGCAGGAAACATCATGAAAACAAGGCATGAGTTCCAATATTTTTGCTTAATGGATAGAAAAGATAGTGGCCTTCTTTCCACTTATATTGATTTACTCTTCTCTCTACTTGAGACAAGAATCAAGTACTTGATTATAAACCTCAATCGGCTATTTATGATAGCAATAATCCCTTCAGAACTGGCTTTCCTATTGCTCTTCTGCCTATTCTTACCACTCCACTTTCCTTCTTGAACTTTCTAATCCCTTATTGCATCATTGGTGGTGTAGTAAAAAAGCTAGGTAGATTTTCCCCTCCAGAGAATGAATGGATAAGGGGGGGAGGATACACATGCTCGTTCTCGTTCTTGTTCTCGCTCCCTCTCCCTCTCCCTCCCTCTCCCTCTCCCTCCCTCCCTCCCTCCCTCTCTCTCTCTCTCTCTCTCTCACACACACACACACACACACTATTTGGGGACTGGTAAATTATTTTCCAGTCCCCCACTTTTATTGAAATGGTAAATGTATATTTTTAAAAAGTTTTGATAATGAAAAATATGCTGTCACCTAAGATTTTCTTCCACAAAGGTCAGAAATGTGAATACTTTGTGTTATATTAAAATATTTTGCTGTCTCCTTTATCTCCAGTTCCTGAAGATTTTGTTAACACTAACATAGCTTGAGTAGGAAACAAAACTATTCTCCATTGTAGTGGAACAGCATCCAGGAATGGGTTGTCCTCGTCTGTCAGCCAATTAGACTGAGTCTGTCAAAGCTGCAAGGACACGCCCTCTGCTAATGGTCCCAGCTTTCTTGGCCAAAGACAGATGTGGTTTTATTTAGCTAACCTATTCTTCGATTACTTTCTCATTACAATTAACATCTTGAATTACTATCTTCAATTATCATCTTCAATCCACGTTGAACTGTCAACCGGCTCCTAGCCGAGGCTGGTGGAGCTGGGCTTTTCCAGTGTAAAGGGCTTTAGCCCAACCCCGCTGAAGGCCGCATGGTGGTGAGCCAGACAGAAGGACATTCCTGGCAGGGCAACGAGCAGCAGCATAGCTCAACGCCGCTGACCCTTGGGTTGTGCTGGACATCGACAGTTGGTGCTCCTCTTTCTGGCTCGTAGCAGGTTCCCTGCTAGTAGCCAAGGGAGCGCCAATTACTAAGAGTGTTTCAGATCATCGGACTGTGAGTGTTAGCGCCGGAGCCCAGCCTTAGCCTCCGGGCTCGAAAGGCATCTGAGTTCCTGCCAGGATTCTGGGCAAACTCTGACTGAGGGCCAAGCTTTAGCCACGCTCAATAGCAGCTGGGCTGATTCGGGCAAGTCTGCTTAGCCAGGGAATGGCTTAGGACGCTGCCGCGGCTGCCATTAGCGTGGAGACCACCCTTAGCAGCGCAATTCCAACTCTCTTGGTCCCTCAAGGTGGCGATTCGGCAGGACCCTCTGAAGAGAGGCCCGCGGGCAAGAGAGCCATGGCAATGCTATCCTGGCACCGCAGAGCCTCCAAAGAGGTCTCTAAGGCCTCAGAGTTAGACGAGGGGCGGCGGCAGAAGGCTATTGATCGGGAGATCGAAAAAGCCATGAAGAGGGCTGACCATCTGAGGGAATCACCTCAGACAGTTCTGGATCAGGCAGTAAGTTCCCGCCTTTTTGCCTTGCAGCTGTTGGCGCTGCTGGAGGATTTTGACAGCTGTCCAGCCTTGCAATGGTCGCCAGATGTCGCTAGTGAGCAGCCCTTGCCTAATCTGCTTAGTAACAGAGAGCTTTTGCTGATTTTAGTTCCACAGGCTTCTCACACAAGTTCTGCCTGTCAGGCAAAAGACTACAGGCACAGAGGCCACCTTTACTCCAATGGCCGTAGGGCTGCATCCAGATCAGGTGCCTGCCAGCATGGGAGACCTAATTTCTGAGGCTATTATGTAGGGAATAGCAGTTGGCTTACAGCAGAGCCACAGAGCTGCTTCCCTTCACTCTGACTATCCCTTGCCTCATTCCTTCTTCCCACTGACTTATACCTCAGGGGAGTTTTGCGCACCATATGGTCCCTACTCCCCAGGCCCTTCGCACTGTTCATCAGTGTCTGAAGAAGAGACAGGCAGGGACCTGGACTTGTCAGAGGATGAGGGCTTGCGACCAGATCAGCCTGCATTTCAGGACTGTTCAAATCAGCCTTGTTTAAGTCTTTGCTTTTTAAAACAAAAAAGTCCACCAACAATGCGTCCACTCCACCGTCTTTGGATCTGTACCAGGACCCTCTGACTCTGCAGACTCCTTGTTTTCTGAGCCCACCAATGAGGCAGAAGTGGTGCCATCTCCCTGCCTATTTTTAGATGTTGTACAACAGTGGACCGCGCCAACGGCTGGGTCTAACCCAGGTTCGTTGGATAGAAAAAGTATACAACGTCGGCCCTGAGCTCAAAGGCGCTAATGGTATCTATGGTGGATGTACCAGTGGCCACACTAACTGCACAGGCCGTGATACCAGAGGCCCCAGAGGAGGCTCTTCGCCCTGAAGACAGGAGGGTGGAACAATCTTTGAGGAAAACATGCTAGGCGGCTGCCTGGACTGTCAAGGCCTCCATGGCGACTTCGTTCTTTAATAGACCCTCTCACCTCTGGCTAAAGCAGCTACAGGATCAGATCCCGATGGAAGACACCAGAGCCCATCAGGACTTGAACAAATTGCAGACGGCTCTGGAATTCTCTGCAGATGCAACGCTGAACGCCGTGAGGTTTGTGTCAAAGGCCATCGCCTCAAATGTTACTTCCAGGCAACTCCTGTGGCTCCGCCAGTGGCAGGTGGATACCAAACACAAGTGGAGACTGGCCTCCGCCCCGTTCTCAGGAGAGCAGCTTTTTGGTGATTCACTTGATACGATCCTGGTGGAGGCACAGGATAAACATAAGATTCTCCCATCTCTATCCCACCCTGCCCTACCCCTTACTTCCGATGGCAAGCATTTCAGGGCTCAGATACCGGGTTTGGGCCGCTGCACCCATGACGCCCATTTTTTCAAAGACAGGAACAACCCCAGGATAGGGCAGGGGACTACAGGCAGTTTCCTCCTAAACAGCCCTTTCAAGGGGGAGGAAGCCTTCTTTCAAACGCCAGAAGTAGCTGCACCACCAATCCTCCCATTGGTGGATGCCTGGCCTATTTTGCCAGGTTTTGGGAGGTACCACCACTAATGTATGGGTCTTGGAGATGGTCTGGTCGGGCCTCTCATTAGAGTTCCTCTCTACACCCCTTGGGTTTTTCATTCGCTGCCCTGTTTCAGGGCTCAAGGCAAAGCGGGCCCTCATGGAAACCGCTATTCAGCATTTGCTGGATATCCATGTGATTCAGCCAGTTCCATAGGACCAGCAGGGCTTGGGATTTTATTCCATCCTCTTTGTAATTCCCAAGCCATCAGGGGGGTACAGAGCAATTCTAGACCTAAAACAATTGAACCACTTTATCATCTACAAGCGGTTCAAGATTCCGTCTCTTCAGTCCATTTTGGATGGCGTTAGGGAGGGCGACTTCCTCACTTCTATTGATCTTACAGAAGCTTATCTTCATGCCCCCATTTTACTGGGACATAGGCAGTACTTTAGATTTTATTACTATAACGCATTGCCATTTGGCCTATCGACGGCACCCAGGGCATTTACGAAAGTGTTGGCTGCCTTAGCGGCACACCTCCGGGCTCTTCCTGTGCGTGTCCAGTGCTATCTGGATGATATCCTGATCCAGTCCACCTCTTTCCCCCAGGCATGTGAGGATCTCAGACGCAGTATACAGATGCTTCAGGATCACGGGTTTTTGATAAACTCCACCAAGAGCCATTTCACACCAACTAACAGGTTGCTGCATTTAGAAGGGGAAATAGATACCTTGGCGTGCAGGATACACCACTCCCAGGCTGGTCTCCTGCATTTCTATCATGCCCTAGGCACGCCTTCATGCCAGGTCGCTCCAGTGGTTCCTTCTCCCTTACCAGAGGGCAGGCAGGAGCAATTCCCATTCCAGAGTCAGAGTACCACCAGAAGTGATACGCTCCCTGCTCTGGTGGGCCTCCCTGACGATTAATAGGGGTAGTCTCTTCAAGGAACCTGAAAGACTAGCACTTACGAGAGTTGCCAGCATCTTTGGTTGGGGGGCAGACCTCCAGGTAGGATGGCCCAAGGACTGTGGTCACAGGCAGACCTGGGCCACAATATTAACTGGCTGGAACTTAGGGCCATTCATCTAGCCCTTCGACAGTTCCAGAATATAGTGTCGGGCAGACATGTTCTAATTCTTACCGACAATGTGGCCACTAAGGCACACATTAACAGGCAAGGGGGAATGCATTCTAGGGCTCTTATGAGAGAGGCAGAAAGGCTGTGCCTATGGGCTGAGAGATGTCATTTGTCCCTGCGGGCGGAGTATATTTGGGGGCCACGAATGTGCAAGCAGGTTGGCTTAGCAGGGCCACTGTCGATCATGCAGAGTGGTGTCTGCATCCAACTTTGTTTCAGGAGCTGATGGACCGCTTTGGACAGATGGACGTGGACTTCTTCACCACTCTGGACAACGCCCAACTGACAAGGTTTTTTGAGAGGTTTGCGGTTCTGGGTGTGGAAGGGGTCAATGCACTTCATAGCCCTTGGCCTCGAGAGTTCCTGTATGCCTTTCCCTCTCTTCCCCTCATCCCGAGGGTAGTAAGAAAGATTATGGTGGAATGCGGAGAAGGTCTTGCTTCTGGCTCCGCACTGGCCACAGCGACCATGGTTTGCCGATTTAGTCGCTCTCTCGGTGGCCAGTCCTTGGAGGATACCACCAGACAGAGTCTCCCTCAGCCAGGGGGCATTGGTCCACCAGACCCGCAATAGCTCCAGTTGACCACCTGGAGTTTGAGCGGAGATCTCTGAGCTGTGACAGTTATTCCTCCAAGATGATAGACATCATACAAGCCTCCAGGAGGCCTTCCACGAACAGAATTTATGATGCCACCTGGAAGGCATTTTGCTCCTGGTGCTCCAGGTCACACTTGGACCCAAGATCGGTATCTGTGCCCCAGATACTGGAATTTCTTCACGCAGGGCTGGACAAGGGTCTTTCACCCAACACAATCCATTGCCAGGTAGCAGCCCTGTCATCGGTCCTTTCTTGCGGTGGGCTGGACTCCCTTGCTCAACACCCAACCGTCCGCAGGTTCATCAGGGGCGCAACGAACCTACAGCCTCCAGTGGTTCACCAATACCCTACATGGGACCTCACTAAGGTACTGCAGGCGCTGACCGAGGCCCCATTTGAATCACTGAGAGGGGGCACATTGCGTTTCCTGGCCTGCAAGGTGGCATTCCTGATGGCATAACATCAGTCAGGCGGATATCGGAGTTGGCGGCGTTTTCCGTCTGACAGGACCTCTGTGTATTCCACACCGATGGTGGTTTTACGTTTGGACCTTTCTTTTGTTCTGAAAGTAAACTCATGGTTCTACAGGGCCCAGGAACTTACCTTACCTAATTTCTGCCCCAACCCAATGCATGCACTGGAATGGAAGTGGCACACGCTAGACGTGAGGAGGGCACTCTGGATATATATCAAAAGAACTTCCTTTTTCAGGAAGATGGAGTTGCTTTTTGTGTCATTCCAGCCGGCTTCTTTAGGAGCCAAGGTCACTCCATCGACCCTGGACTGCTGGATTAGGGCTTGTATCGCCAAATCATATAAGATACAGGCCATTCCACTGCCCAAGTGTATAATGGCACTGTCGAGCCCTGCTAACTGCTCGACATCGCTGACGCACGAGTGGGGTGAAGAGGAACGAACACTTCAAGCACGACAGAGGGGGGTGGTAGCACGGGGGTTTAGGCGGCCGTTTGCGGGGTGGGGGGGATGGCAGTTGTGGCGGGATTAGGGTTTGTACCTTCTGACGGGCTACGTTCCTGCCGCTGAACTCCATGGAGTAGGCGTCGACTAGCAGCTGGGGAGCGCATCCGGAACTGCTAATTGGAAGCAGGGGTGTGGTTTTATGCCTGGCGTGCTCGGCGCGGGATATTTAAATCGCTAGAAACCCAGGGCTTGTAACGCTAACTTCTCAGCGTCCTAGACGCTCGCAGTGTGTGCCTGCCGCCAGCGCCCAATAAACCCATTTCGGAAAGAGCTGAACGGAGTGGAGTTTCTTTGGTTGCGCTAGGCTCGGGGTCTCTGAGAGGCACACTCCACAAGGAGTGTGGCCACAAGTGCAGTGTGGGCTGGAAGAGGTCTGCCGAGTGGCTATCTGGTCCTCCCTGTCCCCTTTCATCAGTCACTATAAACTAGACAGCTATGCCTCGGCGGAGGCGGCTTTTGGGAGGCGGGTCCTCCAGAGGGTGCATGCAGATGAGGGGACCTCAGGCCAGGCAGCGACCCACGTGTAAGGACAAGACTGCTTTGGTATGTTCCATTCCTGGGTGCTGTTCCTACTACAATGGAGAAGAGGCATTTGTCTTACTTGATATGCTTCTTCTCGTTGAGTGGGAACAGCATCCAGCCCCACCCTAGTGACTGGCTCGTCGTCAGTTCAACATAGCAAACATCAGAGATATCCTCGTCGAGTCTGTCCCTTCATCTTCGCCAAAAACTGGGACCGTTAGAGGGCGTGTCCTTGCAGCTTTGACAGACTCGGTCTAATTGGCTGACAGACAACCCATTCCTGGATGTTGTTCCCACTCAAGAAGAAGCGTATCAGGTAAGACTAACGCCTCTTTTGCATAACGTTTTGAAGAAACAGATTATTTTAAAGTTAAATATTTAAAATAGCTTTTCCAAACGTGTTGTTCATCAGGGGTGTTAGAATATAAGTTACATCATCTCCACTTAGCGTCGACAGCTGTTCAGAAAGGCTGACTATGGAGTTTTATTTTAGGAGATTTATCCTATATTTCTTATCCCCAGAAAAGAATGAACCTTCTAGTATTCTGTTACATCTAAATGCATTGTCTATTATTTATAAATTATATATATATTTATAATTATCTTTGATGCCGATTCTCTGCAGTTTATATAAATTGAAATAGTTAGAATTAAATAACATGCCGACTATTTTAATTACATGACAGCCCTGGTTTGTATTATTTTTAAATGCAAATTTTTCCATTTAAGTTTTATCACCAGCATTTGAGAAGGGGCAGCATACAAATAAGATAACTAAATAATCTATTACTGCTTAAAACTCCCTAGTAGTGCAGATAATGATATCCTACTGCAGAACCCAGCTTGAATGATGTCAGTTGAATTTCATTAGTTGGAGGAGGTAGCCAGAAAAGAGAGAATGAAATGAAATACATAGATATTTATTTATTTAGAATAATTAATTTTTGATCAGTTGAGTATAGTCAAAAGAGCACATGATAAATCTATACTATGGAAGTTTAGGGGATCTAGCTTTTCTTGAAGAGGTGGCATCTCCAAGGGACCAAGTTCTCAATTCTCAGGAGGCAGAAGGGGTTTCAAATTTTGTAGATAAATCATTAGTGATATTTATGTATTTATAAAAATTATATGACCACCCAACTCACTCATGGTGACTCTGGGTAGCAAAACACAGTAACTGCCCCAATCAAGGGTGAAATGCTCCCGGTTTGGACCGGATCTCCCGATCCAGTAGCAATGACGGCGGTTCGGAAAACTGGTAGCAAAAATCCCTGCGCACCCCCCATCCCCAGCTGAGCCACACGATCATCAAAGGCTTTTTTTTACTTTTAAAAGCATTTTTTCTACAACCTCTTCTAACAAAAAAATGCTTTTAAAAGTAAAAAAAAGCCTCTGATGATCGCGAGGCTCAGCTGGGATCATCAGAGGCTTTTCAAAGCATTTTTTTCTGCAACCTCTTGGCCAAAGAGGTGGCCAAAAAAATGCTTTGAAAAGTCTCTGATGATCCCAGCTGAGTTTCCTGATCGGAAGAGAGGCTTTTCAAAGCATTTTTTAAAAACCCTCTCTGACGACCCCAGCTGAGTTGCCTGATCGGCAGAGGCTTTTCAAAGCATTAGAAAAAATGCTTTGAAAAGTTAAAAAAAAAAAGTTGGCCATGCCCACCCAGTCACATTACCCCCACCCACCAAGCCACGGCCACAGAGCCGGTAGTAACACATTTTACATTTCACCCCTGCTTTGGAGTCCAAATCTGACCCTCCGGTTCAGCTTTTTCTCTAATCTTATCTTTCACAAGATTTTCCCTAGCCAGATTTCACATATATAACAATCAGACCACAATGAATGAATATGATACTTCCACTACACAGGCACGTGCTTGTTGCAGACAAATATCAAATGAGAAGTTCATTTCTCCATAGATGTCTAGAGTTATTTTACTTATGAAACACATCCTTGTACAGATTTCAGTATGTCAAAATGCATTATTTTAAGCAGTAATAGATTATTTTTTTGGTTATCTTATTTGTATGCTGCCCGTTCCCAAATGCTGGTGATGAAACTTAAATGGAAAAATTTGCATTTAAAATAATACAAACCAGGGCTATCATGTAATTAAAATAGTGTTAATCCTCTACTACTTCTTAGGACAAATTTTAGGATGCGGCATTGATTTTTTTCATGTATCAGCCTATTTATTTGTGCTATGTATCCATCTGTGTTTCTAAATTTTTTCTAGCTTAATATTTATTGCCAGCTAGGTGAGATACCATTTTATCTAGTGAGTAATGACAATAGGTTGATGAGAATTCTTCCCCAGTGTAATGTAAGGATTTAGTGCCGGGCTTGAACTAGGATGACTTGAATCTGCTGTGACAAGAATCTGCCTGGGTGGCCTTGGGCATGTCAGTGTCTTTCAGCCTAGTCATCTTCATAACAATGAAAAAATAAAACAACTTCATTTCCATGGAAGTAGGGCAGAGAAGTAACCTGCTGTTACTTGGGTGATGAGTGGTCAAAGGTAGACAGTTCATACAACAGTTGAAATTACCTTAGTCATATAAAAATAAGTTTCATATCTGGGTAATACTATCTGAAATCAAAGTGCATTCTATTTGTATGTAGAAGCTGCTTATTGAAGCAAAGGGAAGAAATTCTACAAGACTGGTTTATCTGGCTCTTCATTATCATAGAAATCTCATTTGTTTGAAATTACAGTAACGTTCTTTGTGACGTTCAACAAGGAGGCTTAGTTATCTGAAGGCCTGTTTGCCTAAAGTGTTTTCATAAGTCCAATGTCTTCTGAATCAGTGGGGAATCTTTTTCTTTCTTTGCCTCTTTTCCTTCTCCTACCAAATGACCCAGGGAAACTGCTTTTTAAGTAGAAAGGGCCTTATCTGAAGTTAGTGCATAATAAGTGGGCAAAGTAGTATCAAGAATTTTTAGGTGATGTAAAATGCTATCAATTATTTATGTTTATATTGAATGTGCTATAGTTTAGACACCTGAAGTAAAACCTCTCTTGTTTACACAATAGTTTATAGCATTTCAGAAATAATTTCCTCAGAATTGGAAGAACTTTGAAGGTGAAAAATAAGGTCATAATAATAGCAAGAACAAAATAAATACAAAGGAAATTATCTAAGGATGAATATGCATAGTTAAGTATTTATTATTTTTAATTTCTTGTTATCATAGCTGTAGTATTTATACAGTCTCTTAATATGTATAGAACAGCTAGTCTGCACTTCAACTTGAAAAAAATATTTTGGGTGGAAATTCTGTTTTTAATCTCTTCAAGTTTAAGAAACAAAGATATAGTTTGGTAAGATGGCTCATAGCAAAGATTTGAACAAGTAAGGATGTAAAAGTCCATCTAAGAACAAGAAGCGTCCCAATATAACCTTTTCCCGATTAGCAAAATATTCATTGGGGGGGGGGGGGTTGAGTGAGAGGGAAGGTGGGTGGGTCTTTTTCCACTCCTGGCACATACCTGTTGCTTACAAAACAAAAAACAAATGATTTGAATAAGGTCTTATGTAACACAATTAATGGATTTACCTTTTCCGAGGCACATGTCTTTAGTCTTTAATAACTTCTGCATGGTGTTCAAGAATTTGAAAAAAATCAGGAGTTCAAGCGAAGCAGCATTCACCCAGTGTGTGGCCCCAACCTTGCTCCTTTTTCAGAAAGCCTAGGTTTTTCATCAGGCTGAGGCTCAGGTGATCTGCAACCCAACTTTATGGTCTATGTTTTTGATGATATGTTGTTTTCTCAAGGTGGCTCTTAGCAGTCCTACTGTTCTTAATTGTTTTCATTATTTCTCCCTTTTTTCTTTTTAAAATTCTAATTATTTATACAAGTAGAACCTCTAGTCACGAATCCTTCTGACCACGACCAGTTCGGGTTCCGACCAAAAAATTCACAAAAAGTCCGCACCATTTTTTTTGCAAGTGCCAAATTTCCAAAATTAGGTTCGGTTCACAACCAAATCAGTTTGCGACCAAAGTTATGGAACAAATTATGGTCGTGATCAGAGGTTCTACTGTATTTTGTAAAGTCACCTAGGGTTGCAACTGCAGTTGACGTGGCCTATAAGTTGATTGATTAAACAAATAAGAGTCACATTTGTTATATGTACTGTTCTAGTTCATAGTATATTACCATAGGAGCAGTGATGGTGAGTGGAAGAAAAAATTGTTTATCATTTTTTTCTTTTTCTAATTAACTGAACACTTTTCAGATTAGCTACTGAAATACAAATCTAGGCTTGCCGTTGTAACTTTTTACAGAAAGAACAGTGGAACATTCCTTGTAATTATTATATACCTTTTCAATTTTTTCCCCTCTTCCTTAAAGCATCTTAACAGCCTTTCTTCCGCTTGTTCCTTCTCTTGCAGAAGATGCTGGTGAAGCAGCAGGACCGTCTAGAAGAGCGTGAACAAGACATTGAGGAGCAGCTGTACAAGCTGGAATCTGACAAGCGCCTGGTTGAAGTAATTCTAATTTACTTTAAAGCTACAGCCAAGAAGAATTCTGGTCATCTAGCAAGAAAGTGTTCTTGATAGGGGAATTTCCAGTGAAGGTTTAGTCTTTGGAATCCCTACAAAATAAATGGCATAGTCCAGTGGTGGGTTCCTCCCGGTTCGGCCGAGCCGGTAGCAGTGACAATATGATGTCACCGAACCAGTTCTCTTTGTTCAGGAGCTGGGCCCTCCCCCCCTGCGTTATTCTTACCTTTTATTTGGCCCCGCCCCCAATTTTTCACTGCCTCCCGAGTCCCAGCTGATTGGCTGGAAGGAAAAAAACTGTTTAAACTCTTGCCACAGGGCTTCAAAGGGCCGCCCTACAGCTGATCAGTGTTAAAAGGCAGTGTGGTGGTAGACCAGTGTGCTCAAAAAACAAATGGGTAGACCAGGACGCTCCAAGAACAAATGGGTAGACCGGTACAGCTCTACAAGCAGTTAAAAGCCTGATAGACCAGTACCTCTGCTAAATCCTAAAGAATTGTCACATGACCATCAAACCATGCCCACAAAATCATGCTAATGCCTCCTACTAAGGCAGCATTTAACATCCAGCTGCCTGCAATTACTGCGAGTTCTAATCTCACCAGGCTCAAGGTTGACTCAGCCTTCCATCCTTTCTAAGGTGGGTAAAATGAGGACCTGGTTTGTGGGGGCAATAAGCTGACTTTGTATAAATATGCAAAAGTATGAAGGCTATTGCTTAGCGCATTGTAAGCCGCCCTGAGTCTCCGGAGAAGGGCGGCATATAAATATAAATAAAAAAATAAAATAAAATAAAAAATAAGCCACGGCCACAGAACCGGTAGTAAAAAAATTTAGAACCCACCCCTGGCATAGTCGTATATTATTGTTCCTTCATGCATGGAATAATTAGAGAATTCCCACAAAGACATCATTAACTACAGCTCTCTAATGTTAATTATATCATTTCAATATGTCTTATTATGATATGTTTGAACATTGGAAACCACTAATTTACAGGTATTTTTCATACCTTAGGCTTAGACCCTTTTTCTTAGAGCCCTGTCTTCCAGTGCAGCTTCCTCTCTCAGGGCATGAATAATCTACTGAGATTATTAATTAATTTTATTTTACTTCAGCCTCATACTTCAGCTGATTGTTAGATAGGGAAATTGTCTTTCTAGCATATTTGCCTGGTGTAGTAGAGGAGGTGGGGCTAAGGGGGTGCATTGATGTACCACAATGTGTCTGTGAAAAACCACTATTCACTGCTGGAATGCAGTGTTTGCCATCTCGATCTAGGATTAATTTGGCCTGATCTTGATCAAGGACAAAAGCAAAAATTATTTTCTTGTAGATGATGCTTCACAGCTGCTATATGCCATTTGCTAAGATGTGCACCCTCACCACTTTGTTGAATTCACAACTTGAAGTAACTTTATTCTTTTAACATTTATATAGGCCAATAAAGCAAAGCAAATGAACCTGTGTAAAAAATGAGAGTGAAAATTGCCTAGAATAAATTTTCTGAATGCAGCATTACCACCACTATCCATTATGAGTGATGTAGTAAGTAAATAAGAGAGGACATTGACTCTGGGCACTCTTCCTTCTCTGTACCAATAGGAGAAGGTAAGCCAGCTGAAGGATGAGGTGCGCCTACAGTATGAGAAGATGCATCAGATACTTGATGAGGACCTGCGCAAAACAATGGAGATCCTTGACAAGGCCCAAGCCAAATTCTGCAATGAGAATGCTGCCCAGGTGCTGCATTTGAGCGAACGCATGCAGGAGGCCAAGAAACTGCTAAGCTCTGTTCAGGTCATGTATGACAAGACAGAAGACATCAACTTCATGAAGGTGAAAAGTGGGATGTGTTTGGAGAAAGAGAGGTCTGGGTTGAGTGCTTAGAATAAACGAACGATTCAGAGCTTTTAAAGCGTCTCTTCAAGCCAGTATTGGGTGCATCAAGCCTCACAGTTGTGACTTAATTTCCAATCTTGGTCTCCCATCCTGGCAATAGAAATTTCTTCTTTCTCCTCTCTCTTCACTATAGCCTTTTCAGCTTGCATATATCATCTCCCATCTCTTTGCATTTGTTTTTCTCAAGTTACCCTGATGAATCCTCCCATATTTACCCGGCAAAACTATATTACTTTAGATTTGATTAACTTTCTGTAGTTTTACTGACTTATTTGTTTTATTGTTTATGGCTTCTCTCTCTCTAATAATTTTGAAGCTTCTGCAGCAACACACAAAGATATTGTGCAGAGAGAGAATGAAAGAATAGATGTTCCTCTAGAAAAGAGTATTCAGTTATTATTCCATTTCCCTGTTTGATATAGAAATGCTGTCACTGTTTCTGCATGTTTAAATGCTACTTTATCCACAAAGCATGAGAATGTTCCAAAAAGGTTTATAGAAGTAATAAGGGAAGTAGAACAGAGATGGATTTAGATGGATATTTCAAATAACATTAGTTTAAAATAGGTTAGGGATTCTGTTGACTGTTTTTGAAAACAGTTGCACATCTGGTGTCCATCAGATGTGTTGGGCTAGAAGTTCCAGCTGTGGCAAATTCTGGGAGTTTGAGCACCATGTCTCAAAGGATATCAGGTTGAGGAAGGATTAAGGCAAAGATAACCATATTATTACCCATCATAAAAGAAATTGTAACTGAAATAAAATAAAACTATTATAATTTTGGTCAAGTGGCCCAAGGACAGAATCCAATCAGCATATTTTAGGCTTATGTATTTGGATTTGAGATTCAAATGTTTTAACTGGGTTATTTAGGATTGTGGATTTCCCTTGGGGTTGGAGATGCCTAGTCAACCTCCTATTGGTTTTAGCCTTCTTAGGTTAGATATAGTAAAAAAGATTACTTCCAACCTGACTTAATATAAGGTTCCACTCAGCATTCTTGTCTAAAACTTTTTTCATGTACACCAAATGGCCTAATACTCAGTTTAGGAAGTTTCTTCACCTCATGAATATTAATGCTTCTATTAAAAAGAGGCTTGCTTGTAAATCTCAATAATTGATTGGCAAGGTATTTACATTCTACTAGAATATCTCATTAAGTGGGTTGATACATTATATTGCAGTTAATTGTGCTTCAGCAAGAGTCTCAAACCAGACTACTAGAAGAATGGCAGAGTGAATTAAAAAAATTAATGTGCCAGAATGTGAGATTATTCTCAGTATTATTAATGTTCAGAAGATGCATGAAGCCAGGGAAGTGTACAGAAATGACAGCAATAGTGGTATTCTTATCCTCTAAAATCCTGAGTCTATCTGCCATATATTACAGCTAAAATAATAAAAACTAGAATCATTATAGAGCAATAGATAAAGTTATTGAGTTTTCACCTAACTCAAAATATTTGCTTAGTAACTTCTGCTATTTGTTTCAGAGATAAGATTATTTGTAAAATTAATTAAATTTGTAAGATTAATTAAGAAAGCTCTCTTATTTTCATAGTTGTGGTTCAGGAGACCATAGCAAATCTATCTAAAACCAAGAAGCTTTGTGTAAACTAATAGTATTTTTTGCAATTAACCTAAGGTATATTGTACACCACTAATGGAACTTGAATAGCTGATTCCATACTGATCCCATATATTTCAATTACAACAGAGAAATGAAGGGGTATTGGTAGAAGCATAATGTAATAGTAGGAAAATAGTACTTCAGATAATATATAGTAATATAGTACTTCAGAAAGCTCTACATATATTCTCATGATCTTTACAACAACGCTGAAAAGTAATCCAGATTATCTTTTATGAGAAGAAAAAGATTGCCATCTACCTTGATAGTATTCATAATGATTATGACTCCACTAGATTCCAGAGTTTCAGCCAGAAGCCATTCTTGTTAACTGAAAAACTTTGGAAAATGCAGAGAATGAATCTGATAATATGCAAAACACATGACTATGAGCCGTGATCATCAGGTAGTTTGATTATAGAGTACTTATAGGTTGTTGGAGATGAATTTAATAAATTTATAAAATCAATGGGAACACCCTAGATATCTGCAGAATTGGGGAAACTGTAGTTTATGTGCCATCAAAAGTCTATATGATTGACAACTACTAATTTTATTTCTTTATTCTTTTCTAGAATACAAAGTCGGTGAAGATCTTGATGGATAGGTAAGAAATCTATTGGCAGCAATTTGGGATTGCATAATAGAGGGTGGTTTGAAATGCAGGAAATCCGGATAACCATCTGAGTTGGTTGTAAAGATAACATTAACAAAGCTGATTTCTTTCCTCAGCTGCCATTATTATAACCATGGGTTATTGTTGCACTGTAATGGAACTCTCTGTTGTGTAGTTTACTCAGAGAGAGGATTCAAGAAAATGACAACTGTATTTCTCAAACATGAGAAATACAAGTTTTGCTTCTGCATTGATGGAACTAAGTTATGGTTTGGGGGAGATTTGTGCTTTAGATTCTGCTTGTGTTACTTGTGTTACAAATCAGAGCAAAAAAAAAAAGGTTGCTTTGAATTATGCCCTATATCTGAAAAACCAGAGAATCCCCATAAATAAACTGTTCTCTGTTAGTAGTGACAGAAACATGTAAGAAAAAAATATTAATTTAAATGGTGTTTGGCAGTTGAGAACACCGTTTTCTTAAAAAGACATAGGAAATCTTAAATTTACAGAATTGTTTTGCAAGAAGAAAGAAGAATATATGGAGGAAAGGAAATTTTTCTTAGGGATATAGGGAAAAAAGTTTGCCAGAATCCATTGGGAGAGAAAATTTTGAACAATTGAAACTTCCCTTAAATTAGCAGAAGGATGGAGCTGTAAGAAAGAATCAGATAGCCTAATAAGAAGTACTGTGGATATTTTTCCAGTGGCTTTCGTAAAAAAATGTATGTTGTAATAGATTGTAATGCTCATTTTAAGGACTCAGAACTGCACGGGAGGCAGTCTGCCCCCTCCTAAGATTGGCCACCTCAATTCCAAGCTCTTCCTGAATGAGATTGCCAAGAAGGAAAAACAGTTGCGGAAGCTCCTAGAAGGTGAGTGATACTTCCTATGACATTTCATCATTTGTATACTCACTACTGAATTTCCATTGGCATGAATCAGGGACAGAATATCTTTCGGCTCCTGTTTTTTTAAACAATTCTTTTTATTTTTATTTATTTTATTTTATTTTATTTTATTTTATTTTATTTTTTATTTAATTTATATTTCCGCCTATTCGCCCATGGCGACTCAAGGCGTCTTACAGAATATAAAACCCACATTTAAAAACAGTAAAACTAATTAAAAAATCAAATAAATCAATGTAATAAAATCACCTCCCGCCCCAGCGACAGCCGATCACAGCCATTTAATGGGCTCCATCCTGCTCTGGATTCCCCAGGCCTGCTGGCAGAATCAGGTCTTCAGCACCTTCCGGAAGACAATTAGAGTGGCGGCCATTCTAATCTCTGGGGGAAAGATGTTCCGGAGAGAGGGAATTGCCAATTTTCAAAATTGGAAACCACAGGAAACAGGGTAATGGGAATGTGACATATATGTGAGCAGGGCCTTTTTTGGTTTGGGAGTGTTGTGGATTGAGTTTTATAGCTCTTCCCCTAGGAATAAGCAAGAGACTGCACAACATATTCACAGATTTGCTTCTGTATTTCAGTGAAATAATCCCTGGAGAAGAATTTGGGTTCTATAGAATAGGGAGTTTAAATTAGCCAATGACTTAATAGCTGGCCATCAACACCCCAAACAACAATTAAAAAGCTACAGACAACCAGGTATCACATAGATACGCATAGAATAGCCCAAAGCACACATTCTGCTAGAGAGAAGTTCCCTAAGTGTGGACTCCAAGACGACTCCAAAAGCTCAGAAGACTAAACCTCTGGTTCCGGTGACCAACTCAGATTGGATCCCATAGTACATGGTTTTCCAAATATCTATTTTTAGGAGGGGGGGAAATAACATTTTATTTTTTGTGTTATTTCTTTTAATTTGTCTTACATTCCTTACAGTGTGCTGCTTTTTGAATTGACAATTTAATTTTAATTCAAAGGAGCTAGGGAGTTGTGGCATGGATGTGGCACAAAATGATATTCTTCCCACGATATTTTCACGGTGCATTGTTAGTTCCAGATGTATTAAGGTATATTTGAGAAACTAAAGGCATTCTGCATTTTTGGACACAGTGGTCTTAATAGTCCTAGAAAAATAACTCAATCTGATGTCTTGGCTATTTTCTATCTAACCTCTAGAATAGGAATGGAAAATCTGTTTCCTTCCAAATGTTATTAGACTCCCAGCTCTCACAATTTACCATTTTGATTGAAACTGGTAATCCAAAAGCATTGGAAGGGCCATAGGATTTCTACTCTGTGCTATAGAGTATGGCCTTAATCTAGGAAAGAAGTTAAAGAGGTACAGTCTCTTTTATTTAAGATATTCTTCCAATTACTGCTATACTACTGATTCCCCTGAGTAATTCTGTAGCAACCAATATGTTTTTATTATTATTTGTCAGATACCATGGTATGAGGAGTGTAGATTATTATCCAAAACATTTGGAGACTGCTATTTTCACCAGCTTTAATTTGGCTGCATTCAGAATAGCTGTTAATGGGTTAAAATTTATGAGGCAAGGATGAAAAAGGGTTATAAATATATTGCCCCCTGGCTCTAGAATGTTGAGGACATTTCTGAATGGCATTTCTATATTGTCCAAAATGATAAATCATCAAGTTTTAAGATTTCAACATTGAACATTGTATTCTCGTTAGATTTCAACTAATTATATTGATCAATGATTTCTGTGTTACTGCATGAGAGCATGCTATGGTGATGGAAAAGGTTACCAATTCCTGATTTCTAATATTTGTGAATAATTATTTTAATGTTTATGCTCTGCTTCTATGGAAATATTTGTATATCAGAAGAATACTTCCATGAGATGATATTAAATGGGCAAATGTTCCAAGTGTAATATGAAATGCTGTACAGTCTCTTCAAATATATATTGATAGAAATAATTCATTAGAAAATGACAGTGTAAGATATTACCTCCAAAAATCTTTTTAAAACACTCAACACATTAATATTAAATAATAATACATTTTGCCACAATTGCAGACTTCCTGATTATTGATGCACATTATTATTACATGCAGGTGTAATAATAATATGGCCCTTTATTTGAACAAAGCAAAGAGTTGAGAACCATGTATGTGAATCTGATTGAAGTCAGTTGGAGGGGTGACATGGAAGTACAATTTGCAGTTTCTTTTATTCTATTTTTAATATATGGTTTTACTATTACTTCTACTATGTGTTTTATATTTTGTATTCTATAATATAACCTAATAGTTAATAAAATGTTACTATCCCAAAGGTACTTTTTCAAGAGGCAACTGGACTTTCTGTTTTATCTTTGAAGACGTTTCGCTTCTCATCCAAAAAGCTTCTTCAGCTCTGACTGAATGGTGGGGAATGGAAGGAAAAACTAGAAAAGCCAGTTGCCTCTTGAAAAAGCACCTTTGCGACAACCATGACTGGATGACTGAGAATCTCTATAAAAATGTTACTATGCATTATGTGTCTGAGAGTTATTTTATGTTAGCTTAATATTGTTCTGAAATTATAACCATGTTGAAAAGAGATAGCTTCTTTACTTACTGACTTTGTCCAATCCCTTAGTTATATAATAATAGAATTTCTAAAAATTTTAGGTAAGACCATATTGTCAAAGATTTCCATTGAGGCCAAAGTCGGGGGGGGTTTATGTATCCAAAGCTACCATTTACCATTAGTTGTAAATGAATCATGCTCAAATGATTATAGGCTACCGAATCAACAGTTGGGCCAAGTGCAATGTAAGTTACTCATAAAGGACAATTTCCAGGGACTTGGGGCATTTTGAGGTTTTTCATAAAATGGTTCGTTTCTATTTCTGCTTCCATTTTTATATACGCTGGATAATATTTGAAGAGTGCATCATGCATGAAAATGGCCAGCAACCTAATCTTCAGAAGATGAAAATGTACCAAAAGTGCCTATTCACTGAGTTTCCTGGTTCTTTAGTGAAGTGTTTCTTGCTGGAATAATATAAATAGTGTTTGCTTGTTAATGTGTATGTGTCCCAGATCACATATTTCTGGTAAAAGTGCACAGAATTCGTTTTATAAATATATAGTGCTAGTATTTCCTATTTGACTTGATAGGACTTTTTTTATTCAGTTTCCAAATGGTACGTGTTAGTTGAAATTGTTTGTTACTTTAAGTTAGTGAATAAGAAGCTGCCTCGGCTTCTTATTTATTTTCACCACATGATCATTAATCACTTAATCTGATTGAGAAAAGGTAAATAGAAAATAAGCTAGAAGTGAAATAATGAGCAACAAGGAGGTTAATTAGTTGTGGATAATACAAGAGTAAAATTTGGCTGATTTGTGAATGGATTACTGGGTCAAAATGATAGGAAATTCCTCAAGGATTGAAAATTGTGTATTGCAAGGATGAGACTGGGTGATTGGACAAGCATTTCACATTTGCCTGTTGTTGGGGAAATTACCATAAGAATGCAATCTTTCAGGATTGTAAACCCCCATTCCATTTTATCTTTATATAGGTGAAGAAATTAAAACATTGGAAAGCTTAAACTTTTGAGCCCATTGTTCTGGGTCCCAGAAATCCATGTTCTGCATCAAAATTATATTTGACTTTATTGTGCATATTGGAAAACCCTGCCATTTTTCCCACAGATTATAGATAACAACATTTAGTGAAAAATATTTTCTCTTTCTATTTGTTCATTATAAGAACAGAAGTCCAGCAGGCATCTACATCTAAATGGAGGAGGCCCCTAATTACTTTTATGGGAAGTATACAAGGGATAGCTGGAATAATCGGGTTCTTTTCCTAGTTTCTATTAGTTTTGAGTTCACGTCTGTCTTTGGTATTATCTGCCAGAGTTGATTATATTACTAGCAAACATACGGATTTGTGCTGTTGCCTTAATCACTCAGCTGAAAAAGCAGAGTGATGTTTAATGGAGATGTCACCTGTTTTCTCTGTTTCATTTCAGGTCCCTTCAGTACCCCTGTGCCATTCTTGCAGAGCATCCCAATGTACCCCTGCAGCGTCAGTAACTCAGGAGCCGAGAAACGCAAGCACTCCACAGCTTTCCCAGAAGCCAGCTTCTTGGAGCCATCCTCGGGACCCGTTGCCAACCAGTACGTCAGCCAGGGGGCTTCGGCTGGTGAAGGCCAGTCTGCACAACCCATGGTGCCTTGTAGCTCCACGCAGCACATAGTAGGACTCCCCAGTGGCCCCCAACCAGTTCACTCCAGCTCCATGTTCAACCCTTCTCACTACCCCAACAGCACATCATCTCAGCAGTCTGTGCTGTCCCAGTATGGTGGGCGCAAAATTCTTGTCTGCTCAGTGGACAACTGTTACTGTTCCTCAGTATCCAATCACAGTGGGCATCAGCCATATCCACGATCCGGCCACTTTCCATGGACAGTGTCATCACAGGAATATTCCCACCCACTCCCACCTGCTCCATCTGTACCTCAGTCGCTTCCAGGATTGGCAGTGAGAGAATGGATTGATGCATCTCAGCAACATGGACGCCAGGATTTCTATAGAGTTTATGGTCAGCCTTCCACCAAACACTATGTCACCAGTTAACCATCTGGTTTTGGTAGAATCCTGTTGATTTTTGAATTTTTTCAATCTAGTTTTTATTGTTTTAAATCAAATCCATTTCCATCTATCCCTACCACATGCCAGATTCACAGTGGGGCATTGTTGTCATCTGTTATTTCTAATTCTTTAAAATTCCTTTCTTTCTATCAGGTTTGGGATGGGAAACTGGGGGAGAAAATTAACAAGAATTTCAATCAAGTATTTGCTTTGGATCATGTGACATTGCTACTTTCCTGTGGGGAAAATTTAAAGGGACAGATGATCCTTTTTATTTCAAAGTCTGGGCTCTTTGGTTTTCCTTTTAATTATTTTTTTCCTTCCCATTTTTAAGACAAATTTCTATCATTGATTCATTAAGAAATGACACTTGTAGAGGTTTTTTTTTAAGGCTGATTTTTTTTGTGTGTTAAAAGGCCACGTATCGTACATATTGGCATTTTTTTCTTCTTTCAGAGATTTGTAAATACACAATGGCAGGAAATGAAATGCACAAAAAAGGGAAAAGAAACTTAAAAAAAAAATTAAAAATCTGTTTTAGTTTCCAGGAGGGAAGTGTGTGCCTAAGTACACACATGGCTTCCTGTGTTTTGTTGATGCAACTTCCTCTAACAAGCACTTTGTATTAAAAAAAATGGACTTCCTGTTATAAGATGCAGGTATTTATTCTGTAACCAATTTTAGAACACACACACAAAATATTCAAATAAATGTGATCACTTAGTGCAATGCCTTGTTCTGGTTTGCCTGTGTGGGCATTACTTTACCCAACTGTGTCTGGGAATAAGGATATGTTGCTCAAAAGGGATCTGATAGCCTTTAAAAAATAGATCACACTCTTCTTTGTCTATGCATGCCCTTGGGAATAACACAATCAGGGGTGTCAAACTCGATTTCATTGAGGGCCGCATTAGAGTTTGGTTTGACTTTGAGGGGCCGGTAGAGCGTGGCCAGGATGGGTGTGGCCAGCTCAATGTCACTCGTGTTGGGGGCACCTGTGGTGGGCTGGGGGGATCCTCCTGCAGCCCTCTGCCAGTCAAACTGGAGCTTTGTTTTCACTGGCAGAGGGCTGCAGGAGGCTGTCACAGCGGAAAACAAACCTCCATTTTCATTGGCAGAGGAAGCGTGGGCCGGTACGCTATTTCCAGGGCAGTCCCGCAGGCCAGGTCTAAGCATCCCATGGTCCGTATTCGGGCCGCAGTCCTTGAGTTTGACACCTCTGCTCTAAATAGATACTCAATAATGGTGTAAATATTGAAAAAATGGGTTAAAATATCTGGCAATACCCTATTCCTTACTCAATGAAATAGAAATGTCATTTCTGTTTGGATGTAATGAAAACACATGGACCAAACATGAATCGGAACACTAGTTCAGAATAAAAGATACATATAATGTATATGGGTGCTATAATTAAGAATGATATGGACACTGCATAATGGTCAGATTTTGCTTCTTATTTGCTAAAACTTGGTTAAAATGTTAAAATGTGAGATTTGCAAATTAAGAAAGATATGGTCATATTAACTTGATAAAGCAAAGCATATTATTAATATGATGCCATATTTTGCTTTCTGGGAGTATATCCTTTATTTAAAACAAAAATATAACATTCTAAGCTTTGTCAGAGTTATACCAGAGTTCTGCTTTTAAACTAATCATGATTGTCCATATGTTTCTGTTATAACACATTTCTGCAACAAACCTATGCACACTTCCGCAACATTTGATTACTTAACTCATGGAATACGCTTCTACATAGACCTATAGAGAATTGTACTGCTATTTAAAAACAAAAACAAAAAAAATCTATGGTTTAGATGCTTTCTATTGGCCATTTTTTGAACCAATCTTCTCAATCTATTTCTCTTCAGATATATTGGATTAAAACTCTCAGAATCCCCAACCCATTGAAAATGCTGAATGGAAATTTCAGGAGTTGCAAATGCCCCCAGTGGGAAAGGTGGGCTTAGATTCCTTGAGGCCTAAGTAAAAAAAGATTCATTTTACCTTTGTGCTTGCTCTAGCCACATCTTTTATATAGGAAGCTTCCTGGTGGAGTTAAGAAAAGATTTTGTAGTACCAGAGCCTAACTTCCAATTCTCTGGCATTTTTTTTTTTAAAAGGCACATAATTTATTTTTATAAAGGGAGGGACAAGAAATCCACAGCTAGTACCAGCATCAACCATTCAGATTTATTTATTTTTTTACTGGAACTTAGATGTTGGTCCAATTTAAACAGGGCTCAGTGGCATACATTCTTCAAAAGAAAATTAAAATAATCAGTATAATAAAAAGCAAACAAGCCCAGCATCCAAAAAGCAATAACAGCAAACAAGAGGCTCTCTTTATAACAAATCTGCTCCAAACGTATTTGGAAATAACCTTATTTAATGTCTCCAGCATTCCCCTTTCATTGTCTATTCTATCAAACAATGTGGGAGTTAATACATTATACAAGCAGAAAATGAATCCTTTTTTTTATTCACAAAAAAATAACTATAATCAGGTTTCAGGACTCTGGCAGTACCATTAACTTCTAGATTTGTTTAAGTTTGTCTTCTGTTTGGTTTATGAAAAAGACAAAATGTTCACTGGAAACTGATAGACCACTGTGTGGTTTCTCCTGGTGAAGAGCTTAGCAAATAGTGTCTTCCATTGACATTAGTTAAATAGCATTTAATTTCACTATTTAAAGAAAAACCACTATTTAGCTTTTAATGTAAAATCATCTTGTTCATCTGTTCTGTTTACCAATTTTGATTGCATATCAACTTTTGATCAAATGTTACTTCGAAGTTTTGTAATATTCAGTGGTGGCTTAATAAGGGAGTAGATAATCATCCCAGAGTTATTTTAATTTTAGATTTGCAAGATAATTAAAAGGTCAGATTTGGTAGTTTTTAAAAGCAAATTAAATCTGTCACAGGCCTGTCATTTTTTTACATGCAGAGGAGCATTAATTCAAAGCGTGGGCACTGTATATGGAATGCAGATTTAAAACAGTATTCTGGTGTTATTTATTCTGGAGGTCCAAAAAGGAAAGCACATATGAATGAAATGTTTTGAAACACCCCTTCGCCTCAGGCACAAATCCCTTTTAGTTCTTAAACCTTGGTCGTATTACATGGATTGTACACAGATCTTCAATACAGACATGGATCTCCTGCCATGGACTATAAGGCCCTCAAATTCATCTATAAGATTTGAGGAAGCCTAGGAAACTCCTTAAGCTCCTGTTGTTGATACTGTGTTGTAAAATGACAATGAGCAGGCCATAAACCCACAGAAGACATTCAATCATTTCTTCACACATTGTTTACCTGTGTGTTTTTGTTTTGGCGGAAAGTAACATTTCCTCATAGGAACCGGTACTCAAAGGTTCAGAGTTGAAGCAGGAACTGCTCTTTTCAAAGAAACAAGTTTTAATCCTAACTCAATTTGATGAAAAGACCAGATGCATTCTCAGGATCCGGTGCTTTTGTCAAAAAGTACAAAACGACATTGTACCTTCGCAAAGCAAGTTTCATCTCTTTCAAAGGTCACCTGCAGACACTATCACAATGCATAGAAAAGGGAGTGGGGAGCTTATGTCTCTCCGATACAATGCATTTTCTTCTTCTTGATTTCCTTAGGGACCCTTCTGGAAGAGGCATTACTTCTAGACTTGGTATTATATTGAGGGTTGCCCTAAATTTAACTCAGAATAGATTCTTTCATCTGGAGTTTCCTGCAGTCTACTGTGGTACAATGAATGGTAACCATGGATTAATTCCAACTCACTTTTCAGGCAGACCACTATATCAAAAGGCATTGAAGATTGCCATGTAAACAACCCCTTTCATGCCCATTGAGCATGCTAGATAAAAACCAGCAATGTTGAAAAAACTATTGGTTTTCATTGATATTATTCCTATGGCCACTATTTAGTAAACAACAATTGTTTATACAGAATGTTTATAAAGTAAATTGCAGAGGAAGTAATAATGTACATTATGATACTATACAAAAGAGTTACTTGTTATATTTTCTTCTAGAAGTACTGCTTTTCCGCTTCCTGTTGAGAAGGGCACTTCTGACTTTCATATACTTAGGCATTAAACAGTGAAACCTTGTGCATCTCTCTTGGTCACATTTGGGAGAACGCACAAATCATAATGCCATTATAGTTTTCTGCATCTTTAAATATTACCATCGGGGAAGCATTTAATTAGTTCCACGTTTCTGAGGAAGAAACTAAGGATGATGCCATTGCTCTACCTGACAAGGCTCTGAACTGTAAGAGAATCATCCGTGCCACCTTCTTTACAAAGCCACCTGGAAAAAAGTCATTTAGTTGGTAGAATTGTGATGGATACAGAGTAAAACTTAGTAGTGCAAAGTTGGGCAACCAGGGACCCTTTTTTGTAGTATACAGAATCTCATTTTATCTCTTGAGTGATAGTTTATTGCCATTTGGTGATGAGTGATTAAGAAACACCCATGTAAGCTGGCGCTGCCCATGCCTATGATGGCAGCTCAACCTGCTCTGCATCATTGGCTGTTCCACTGCAGCTCTTGGCCTTCCCCAGAAATATTGTATACAGCTCCAAGTACCAAGTTTCCTCACCTGTGCCTTACAGGAACTATGGAATGAATAGGATTTCCAAAAGAAGTGGATAGACAAAAAGACTATAGATTATGAAGACTAGCTTCAGTAGGGAGGAGAAAAGTGCTTAATAATGTTCATTCATAGTATAAGAAAGTAGGATGTAAAACACCAAAGTTTCTATAACCTACAGCTGATGACCTTCCTGGAATTAGGATATTTTTTCCAGCCACACTCTTAGTTCTTGATTGAGTGAATGCATTAGTCTTATTTCTTTTTAAGAGCCTAATCAGTTCACAGCAAGGGGCTGCAGGGGCAGAATGACATTTTTGCTAAATGCGCATGCTGTTTTTGTTGTCAGAAGAAAGGCGATAACTTTCCTGAGAGATCTTGCAGCACTGAGCCTCATGGAGCCGAGTATAAATGGTCTGAACAACCTTGTCCTATTCAAATGCTTTAGGAATATAAAAATGGAATCAAATACATGACAAAAAAACCAAAAGAGCTAGCCCTTTCATTATCCAAGTAATAACTATCTTCATTAGAATATATTCAAATACTCTTTTCTCTTTATAGTATCTTGCAGCAATAACATGCAATACTGTAAAAATAATTAAAATACCACTTGTTATTCTGCTTAAGGTTCAAGCAACTGAAATAGGTGGGGAAATCCCTGGTTCAAATTTCAGTACTCATTTTTAGACCTTTTATTACCAGGTCAATTTGCAAAATAGTTTTTTAGGGCGTTTCCTAGATCAAACAAGTGTAAAAAAAAATGATGATTTTTCATTGGCTATAGTTTAAATGCTATAGTTTAAAAGCACAGTGGAACAATCATTTTCTCTCTCCTGTGAAGATTTCTTCTGTGGGACTATTTGAAGGTGGATTCGTCAAATTGAAATTTTAAAAAAGATGCCTTTAAAGATGAAGCAAATGCACTTTGCTAATACAGAATTTGTCCAGCAAAGCTCAAGTAAGAATAACAGCAGACGACATAACAACAGTTAGTGATCAACTTGCTCTCAATCAAAAAATGGCAATTTTATTCTTTCTGGATAGCTAACAGTACAGAAAAGTTTCATTGCCTGTTATGGTGCTTCGAAGGTAGGAAAATTGTTTAGCCAAAGGATTTGTGTAAAACACCCAGGAATCCCTTCTGGTTTCCATATTTTCATCTTTTACTGATGGTTTGAATCAGTGGTGAAATGTAAAATTTGTTACTACCGGTTCTGTGGGCGTGGCTTGGTGGGGGGTAATATGACTGAGTGGGCATGGTCAACTTTTTTTTTTAACTTTTAAAACCATTTTTTCTACAATATCTTTGGCTGAAGAAATTGTAAAAAAAAATGCTTTTAAAGCCTCTGACGATCCCAGCTGACTTGCCTGATTGGCAGAGGCTTTCTTTTTTTAAAAAAAAAAGCCTCTGATGATCCCAGCTGAGCCATGCGATCATCAGAGGCTTTTTTTTAACTTTTAAAAGCATTTTTTCAGCCAAAGAGGTTGTAGAAAAAATGCTTTTAAAAATTAAAAAAAAAGCCTCTGATGATTGCGCAGCTCAGCTAGGCAATGGGGGGTGGGGGCAGGGATTTTTGCTACTGGTTCTCCGAACCACCCACCTCCATTGCTACCGGATCGGGCGATCCGGTCCGAACCAGGAGCATTTCACCCCTGGTTTGAATGCTGGCCTATGGCAAAATTGTTAGTAAAAAATAACTTGTAATATTGGAAGATATTTTAACTTCCTTGCTACCATTCTACCCAAGAGGTAAGATAAAGGTGAAACAGTTTTTTAAAAAACCTCTGGAAAACAGACCATAGAAGGCCGGTGTTTCCAGAAAGCTTGCTCATTCTGATATGGCAGTGGAATCTGCATTATTTAGGCCAACTACATTAGAACTGTATGCTTGCGGCTCTAATGTATATCTGACAGAAAGAACTGCCTAACTAGCCTTCAAAAAGTAATAAAAATCCTAGCTCATCATTCTACTGCCTTCTAAATCATTTATAGACTAAAGTATGTGATAAATCTGTTGAAAGGGGAAAAGGGTGGCCAGGTTAAAAAAAAAAAGGATTGATTTATTAAGACTGAAATGGTGATATTATCCAACTTCTTAGTATGAGAACAGATGGAAAAAAGATTGGGAGACCTCCACGTGCTTTATGAAGTCCCACCCACAGTGTTCATTTCTCGCCACAGCAGGTTTGCTTTGCTGCCATATTTTTAAGCAAAAAGAACAGAGGTAACATAACAGGTACAACCATCGCAAGGCCAATGTTGAAACCAATTCCCACCTGATCCTGCATCGCCAGTGGTAAAGAGATTTCAGCAGCTGCAGTCCAGGGTTATACATGCAAAGGCTCCACTCTATACCTGAAGGGCAACTGAGGCCAATTCAGAATAAAGTCCATGAGAGGTGCCTCAGCAGATCAAACCTTTTTTATCACATAGATTCTTTCTTTCTTTCTTTCTTTGATAAAATAATGTTGGAATTAAGGGATAAAACTTCTCAAGATGTCTTGTTCAACTGAATATTTCAGTTCACCATTCAGGTACTCAAGAAACACTGCAGGTAGTGGGATAGCATAATTTGTCAGGCCCTCAAATTCAAATCTCGATGCATTGATACGCAGATTATGCACTGTTAGAGAATGACAATGTGCGTGTATCTGGAAAGTTTGTTTCTTTTCCCTCCCTCTGACCCAAATGTTAATGAGGGAATGAGACCTATCCAAACAGTCCGAGGGAATATCTGTCCAAGGGCAACACATGGCAAATTATCCAAATACATCCATGAAAATGAATTTGTGCATTGTTTACATGTTATATACATAAAGAGTAGACATATAATTGTCTAGGACAGTGATGGCTAACCTTTTTGCCATTGTGTGCCAAAAGTAGGGGGAGCACAGGGGGGTCCACCGGAAGTTGGCAAACAGGCAGTTTCTGGCCTCTGGAGGGTCTCCGGGGGGTGGGTGGGGAAGGCTGTTTTTGCCCTCCCCAGGCTCCTAGAGAAGCTCTGGAGCCTTGGGAGACCAAAAAATGGGCCTTTCCCACCCCACCCAGGCCCTCCGGAGGCAGGAAACAGCCTGTTTCCCTACTTCTGGTGGGTCCAGAAGGCCCGAAAATCAGCTGGCCAGCACATGCATGAGCGCTGGAGCTGAGCTCATGTGCCCACCAATATGGCTCCGTGTGCCACCTGTGGCACGTGTGCCACAGGTCCGCCATCACAGGTCTAGGAGCTGTTAAAGATACTGTCTTCAACCTATTGAGCTAGCACAAAATAGAATACTGTATTTGCCTGTCCAATATACGTCATTCATTCATTCATTCAAAGAAATTGCAAACTTTCTTCAAATGCTCTCTTACCTCTTTAAAGAAAGGAATACTATCTAGAATATTGCTTGTGTTAGTAGGAACAAGTGAAAGGAATGTTACGTGGATTAATATATACAGATAGTAAGAATCCATATGTGAATAAATACATAAATGAATGATTTAACATGAACATGATTATTTTTGAAATGATGATCTTACACACTTCTTCTCTAGTGTGCCAGCTTAAAGATGGGGGGACTTGATTTTTGCCAAACATTTCGAATACCAATTCCTATCATCTTTAATACTGACCAAACTACCTGGAACCTATAGGAGCTATAGTCTCAAACTGTATATTCCCAAAGCAATGGCATTCAACGCCCTGAAATAAAGTATAAGCAAATCACAGGGTCTCAGGCGGTCACCAAAACAAGTTAAGAGGTCACAGTTTATTCTGGAAGGCTCCTATTACTGAAAAGAAATTTAATCACTCCTTTTAACATCTGCATTAAGACAGTACTTTTCAGTTAGCGGGAGAGATTGCACAAACCAAGAAGTGCAGTTCAAATTTTTGTAGACGTTTTGGTTGCCTTCTTTCTCCTGCAATGAAGCAGCATGCATGCTTCTTCAGTGAGGAACTTGCAAAAGTTCTCTCTGTTGCAAGCAGCAAAAAGAAAAAATAAAAGTTGAGCTTCACTGAGAGTTTACTGAATATATGGACAATCATATAATTTAGCATTGTTCAACATTGGGAATGCTTTCCTGTTTGCTAGTGAACTGCCTGATGACCCTTACGTGTGTACTAATCTGGCCCAAATCTTCTTAGCTTCTAAGTCCAAACCAGGTTGCTAGGTACTCAGCCAAGTGCACCCCTTTATGCCAAGGACAAGCTGTGACTGGTTTTCCCTGATTTGGCAATTGACTAGTTATTACTAGCTCTAAATCTTGGGGGCGGTGGGGGTGGGGGTAAAGAAAGCCATTCCTTCCTTGTGAATTGAATTTGGATGTCTGTGGGAAATGGATGTTATTAAAAAAAAAAAAAAGGCTGGGCTTAGTAATAGCAATGTCTTAATCAAATACCATAAAAGGGTGGAGCTCCTGTTCTTCACTAGAGAAAATATCTGTTCTATCAACAGACACTTTTAGTGTGCCAGGCCAGATAGTGAGAGGCCAATGAATTCAGTGCCCTGGAATGACTCCATGCAACAAATAGTTAAGCCCCCAAGACGTTTAATGCAAAGCATGCCTCCCTGGAGAAGAGTGCGGGGGTTGCTGCTTGTTTTTCTCAGGAGGTGCAGATGTGCCAGAACATACAGCTGTGCACATTGAGGATTCAGAACGGAGAATGAGAGGCTTTGTATTTCATCAGTATTCTTTTGCAGTCTTTGTGATGCAGCAACGGCTTCTAGCTTCCTCCTGTTCCCCCAGTCGCAGATCCAGCCAGAATCTCTGCTTTCGGTGGCCAAAGGAATCTCTGCCCGCATTCAGTGTTTCCCCGCTGTTTGAGAAATGAGGCTCCCCCAAGGGGCAAAACCTAAACTG
Organism: Ptyas mucosa; assembly: GCA_012654045.1. Taxonomy (NCBI): domain Eukaryota; kingdom Metazoa; phylum Chordata; class Lepidosauria; order Squamata; family Colubridae; genus Ptyas; species Ptyas mucosa. The sequence goes on along the minus strand of WNWU01000032.1, from coordinate 10,387,050 downwards.
ATTCCTCATTTAAAAAAAAAAAAAGTTGTGTATTTACACATGCATATATAGAAGTTCACATATAGACAGACAAATGTTTCTAAGAAAATTGTCTTACAATTGTGCTCTAAAACGTACTGCCTTTTACTAGCTAAATTGTATCTCAAAATGTTTGCTGTAATACAAAGTTTTTTCACTACTATAAACTAAGGATTAAGGCAGTGTTAGCTGCAAATGCAACATTCATTTTCTATAAAAAGCAGTGATAATTGGGAGAGCAATGATAATTCTAGGCTACAAATCCCTTATTTTGATGTAATTCTACCAATTTTCAAATCTGTACATTGGTGCTTTTCTGCATTTATTACTATTCCGGACCTATTCATCTCTTTTCAAGTAGGATCAGTTCTGACAATGTAACAAAGAACTGAACTAGAAGTCTTGAGTCAATGGTCTAAATTGTAGGTGTCCAACCTTTTGGCTTGCCTGAGCTGCAATGAGTGAAGAGGACTTAATGGGCTGCATTTAAAATATATAATATAGTTAATGTATATAAATAACACATAATAATGTTAAAAGTTTATAATCTTGTGGAGCTGCATTAATTGTTGTCAAAAGCCACCTCAGCCCTTGGGCTATGGGCTGGATATGCCTGGTCTAAATTATATTTAAATTTTAAAACTTTTTCTCAGTTTGGTGACCTCCAGGTATGTTGGAACTGAAAATCCAGTGGGCTGTGCTAACCAGGAATGCTAAAGATTTCAGTGTCACTATATCTGTGTAAGGGAAGGGAAGGTTCATCATTTGTGCCTTAATATTGGGTCACCCTAGGTCTAAGACATAAATGCTGGGCATAAGAAGCTTTCCTGAAAAACTAATCTGCAATACATTCATTTAACCACAATATTCTGATTTTAACAATCATTAGTGCTAGGTTGTCCTTAAAGCCACCTTTTTCCAGCATGAATTCTATATTAGAAACTCACTAGCAAAGCACTGCACCAGTCCTTGTATAGCTGTAGAATGAATTAAACTGCTATTAGTTCCTTCGCTTCAAGATGCATGCTTTAACTTTCTATTATTTGCTTCATCATAGGTGATCACTTACAACCTCTGGGTAATTGCTTAACAGCTATAGTAATACACAACTGGATTATGAATCTCAGCTGTTCCCAGCTTCTCTAGCTTCTGCAGTGCTTTGGATGTCAATTTCCATAATTCCCAGCCAATATCATCTTTCCATTCATCATCTCTGGAGGGTACCAAGATGGTGAAGGCTGATATTTTATACAAGCAGGAACATTAGGAATTCTTACTGATGTAGTAGGCATCATCAGCCTGTGCACAGAGAAACTGGTTTTGATTTCTTACTAGGTCTGCTAGCCATCTTTAAGATCTACCAGCATGATCCAAGAACATCTGCTGCCCATCTGCATAACAGTCCCATAAAATGTAGCCATAAAACACCTCCCAACATGTCTGATTTCAGCCCAGATATACCCAAGAGCTTACAACGTAAGTTCTTAGTCCCTCAGGGTACAATATACTTCTGCCATAGTCTATTGAATATAATAGTATTAATGATACCCAGGAGAGAATTTAAGAGAAAGGACCCAACATTATTCGAAATCTGGCAGAAAAAAACAAATTCAGCATGGGATGGGAGGTGTAGGAAAAACTGGGCCACCATATAGAGTGGAAAATGGAACTAAAGAATGACCGTGAATGAATCATAGGCCTGCCAGCATGGGAACAGGGCTGACCCAAGATACTTTGCTGCCTGAGTCAGAGCTGCAAATAGTTCCTGCCCATGACTGTTCCCCATTCAACTCGGAATGACTATAATCAAAGACATCCATGTTGGTTTTGGCCCGTAATGGAAAAAAATTATTGACACCCTTCTCTCTATTGGTGAAATGCAATTGCAAATTAAATAGCATAATTTGTTGATTTTGACATTTCGTACTACCCTATGTCTATTGCATAAGGCAGTTGCTTGTCTGCTTAGCAGCAGCTTGTTTTACGAAGTAGTAAGGTGATTGGAGGAGAAGTTACTATCCATATTTCTTGGAAGATATATGTGATGGCGAACATCTAGGATGACTTGATTTTTTTTAATGTAGTTTATTTATCAAACAAATATCCACCCAATTTACATGCAGTAACTCTGGGCAGCATACAACATTAAAAGTCCACAGTTAAAAATTCACAATTTAACCTACCATTATTTAATATACTAAGACCTAACCATAGGTCAGTTGAAGAGTTTGCTCAATTTATGTTCATTTCCTGTCAAAATGACACTACTGGTAAAGGTTTGGGATATTTTCTTGAACAGTTTGGAGCCAGAAAATCTAAAGGAGGGTCAGCTGTCCAATATGTACCACATGCTTTGATCAGCTTTACAGTTCTCTTTCTTAACCTTCTCAGTTTAGGAATTTGCTTATGGACACCAATCCCAATAAGACTTGCTTGGTGCCTTGTTGTGGGTTTCCTTTTTTCCTCCAGGAATCTTAAATATTAGATTGTTTCTGTTGTCTTAATTTCTTGATAATATGTTAGGGTAGCGATTTTTTAAAGTTTTATTTATTTGCCCTCATACTATGTATAGTTTTATTTATGATTTCACTGCCTTTTATTCTTATAATAACCTTTTAAATCCTAATATTGGTTGGGTTAAATCTGTTCAATCAATAAATGTAAAAAAGAGCCTTTTCAGGCTGAAGAGATTTGTGTAAAGATTTGTGAAGAGGAAAGATTTGTGAAGAGGTAATCAAAAATGGGCTGACAAGATAAAATGAAGGGGCTGTGCCAGCAGCAGCTGGATTTCCATGAAGAGCAATAACAAGAAACAGATTTGATAGCTGTATAAGAAGCTGTTTTGGGGCCACAAATTGTGAAGGGGAGGGAATACTCAAAACCTGCCCTCCCACTTTTAGGCCATGCATAAATATTCCTCAATGTGAATTGCATTTCAGAGTATTATACAATTTAAAACATAGCTTCAGCAAAAGCTTACAAAATGCGATGCCTTTTCCTTTTTTTTTTTTAAAGATAACTTTATTAGATTTTTTTTTTCTAACTAAAAAGATGAAAACTAAAAAAACCCTAATACTTAAGATAGGAATTTAATCAAAACCAAACGTGTAGAAAGAGTACAATACAATGAAATCACTTCTGGCTTTCTTTTACAATAGGTGAATTTAAATCAATTTCTTATTCTTAGGCTTCAATATAACTTTCATTGTTTCTATTATCTACTCAAAATGCATTGCTTCACCCCCACCCCCAGTACAGTGTCAAATATACCTATATAGGTTTCGAATCATTCTGTGAAACTAGGTGACCTCTTTGACCTGCCCCAGCCGAAAGCAGAAATGGCTTTATTCTTTCCAAACTGTACAGCAGTGTTCATTGTGGCTTGTGAAATGGGAAGACATTAAGATGTAAATATAGCTGAGAGATAACGGCTGATTTCCTTTTGCTTTTTCTCCTGTCACTCCTGTCCAATCCTGCTCTTCCTTCTTATTCGCACATTTGCTTTTTGAAGTCCCAGGTGAAGAGTAGGTGAATTACCATAGATTGTCCTTCCTTTCACTTGCTCATACCTACATTTGTGCATGAACACACAGACCCCAGAATGAAAGCCTGGAAAATTGATTCCAGCTAATTCTTGGGATGTCACAAAGCGGAAATGGAAAACCTGATAGCTTTCCCATTTAGTTATAGCCTTCAAAGATCTCTTGTAGGAGAAATTAACTCATGTGACTTATTTACAGCATCAGGATTAGAGAAGACAAATTGCAGAAATGGATTTCTGTGTTGGAATAAATAAAATCGTATGATTTTAAGAAAGATATTTTGACAATGTTTTTCAAACAGTGGGCCGCAGCATCTTCTTGATAAGTTATCGTAGCCCATCATTCAATGACTTCCAAAGGCAGTTCTGTATTCAGCATGTCCATGCTGCAAGAGGACTGTGATTAGGCTGTGTGAATTAGGTGTATAGTGCAGTGGTGAAATGTAAAATTTGTTACTACCGGTTCTGTGGGTGTGGCATGGTGGGGGGTAATATGACTGAGTGGGCATGACCAACTTTTTTTAAAAAAACTTTTAAAACCATTTTTTCTACAATCTCTTCAGCTGAAGAGATTGTTAAAAAAATGCTTTTAAAGTCTCTGATGATCCCAGCTGACTTGCCTGATCGGCAGAGGCTTTCTTTCTTTCTTTTTTTAAAGCCTCTGACGATCCCAGCTGACTTGCCTCATCGGCAGAGGCTTTTTTTCCTTTTAATAACGTTTTTTCTATAACCTCTTTGGCCAAAGAGGTTGTAGAAAAAATGTTTTTAAAAGCCTCTGATGATCCCAGCTGAGCCACGCAATCATCAGAGCCTTTTTTTTTACTTTTAAAAGCATTTTTTTCGGCCAAAGAGGTTGTAGAAAAAATGCTTTTAAAAATTAAAAAAAAAGCCTCTGATGATTGCGTGGCTCAGCTGGGCAATGGGGGGATTTTTGCTACCAGTTCTCCGAACCACCCCCCTCCATTGCTACCGGATCGGGCGATCCAGTCCAAATCAGGAGCATTTCACTCCTGGTATAATGGTTGCCTTATGCAGCTGATTTTTATTATTATTTCTTTACTGCGGTATTCTTGCAAGCAGCGATGGAGGAAGAACTGGAAGTCTTAATTCAGGAAGATCAAAATGGTTTTGTAGGTATTCCTGAATCATAATGGGACAAAACGGAATTCAAAACGGAGTGATGATACAACTTACCCAAGAGAGTTTGGCAGACAAAAGGAAGGAAGAGCGGCATTTAATGTGAAGGAGATATGCATAAATAGAGATCCAGAAATCTGAGCATAAAGGTCTAACCCAGAGCATTTGGGTAAGAATATTTGTTGTTAGTTGCGAAGTCATGTCCAACCCATTGCGACCCCATGAACAATGTTCCTCAAGGCTTTCCTGTCATCTACCATCCTCTGGAGTACATGTCTACTGTTTCAGTGATTCCATTCATCCACCTCATTCTCTGTCATCCCATTCTTCTTTTGCCCTTAATCTTTCCCAGCATTAGGCTCTTCTCCAATGAGTCCTTCCTTCTCATTAGGTGGCCAAAGTATTTGAGTTTCATCTTCAGGATCTGGACTTCTAAAGAGCAGTCAGGGTTGATCTCCTCTAGGCAGCGGTGAAATGTAAAATTTGTTACCACCGGTTCTCTGGGCGTGGCTTGGTGGTGGTGGTGGGTAATGTGACTGGGTGGGCATGGCCAACTTTTTTTTTTTACTTTTAAAAGCATTTTTTCTACAATCTCTTTGGCCGAAGGGGTTGTAAAAAAATGCTTTTAAAAGCCTCTGACAATCCCAGCTGAGCCGCGGGATCATTGGAGGCTTTTTTTTTTTACTTTTAAAAGCATTTTTTCGGCCGAAGAGTTTGTAGAAAAAATGCTTTTAAAAATTAAAAAAAAGCCTCTGATGATTGCGCAGCTCAGCTGGGGATGGTGGTGGTGGGGGACCAGGGATATTTACTACCGGTTCTCCGAACCACCCGCTGCCATCGCTACCGAATTGGGTGATCCCGGGAGCATTTCACCTCTGCCTCTAGGACTGACCGAATTGATTGCCTTACAGTCCAAGAGACTTGCAGGAGTTTTCTCCAGCACCATAGTTCAAAGACTTTAATTCTTTGGCACTCAGCCTTTTATGGTCCAACTTCCACAGCCATACATTGCAACTGGGAAAACCATAGCCTTGACTATATGCACTTTTGTTGGCAGGATGTTGTCTCTGCTTTTTAGTATGCTATCTAGATTTGCCACAGCTTTCCTCCTCAGAAGCAAGTGTCTTTTAATTTCTTGGCTGCAGTCCTCATCTGCAGTGATCTTGGAGCCCAGGAAAATAAAATCTGTCACTACCTCCATTTCTTCCCCATCTATTTGCCAGGAATTGAGAGGGCCGGATGCCATGATCTTAGTTTTCTTAATGTTGAGTTTCAAGCCATCTTTTGCACTCTCCTTCTTCACCTGCATCAAGAGGCTCTTTAGTTCCTCTTCACTTTCTGCCGTTAAAGTGGTATCATCTGCATATCTGAGGTTATCCTCAGATATGCAGATGATCCTCCTGGCAATCTTAATTCCAACTTTTGATTCATCTAGCCCCGCTTTTTTCATGATGTGCTCTGCATATAAGTTAAATAGGCAGGGTGAAAGTATACAGCCTTGCCAGACTCCTTTCCCAATTTTGAACCAATCAGTGGTTCCGTGTCCAGTTCCCACTGTTGCTTCTTGACCTGCATATAGGTTTCTCAAGAGACAAATAAGATGGTCTGGTACTCCCATCTCTTTAAGAACTTGCCACAATTTGTTGTGATCCACACAATCAAAGGCTTTAGCATAGTCAATGAAGCAGAAGTAGATGTTTTTCTGGAACTCCCAGCTTTCTCCATGATCCAGAATATGTTGGCAATTTGATCTCTAGTTCCTCTGCCTCTTCGAAATCCTGCCTGTACTTCTGGTAGTTCTCAATCCACATACTGCTGGAGCCTAGCTTGTAGGATTTTAAGCATAACCTTACTAGCATGTGAAATGAGTGCAGTGGTGCAATAGTTTGAACATTCTTTGGCATTGCCAAAGAATATAAGAATAAAAAGGAAGGCTATTATTGTGAAGGAGTACTATTACAGTATAGACTGCCTAGCCAGAAGTTTTGAATTCAGTAATATCTTTCTGCACCAGTTTATGTAATTTAACAGAGGAAAGACATAGTAATAATTGCAGGTTTTAATTACCTAGACATGTACTGGAAAACTTATTCAGCCAAGACTCAAGATCCCCAAAATTCCTCACTGGCCTTGTTGACTTTCTTTTCTAAACGCATGAAGAATAATCAGAGTCCTGAAGCTAACCAATATGAAAAGACCTGATAAACGCAGTGGGAATTTCAGAGAAAATGAAGATATATTCATGCACACACACTAGATTGCAGAAGAGACAATTACTACAACCTACAGAAATACTAAATTCTGTAATATAATACTATACACACACGGGGGGGGGGGAAGAGAGAGAAATACTAGGTAGTATCTTATGGTCAGAATCCCAGGTCAAAGGATGAATCAAAGAACTGGGAATTACTAAAATAGGATACTGAAGTGCACTCTCACACTATTTCACTCTCACACTATTTCAACTGCACAGCTGGGTGGAAAATAGCCCAAGAAACGGGTGAAATGCTACCGGTTTGGTCTGGTTCGCCCGAACCAGTAGTAAAAATTTTTTTTTAAAAGTTCCAACAATCAGCTGAGAGACCCAAGATCATCAGAACTTTTTTTAATTACTTTTTTAGCATATTTTTACTACCGGTTCTCCAGAAGATACTCAGTGATGGAACAGACCTCCTTCTTCTTCAAAGGAGATGTTTTAAAAAATAGCTTGGATGAACAACTCTTGGGAATAGTGTAGTTATAAACTTTATCCCTGAGCAAGGGATTAGATTAGATTAGATGATTTCTAAGATCCCTTCTATCCTTCCATTCAATAAGGCAGGTGGAGGAAACCATACTTAACATTGTTTGGAGAGTTGAAGACTGCAAAGTGGGTAAGGCTATGTGGCAGTGCTTTGGCAAGCAACTGACGTATTGATTGATTGATTGATTGATTGATTCCTTCTCCGGAGACTCAGAGCGGCTTACAATGCGTTAAGCAATAGCCTTCATATTTTTGTATATACCTGCTTAGTAGGACTTTCGGCCACCCCTAAGTGGTGTTCTTTTTTTATATATACAAAGTCATCTTATTGCCCCCACAATCCGGATCCTCATTTTACCTACCTTGGAAGGATGGAAGGCTGAGTCAACCTTGAGCCTGGTGAGATTTGAACTCGCAGTAATTGCAGGCAGCTGGCAGCTAAGTGCTACTTAAGAGCACTTTAGTCTGCTGCACCACCAAGGCTCTTTTTAATTATTATTTGGGAGAGGTTTGGGGGAGGTTTTTTGTTTTCATCATGATAAGGTTTTAAGAGCGTCTGTTGCAATTTCTTTGTGTTTCCGACTTCAAAGTGGAAGGAAGCATATATCATTCATTATTAGCAATTATATGGGGGTGCATTGTAGGGGGGGCAATGACATCTGGAAAATGGACTTGGGGCCGTAGGTGGCACTAATAACCAGATTGCCCATCCCTGTCATGTAAAGTATATATCAGTGCAGAATTGCAAGTCTCTTAGGTTTCCTGCAGAATGATAGGTCTGATTTTTATGCAGGAAGGTACAATACCAGAGGAATAAGCAAATTGTAGGGCATTATTCTATGGAAAATATTGGCGCTTGTAAGGAATCCCTCCAATTCATGGAAAAATAAGAAAAATAAGAACAAAACGTAAATTGCAGAGAGAAGGGTTAAATAATTTGGGTGTAAACTGCAAGCCCCAGACATTTATCTGTCTAGCACTGGCTGTTCAACCAATGTTCCTTCACTGGCTGAGCTCATTACAAATTTGTTACATAAAACAAGCTGATAAAAAAGAGATCTGGAGTCACAGACAGCTGTGAAAGTTGTGGCAACATCCATATGGTGTTTGTACTGAATTTCTATGTCACCTTTCCTTTTAGAGATAAGTATTCTCTGATCTATCTTGTGATGATAATGGAAAATCAAGAATGTCTCATATCAACCCAAATTAGAACACCTCTGAAAATCTCACAAATCCTTCCACTCTACTGTATTGGGGCCCCAACATTTTCTAACTCATGTATTTCTAGAAGAACTTGACCTTGTCATTCAGAACTTATAGCGGAGGGAAAGCAAGATTACAGGTATGTTTAGCGCAGTTCGTGTGTTTGTGTGCCATTATCATGCAATATCTACATACTGTACAACTTCTAACAACTATTTTTTGTCTCTATAGTTATTTTCCATGTTAATTCCAAAATAAAATTTATACCAGAAAGATCACAGAAATAAATGTATGGTTATAGCCTCCTACCCTTTTGTGGATTACTGCCTTGTAGTGGCGAAGGGGCTGTGGATGCATCTGGTGGTGAAAGGAAAGTCCGATGCTGTAAAGGTTCTTTCTCCATAGGAATCTGGAATGTAAGATCCATTAATCAAGGCAAGGTGGATGTGGTAAAACAAGAGATGACAAGACCGAACATCGACATCTTACGAATCAGCAAACTAAAATGGACAGGAATGGGTGAATTTAATTCAGATGTATACCTAATGTAGTATACATCAGGTATACTACTGTGGGCAAGAATCCCTCAGAAGAAATGGAGTAGCCATCATAGTCAATGCAAGAATAGAAAAAGCAGTACTGGGATACAATCCCCAAAATGACAGAATGATCTGAGTTCGAATCCAAGGCAAACCATTCAACATCACAGTATCCAAGTCTATGCCCCAACCACTGGTGCTGAAGAGACTGAAGTTGACCAGTTCTATGAAGCCCTACAACACCTTCTAGAATTAACACCAAAAAATGATGTCCTTTTCATCATGGGGGATTGGAATGCTAAAGTAGGAAGTCAAAAGATAACTGGAATAGTTATCTTCCAGGCAAGTTTGGCAAGCTTAAATGGAAGAAAGTAGGGAAAAGCACTAGGTCATTCAGCTATGAACTAAATCATATCCCTGATGAATATACTGCAGAAGTGACAAATAGATTTAAGGAATTAGATCTGATAGACAGAGTGCCTGAAGAACTATGGATGGAGGTTCGCAACATTGTACAAGAGATAGCAACTAAAACCATCCCAAAGAAAAAGAAATGCAAGAAAGCAAAATGGCTGTCTGAGGAAGCCTTACAAATAGCTGAGGAAAGAAGGAAAGTGAAAGGCAAGGAAGAAAGGGAAAGATACACCCAATTAAATGCAGAATTCCAGAGAATAGCTAGAAGAAATAAGAATGCCTTCTTAAATGAACAGTGCAAAGAAATAGAAGAAAACAATAGAATAGGGAGGACCAGAGATCTCTTCAAGAAAATTGGAGATATGAAGGGAACATTTCATGCAAAGATGGGCATGATAAAAGATCAAAATGGCAGGAATCTAACAGAGGCGAAGAGATTAAGAAGAGATGGCAAAATTACACAGAAGAACTATACAAGAAGGAACTTAACGTCCCTGATAACTACGATGGGGTGCCCACTGACCTCGAGCCAGACATCCTGGAATGTGAAGTCAAATGTGCCTTAGGAAGTCTGAGCAGCAAAGCTAGTGGAGGTGACAATATTCCAGCTGAGCTATTCAAAATCTTAAAAGACGATGCAGTAAAAGTGGTACACTCAATATGCCAGCAAATTTGGAACTCAAGAGTGGCCACAGGATTGGAAAAGGTCAGTTTACATTCCAATTCCAAAGAAAGGCAATGCCAAAGAATGCTCAAACTACCGCACCATTGCATTCATTTCACATGCTAGCAAAGTTATGCTTAAAATCCTAAAGCTAGGCTCCAGCAGTATGTGGACCGAGAACTACCAGAAGTACAGGCAGGACTCACTGGAGAAGAGCCTAATGCTGGGAACAATTGAGGGCAAAAGAAGAAGGGGACGACAGAGAATGAGGTGGGTGGATGGAGTCACTGAAGCAGTTGGCGTGAGCTTAAATAGGTCTCCGGGGGATGGTAGAGGACAGGAAGGCCTGGAGGAAAGTTGTCCATGGGGTCACGATGTGTCAGACACGTCTTTGCAACAAACAGCAACAGTAGCCTCCTATAAATATATGTAATTTATTCTTCCATGTTCACACTTAACCTATGGAACACCATATCAACCACCAAGGAACCAACTATGAGAAAGTCTGAAGCTGTTTACTGAACTATAGGACAGTAAAATAAAGGTTTCAATATTGTTGCTATTGTGTTTTAATCTAGAGCCTGCTTAAATAAAATTTGCATTTGTGAACATTTGATATTATTTATGTGCTTCAGGGTTTTAAAATGGGGAAAGGCTGATGGTTTCACCATTCAAAGTATTTAAAACTACAGCATCATACATGTAGTTCTTTTTATTGAGACATAATTGTCATTGTTATGGAACCTAAGTGAGCTGTGATGTTAGTAAATATGGACTGCATAGCCCTGAGGCTCGGAATATGCGCTTGAGCAAATTACTCTTGATCTCACTTGTGATTTTAGACATACTTTCCCCTGGGTTGACTGGAAAAAAAAATTGGCTTATTCTTATCTTTTCTTGAGTACTGTTTGTGAGGCACAAAAATTCAATGTTAGTTGCAAGATACTGTACTGCTGAAACATATGACAGATCTATGTGATAAAACTGTTTGGTTATTTCTATATTAAAAGTACTGGCTGTTTTCACATGACATCAACAAACTGGTGTTTGATATAACCATGGCTTAAAACTTCACCCTATACTTTGGGTTCCCTCGAATATTACAAGATACACTGAACAACTACTAACCACATAAACTGGCATCACCCTATACTCTAGGCCAATCAGCTAGTCTATGTCTCAGTGGGTTGTACAAATAATAGAGCTTCATTTTAAGATGACTTAGTTCAATAAGTGAAGTGAAATGTTAGTGGGCTTTTTACTGACTCAAATGATACACACTCAAGCTGCTACTACAAAAGCTCTCATAGGCTGTTTCTCAGTCACTCCCTCGCATTCCCCCTTACACACACACACACACACACACACACACACACACACACACACAAGAAAAGGCTGGCAAATATGCCAAACTGTACAACATTTAAATGGCTTTGCATTTCAGCACCACCCTTTAAAAGTTCAAGCTTGTTTTAAAATCTTGGGATTTCAAAACAACACATTTACAAATTTTCCTTTGCCTTCTGGTTTACTGCAAAACAGTAGGACACTCCAATTCAATACATCACATGAACAGATGTGACACTTCCCTCTGGGAACAGAATCAGCTTTCTTTGAGGAGAAGCCAGCTGTCCTGTGGCAGCCTTACTGACAGCAGCCTGTCAAGCTTTTTTGGACCAGAGGAAGGCTTAGTCAAGCCAAGAGGTCTCAGTCCCTAAGTGCTCCAACATAAATATCAACTTTTTATTTAAAAAATGCAGGTACACAGGGCTACTGAAAATAGAGTACTTAGAGCAGATCGGTGGGTAATTTATCCTGTTTCTTGCTCAGTGGAGTAGGGTTCTCCAATGATTCAGCAACCATCTTCAAACTACAGTCTAGGATCACAAATGTGGCTATTTACTTGGGAGAGTTGTGAATTCCTTGCAAAAGCAGAGTTCAGTAGTATTCCTTAAAGGAAAGCTTCTGAATGTATAGATTAAACATTCACACACATCATTCATATATACCAAGACTGTCATGCTCCCAGTATGACTAAATTATGACTAAACTATAAGGTTATAGTTTTGGGATTATTGCCAGAATACTGACTCAATTTCACATTGCTTTGCTTAAGTGAAGCAAAGAAATCAGCATACAGGATGGGAAAGAAAACACACACCCTTCTAGTGTTGTTAGTTGTTGTAATAGTAAGAGGCTTGACTGAATGTGCCTAACCAGAACATGACAAATCTAGATGATTCAAAACCAATTCCCCTCACTTTACATCTCTTACATATCACATTGGGTGTGAATTTAAATTTCAGTTGGAAGGAACAGAGAAAATGAAGCCAGTGCCAACTGATCCATCATCATCATACCAAATTCTTTCGTCCAGAAAACAGAGAATTAAACAGAGTTATGATCAAAGAAATAAGAGGAATTCCAGAGTAACAACTGTCTCTAAAACCAGAATATTTTGTTTTAATAGAGTCTAATTGCTGAGACTAATTGCTCATAACTCAAGGAGTATGAAATATATTTCTATGAATCAGACTGCTTACCAGGTTATGTAGATTATAGGGGGAGGAGAGGGGACTGGGAGAGGAGATAATTTAGAACAGGGGTGTCAAACCTTGGCAACTTTAAGACTTGTGAATTCAACTCCCCAAATTCCCCAACCACTCCCAATTTAAGCTTTACGGACACTTCTTCCAAGTGTTTCCTGTCACCAGTCAGGCTGAGACTCCTGAGACATCCTGACCTAGTTGGTCTGGCTGGAACCTTTCTCAGCCTTTTGGTCAAAGGTTCTCCCTTCTACGCAATTCTAGGGAAAAAATCCCTCCCCTTAAAAATCTCTGCCTAAAACCTAGAAATAGAGAAAAAAAAATTATGCCAATCCACAAGGGGCAGCCTAGTAATCATGCAATTTACATGTGGAGATTTTAAATGATAAATTCTTTTTTTTTAAAATGAAGTCAAGTCTTAAAAGAATTATACTATGAAAAGGACGATATAGGAAAAAATCAAGAAAATCAACCATCACACCTATCATTTTCAATATAAATAAAAATGTAAATGTTTGTTTGTTCAAAATCTTAAATCTCCGAAAGTTCTGCACCGATTGCTTTGAAATTTTGACACAACGTCGCATTCAAATACACGTGTGTTTTTATATACCTATATTATATAGATATCACACCTGTGACAGGTAAAAACATGTTTTTTTGAAAAACAGCGCCATCTGTTGGACGTAAAAGCAACACACGCTATACGCAGAGCCCACCAGTCTTTTTACTCGGTCGATTGGATTCAGACCTCAGTTGCCTTTCTCTACATTTCTTTTTGGACTTTAACGTTGCAGCATCACAATGGCAGGCGCGAGCTGGGTCTTTACCCCTCAGCGCCCCCACCGCCAAACCCACAAGCAAAATGGCGGGAAATGTCAACTGCCGCGAAGCCCGGCCAGAGCCCTCTGCCACTCCCATGACACGCAGAGAAAGGCAACTCGGTCTGAATCCAATCGACTGAGTGAAAAGAATGGTGGGACGGAGGCAAAGTAGGCGCGACCTGAGCTATACTCGGTCAAAAAATATTGTATACCCACAGGACTGAGCCACGGCAACACGTGGCAGGGTACAGCTAGTTTTCAATAAAAACAGTACAGCCAGCCCCTGTTGAATAAGTTGCTGGTTTCAGAAAATGTTCATTACAGAGAGGGTAGATGTTCAATTGTACCTCTTGGTTGGATATTGTTAGTCAGGCCTCTGTATTCTTCTTCTTAAATATTCCAGAAGATGACAATAGCAACTGTTGGAAGAAATGTTCATTTGGGTTCAGTTCCAAGTGGGAAGAAAGACACTGGAAACATGGGGATTGCTTAGGAAGATGGTTTAATAATGGACAGGACCACATTGTTTGAAATCCTGGGCAAAAAGAGCAGATGGGTGTGTGAGAGAGATTTATACCCTCTCTTGGGCCCCACCTTGGATCTTCCTATTCCTGTGTAAGAAATGTACTCTGGTTGTCAGACTCCCATGGGGTCATGCAGGGCTAACTTTGTAGGTTGTCTTGAGTCCCAGGCTTGGTTGAATCTTGCTGGGTGATGATGTAATGAAGAGAGTTTTGGGCAATTCCTATTATGGTTAAGAGCTAATCCTACCTTTGTTGGATCTTGGGTGATGGTATTTGCTTATGAATAGACCTAGCCATCTCTTTCTCTCTTAAGTGCTGACATCTGCTGCGGGGTATTGAGGAGGGTGAGGGCTATTAAGAGGGACTCTGCTTTCTGCCTTTAAAAAAACATGTTTCTCCATTTCTCATCCAGGGAAATATAATATTCTGCCTTTTTAATATTTCCGAGAATATTTCATTCTTCTAGGAGATGGATGAGTGCTAACTTTCTTACACAACCAAATGGTAAAATGTTCTTAAGGGAACAATAGAGATGCCTTCATAAAGTCAACATGTGTCGAGTTCAACTTGAAAGAGCTGTTACTTTTTATTTTCAATTTTATCAAATTTGGAGGATAAGCCACTTTATAGAAATTGTTGCCTTCCCCATTCAAGGAAAATGTTTATCTTTGATAACCTGGATTTACTCAGCACATTGAAGATTTTCCTTCTGAATTACCCTTGATGGAATTATAAAGGTGCAAATAGTTTGCCCCAATTTTGCCAATGGACAAATAGGGATCAGGTGAGTACAAAGTGTTTTTCTGAAAGGTGAGGAACAAAGCTGAATTCCACTTATTTAGGCCCCTCCACAAATTTTTAGAGGCCTTTGGTGTGCTATACCAAAAGCAATTATCTTTTTAGAGAGTTGGATTCTATTTAGAGACACTGTTTAATCGCAATGAAGACCTCTAACCCAGACTTCAGAAGCCCAATACGAAGAAAAGAAGTCTCTTCAAACTAGTATTTCTCAAAAAGTGAAAATCTGTTTTGACACTTAAAGGCATAGAAGTTTGAAAAAGCAACCTGATGGTCATCTGACTGTTGTGATTTCTTTAGTGAACTAAAGGGGGGAAATAATGAATAGCAGTTTTTGTATTAATAAAGCACCGGGACCATGCGTCTGCATCCTATAAAATAAGCGACATAAGAGTGAACTATTGTTGCCAACTGTATTTTTTTAAAAAAAGTTAATAATTATCCTTACAAGCCCAGCCTTGCCTGATCTAATACTGGACAGTTAATGATTGTTACTAACAATATAAATAATTGGGAAGCATGAAGTCTGTAAAATCTTTCTGCACAGTAATCCTTTATACAGTAATTAATGTTTAGCATTTGGGTAGTGCATCCACAAATGTCCTTCAGTGTCAGTATATACCAGGGATGAAATGCTCCCGGTTCGGACCGGATCGCGTGATCCGGTAGTGATGCTGGCAGGTGGTTCGGAGAACCGGTAGCAAAAATCCCTGCCCCCCCCTCCATACCCAGCTGAGCCACACAATCATCAGAGGCCTTTTTTTTTAATTTTTAAAAGCATTTTTTCTACAACCTCTTCAGCCGAAAAAATGCTTTTAAAAGTAAAAAAAAAAGTCTCTGATGATCGCGCGGTTCAGCTGGGATTGTCAGAGGCTTTTAAAAGCATTTTTCCTACAACCTCTTCGGCCAAAGAGGTTGTAGAAAAAATGGTTTTAAAAGTTAAAAAAAAAAGTTGGCCACGCCCACACAGTCACATTAACCCCCCCCCCCCAAGCCATCCCCACAGAACTGGTAGTAACAAATTTTACATTTCACCACTGGTATATACCCGACAAATAATAAAGAGAATTGTATCCCTGTTGGGAATGGACAGAGCTGGGGAAGAGACATCATCACTTTGGCCACCCTATTAAGCTCAGTGAAGACATTGGACACATTGAGTGTCTATGTTTGTGCATCCTGCATATCTGTGTTAATTAACATGCTTTACTTTTTAACTCATATTCTGTTTACATGATATCTTAACTTATATACAGTATTAAGATGGGTTTATACATTATGCTAAAACAAGATGATTAGTTTGTAGATCAGTCTGTCATGTTATTGTATCTGCTGAATCTTTGGGGATAAATACGAGGTACTGAGATGATATCTAAAATTTTACACAAGCTGATATAGACAGAAAAAGGAAGTCATAACTCCCAATAAATTTGCTTTTCCCCCATGACCTTAAAATGGTCATTTTTTAAACAATTAATTGGTTGGGAAGATGTTCAATCATATATACAAATCTGAATTATTTTGTTTCCCTGTTACTGCTACCAAATTTAGTATTCCATTTTGTCCTCCATCTTCAACTGGCAGATGCATTAATCAGAAGTTAAATGCTAATGTCAGCATCACTTGATGTTTCCCAAACCTCATCAAAACCAAATGTCATACTATTAGATGTTGTTGAAAGCCATAACGCAATATTTTATATGTTGAGGCTGCCTGGTTATTTTTAAAAGCAAGTGATTCAATCTAAGTATCAATATAGAGATAAGAGGAATGAGAAATTGTCATGTTGTATTAATCCTGGAATTATGACCTGGATTTAATCTTGGGATAAAAGGTTCAGCTCTGACTAAGTAAACAGTGTGCTATACTTTTCTAGAGCGATTCATCAGTTGGTATATTTCTCTATAAAGGTAGTCCTCAACTTACAATCACAATTCAGGCCAAAATTTCTGTTGCTAAGTGAGACCATTGTTAAGTAAATTATCCTCCAGTTTATGACCTTTCTTGACACAGCGGTTAAGTGAATCACTGCAGTAGTTAACTTAGGAACACAGTTGTTAAGTGAATCTGGCTTCCCATTGACTTTGTATGTCAGAAAATGACAAAAGGTGATCACATGTCCCTGGAAAACTGCAACCATCATAAATATGAATCAGTTGCCAAGCATCTGAATTTTGATCACATGACTATGGGGATGTTGCAATGGTCATGTATAATTTTTTTCAGTGCCATTGTAACTTTGAACAAACCCTAAATGAACTGTTGTAAGTTGAGGACTACCTGTATTGTAACTATCTTGAGAAACAGATTGAGGGAATGCCAACTAGTTCACTAGTTTGAAAAGGAAAAAAAGTTCTCAAAATATATATTTTAGTGAGGAGAGACAGTTTTACTGTATATAGCAAGCCTATCAAGACAGATACTAGGTTAATGTCACTAGATAATAACTTATAATAAAATGTTGGATACCAAACATGAGATACCCTCATTTCCATATCAAGAAAGGGAATCCAGAATAAGAAGTGAAAGAATGAACATGGCAGACCCTACATTCATTCAAATGTCTCTCACAAAGTTGCAAAAACTTAATCTTGCTGCTTTCAAGCAAGACATTATTGGGCCTCTGTCACTCCATTTTATACAGCCGCCTTGTTTCTATGCAATCCTTCCAAAATTTCCCAGTGCTGCTTCTATCATTTATCATACTGCAGAAAACCTGAGGACACTGCTACTGAGGAGAGAAAAATAAAACAATTTGCAGAGTTGCAGATTTCATTAGCTCTACTCTTCCATCTTTTTTTAGAAGGCACAATTTAGATGTAAGGAGTAATGTACATTACTGCACAGTGACAATAATAATCATAGTCAAGGCTAATTTTTATTTCCTTATTAGTTTACCAAGTGTATACTGCTGCCCCCATCTAAAGACAGGTGAAGCAATCATCTTTTGAGAATGAAACAAAAGCTTCAGAAATCGGCTGGTGTGGACTTGTTAAGGGCAGCTCCCCACTATCACCTTCACAAGGACAAGGGGGTACAGCAGCAGACTCAAAGGTATGGCACAGCTGTAGTTGCATAATGTACCGAATTGCAAAGTGAACATTTTAACTGGATATATTGTGCAAATGTAATCTGTATGGATAATTTATGATTCAGTGAGTTTTGCAAAACAAAACAATTTGTATACCTGTGTGGGTCATCACACGATCCAAATGCAGACACCGAGGCTTGCCAGGATTTCAGAAAGCTGAGGACACCAAGTTCAAGGACTTTTCAGGCTGAGTAGCCTGTAGGAAAGAATCCCTTAAGTATATCAAGCCTACTCATGAGTGAATCTATGTTCACAAAAAGTGTCAATTAATTTTGAAAGGCTAAGAGCTAAACCTCAATGGGGCCTTAAAACAGAAATATTAGTTTGTGGCAGACCAATGTTGGAACAGTGTCTGATATCAGTCTAGCTAACCTGACTTCCTCATAACTCTGAACCTGGAATTGTTCATTTTGCTTTCATTCTCATGCAATATTGGGCCTCTAAAAAGATTTTTATTACTTGGATTTTGACTTTAAATCTGGAGAACATGCAGATTCTTATTTACTGCTGTTTCTCTGTAGGCTGTTTTTCTGTCAGTCTTTGAACAGAATAAATTTCACAAGTATATTTTTAATAGAAGGTACTATCGTATTCCAATTATTGAGAAAAAAGCTACATAAATAGCTACATAAATGAAAAAGTGTTAAGATTCAAGTACCTAGCTGGTGCCCATAACCATCTTTCTTGGTATCTACCAGGCTTCCTGCCATATCTTTTTTCTTAATTTGTCTAATTTCTAAAAAGTAAAACAAAAATAGCCATTCTCTCAGCTCTATATTGTGCTTTGTTTGCAAGTGATTACTTATGCTCACACAAAAAAACCTCCAAAATTAATACAAAGTATGAATGGTTATATCATTCATTAATTTACAAATAATTGGGAGATTTGTAAGTGATCATTCAAAATCATTCCTCAGGCTTTCAAAATTATGTTTACTGGGTGAAACGGATTGGTAACCTTTGTGATAAAGGGATCATTGTAAGGAAAAAAATATGTAATTTATATCAGTAGTGTGGAAATACATTTTCAATTTCACTTGTTTTCTATGGAAAAATGGTCATGAACCATTGGTCCAAAGCATCCTGGCAACAATTTGAGATGCCGATGAATGATGCAAGCCATGCCACTCTTGAAGACTATAAGCCATGGGACAAAGTTAGTTCCTCAATCCATACCAAGTGTTGTAATACAATGCAGCTGCTCTCTCTAACATGCACACACAAACACACCTTTGACGCATGGGGGGGGGGGGAGGTGAAATATGGTATTAAATTTGACAGTCACATGGCAGTGAGGAAATAAGCCCTGATGACAGATGTCCCAGTTTCCACCAGGACAGACCCAATAAAAGAGTGTCATGACTCTGAGCAAATTTCATTAACCATAAACACATCTGGGACCATTAACATTTAATTAGTCATACAAATATGGGAAAAACAGCTTGGAATTTCTATCTTGTCCAAATAAGGTCACCGCACATTATGTTCTCCCCATTGTTCATGGTTTCCAATTTTGATTTTTTTTTCCTGTTGGGTTCATATATTTGAACAAACAAGAGGTCAACAAAATATATTATGATTTACTGTTACATGCCGTTCTATATCGCCATCTGGAGAGCCAGTTTGGTGTAGTGGTTCAGGCATCAAGCTTGAAACTGGGAGATTGTTGAGTTCTAGTCCTGCCTTAGGCACAAAATGAGCTAGGTGACCCTCGGCCAATCACTCTCAGCCCTAAGGATTAGGCAGTGACAAATAATTTCTGAAATCTTGCCAAGGAAACTGCAGGGGCTTGTCCAGGCAGCCATCAAGAGTCAATAATGACTCAAAGGCACACACGTGTGCGCACACACCATGGCAGAAGTGAACATTTCTTTGTTTCTGTGGTACCTCCTGCTAGTATTCACTTTTGTCTGGTCTTTTGCAGTAGCAATATATTTCACTAACTTCCTCTGACCAGAACAAAAACTTCAACAGCTTTCTGTCTTGTTTTTCATGTTTGGGAAGTAGTATAAGATCAAATACCAAATCAAATGATCTCTGATTTTTTCTTTTAGGGCCTCATTTATAGCTAAATCTTAAAAGAAAAGAAAAAAAAAACATGAGGAGCAAATTAGTTGCCAAGACAACTTTTTTAAAACCTGCAGCTATATTACCTCTTATGAAACCAGTAAAAGGAAGTATTTTCTTTCACATTCGCAAATAAAGTGCGTTAAATCAGATAGTTCCACCTAAAGGCCAGTCCTGGGTTAACCTGCCAGTAAAATCATGAGGTTGGGCACTATATTTTCAGGCATTTCAGTACAGCACTCAGAAAAGTGAGACACAGAGATGAGTAGGATTATTTCTATACCTACAAATGGAGCTGTGATGGCAGTAAAAAGGTAAGAAATGTATTGATAGTCCTTCCTGAAGTGAATTAAAGGGTTTTGATTGCTCTGCTTGTCTAACTTTGGTTAACTATTTTTAGAGTGGGAAAGTGGCTGCAACTCATAAACAGAGGTCTCCATAACTATTTCCCACATCTAGTGTAAGCCACAGCTCAGAGTTACAGTACAAACATCCTGCTTTAACTGGAGATGGAGACGGTGGATGGAGGTCACGGTGGGTTGTTTATTAGTGTTTCAGTTTTAACAATCAGCAGTTTCAGCAAGGGTGATAAAAGGTGACTGAACGGTTAGCTCCAGAATGCTGACATAGCTGATGTGAAGTAATGATGTGTGGGAGAGAGACAGAGAGAGATACATAAACAAAATGTTAAAAAGTAACTGTTCCAAACTGTGAGGGGAGATTATTTAGACCATCAAAAACAGACCCTTCTTTCCAAGAGTTTCCTACCACCAGTCAGGCTGAGACTCCTGAGACTTCTTAGTTGGACAGGCTGGAAAGGTCTCAGCTTTTCAACAGGAACTTTTCCCTTCAGTCCAACTCTAGGCAAAAATAAAAAGATCTTTTGGTTCTCCCTGCCCAGAAATACAGACTTTAACAAACTTTGTGCCGACTCTGAAACACAAATGTTAGCTAAGTAACCAACTAATTTGCATGTGGGGAAGGCTTTAAATAAGGAATTCTCCTTTTAAGTCAATGAAGTCGGATCTTTAGATTATTAAAATGAATTTACTGGGAAAGGGGAATATCGGAAAACTAAGGAAGGCAACGCTCACACAGCCATAATCCCTTAAACAGGTTTTGGGATTTGGGGGAATCTTTGCAAAGATTCAGAGATCTTTGCAAAGAAGATGGTTAGAAAGATACTTTGGATTGTCCTTTTTCTTGTTTCCAATTAGGATTTTTCTTCTTTCTTAAGGTAGATCCTTTTCTCAGTTTCGTAAAATCCAATTGTTGTTTGGCCCATTAGTCCCTCTCTAATATCTTAGGCGAGCCAACAAATCCAGAAATTATCTAGAGCTGAGTCCATCTTCCTAACAAGGCCTGATTGGATTATAAAAGCACCAATTAATTTTCACCATATGTACCATTCCACAACGAATAGATCATAAGGCAATTTATCGGTAAACACCTTGAAAACAATGAAATAATTACCAGGTGTGAATTTGTTAAAAACAAAACAGTCCTATCTTATTTTTTGATCAGGAACCTTTCTTAATAGTTTGTGGGGATGCTATAGATATTATATACTGGGACCCCAGTAAACCATTTGGAAAATTGTCCCATTATTGTTGATTAGCAAATATGGACTGGATAACATGACAATTAAAAAATGCATAGGTAGCTCAAAAATTGTACTCAGGTATTACTAATCAATTGTTTCATACAAAGGCATCCACAATATCCAGCTGTTTTCAACATTATTAGATTTTTTTTTCTGTGATGAACATAACTAATACTCCTGCCCCAATTTTTCTGTATAAGAACAACTTGGTGAGATGAACGAAGGAGAGAGAGAGAGAGAGAAAGAGAGAGAGAGAGAGAGTGTATGTCTGGTCAAGTCACCCAGATGGATTTCATGCTTAAGGGAGGCCTAGAATCCACTGCCTCCTCTTCTGCAAATATGTGCAATGTCACAACACACATAGAAGGGGTGGGGGAGAGTCTTGCATTGCTGTGAACTAGTTTTCCTCAGTTTGACTCTCTTTGTCCCTGTAACAGTCACTGCTGGTTTCTCATTAAATTAGAATGTTAATTTTGACAACTGTAAGGTATGTGGGCAGCCTGGTTGGGGAATTCTGGGAATTTCATTTATATTTTTTAAAATTAAATTTCTACACCACCAATCTTACTTAAGTGAGGTTGGACAAATATAAAATAATATAAAAATATTACTTAAAGCATAGTTAAAAACAAAATGAAAAACAAGGTCAAAATTTACAAGTATAAAATTAGAGTTAAGAAATTAACAAAGCTAAAACGTTAACAAGATCGAGGGAGCACTCTTAAGCCATCAGCCATCTCCAGAGTTGCGTAACACTCTTAGATCCTCATGCTAATTGGCAGAGCCAGGTCTGCCAATGTGTTCTTCTGGAAGACTACAAGAGGCAGGGGACTCTCCTCAACTTCTGCATTAAGATTTTTCAAAGAGTGGGGGCAATAGCAGAGAAGGCCCTCTCTTCCTAGTCAAGGTTTTTTACCTGATGGGATTCACAGAAAGTCCTCCCTGCCTGACCAGGTGGGTTGGGTTAGTGTAATTGGAAGGATTGATGTCCACACATATTAAAGTTACCAAGGCTGAGAAGCATTGAATTAGAGAGAGGCATTAAATAGATTACCACCAGAATGAGTCCTGTGTCCTCTACTTGTTAAGATTATCATTAATAATTTGAATGATGACTTGGAGAAAATTCCTAAGTTTCCAGAAGATCAAACAAACAAACAAACCTGAATGATTTAGTAGCATACTAGAGCTGAGAAATAAATTTTAAAATAATCTTGATAAAGTGGGAGAAATCAACGGAAAACAACTAAACCTAGCAGAAATAAATGCAAAGTTCTTCACTTGCAAGATAAAAATCAAAGGCAGAGATATAGGATGTGGGGGTACCTGGGTAAGTAATGTTCATAAAAATTTCTTGAAAAAGTTCATTGAAAACAAAATATGAGCAAGCTATCTGATGTGGCTGCAAAGCATCAAATGTCATTTTAAATTGCACCAACAGAAATATACTTTCTATATGATGGGAAGCAATTATGACCCTCTTTTCTGCTTTGGTCAGACCAAATGCGTGCAGTTCTGGCACCACACTTCAGAGTCAGAGAAAGTGGAACAGGTTTAGAGAGGACAACAAAGATGATTAAGTGGGCTAGAAACAAAGTTCTTTGAAGAGAGATGGAAGGAACCGGTTAACTTTGAGAAGGAAAAATTGAGTGGGGATATGACACACTCTTGAAATGCCTGAAAGGAAGCCACATAGAAGATCAAGAGGCTGAATAATGGATTTTAGTTACAGGAAGGCACATGCTAAGTGAATAATAGAGAGGAAATAATGGCCCAACAGCAAAACAATTGGCCGGTAGAGGTAGTTACACAGAGAAGTTATATGCTTCCATAACTGGATGGATTCATACTATCTGTTTACTATTCATACTATATTATCTACTATTTTATCTGTCTCAGAAGCTTTAACCTGCATCCTATGCAAGAAACAGACTCAAGGAGACTTTATGACCTAAATAGGTCCTTCTAAATCTATGAATTGATTAGGAGAGACTTTAAAAAAAAACACAATCAAATCTATTCAGGTCTCCAAGCATGGGGTCAATTTATCAGATGCGTTAAGAAGCACCATTGTGCTATACAAAAAACTAAGTGTTTGCCAATACAAGTAAACTAGGGATTACTGGAGAGATGTAAAAGCAATAGATATAATAATTGTAGCCCTGGAGGTCGCAACCAAGATCAGAAGGTGTATTGCTTCAAAT
The DNA here is from genome assembly GCA_012654045.1 of Ptyas mucosa. Classification (NCBI taxonomy): domain Eukaryota; kingdom Metazoa; phylum Chordata; class Lepidosauria; order Squamata; family Colubridae; genus Ptyas; species Ptyas mucosa. Next base: position 10,363,128 of record WNWU01000032.1, on the reverse strand, counting down.
CTGTTCCCAGTTGGCACTTGCATTGTGAGAGAAGCTTCTAGGTTTTTAAGGGAAGTTTCTTTCCCAATACAAAGAACAGCAAGTGTCGAGATAGATGGGGGCAATTCAGATTCCTAGTCTGCCTTCACTCAAAGAAGCTTCTGGGCCTATAATTCTCTTTCAGGATTCTGGAGAAAAAAATAGAACAAGAGTACAATGTATGCCATGCTGAGTTCTTGAAGGAAAGCAAGTTATAAACCTAATACTTGAACATGAATGTAACATTGTTTACTTCTGGAGTTTTTTTCACATAGCCGGACTTTTACTACATAAAAGCTAAGTTATTTTCAGGTGCCTTTTCCCAACTTTATGCCTTCTGCTGCAGAGGAATTAGGATTTCATTCAGCCCCACTTTAATGTCATCAATCACCTGCCTATGAAAGACAGATGGCAGGAATCCAAATTGTCTATTTTCTTCCTCCTTTTGGCAGAAACCATACATGTAGCTCAGAGAGCATCTTACTGGACTTAAACATATATAAATCTATGCTCTTGGAGTTACCATTGAACAAATTGTTAAGATGACTTATACAATGATTATCTATGTAGATGAAGGCATCTGGTATCTAAAGAACTACTACAGCTGAAAAGCAAAGCCCTTGAGCCATTACATAACACAACTGGCACTTGATTATTTCTTCAGCTATGCAGTTCAGTGGTGGGTTGCCCCCGGTTCGCACCAGTTCTATAGAACCGGTAGTAAAACCAGCGGGAGGCTCTGCCCACTGACCCCAACATCATCAGCGCGGCCCCGTTGCAAACCGGTAGTAAAGGTAAGTAGAACCCACCCCTGATGCAGTTGCCTTCTCATTAGTGGAACTGTTTTCATCATATACAAGTTATTGTAGAGCCCATTTGAACAGGATCCCTGAACATACTATCAAAATCCACTATTTTATGCTGAGATTAAGGGACAAGCTAATTGCAAGAAAGCCAAATAAATTCATCAGTGAAAAAGTCATCCATGAAGCAGCCAATAGTTGACTCTCAAGTACCATGGCATGAGCATGTAGCCAATCTGGTATCATCCAGATCTAGAAAAGCTCCTAAAATCCATGGACAGCATGATCAATGGTCCGAGGTATTCAAGTAGTGTACCAGAATTTTGCTTAAAATTCATTTGCTTAAAAGCCATTTGATTAAACTTTTTACCATTTGAAACAAACATTTCTGGATTATCAGTCCCCAGTCTTGTTAATTTCTGATTGTTTCTATAGCTGGTATGTTTTATATCAGATATCTATCCAGTTCTAAGGTTGCCTCATTTAATGCATCCTTAACTATTTCCCCTTGGGCTCTGGCTCTGGTTTCTTCAAACTGATTTCATTTCTTTTCTCTCTTACATGTTACTCTTTTTAGATTGCACAGCTTTGGGAAAGATGTGCATTTACTTTATTCTTGTATACTACCTTGCAATTACAAGTAATTTCTAGAGAAAAAACAAAGAATACATTATGATTTAAAGCATCCATTTTTCAGCATATATGCATTAACCAAATTAATTCTACTTTATCATAACAGTAAACAGAAACCCTCTAAGAGATAAAGCCATACACTAGCAATTCAATTGCAGTATTAAGATGTATATCTACCAACGTCTAGTAGAAACTTGTTCAACAAGGAACAACAGCTTAGCTATCAAACAACTTGGCTACAAGGATCCTTAATGCCTGTGTCCACACAACTTAATAAGTCTCTATAGAAGGTTATTAATGCTACACATCCAATTCTTTAATCATGTTTAGAAGTAACAGACAATATACATCTTCTAAGAAGCTAATAACATTAATTAGACTTAGTTGAAATTTAAATCAACTAACCTGCGATTTTATTCTGTTCTTCACAAATCGATAATGCCAGCTGCTCCAATTAAAAGCTACATGTGATATAAATAGCTGCAGAGAAGTTTTCCAACTTATTCAAAGAGCCTTGGACTATTGAGGAAATGGTGGGGAAATGATAGTAGCATAAGACGTTTCAATATGCTTCTATAGACCCTTATTTTATTTTATTTTTTGCAAATTGTGCTTAGTGAGAATATGTTTTTCGTATGTGTAGACCAACAAGTTTGGTAAATCCAGTTATTATGGTGTATACTTCTTAGCTTCAAAGTGTCATGTAGTTCAGATGGGCAATTTTACAAATTAGAGGTAGGCAGACAGACAGATAGATGCCATGATTTAGCTCAATGTATGAATCTTGCCAGTTAACTTATTTGCAAACTAAGTTAGTGTGTACAGTAATTCTATCTACATATATGCACGAGAAATATATAATACAGGAAATCAGGCTAAGCAGAAACAACCAAGGAACCTTGGTGTTTCTATGACCCAATGCCCTTAGGAACCTTTATACTGACAGGGTTTATTTTATTCATGTTCTATTTCTTTACCTTCTTAGATTAAATCTAAATAAGGTTAATACTAACCATATTTTTTAACAGACAGTGAAGGCACTATTCCCTGGGCCTGCAGAATCAGCATGAATACTGTTTTTATCCCAAGGGCATGGTAAAACCTGTTGATGTCAAAAAAGCACAACAGGCCTGGGTGTGATAAGTAGTAGATAAAAGACCACCAGAAAACTAAAACTAGAAAACTCTCCTCCAGCCTGGGCAGTTTTTAAAAATTCATCCCAAAAGAAAACAATGGAGTCATGAAATTAACAGGAGGGGAGAGACAGGAGGTAGAAATATGGACCGACAGTGCCAACAGCATTGTAGTGCATGTAAAAAGAAAGATGTGAGATTTCAACTACAATGCCACAAGCACCATCTTGCCTGTTTTGATTTCCCCTTCAGATGCCACTGCATGTAATCACCAGAGTTAATTTCAACTCTATGAAGTCTTTACCTTTTACCAAACAACAGGCTGGATTGATTAGAGCAGGGCTGTCAAACTCCCGGTCCACGGGCTGGATGCGTTATGCACGCACATGCCCGATTTAGCAAAGGGGGAAAAGGTCCTGATACGTCACGTGATGCCACCATGATGACATGTGTTTGACACCCCTGTTAAAGAAAAAAAATTGGGGAAATGTTACTCCTCTATCTGGCCGTTTTAAAAAGACAAGCAAGGGAGCTTCTGGGTTTTCACATTTTAAAAAGTGAATCTAGATGAATTACTAAAGATGGAAATAGTAAAATTTCAACCAACCCTTTTCAGCAGTGTTTGACTACTGTAAACCTAATTGCTGCTTTTTCACAGGTGCTAGCCCACCAGGCCAGCCTACAGTCATATGTCTGCTAAGCCTTCATCTCCAGTTGCTACAGCACAACTGTCAGAAGAAACATGACAGGGGCTGCAGTGGAAACAGTTGGAAAAGGAGAAATCAACAGAAGGAGGCAAAAATGGAAAGAATTTCAATTGACCTAGTCTGAAAAAACATATCGAATCAATAAGAAAGTGAGAGCATCACTGATACTGGGACAAAAAGCTCAGAGCAATTGCTTCTTCTATATGGCTGCCTAAGACCTTAAAAAACTGAAAGAAAAAGAAGCATGTGAATTCCATGTTCTTGGCGAAGAACTGGGAATCCACATTACAGAGCTGATCCTGTACATAATTATGTACAAGGCTTGGTATTTACATTCTCCAACATGGAAACCATAGCTTGGAAAATTCAAGGTGCAATGGCCTGAATCATACCAGGAACTCCATGATATAGATCCGCGATGGTGAACCTATGGCACATGTGCCATATTGGTGGGCACGCAAGCGTTGCCCTAGCTTAGCTCCAGTGCACTGGCCAGCTGATTTTTGGGGCTTCTGGGCCGAATGGAAGCCAGCAAATAGTCTGTTTCCAGCCTCCGGAGGGCCTCCAGGGAGGTAAGGAAGGCTGTTTTTGCCCCTAGAAAGCCTCTGGAGCCTGGGGAGGGCAAAAAATGGGCCTACCGGGCCCACCGGGCCATCACATGCCAAAAGTGGGGGGAAGCATGGGGGGGTCACGCACACATGCATGGGGGGGCAGGGCACATAGAATTATGGGTGTGGGCACACACACGTGCGACCATCCTGCACTCCCCCAGCTTTTGGCACCCGATGGCAAAAAGATTAGCCATCACTGATATAGATGATAGGAAGTTCTGTGAGTGGACTGAATTGTGCGTGCGTGCGTGTGTGCGTGCGTGCATGTGTGTGTAATGATGGTAGCATATAAGGCTTCATTATGCTTCTATGATCCGTAATATTTTTTTGCAAATTTTGCTCAGCAAGAATGTGTTCTGCTTATTTATAGATTAACATGTTTGGTAAATCCAGTTATTATGGTTTATAATTATTAGCTGCTATGCAGTGCATTGACCACAAAGAAGGCTAAACATTGTAACGTATACCAGTGGGTCTAAGCAGGTGGAAGCATCTGGCAAATGCTGTGTGGGCTTGGAAGGTAAGGAGATTGGGCCTGGTTGGTACTTGGATAGAAAACCAACAGGGAATTCTAGAGTTAAAGACTAACTCGGGGGCGGGGGAGTAGCGGTTGTCATTAGCAGTAGCGGTTGTCATTAAAGAAGGTCTGAGACCGAGGGAGGCCACAGTTCCTCAGACGACCGGTTGTGAGTCCCTCCTTGTGAAGTGGGGTCATGGGGTTCAGATGGGTTTGCTGGTCACGTACCTGGCTCCCTGCCACGTGGCAGCAGCCCTGCCCGAGCTCCTTGACGTTATCGCCGCGGTGGCAGTTGAAACCCCTAGACTTATGGTCATGGGGGATTTCAACCTCCCATCTGTCGGCGAGACGTCGGAGGTGGCTCGGGAGTTCATGGCTTCCATGACAGCTATGGACCTGACCCAGTTAATTCATGGCCCCACCCACACGGGGGGAAACACACTGGATCTGATTTTTGTCTCTGGACAGTGGTTGAGTGACCTTGAGATAGGGGACTTAGTCATCGAGCCCTTGTCATGGTCAGATCACTCTCTCCTTCGTCTTGACTTTCAAACCGCCGCACCCTGCCGCAGGGAGGTGGAGCCTGTTAGTTGGTTCCGCCCCAGGCGCCTGATGGAACCTGATAGGTTCCAGATGGAGCTTGGGCCATTTCCTGAGGCTCTGGCACACGCCTCGACCGGAGACCTGGTGGCCGCCTGGGATAGGGCGGCTACGGGTGCTCTGGATCGGGTTGTGCCTTTGCGGCCTCTGACCCGGCGCCGATCTCAATTGGCTCCTTGGTTTTCCGAGGAGTTGAGGGAGTTGAAGCGCCGGAAACGACGCCTAGAGAGTAGTTGGAGAACCAGTCGTTCTGAATCTGACCGGACACTAGTGAGATCCCATATTAGGAATTACTTAGTGGCGATAAAAGCAGCTAAATGTAACTATTTTGCTGCTCTTATTGCGTCATCAGATAATCGCCCAGCCGCCCTCTTCAGGGTGACCCGCTCCCTACTTCATCAGGAAGCGCGGGAGGACCCCTTGGAGGGTAGAGCTGAGGATTTTGTTCAGTATCTGTATGACAAAATCACTCAGATTCGGGAAGACTTGGACTCCGACTGGGTAGTCCCGGGGAGAGAGACAGGGGCAGGTCTTGTGAGTGTTATCTGGACTGAGTTTGATCCTGTGACCCCTGAGGACGTGGACAGGATTCTGGGCAGGCTGAACGCGACCACTTGTTTATTGGACCCGTGCCCCTCCTGGTTAGTACTGGCTTCCCGGGAGGTGACACGTGGCTGGCTCCAGGGGATTATAAATGCTTCGCTGGGTGAGGGTGACTTTCCCGCCGCCTTGAAAGAGGCGGTGGTGAGGCCTCTCCTCAAGAAGCCTTCCCTGGACCCAGCAATGTTGGTAAATTATCGTCCGGTCTCCAACCTTCGCTTTTTGGCGAAGGTTGTTGAGAGTGTGGTTGCGCAACAGCTTCCCCGGTACCTGGATGAAACGACGTATCTGGATCCGTTCCAGTCGGGTTTCAGACCCGGGTACAGCACGGAAACGGCATTGGTCGCGTTGGTTGATGATCTCTGGAGGGCCCGGGATAGGGGTTGTTCCTCTGTCCTGGTCCTGTTAGATCTCTCAGCGGCTTTTGATACCATCGACCATGGTATCATGCTGCACCGGTTGGAAGAGTTAGGGGTGGGAGGCACTGTGCTACGGTGGTTCTCCTCCTTTCTCTCTGACCGGTCGCAGTCGGTGTTGTCAGGGGGGCAGAGGTCGACTCCGAGACCCCTTATATGTGGGGTGCCTCAGGGGTCGGTCCTCTCGCCCCTCCTGTTCAACATTTATGTGAAGCCGCTGGGCGAGATCATCCGTGGTTTTGGGGTGAGATATCACCAGTACGCTGATGACACCCAGCTGTACATCTCCACCCCAGACCACCCCAACGATGCCCTTGAAGTGATGTCCCGGTGTCTGGAGGCCGTGCGGATCTGGATGGGGAGGAACAGGCTCAGACTCAACCCATCCAAGACCGAGTGGCTGTGGTTTCCGACGTCCCGATATAGCCAGCTGGTACCATCGCTGACTATCGGGGGTGAATCATTGGCCCCGGCAGAGAGGGTGCGCAACTTGGGCGTCCTCCTGGATTCGCGGCTGTCTTTTGAGGAGCATTTGACGGCCGTGACCGGGAGGATTTTTCATCAGGTTCGCCTGATCCGCCAGTTGCGTCCCTTTCTGGATCGGGACTCGTTACACACGGTCACTCACGCCCTCGTCACCTCTCGCCTGGACTATTGTAATGCTCTCTACATGGGGCTCCCTTTGAGGAGCACCCGGAGGCTCCAACTGGCGCAGAGTGCGGCCGCGCGGGTGGTGATGGGAGCGACATGGCGCTCCCATGTTACTCCTCTCCTGCGCGAGCTGCACTGGCTCCCGGTGGTCTTCCGGGTGCGCTTCAAGGTGTTGGTTACCACCTTTAAAGCGCTCCATGGCTTAGGACCCGGGTACTTACGGGACCGCCTACTACCACCAATAGCCTCCCACCGACCGGTACGTTCCCATAGAGAGGGGCTCCTCCGGGTGCCGTCGGCCAAACAATGTCGGCTGGCGGCCCCCAGGGGGAGAGCCTTCTCTGTGGGGGCACCCACTATCTGGAACGAGCTCCCCCCAGAGTTACGGAGGATCCCGGATCTTCGTGCCTTCCGCCGTGAGTTAAAAACTTTCCTGTTCCACCAGGCGGGCCTGGCCTAATTCTTCCCTTTTCCCCTTCTGTCGTAAAAGAATTTAGAAATTTTGAATAGTAAAAAATTTTAATTTGGGGGTTTTAATATTTTAATATTTTAATATTGTAAATTGGGATTTTAAAGTATTGGGGCCAATGTTTAATTCGGTTTTATTTGGTTTTTAAATTTTGTACATATGTTTTTTATTTATGGCTGTTCACCGCCCTGAGTCCCCCCGGGGAGAAGGGCGGTATATAAATTTAATAAAATAAATAAATAAATAAAAAATACACAAAGAATGTCAGATATTGCCTACCTATGATGCCCCAGGCACCAGAAGGGGTTAAGTCTTCTAAGTCTACAGACATCCCATGTGACTGTATAAACCAATGAACTCCCTTATTGGAGTCATACCCACAAATCAATTGGATATCTTCCCTAATTTCTTCCCATCCATCTCAGCAAGACAACAGTGAACTTCTCTCCCTCTCAACCTCTGAGTCATACAGTTAGGGTAAAAAAAATGCAACAGGACACCCTGTTCATTATTGTATATTTGTAAATAATAAAATAACTTTTAAACCTGAAGCTGTATGGCCTAAATAATTTCCTCATAGACTGAATGAGCACGAACATCAGTATATATCTGACAAAGAAGTTGAAAAAAACCTACTAGAACATAGCAATAAGAAACCACTCATTCTATTACCTACCTCGGAAGGATGGAAGGCTGAGTCAACCTTGAGCCTGGTGAGATTTGAACTTGCAGTAATTGCAGGCAGCTGGCAGCTAAGTGCTACTTAGCAACACTGCCTGCAATTACTGTGATTTCAAATCTAACTAGGCTCAAGGTTGATTCAGCCTTCCATCCTTTCGAGGTAGGTAAAATGAGGACCTGGATTGTGGGGGCAATAAGCTGACTTTGTATAAAAAAGAACACCGCGGGGGGGGGGGGGGGGGGG